>OY744535.1:2489963-3112454 GCA_963556195.1 Sepiola atlantica | reverse complement strand
GATTCTAAAGCATTGTAAATAGATGACTTTGTTCAAGTTGCCGATTCTTAAGGATTGAAAATAGATGATATCGTTTAAAGTCGGATTCTAAAGCATTGTAAATAGATGACTTTGTTACAGTTGCGAGTTGTTAAGGTTTAATAGTAGATGATATCGTTAAATGTCGGATACGAAAGCATTGTAAATAGATGACTTTGTTTAAGTTGCGGATTCTTAGTGGGGTAAAATAGATGATATCGTTTAAAGTCGGATTCTAAAGCATTGTAAATAGATGAATTTGTTTAAGTTACGGACTCTTAATGTTTGAAAATAGATGATATCGTTTAAAGTTGAATTCTAAAGCATTGTAAATAGATGACTTTGTTCAAGTTGCGGATTCTTTATGTTTGAAAATCGATGATATCGTTTAAAGTCGGATTCTAAAGCATTGTGAAGCTTTGACTTTGTTCAAGTTGCGGATTCTTGATGGTTGAAAATAGATGATATCGTTTAAAGTCGGATTCTAAAGCATTGTGAATAGATGACTTTGTTAGGGTTGCGGATCTTTAATGTTTGAAAATAGATGATATCGTTTAAGTCGGATTATAAAGCATTGTAAATAGATGACTTTGTTCAAGTTGCGGATACTTAATGTGTTGAAATAGATGATTTCGTTTAAAGTCGGATTCTAAAGCATTGTCAATAGATGACTTTGTTCAAGTTGCGGATTCTTAATGTTGTAAAATAGATGATATCGTTTAAAGTCGGATTCTAAAGCATTGTAAATAGATGAATTTGTTTAAGTTGCGGATTCTTAAGGATTGAAAATAGATGATATCGTTTAAAGTCGGATTCTAAAGCATTGTAAATAGATGACTTTGTTCAAGTTGGGGATACTTAATGTTTGAAAATAGATGATATCGTTTAAAGTCGGATTCTAAAGCATTGTAAATAGATGACTTTGTTCCAGTTGCGGATTCTTAAGGTTTGAAAATAGATGATATCGTTTAAAGTCGGATTCTAAAGCATTGTAAATAGATAACGTTGTTCAAGTTGCCGATTATTAAAGTTTAAAAAATAGATTATATCGTTGAAGTCGGATTCTAAATCATTGTAAATAGATGACTTTGTTAAAGTTGCGGATTCTTAAGATTTGAAAATAGGTGATATCGTTTAAAGTCGGATTCTAAAGCATTGTAAATAGATGACTTTGTTCAAGTTGCGGACTCTTATGGTTTGAAAATAGATGATGTCGTTTAAAGTCGGATTCTAAAGCATTGTAAATAGATTACTTTGTTCAAGTTAAGGATTCTCAAGGTTTGAAAATAGATGATATTGTTTAAAGTCGGATTCTAAAGCATTGGAAATAGATGACTTTGTTCAAGTTTCGAGTGGTTAAGGTTTAAAAATAGATGATATCGTTTAATGTCGGATACTAAAGCATTGTAAATAGATGACTTTGTGCATGTTGCCGATTCTTCAGGTTTGAAAATAGATGATATCGTTTAAAGTAGGATTCTAAAGCATTGCAAATAGATGACTTTGTTCAAGTTGCCGAATCTTAAGGATTGAAAATAGATGATATCGTTTAAAGTCGGATTCTAAAGCATTGTAAATAGATGACTTTGTTCAAGTTGCGAGTTGTTAAGATTTAAAAGTAGATGATATCGTTAAATGTCGGATACTAAAGCATTGTAAATAGATGACTTTGTTAAAGTTGATGATTCTTAATGTTTAAAAATAGATGATATAGTTTAAAGTCGGATTCTAAAGCATTGTAAATAGATTAATTTTTTAAAGTTACGGATTTTTTATGTTTGAAAATAGATGATATCGTTTAAAGTTGAATTCTAAAGCATTGTGAAGCTTTGACTTTGTTCAAGTTGCGGATTCTTGATGGTTGAAAATAGATGATATCGTTTAAAGTCGGATTCTAAAGCATTGTGAATAGATGACTTTGTTAGGGTTGCGGATCCTTAATGTTTGAAAATAGATGATATCGTTTAAGTCGGATTATAAAGCATTGTAAATAGATGACTTTGTTCAAGTTCCGGATTGTCAAGGTTTTAAAATAGATTATATCGCTTAAAGTCGGATTCTAAAGCATTGTAAATAGATGACTTTGTTCAAGTTGCGAGTTGTTAAGGTTTAAAAGTAGATGATATCGTTAAATGTCGGATACTAAAACATTGTACCTAGATGACTTTGTTTAAGTTGCCGATTCTTAATGTTTTAAAATAGATGATATCGTTTAATGTCGGATTCTAAAGCATTATAAATAGATGAATTTGATTAAGTTGCGGATTCTTAATGTTTGAAAATAGATGATATCGTTTAAAGTCGGATTCTAAAGCATTGTAAATAGATTACTTTGTTCAAGTTGACGATACTTAATGTTTGAAAATAGATGATATCGTTTAAAGTCGAATTCTAAAGCATTGTTAATAGATGACTTTGTTCCAGTTGCGGATTCTTAAGGTTTGAAAAAAAATGATATCGTTTAAAGTCGGATTCTAAAGCATGGTAAATAGATGACTTTGTTCAAGTTGCCGATTCTTAAGGATTGAAAATAGATGATATCGTTTAAAGTAGGATTCTAAAGCATTGTAAATAGATGACTTTGTTCTAGTTGCGAGTTGTTAAGGTTTAAAAGTAGATGATATCGTTAAATGTCGGATACTAAAGCATTGTAAATAGATGACTTTGTTTAAGTTGCCGATTCTTAATGTTTGAAAATAGATGATATCGTTTAAAGTCGGATTCTAAAGCATTGTAAATAGATGAATTTGTTTAAGTTACGGATTCTTAATGTTTGAAAATAGATGATATCGTTTAAAGTTGAATTCTAAAGCATTGTAAATAGATGACTTTCTTCAAGTTCCGGATTCTTAATGTTTGAAAAGCGATGATATCGTTTAAAGTCGGATTCTAAAGCATTGTAAATCTTTGACTTTGTTCAAGTTTCGGATTCTTGATGGTTGAAAATAGATGATATCGTTTAAAGTCGGATTCTAAAGCATGGTAAATAGATGACTTTGTTCAAGTTGCGGATTCTTAATGTTTTAAAATAGATGATATCGTTTCAAGTCGGATTCTAAAGCATTGTAAATAGATGACTTTGTTCCAGTTTCGGATTCTTAAGGTTTGAAAATAGATGATATCGTTTAAAGTCGGATTCTAAAGCATTGTTTATAGATGACTTTGTTCAAGTTGCCGATTCTTAAAGTTTGAAAATAGATTATATCCTTTAAAGTCGGATTCTAAATTATTGTAAATAGATGACTTTGTTCAAGTTGCGGATTCTTAAGATTTTAAAATAGATGATATCGTTTAAAGTCGGATTCTAAAGCATTGTAAATAGATGACTTTGTTCAAGTTTCGGACTCTTATGGTTTGAAAATAGATGATATCGTTTAAAGTCGGATTCTAAAGCATTGTCAATAGATGACTTTGTTCAAGTTGCGGATTCTTAATGTTTGAAAATAGATGATATCGTTTAAAGTCGGATTCTAAAGCATTGTAAATAGATGAATTTGTTTAAGTTGCAGATTCTTAAAGATTGAAAATAGATGATATCGTTTAAAGTAGGATTCTAAAGCATTGCAAATAGATGACTTTGTTCAAGTTGCCGAATCTTAAGGATTGAAAATAGATGATATCGTTTAAAGTCGGATTCTAAAGCATTGTAAATAGATGACTTTGTTCAAGTTGCGAGTTGTTAAGATTTAAAAGTAGATGATATCGTTAAATGTCGGATACTAAAGCATTGTAAATAGATGACTTTGTTAAAGTTGATGATTCTTAATGTTTAAAAATAGATGATATAGTTTAAAGTCGGATTCTAAAGCACTGTAAATAGATTAATTTTTTTAAGTTACGGATTTTTTATGTTTGAAAATAGATGATATCGTTTAAAGTTGAATTCTAAAGCATTGTGAATAGATGACTTTGTTCAAGTTGCGGATTCTTAATGTTAGAAAATCGATGATATCGTTTAAAGTCGGATTCTAAAGCATTGTAAATCTTTGACTTTGGTCAAGTTGCGGATTCTTGATGGTTGAAAATAGATGATATCGTTTAAAGTCGGATTCTAAAGCATTGTAAATAGATGACTTTGTAAGAGTTGCGGATCCTTAATGTTGGAAAATAGATGATATCGTTTTAGTCGGATTATAAAGCATTGTAAATAGATGACTTTGTTCAAGTTGCGGATACTTAATGTTTGAAAATAGATGATATCGTTTAAAGTCGGATTCTAAAGCATTTTAAATAGATGACTTTGTTCATGTTGCTGATTCTTAAGGTTTTAAAATAGATGATATCAGTTAAAGTCGGACTCTAAAGCATTGTAAATAGATGACTTTGTTCAAGTTGCCGATTCTTAAGGATTGAAAATAGATGATATCGTTTAAAGTCGGATTCTAAAGCATTGTAAATAGATGACTTTGTTACAGTTGCGAGTTGTTAAGGTTTAATAGTAGATGATATCGTTAAATGTCGGATACGAAAGCATTGTAAATAGATGACTTTGTAGAAGTTGCGGATTCTTAGTGGGGTAAAATAGATGATATCGTTTAAAGTCGGATTCTAAAGCATTGTAAATAGATGAATTTGTTTAAGTTACGGACTCTTAATGTTTGAAAATAGATGATATCGTTTAAAGTTGGATTCTAAAGCATTGTAAATAGATGACTTTGTTCAAGTTGCGGATTCTTTATGTTTGAACATCGATGATATCGTTTAAAGTCGGATTCTAAAGCATTGTGAAGCTTTGACTTTGTTCAAGTTGCGGATTCTTGATGGTTGAAAATAGATGATATCGTTTAAAGTCGGATTCTAAAGCATTGTAAATAGATGACTTTGTTAGGGTTGCGGATCCTTAATGTTTGAAAATAGATGATATCGTTTAAGTCGGATTATAAAGCATTGTAAATAGATGACTTTGTTCAAGTTGCGGATACTTAATGTGTTAAAATAGATGATTTCGTTTAAAGTCGGATTCTAAAGCATTGTCAATAGATGACTTTGTTCAAGTTGCGGATTCTTAATGTTGTAAAATAGATGATATCGTTTAAAGTCGGATTCTAAAGCTTTGTAAATAGATGAATTTGTTTAAGTTGCGGATTCCTAAGGATTGAAAATAGATGATATCGTTTAAAGTCGGATTCTAAAGCATTGTAAATAGATGACTTTGTTCAAGTTGGGGATACTTAATGTTTGAAAATAGATGATATCGTTTAAAGTCGGAATCTAAAGCATTGTAAATAGATGACTTTGTTCCAGTTGCGGATTCTTAAGGTTTGAAAATAGATGATATCGTTTAAAGTCGGATTCTAAAGCATTGTAAATAGATAACGTTGTTCAAGTTTCCGATTATTAAAGTTTAAAAAATAGATTATATCGTTGAAGTCGGATTCTAAATCATTGTAAATAGATGACTTTGTTAAAGTTGCGGATTCTTAAGATTTGAAAATAGGTGATATCGTTTAAAGTCGGATTCTAAAGCATTGTAAATAGATGACTTTGGTCAAGTTGCGGACTCTTATGGTTTGAAAATAGATGATGTCGTTTAAAGACGGATTCGGTAGCATTGTAAATAGATAACTTTGTTCAAGTTAAGGATTCTCAAGGTTTGAAAATAGATGATATTGTTTAAAGTCGGATTCTAAAGCATTGGAAATAGATGACTTTGTTCAAGTTGCGGATTGTCAAGGTTTTAAAATAGATTATATCGCTTAAAGTCGGATTCTAAAGCATTGTAAATAGATGACTTTGTTCAAGTTGCGAGTTGTTAAGGTTTAAAAGTAGATGATATCGTTAAATGTCGGATACTAAAGCATTGTAAATAGATGACTTTGTTTAAGTTGCCGATTCTTAATGTTTTAAAATAGATGATATCGTTTAATGTCGGATTCTAAAGCATTATAAATAGATGAATTTGATTAAGTTGCGGATTCTTAATGTTTGAAAATAGATGATATCGTTTAAAGTCGGATTCTAAAGCATTGTAAATAGATGACTTTGTTCAAGTTGACGATACTTAATGTTTGAAAATAGATGATATCGTTTAAAGTCGAATTCTAAAGCATTGTTAATAGATGACTTTGTTCCAGTTGCGGATTCTTAAGGTTTGAAAAAAGATGATATCGTTTAAAGTCGGATTCTAAAGCATGGTAAATAGATGACTTTGTTCAAGTTGCCGATTCTTAAGGATTAGAAATAGATGATATCGTTTAAAGTCGGATTCTAAAGCATTGTAAATAGATGACTTTGTTCTAGTTGCGAGTTGTTAAGGTTTAAAAGTAGATGATATCGTTAAATGTCGGATACTAAAGCATTGTAAATAGATGACTTTGTTTAAGTTGCCGATTCTTAATGTTTGAAAATAGATGATATCGTTTAAAGTCGGATTCTAAAGCATTGTAAATAGATGAATTTGTTTAAGTTACGGATTCTTAATGTTGTAAAATAGATGATATCGTTTAAAGTTGAATTCTAAAGCATTGTAAATAGATGACTTTCTTCAAGTTGCGGATTCTTAATGTTTGAAAAGCGATGATATCGTTTAAAGTCGGATTCTAAAGCATTGTAAATCTTTGACTTTGTTCAAGTTTCGGATTCTTGATGGTTGAAAATAGATGATATCGTTAAAAGTCGGATTCTAAAGCATGGTAAATAGATGACTTTGTTAGAGTTGCGGATCCTTAATGTTTGAAAATAGATAATATCGTTTAAGTCGGATTATAAAGCATTGTAAATAGATGACTTTGTTCAAGTTGCGGATTCTTAATGTTTTAAAATAGATGATATCGTTTCAAGTCGGATTCTAAAGCATTGTAAATAGATGACTTTGTTCCAGTTTCGGATTCTTAAGGTTTGAAAATAGATGATATCGTTTAAAGTCGGATTCTAAAGCATTGTTTATAGATGACTTTGTTCAAGTTGCCGATTCTTAAAGTTTGAAAATAGATTATATCCTTTAAAGTCGGATTCTAAATTATTGTAAATAGATGACTTTGTTCAAGTTGCGGATTCTTAAGATTTGAAAATAGATGATATCGTTTAAAGTCGGATTCTAAAGCATTGTAAGTAGATGACTTTGTTCAAGTTTCGGACTCTTATGGTTTGAAAATAGATGATATCGTTTAAAGTCGGATTCTAAAGCATTGTCAATAGATGACTTTGTTCAAGTTGCGGATTCTTAATGTTTGAAAATAGATGATATCGTTTAAAGTCGGATTCTAAAGCATTGTAAATAGATGAATTTGTTTAAGTTGCAGATTCTTAAAGATTGAAAATAGATGATATCGTTTAAAGTCGGATTCTAAAGCATTGTAAATAGATGACTTTGTTCAAGTTGGGGATACTTAATGTTTGAAAATAGATGATATCGTTTAAAGTCGGAATCTAAAGCATTGTAAATAGATGACTTTGTTCCAGTTGCGGATTCTTAAGGTTTGAAAATAGATGATATCGTTTAAAGTCGGATTCTAAAGCATTGTAAATAGATCACGTTGTTCAAGTTGCCGATTCTTAAAGTTTAAAAAATAGATTATATCGTTGAAGTCGGATTCTAAATCATTGTAAATAGATGACTTTGTTAAAATTGCGGATTCTCAAGATTTGAAAATAGATGATATCGTTTAAAGTCGGATTCTAAAGCATTGTAAATAGATGACTTTGTTCAAGTTGCGGATTGTCAAGGTTTTAAAATAGATTATATCGCTTAAAGTCGGATTCTAAAGCATTGTAAATAGATGACTTTGTTCAAGTTGCGAGTTGTTAAGGTTTAAAAGTAGATGATATCGTTTAATGTCGGATACTAAAGAATTGTAAATAGATGACTTTGTTTAAGTGGCGGATTCTTAATGTTTGAAAATAGATGATATCGTTTAATGTCGGATTCTAAAGCATTGTAAATAGATGGATTTGATTAAGTTGCGGATTCTTAAGGTTTGAAAAAAGATGATATCGTTTAAAGTTGGATTCTAAAGCATTGTAAATAGATGACTTTGTTCAAGTTGCGGATTCTTTATGTTTGAACATCGATGATATCGTTTAAAGTCGGATTCTAAAGCATTGTGAAGCTTTGACTTTGTTCAAGTTGCGGATTCTTGATGGTTGAAAATAGATGATATCGTTTAAAGTCGGATTCTAAAGCATTGTAAATAGATGACTTTGTTAGGGTTGCGGATCCTTAATGTTTGAAAATAGATGATATCGTTTAAGTCGGATTATAAAGCATTGTAAATAGATGACTTTGTTCAAGTTGCGGATACTTAATGTGTTAAAATAGATGATTTCGTTTAAAGTCGGATTCTAAAGCATTGTCAATAGATGACTTTGTTCAAGTTGCGGATTCTTAATGTTGTAAAATAGATGATATCGTTTAAAGTCGGATTCTAAAGCTTTGTAAATAGATGAATTTGTTTAAGTTGCGGATTCCTAAGGATTGAAAATAGATGATATCGTTTAAAGTCGGATTCTAAAGCATTGTAAATAGATGACTTTGTTCAAGTTGGGGATACTTAATGTTTGAAAATAGATGATATCGTTTAAAGTCGGAATCTAAAGCATTGTAAATAGATGACTTTGTTCCAGTTGCGGATTCTTAAGGTTTGAAAATAGATGATATCGTTTAAAGTCGGATTCTAAAGCATTGTAAATAGATAACGTTGTTCAAGTTTCCGATTATTAAAGTTTAAAAAATAGATTATATCGTTGAAGTCGGATTCTAAATCATTGTAAATAGATGACTTTGTTAAAGTTGCGGATTCTTAAGATTTGAAAATAGGTGATATCGTTTAAAGTCGGATTCTAAAGCATTGTAAATAGATGACTTTGGTCAAGTTGCGGACTCTTATGGTTTGAAAATAGATGATGTCGTTTAAAGACGGATTCGGTAGCATTGTAAATAGATAACTTTGTTCAAGTTAAGGATTCTCAAGGTTTGAAAATAGATGATATTGTTTAAAGTCGGATTCTAAAGCATTGGAAATAGATGACTTTGTTCAAGTTGCGGATTGTCAAGGTTTTAAAATAGATTATATCGCTTAAAGTCGGATTCTAAAGCATTGTAAATAGATGACTTTGTTCAAGTTGCGAGTTGTTAAGGTTTAAAAGTAGATGATATCGTTAAATGTCGGATACTAAAGCATTGTAAATAGATGACTTTGTTTAAGTTGCCGATTCTTAATGTTTTAAAATAGATGATATCGTTTAATGTCGGATTCTAAAGCATTATAAATAGATGAATTTGATTAAGTTGCGGATTCTTAATGTTTGAAAATAGATGATATCGTTTAAAGTCGGATTCTAAAGCATTGTAAATAGATGACTTTGTTCAAGTTGACGATACTTAATGTTTGAAAATAGATGATATCGTTTAAAGTCGAATTCTAAAGCATTGTTAATAGATGACTTTGTTCCAGTTGCGGATTCTTAAGGTTTGAAAAAAGATGATATCGTTTAAAGTCGGATTCTAAAGCATGGTAAATAGATGACTTTGTTCAAGTTGCCGATTCTTAAGGATTAGAAATAGATGATATCGTTTAAAGTAGGATTCTAAAGCATTGTAAATAGATGACTTTGTTCTAGTTGCGAGTTGTTAAGGTTTAAAAGTAGATGATATCGTTAAATGTCGGATACTAAAGCATTGTAAATAGATGACTTTGTTTAAGTTGCCGATTCTTAATGTTTGAAAATAGATGATATCGTTTAAAGTCGGATTCTAAAGCATTGTAAATAGATGAATTTGTTTAAGTTACGGATTCTTAATGTTGTAAAATAGATGATATCGTTTAAAGTTGAATTCTAAAGCATTGTAAATAGATGACTTTCTTCAAGTTGCGGATTCTTAATGTTTGAAAAGCGATGATATCGTTTAAAGTCGGATTCTAAAGCATTGTAAATCTTTGACTTTGTTCAAGTTTCGGATTCTTGATGGTTGAAAATAGATGATATCGTTAAAAGTCGGATTCTAAAGCATGGTAAATAGATGACTTTGTTAGAGTTGCGGATCCTTAATGTTTGAAAATAGATAATATCGTTTAAGTCGGATTATAAAGCATTGTAAATAGATGACTTTGTTCAAGTTGCGGATTCTTAATGTTTTAAAATAGATGATATCGTTTCAAGTCGGATTCTAAAGCATTGTAAATAGATGACTTTGTTCCAGTTTCGGATTCTTAAGGTTTGAAAATAGATGATATCGTTTAAAGTCGGATTCTAAAGCATTGTTTATAGATGACTTTGTTCAAGTTGCCGATTCTTAAAGTTTGAAAATAGATTATATCCTTTAAAGTCGGATTCTAAATTATTGTAAATAGATGACTTTGTTCAAGTTGCGGATTCTTAAGATTTCAAAATAGATGATATCGTTTAAAGTCGGATTCTAAAGCATTGTAAGTAGATGACTTTGTTCAAGTTTCGGACTCTTATGGTTTGAAAATAGATGATATCGTTTAAAGTCGGATTCTAAAGCATTGTCAATAGATGACTTTGTTCAAGTTGCGGATTCTTAATGTTTGAAAATAGATGATATCGTTTAAAGTCGGATTCTAAAGCATTGTAAATAGATGAATTTGTTTAAGTTGCAGATTCTTAAAGATTGAAAATAGATGATATCGTTTAAAGTCGGATTCTAAAGCATTGTAAATAGATGACTTTGTTCAAGTTGGGGATACTTAATGTTTGAAAATAGATGATATCGTTTAAAGTCGGAATCTAAAGCATTGTAAATAGATGACTTTGTTCCAGTTGCGGATTCTTAAGGTTTGAAAATAGATGATATCGTTTAAAGTCGGATTCTAAAGCATTGTAAATAGATCACGTTGTTCAAGTTGCCGATTCTTAAAGTTTAAAAAATAGATTATATCGTTGAAGTCGGATTCTAAATCATTGTAAATAGATGACTTTGTTAAAATTGCGGATTCTCAAGATTTGAAAATAGATGATATCGTTTAAAGTCGGATTCTAAAGCATTGTAAATAGATGACTTTGTTCAAGTTGCGGATTGTCAAGGTTTTAAAATAGATTATATCGCTTAAAGTCGGATTCTAAAGCATTGTAAATAGATGACTTTGTTCAAGTTGCGAGTTGTTAAGGTTTAAAAGTAGATGATATCGTTTAATGTCGGATACTAAAGAATTGTAAATAGATGACTTTGTTTAAGTGGCGGATTCTTAATGTTTGAAAATAGATGATATCGTTTAATGTCGGATTCTAAAGCATTGTAAATAGATGAATTTGATTAAGTTGCGGATTCTTAAGGTTTGAAAAAAGATGATATCGTTTAAAGTCGGATTCTAAAGCATGGTAAATAGATGACTTTGTTCAAGTTGCCGATTCTTAAGGATTAGAAATAGATGATATCGTTTAAAGTAGGATTCTAAAGCATTGTAAATAGATGACTTTGTTCTAGTTGCGAGTTGTTAAGGTTTAAAAGTAGATGATATCGTTAAATGTCGGATACTAAAGCATTGTAAATAGATGACTTTGTTTAAGTTGCCGATTCTTAATGTTTGAAAATAGATGATATCGTTTAAAGTCGGATTCTAAAGCATTGTAAATAGATGAATTTGTTTAAGTTACGGATTCTTAATGTTGTAAAATAGATGATATCGTTTAAAGTTGAATTCTAAAGCATTGTAAATAGATGACTTTCTTCAAGTTGCGGATTCTTAATGTTTGAAAAGCGATGATATCGTTTAAAGTCGGATTCTAAAGCATTGTAAATCTTTGACTTTGTTCAAGTTTCGGATTCTTGATGGTTGAAAATAGATGATATCGTTAAAAGTCGGATTCTAAAGCATGGTAAATAGATGACTTTGTTAGAGTTGCGGATCCTTAATGTTTGAAAATAGATAATATCGTTTAAGTCGGATTATAAAGCATTGTAAATAGATGACTTTGTTCAAGTTGCGGATTCTTAATGTTTTAAAATAGATGATATCGTTTCAAGTCGGATTCTAAAGCATTGTAAATAGATGACTTTGTTCCAGTTTCGGATTCTTAAGGTTTGAAAATAGATGATATCGTTTAAAGTCGGATTCTAAAGCATTGTTTATAGATGACTTTGTTCAAGTTGCCGATTCTTAAAGTTTGAAAATAGATTATATCCTTTAAAGTCGGATTCTAAATTATTGTAAATAGATGACTTTGTTCAAGTTGCGGATTCTTAAGATTTGAAAATAGATGATATCGTTTAAAGTCGGATTCTAAAGCATTGTAAGTAGATGACTTTGTTCAAGTTTCGGACTCTTATGGTTTGAAAATAGATGATATCGTTTAAAGTCGGATTCTAAAGCATTGTCAATAGATGACTTTGTTCAAGTTGCGGATTCTTAATGTTTGAAAATAGATGATATCGTTTAAAGTCGGATTCTAAAGCATTGTAAATAGATGAATTTGTTTAAGTTGCAGATTCTTAAAGATTGAAAATAGATGATATCGTTTAAAGTCGGATTCTAAAGCATTGTAAATAGATGACTTTGTTCAAGTTGGGGATACTTAATGTTTGAAAATAGATGATATCGTTTAAAGTCGGAATCTAAAGCATTGTAAATAGATGACTTTGTTCCAGTTGCGGATTCTTAAGGTTTGAAAATAGATGATATCGTTTAAAGTCGGATTCTAAAGCATTGTAAATAGATCACGTTGTTCAAGTTGCCGATTCTTAAAGTTTAAAAAATAGATTATATCGTTGAAGTCGGATTCTAAATCATTGTAAATAGATGACTTTGTTAAAATTGCGGATTCTCAAGATTTGAAAATAGATGATATCGTTTAAAGTCGGATTCTAAAGCATTGTAAATAGATGACTTTGTTCAAGTTGCGGATTGTCAAGGTTTTAAAATAGATTATATCGCTTAAAGTCGGATTCTAAAGCATTGTAAATAGATGACTTTGTTCAAGTTGCGAGTTGTTAAGGTTTAAAAGTAGATGATATCGTTTAATGTCGGATACTAAAGAATTGTAAATAGATGACTTTGTTTAAGTGGCGGATTCTTAATGTTTGAAAATAGATGATATCGTTTAATGTCGGATTCTAAAGCATTGTAAATAGATGAATTTGATTAAGTTGCGGATTCTTAATGTTTGAAAATAGATGATATCGTTTAAAGTCGGATTCTAAAGCATTGTAAATAGATGACTCTGTTAAAGTTGCGGATACTTAATGTTTGAAAATAGATGATATCGTTTAAAGTCGGATTCTAAAGCATTGTAAATAGATGACTTTGTTCCAGTTGCGGATTCTTAAAGTTTGAAAAAAGATGATATCGTTTAAAGTCGGATTCTAAAGCATTGTAAATAGATGACTTTGTTTAAGTTGCGCATGCTTAATGTTTGAAAATAGATGATATCTTTTAAAGTGTGATTCTAAAGCATGGTGAATAGATGAATTTGTTCATGTTGCCGATTCTTCAGGTTTGAAAATAGATGATATCGTTTGAAAGTCGGATTCTAAAGCATGGTAAATAGATGACTTTGTTCATGTTGCCGATTCTTCAGGTTTGAAAATAGATGATATCGTTTGAAAGTCGGATTCTAAAGCATTGTAAATTGATGACTTTGTTCAAGTTGCCGATTCTTAAGGATTGAAAATAGATGATATCGTTTAAAGTAGGATTCTAAAGCATTGTAAATAGATGACTTTGTTCTAGTTGAGAGTTGTTTAGGGTTAAAAGTAGATGATATCGTTAAATGTCGGATACTAAAGCATTGTAAATAGATGACTTTGTTTAAGTTGCCGATTCTTAATGTTTGAAAATAGATGATATCGTTTAAAGTCGGATTCTAAAGCATTGTAAATAGATGACTTTCTTCAAGTTGCGGATTCTTAATGTTTGAAAATCGATGATATCGTTTAAAGTCGGATTCTAAAGCATTGTAAATCTTTGACTTTGTTCAAGTTGCGGATTCTTGATGGATGAAAATAGATGATATCGTTTAAAGTCGGATTCTAAAGCATTGTAAATAGATGATTTGTTAGAGTTGCGGATCCTTAATGTTTGAAAATAGATGATATCGTTTAAGTCGGATTATAAAGCATGGTAAATAGATGACTTTGTTCAAGTTGCGGATACTTAATGTTTTAAAGTAGATGATATCGTTTCAAGTCGGATTCTAAAGCATTGTAAATAGATGACTTTGTTCCAGTTTCGAATTCTTAAGGTTTGAAAATAGATGATTTCGCTTAAAGTCGGATTCTAAAGCATTGTAAATAGATGACTTTGTTCCAGTTTCGGATTTTTAAGGTTTGAAAATAGATGATTTTGTTTAAAGTCGGATTCTAAAGCATTGTAAATAGATGACTTTGTTACAGTGGCCGATTATTAAAGTTTGAAAATAGATTATATCGTTTAAAGTCGGATTCTAAATCATTGTAAATAGATGACTTTGTTCAAGTTGCGGATTCTTAAGATTTGAAAATAGATGACATCGTTTAAAGTCTGATTCTAAAGCATTGTAAATAGATGAATTTGTTCAAGTTGCGGACTCTTAAGGATTGAAAATAGATGATATCGTTTAAAGTCGGATTCTAAAGCATTGTAAATAGATGACTTTGTTCTAGTTGCGGATTCTTGATGTTTTAAAATAGATGATATCGTTTAAAGTCGGATTCTAAAGCATTGTAAATAGATAACGTTGTTCAAGTTGCCGATTCTTAAAGTTTAAAAAATAGATTATATCGTTGAAGTCGGATTCTAAATCATTGTAAATAGATGACTTTGTTAAAGTTGCGGATTCTTAAGATTTGAAAATAGATGATAACGTTTAAAGTCGGATTCTAAAGCATTGTAAATAGATGACTTTGTTCAAGTTGCAGACTCTTATGGTTTGAAAATAGATGATGTCGTTTAAAGTCGGATTCTAAAGCATTGTAAATAGATGACTTTGTTCAAGTTGAGGATTCTCAAGGTTTGAAAATAGATGATATTGTTTAAAGTCGGATTCTAAAGCATTGGAAATAGATGACTTTGTTCAAGTTGCGGATTGTCAAGGTTTTAAAATAGATTATATCGCTTAAAGTAGGATTCTAAAGCATTGTAAATAGATGACTTTGTTCAAGTTGCGAGTTGTTAAGGTTTAAAAGTAGATGATATCGTTTAATGTCGGATACTAAAGAATTGTAAATAGATGACTTTGTTTAAGTGGCGGATTCTTAATGTTTGAAAATAGATGATATCGTTTAATGTCGGATTCTAAAGCATTATAAATAGATGAATTTGATTAAGTTGCGGATTCTTAATGTTTGAAAATAGATGATATCGTTAAAAGTCGGATTCTAAAGCATTGTAAATAGATGACTTTGTTCAAGTTGACGATACTTAATGTTTGAAAATAGATGATATCGTTTAAAGTCGAATTCTAAAGCATTGTTAATAGATGACTTTGTTCCAGTTGCGGATTCTTAAGGTTTGAAAAAAGATGATATCGTTTAAAGTCGGATTCTAAAGCATGGTAAATAGATGACTTTGTTCAAGTTGCCGATTCTTAAGGATTGAAAATAGATGATATCGTTTAAAGTAGGATTCTAAAGCATTGTAAATAGATGACTTTGTTCTAGTTGCGAGTTGTTGATGGTTGAAAATAGATGATATCGTTTAAAGTCGGATTCTAAAGCATTGTCAATAGATGACTTTGTTCAAGTTGCGGATTCTTAATGTTTGAAAATAGATGATATCGTTTAAAGTCGGATTCTAAAGCATTGTAAATAGATGAATTTGTTTAAGTTGCAGATTCTTAAAGATTGAAAATAGATGATATCGTTTAAAGTCGGATTCTAAAGCATTGTAAATAGATGACTTTGTTCAAGTTGGGGATACTTAATGTTTGAAAATAGATGATATCGTTTAAAGTCGGAATCTAAAGCATTGTAAATAGATGACTTTGTTCCAGTTGCGGATTCTTAAGGTTTGAAAATAGATGATATCGTTTAAAGTCGGATTCTAAAGCATTGTAAATAGATCACGTTGTTCAAGTTGCCGATTCTTAAAGTTTAAAAAATAGATTATATCGTTGAAGTCGGATTCTAAATCATTGTAAATAGATGACTTTGTTAAAATTGCGGATTCTTAAGATTTGAAAATAGATGATATCGTTTAAAGTCGGATTCTAAAGCATTGTAAATAGATGACTTTGTTCAAGTTGCGGACTCTTATAGTTTGAAAATAGATGATGTCGTTTAAAGTAGGATTCTAAAGCATTGTAAATAGATGACTTTGTTCAAGTTGCGGATTGTCAAGGTTTTAAAATAGATTATATCGCTTAAAGTCGGATTCTAAAGCATTGTAAATAGATGACTTTGTTCAAGTTGCGAGTTGTTAAGGTTTAAAAGTAGATGATATCGTTTAATGTCGGATACTAAAGAATTGTAAATAGATGACTTTGTTTAAGTGGCGGATTCTTAATGTTTGAAAATAGATGATATCGTTTAATGTCGGATTCTAAAGCATTGTAAATAGATGACTCTGTTAAAGTTGCGGATACTTAATGTTTGAAAATAGATGATATCGTTTAAAGTCGGATTCTAAAGCATTGTAAATAGATGACTTTGTTCCAGTTGCGGATTCTTAAGGTTTGAAAAAAGATGATATCGTTTAAAGTCGGATTCTAAAGCATTGTAAATAGATGACTTTGTTTAAGTTGCGCATGCTTAATGTTTGAAAATAGATGATATCTTTTAAAGTGTGATTCTAAAGCATGGTGAATAGATGACTTTGTTCATGTTGCCGATTCTTCAGGTTTGAAAATAGATGATATCGTTTGAAAGTCGGATTCTAAAGCATGGTAAATAGATGACTTTGTTCATGTTGCCGATTCTTCAGGTTTGAAAATAGATGATATCGTTTAAAAGTCGGATTCTAAAGCATTGTAAATAGATGACTTTGTTCAAGTTGCCGATTCTTAAGGATTGAAAATAGATGATATCGTTTAAAGTAGGATTCTAAAGCATTGTAAATAGATGACTTTGTTCTAGTTGCGAGTTGTTTAGGTTTAAAAGTAGATGATATCGTTAAATGTCGGATACTAAAGCATTGTAAATAGATGACTTTGTTTAAGTTGCCGATTCTTAATGTTTGAAAATAGATGATATCGTTTAAAGTCGGATTCTAAAGCATTGTAAATAGATGAATTTGTTTAAGTTACGGATTCTTAATGTTTGAAAATAGATGATATCGTTTAAAGTTGAATTCTAAAGCATTGTAAATAGATGACTTTCTTCAAGTTGCGGATTCTTAATGTTTGAAAATCGATGATATCGTTTAAAGTCGGATTCTAAAGCATTGTAAGTCTTTGACTTTGTTCAAGTTGCGGATTCTTGATGGATGAAAATAGATGATATCGTTTAAAGTCGGATTCTAAAGCATTGTAAATAGATGATTTGTTAGAGTTGCGGATCCTTAATGTTTGAAAATAGATGATATCGTTTGAGTCGGATTATAAAGCATTGTAAATAGATGACTTTGTTCAAGTTGCCGATACTTAATGTTTTAAAGTAGATGATATCGTTTCAAGTCGGATTCTAAAGCATTGTAAATAGATGACTTTGTTCCAGTTTCGAATTCTTAAGGTTTGAAAATAGATGATTTCGGTTAAAGTCGGATTCTAAAGCATTGTAAATAGATGACTTTGTTCCAGTTTCGGATTTTTAAGGTTTGAAAATAGATGATTTTGTTTAAAGTCGGATTCTAAAGCATTGTAAATAGATGACTTTGTTACAGTGGCCGATTATTAAAGTTTGAAAATAGATTATATCGTTTAAAGTCGGATTCTAAATCATTGTAAATAGATGACTTTGTTCAAGTTGCGGATTCTTAAGATTTGAAAATAGATGACATCGTTTAAAGTCGGATTCTAAAGCATTGTAAATAGATGACTTTGTTCAAGTTGCGGACTCTTATGGTTTGAAAATAGATGATATCGTTAAAAGTCGTATTCTAAAGCATTGTAAATAGATAGCTTTGTTCAAGTTGCGGATTCTTAATGTTTGAAAATAGATGATATCGTTTAAAGTCGGATTCTAAAGCATTGTAAATAGATGAATTTGTTTAAGTTGCGGATTCTTAAGGATTAAAAATAGATGATATCGTTTAAAGTCGGATTCTAAAGCATTGTAAATAGATGACTTTGTTCCAGTTGCGGATTCTTAATGTTTGAAAATAGATGATATCGTTTAAAGTCGGATTCTAAAGCATTGTAAATAGATAACGTTGTTCAAGTTGCGGATTGTCAAGGTTTTAAAATAGATTATATCGCTTAAAGTAGGATTCTAAAGCATTGTAAATAGATGACTTTGTTCCAGTTGCGAGTTGTTAAGGTTTAAAAGTAGATGATATCGTTTAATGTCGGATACTAAAGAATTGTAAATAGATGACTTTGTTTAAGTGGCGGATTCTTAATGTTTGAAAATAGATGATATCGTTTAATGTCGGATTCTAAAGCATTGTAAATAGATGAATTTGTTTAAGTTGCGGATTCTTAATGTGTGAAAATAGATGATATCGTTTAAAGTCGGATTCTAAAGCATTGTAAATAGATGACTTTGTTCAAGTTGCGGATACTTAATGTTTGAAAATAGATGATATCGTTTAAAGTCGGATTCTAAAGCATTGTAAATAGATGACTTTGTTCCAGTTGCGGATTCTTAAGGTTTGAAAAAAGATGATATCGTTTAAAGTCGGATTCTAAAGCATTGTAAATAGATGACTTTGTTAAAGTTGCGCATGCTTAAGGTTTGAAAATAGATGATATCTTTTAAAGTGTGATTCTAAAGCATGGTAAATAGATGACTTTGTTCATGTTGCCGATTCTTCAGGTTTGAAAATAGATGATATCGTTTAAAGTAGGATTCTAAAGCATTGTAAATAGATGACTTTGTTCTAGTTGCCGATTCTTAAGGATTGAAAATAGATGATATCGTTTGAAAGTCGGATTATAAAGCATTGTAAATAGATGACTTTGTTCTAGTTGCGAGTTGTTAAGGTTTAAAAGTAGATGATATCGTTAAATGTCGGATTCTAAAGCATTGTAAATAGATGACTTTGTTAAAGTTGCGCATGCTTAAGGTTTGAAAATAGATGATATCTTTTAAAGTGTGATTCTAAAGCATGGTAAATAGATGACTTTGTTCATGTTGCCGATTCTTAATGTGTGAAAATAGATGATATCGTTTAAAGTCGGATTCTAAAGCATTGTAAATAGATGAATTTGTTTAAGTTACGGATTCTTAATGTTTGAAAATAGATGATATCGTTTAAAGTTGAATTCTAAAGCATTGTAAATAGATGACTTTCTTTAAGTTGCATATTCTTAATGTTTGAAAATAGATGATATCGTTTAAAGTCGGATTCTAAAGCATTGTAAATAGATGACTTTGTTAGAGTTGCGGATCCTTAATGTTTGAAAATAGATGATATCGTTTAAGTCGGATTATAAAGCATTGTAAATAGATGACTTTGTTCAAGTTGCGGATCCTTAATGTTTGAAAATAGATGATATCGTTTAAGTCAGATTATAAAGCATTGTAAATAGATGACTTTGTTCAAGTTGCGGATACTTAATGTGTTAAAATAGATGATATCGTTTCAAGTCGGATTCTAAAGCATTGTAAATAGATGACTTTGTTCCAGTTTCGGATTCTTAAGGTTGTAAAATAGATGATTTCGTTTAAAGTCGGATTCTAAAGCATTGTCAATAGATGACTTTGTTCAAGTTGCGGATTCTTAATGTTTGAAAATAGATGATATCTTTTAAAGTCGGATTCTAAAGCATTGTAAATAGATGAATTGTTTTAAGTTGCGGATTCTTAAGATTGAAAATAGATGATATCGTTTAAAGTCGGATTCTAAAGCATTGTAAATAGATGACTTTGTTCAAGTTGGGGATACTTAATGTTTGAAAATAGATGATATCGTTTAAAGTCGGAATCTAAAGCATTGTAAATAGATGACTTTGTTCCAGTTGCTGATTCTTAAGGTTTGAAAATAGATGATATCGTTTAAAGTCGTATTCTAAAGCATTGTAAATAGATAACGTTGTTCAAGTTGCCGATTCTTAAAGTTTAAAAAATAGATTATATCGTTGAAGTCGGATTCTAAATCATTGTAAATAGATGATTTTGTTAAAGTTGCGGATTCTTTAGATTTGAAAATAGGTGATATCGTTTAAAGTCGGATTCTAAAGCATTTTACATAGATTACTTTGTTCAAGTTAAGGATTCTCAAGGTTTGAAAATAGATGATATTGTTTAAAGTCGGATTCTAAAGCATTGTAAATAGATGACTTTGTTCAAGTTGCGGATTGTCAAGGTTTTAAAATAGATTATATCGCTTAAAGTCGGATTCTAAAGCTTTGTAAATAGATGACTTTGTTCAAGTTGCGAGTTGTTAATGTTTAAAAGTAGATGATATCGTTTAATGTCGGATACTAAAGAATTGTAAATAGATGACTTTGTTCCAGTTTCGAATTCTTAAGGTTTGAAAATAGATGATTTCGGTTAAAGTCGGATTCTAAAGCATTGTAAATAGATGACTTTGTTCCAGTTTCGGATTTTTAAGGTTTGAAAATAGATGATTTTGTTTAAAGTCGGATTCTAAAGCATTGTAAATAGATGACTTTGTTACAGTGGCCGATTATTAAAGTTTGAAAATAGATTATATCGTTTAAAGTCGGATTCTAAATCATTGTAAATAGATGACTTTGTTCAAGTTGCGGATTCTTAAGATTTGAAAATAGATGACATCGTTTAAAGTCGGATTCTAAAGCATTGTAAATAGATGACTTTGTTCAAGTTGCGGACTCTTATGGTTTGAAAATAGATGATATCGTTAAAAGTCGTATTCTAAAGCATTGTAAATAGATAGCTTTGTTCAAGTTGCGGATTCTTAATGTTTGAAAATAGATGATATCGTTTAAAGTCGGATTCTAAAGCATTGTAAATAGATGAATTTGTTTAAGTTGCGGATTCTTAAGGATTAAAAATAGATGATATCGTTTAAAGTCGGATTCTAAAGCATTGTAAATAGATGACTTTGTTCCAGTTGCGGATTCTTAATGTTTGAAAATAGATGATATCGTTTAAAGTCGGATTCTAAAGCATTGTAAATAGATAACGTTGTTCAAGTTGCGGATTGTCAAGGTTTTAAAATAGATTATATCGCTTAAAGTAGGATTCTAAAGCATTGTAAATAGATGACTTTGTTCCAGTTGCGAGTTGTTAAGGTTTAAAAGTAGATGATATCGTTTAATGTCGGATACTAAAGAATTGTAAATAGATGACTTTGTTTAAGTGGCGGATTCTTAATGTTTGAAAATAGATGATATCGTTTAATGTCGGATTCTAAAGCATTGTAAATAGATGAATTTGTTTAAGTTGCGGATTCTTAATGTGTGAAAATAGATGATATCGTTTAAAGTCGGATTCTAAAGCATTGTAAATAGATGACTTTGTTCAAGTTGCGGATACTTAATGTTTGAAAATAGATGATATCGTTTAAAGTCGGATTCTAAAGCATTGTAAATAGATGACTTTGTTCCAGTTGCGGATTCTTAAGGTTTGAAAAAAGATGATATCGTTTAAAGTCGGATTCTAAAGCATTGTAAATAGATGACTTTGTTAAAGTTGCGCATGCTTAAGGTTTGAAAATAGATGATATCTTTTAAAGTGTGATTCTAAAGCATGGTAAATAGATGACTTTGTTCATGTTGCCGATTCTTCAGGTTTGAAAATAGATGATATCGTTTAAAGTAGGATTCTAAAGCATTGTAAATAGATGACTTTGTTCTAGTTGCCGATTCTTAAGGATTGAAAATAGATGATATCGTTTGAAAGTCGGATTATAAAGCATTGTAAATAGATGACTTTGTTCTAGTTGCGAGTTGTTAAGGTTTAAAAGTAGATGATATCGTTAAATGTCGGATTCTAAAGCATTGTAAATAGATGACTTTGTTAAAGTTGCGCATGCTTAAGGTTTGAAAATAGATGATATCTTTTAAAGTGTGATTCTAAAGCATGGTAAATAGATGACTTTGTTCATGTTGCCGATTCTTAATGTGTGAAAATAGATGATATCGTTTAAAGTCGGATTCTAAAGCATTGTAAATAGATGAATTTGTTTAAGTTACGGATTCTTAATGTTTGAAAATAGATGATATCGTTTAAAGTTGAATTCTAAAGCATTGTAAATAGATGACTTTCTTCAAGTTGCATATTCTTAATGTTTGAAAATAGATGATATCGTTTAAAGTCGGATTCTAAAGCATTGTAAATAGATGACTTTGTTAGAGTTGCGGATCCTTAATGTTTGAAAATAGATGATATCGTTTAAGTCGGATTATAAAGCATTGTAAATAGATGACTTTGTTCAAGTTGCGGATCCTTAATGTTTGAAAATAGATGATATCGTTTAAGTCAGATTATAAAGCATTGTAAATAGATGACTTTGTTCAAGTTGCGGATACTTAATGTGTTAAAATAGATGATATCGTTTCAAGTCGGATTCTAAAGCATTGTAAATAGATGACTTTGTTCCAGTTTCGGATTCTTAAGGTTGTAAAATAGATGATTTCGTTTAAAGTCGGATTCTAAAGCATTGTCAATAGATGACTTTGTTCAAGTTGCGGATTATTAATGTTTGAAAATAGATGATATCTTTTAAAGTCGGATTCTAAAGCATTGTAAATAGATGAATTTGTTTAAGTTGCGGATTCTTAAGATTGAAAATAGATGATATCGTTTAAAGTCGGATTCTAAAGCATTGTAAATAGATGACTTTGTTCAAGTTGGGGATACTTAATGTTTGAAAATAGATGATATCGTTTAAAGTCGGAATCTAAAGCATTGTAAATAGATGACTTTGTTCCAGTTGCTGATTCTTAAGGTTTGAAAATAGATGATATCGTTTAAAGTCGTATTCTAAAGCATTGTAAATAGATAACGTTGTTCAAGTTGCCGATTCTTAAAGTTTAAAAAATAGATTATATCGTTGAAGTCGGATTCTAAATCATTGTAAATAGATGATTTTGTTAAAGTTGCGGATTCTTAAGATTTGAAAATAGGTGATATCGTTTAAAGTCGGATTCTAAAGCATTGTACATAGATTACTTTGTTCAAGTTAAGGATTCTCAAGGTTTGAAAATAGATGATATTGTTTAAAGTCGGATTCTAAAGCATTGTAAATAGATGACTTTGTTCAAGTTGCGGATTGTCAAGGTTTTAAAATAGATTATATCGCTTAAAGTCGGATTCTAAAGCTTTGTAAATAGATGACTTTGTTCAAGTTGCGAGTTGTTAATGTTTAAAAGTAGATGATATCGTTTAATGTCGGATACTAAAGAATTGTAAATAGATGACTTTGTATAAGTGGCAGATTCTTAATGTTTGAAAATAGATGATATCGTTTAATGTCGGATTCTAAAGCATTATAAATAGATGAATTGGATTAAGTTGCGGATTCTTAATGTTTGAAAATAGATGATATCGTTTAAAGTCGGATTCTAAAGCATTGTAAATAGATGACTTTGTTCAAGTTGCGGATACTTAATGTTTGAAAATAGATGATATCGTTTAAAGTCGAATTCTAAAGCATTGTAAATAGATGACTTTGTTCCAGTTGCGGATTCTTAAGGTTTGAAAAAAGATGATATCGTTTAAAGTCGGATTCTAAAGCATTGTAAATAGATGACTTTGTTTAAGTTGTGCATGCTTAATGTTTGAAAATAGATGATATCTTTTAAAGTGTGATTCTAAAGCATGGTAAATAGATGACTTTGTTCAAGTTGCCGATTCTTAAGGATTGAAAATAGATGATATCGTTTAAAGTCGAATTCTAAAGCATTGTAAATAGATGACTTTGTTCCAGTTGCGGATTCTTAAGGTTGGAAAATAGATGATATCGTTTAAAGTCGGATTCTGAAGCATTGTAAATAGATAACGTTGTTCAAGTTACCGATTCTTAAAGTTTAAAAAATAGATTATATCGTTGAAGTCGGATTCTAAATCATTGTAAATAGATGACTTCGTTAAAATGGCGGATTCTTAAGATTTGAAAATAGATGATATCGTTTAAAGTCGGATTCTAAAGCATTGTAAATAGATGACTTTGTTCAAGTTGCGGATTGTCAAGGTTTTAAAATAGATTATATCGCTTAAAGTCGGATTCTAAAGCATTGTAAATAGATGACTTTGTTCAAGTTGCGAGTTGTTAAGGTTTAAAAGTAGATGATATCGTTTAATGTCGGATACTAAAGAATTGTAAATAGATGACTTTGTTTAAGTGGCGGATTCTAAATGTTTGAAAATAGATGATTTCGTTTAATGTCGGATCCTAAAGCATTGTAAATAGATGAATTTGTTCATGTTGCCGATTCTTCAGTTTTGAAAATAGATGATATCGTTTGAAAGTCGGATTCTAAAGCATTGTAAATAGATGACTTTGTTCAAGTTGCCGATTCTTAAGGATTCAAAATAGATGATATCGTTTAAAGTAGGATTCTAAAGCATTGTAAATAGATGACTTTGTTCAAGTTGCCGAGTCTTAAGGATTCAAAATAGATGATATCGTTTAAAGTAGGATTCTAAAGCATTGTAAATAGATGACTTTGTTCTAGTTGCGAGTTGTTAAGGTTTAAAAGTAGATGATATCGTTAAATGTCGGATACTAAAGCATTGTAAATAGATGACTTTGTTTAAGTTGCCGATTCTTAATGTTTGAAAATAGATGATATCGTTTAAAGTCGGATTCTAAAGCATTGTAAATAGATGAATTTGTTTAAGTTACGGATTCTTAATGTTTGAAAATAGATGATATCGTTTAAAGTTGAATTCTAAAGCATTGTAAATAGATGACTTTCTTCAAGTTGCGGATTATAATGTTTAGAAAATCGATGATATCGTTTAAAGTCGGATTCTAAAGCATTGTAAATCTTTGACTTTTTTCAAGTTGCGGATTCTTGATGGTTGAAAATAGATGATATCGTTTAAAGTCTGATTCTAAGGCATTGTAAATAGATGACTTTGTTAGAGTTGCGGATCCTTAATGTTTGAAAATAGATGATATCGTTTTAGTCGGATTATAAAGCATTATAAATAGATTACTTTGTTCAAGTTGCGGATACTTAATGTTTTAAAATAGATGATATCGTTTCAAGTCGGATTCTAAAGCATTGTAAATAGATGACTTTGTTCCAGTGTCGGATTCTTAAGGTTTGAAAATAGATGATTTCGTTTAAAGTCGGATTCTAAAGCATTGTTTATAGATGACTTTGTTCAAGTTGCCGATTCTTAAAGTTTCAAAATAGATTATATCCTTTAAAGTCGGATTCTAAATTATTGTAAATAGATGACTTTGTTCAAGTTACGGATTCTTAAGATTTGAAAATAGATTATATCGTTTAAAGTCGGATTCTAAAGCATTGTAAATAGATGACTTTGTTCAAGTTTCGGACTCTTATGGTTTGAAAATAGATTATATCGTTTAAAGTCGGATTCTAAAGCATTGTCAATAGATGACTTTGTTCAAGTTGCGGATTCTTAATGTTTGAAAATAGATGATATCGTTTAAAGTCGGATTCTAAAGCATTGTAAATAGATGAATTTGTTTAAGTTGCAGATTCTTAAGGATTGAAAATAGATGATATCGTTTAAAGTCGGATTCTAAAGCATTGTAAATAGATGACTTTGTTCAAGTTGGGGATACTTAATGTTTGAAAATAGATGATATCGTTTAAAGTCGGAATCTAAAGCATTGTAAATAGATGACTTTGTTCAAGTTGCGGACTCTTATGGTTTGAAAATAGATGATGTCGTTTAAAATCGGATTCTAAAGCATTGTAAGTAGATTACTTTGTTCAAGTTAAGGATTCTCAAGGTTTGAAAATAGATGATATTGTTTAAAGTCGGATTCTAAAGCATTGGAAATAGATGACTTTGTTCAAGTTGCGGATTGTCAAGGTTTTAAAATAGATTATATCGCTTAAAGTCGGATTCTAAAGCATTGTAAATGGATGACTTTGTTCAAGTTGCGAGTTTTTAAGGTTTAAAAGTAGATGATATCGTTTAATGTCGGATACTAAAGAATTGTAAATAGATGACTTTGTATAAGTGGCGGATTCTTAATGTTTGAAAATAGATGATATCGTTTAATGTCGGATTCTAAAGCATTATAAATAGATGAATTTGATTAAGTTGCGAATTCTTAATGTTTGAAAATAGATGATATCGTTTAAAGTCGGATTCTAAAGCATTATAAATAGATGACTTTGTTCAAGTTGCGGATACTTAATGTTTGAAAATAGATGATATCGTTTAAAGTCGAATTCTAAAGCATTGTAAATAGATGACTTTGTTCCAGTTGCGGATTCTTAAGGTTTGAAAAAAGATGATATCGTTTAAAGTCGGATTCTAAAGCATTGTAAATAGATGACTTTGTTCATGTTGCCGATTCTTCAGTTTTGAAAATAGATGATATCGTTTGAAAGTCGGATTCTAAAGCATTGTAAATAGATGACTTTGTTCAAGTTGCCGATTCTTAATGTTTGAAAATAGATGATATCGTTTAAAGTAGGATTCTAAAGCATTGTAAATAGATGACTTTGTTCTAGTTGCGAGTTGTTAAGGTTTAAAAGTAGATGATATCGTTAAATGTCGGATACTAAAGCATTGTAAATAGATGACTTTGTTTAAGTTGCCGATTCTTAATGTTTTAAAATAGATGATATCGTTTAAAGTCGGATTCTAAAGCATTGTAAATAGATGAATTTGTTTAAGTTACGGATTCTTAATGTTTGAAAATAGATGATATCGTTTAAGTCGGATTATAAAGCATTGTAAATAGATGACTTTGTTCAAGTTGCGGATACTTAATGTTTTAAAGTAGATGATATCGTTTCAAGTCGGATTCTAAAGCATTGTAAATAGATGACTTTGTTCCAGTTTCGGATTCTTAAGGTTGGAAAATAGATGATTTCGGTTAAAGTCGGATTCTAAAGCATTGTAAATAGATGACTCTGTTAAAGTTGCGGATACTTAATGTTTGAAAATAGATGATATCGTTTAAAGTCAGATTCTAAGGCATTGTAAATAGATGACTTTGTTCCAGTTGCGGATTCTTAACGTTTGAAAAAAGATGATATCGTTTAAAGTCGGATTCTAAAGCATTGTAAATAGATGACTTTGTTTAAGTTGCGCATGCTTAATGTTTGAAAATAGATGATATCTTTTAAAGTGTGATTCTAAAGCATGGTAAATAGATGACTTTGTTCATGTTGCCGATTCTTCAGGTTTGAAAATAGATGATATCGTTTGAAAGTCGGATTCTAAAGCATGGTAAATAGATGACTTTGTTCATGTTGCCGATTCTTCAGTTTTGAAAATAGATGATATCGTTTGAAAGTCGGATTCTACAGCATTGTAAATAGATGACTTTGTTCAAGTTGCCGATTCTTAAGGATTGAAAATAGATGATATCGTTTAAAGTAGGATTCTAAAGCATTGTAAATAGATTACTTTGTTCTAGTTGCGAGTTGTTTAGGTTTAAAAGTAGATGATATCGTTAAATGTCGGATACTAAAGCATTGTAAATAGATGACTTTGTTAAAGTGGCCGATTCTTAAAGTTTGAAAATAGATTATATCGTTTCAAGTCGGATTCTAAATCATTGTAAATATATGATATTGTTCAAGTTGCGGATTCTTAAGATTTGAAAATAGATGACATCGTTTAAAGTCGGATTCTAAAGCATTGTAAATAGATGACTTTGTTCAAGTTGCGGACTCTTATGGTTTGAAAATAGATGATATCGTTTAAAGTCGGATTCTATGCATTGTAAATAGATGAATTTTTTTAAGTTGCGGATTCTTAAGGATTGAAAATAGATGATATCGTTTAAAGTCGGATTCTAAAGCATTGTAAATAGATGACTTTGTTCAAGTTGCGAATTCTTAAGATTTGAAAATAGATGATATCGTTTAAAGTCGGATTCTAAAGCATTGTAAATAGATGACTTTGTTCAAGTTTCGGACTCTTATTGTTTGAAAATAGATGATATCGTTTAAAGTCGGATTCTAAAGCATTGTAAATAGATAGCTTTGTTCAAGTTGCGGATTCTTAATCTTTGAAAATAGATGATATCGTTTAAAGTCGGATTCTAAAGCATTGTAAATAGATGAATTTGTTTAAGTGGCGGATTCTTAAGGATTTAAAATAGATGATATCGTTTAAAGTCGGATTCTAAAGCATTGGAAATAGATGACTTTGTTAGAGTTGTGGATCCTTAATGTTTGAAAATAGATGATATCGTTTAAGTCGGATTCTAAAGCATTGTAAATAGATGACTTTGTTCAAGTTGCGGATACTTAATGTTTCAAAATAGATGATATCGTTTAAAGTCGGATTCTAAAGCATTGTAAATAGATGACTTTGTTCAAGTTGCCGATTCTCACGGTTTGAAAATAGATGATATTGTTTCAAGTCAGGTGCTAAAGCATTGTAAGTAGATGACTTTATTACAGTTGCGGATTCTTAAGGTTTGAAAATAGATGATAATGTTTAAAGTCGCATTCTAAAGCTTTGTAAATAGATTACTTTGTTCAAGTTGCGGATTCTTAAGGTTTGAAAATAGATTATATCGTTTAACGTCGGGTTAAAAGCATTGTAAATAGATGACTTTGTTCTAGTTGCGGATTCTTAAGGTTTAAAACTAGATGATATCGTTGAAAGTCGGATTCTACAGCATTGTAAATAGATGACTTTGTTCAAGTGTCCGATTCTTAAGGTTTGAAAATAGAGGATATCGTTCAAAGTCGGATTCTAAAGCATTGTAAATAGATTACTTTGTCCAAGTTGCCGATTCTAACGGTTTGAAAATAGATGATATTGGTTAAAGTCGGATTCTAAAGCATTGTAAATAGATGACTTTGTTCAAGTTGCCGATTCTTAAGGATTGAAAATAGATGATATCGTTTAAAGTCGGATTCTAAAGCATTGTAAATAGATGACTTTGTTCTAGTTGCGAGTTGTTAAGGTTTAAAAGTAGATTATATCGTTAAATGTCGGATACTAAAGCATTGTAAATAGATGACTTTGTTCAAGTTGCGGATACTTAATGTTTCAAAATAGATGATATCGTTTAAAGTCGGATTCTAAAGCATTGTAAATAGATGAATTTGTTTTAGTTGCAGATTCTTAAGGATTGAAAATAGATGATATCGTTTAAAGTCGGATTCTAAAGCATTGTAAATAGATGACTTTGTTCAAGTTGGGGATACTTAATGTTTGAAAATAGATGATATCGTTTAAAGTCGGATTCTAAAGCATTCTCAATTGATAACGTTGTTCAAGTTGCCGATTCTTAAAGTTTAAAAAATAGATTATATCGTTGAAGTCGGATTCTAAATCATTGTAAATAGATGACATTGTTAAAGTTGCGGATTCTTAAGATTTGAAAATAGATGATATCGTTTAAAGTAGGATTCTAAAGCATTGTAAATAGATATCTTTGTTCAAGTTGCGGACTCTTATAGTTTGAAAATAGATGATGTCGTTTAAAGTCGGATTCTAAAGCATTGTAAATAGATGACTTTGTTCAAGTTGCGGATTGTCAAGGTTTTAAAATAGATTATATCGCTTAAAGTCGGATTCTAAAGCATTGTAAATCAATGACTTTGTTCAAGTTGCGAGTTGTTAAGGTTTAAAAGTAGATGATATCGTTTAATGTCGGATACTAAAGAATTGTACATAGATGACTTTGTTTAAGTGGCGGATTCTTAATGTTTGAAAATAGATGATATGGTTTAATGTCGGATTCTAAAGCATTGTAAATAGATGAATTTGATTAAGTTGCGGATTCTTAATGTTTGAAAATAGATGATATCGTTTAAAGTCGGATTCTAAAGCATTGTAAATAGATGACTCTGTTAAAGTTGCGGATACTTAATGTTTGAAAATAGATGATATCGTTTCAAGTCGGATTCTAAAGCATTGTAAATAGATGAATTTGTTCCAGTTGCGGATTCTTAAGGTTTGAAAAAAGATGATATCTTTTAAAGTGTGATTCTAAAGCATGGTAAATAGATGACTTTGTTCATGTTGCCGATTCTTCAGGTTTGAAAATAGATGATATCGTTTGAAAGTCGGATTCTAAAGCATGGTAAATAGATGACTTTTTTCATGTTGCCGATTCTTCAGGTTTGAAAATAGATGATATCGTTTGAAAGTCGGATTCTAAAGCATTGTAAATAGATGACTTTGTTCAAGTTGCCGATTCTTAAGGATTGAAAATAGATGATATCGTTTAAAGTAGGATTCTAAAGCATTGTAAATAGATGACTTTGTTCTAGTTGCGAGTTGTTTAGGTTTAAAAGTAGATGATATCGTTTAAGGTCGGATACTAAAGCATTGTAAATAGATGACTTTGTTTAAGTTGCCGATTCTTAATGTTTGAAAATAGATGATATCGTTTAAAGTCGGATTCTAAAGCATTGTAAATAGATGAATTTGTTTAAGTTACGGATTCTTAATGTTTGAAAATAGATGATATCGTTTAAAGTTGAATTCTAAAGCATTGTAAATAGATGACTTTCTTCAAGTTGCGGATCCTTAATGTTTAAAAATCGATGATATCGTTTAAAGTCGGATTCTAAAGCATTGTAAATCTTTGACTTTGTTCAAGTTGCGGATTCTTGATGGATGAAAATAGATGATATCGTTTAAAGTCGGATTCTAAAGCATTGTAAATAGATGACTTTGTTAGAGTTGCGGATCCTTAATGTTTGAAAATAGATGATATCGTTTAAGTCGGATTATAAAGCATTGTAAATAGATGACTTTGTTCAAGTGTCGGATACTTAATGTTTTAAAGTAGATGATATCGTTTAAAGTCGGATTCTAAAGCATTGTAAATAGATGACTTTGTTCCAGTTTCGGATTCTTAAGGTTAGAAAATAGATGATTTCGGTTAAAGTCGGATTCTAAAGTATTGTAAATAGATGACTTTGTTCCAGTTTCGGATTCTTAAGGTTTGAAAATAGATGATTTTGTTAAAAGTCGGATTCTAAAGCATTGTAAATAGATGAATTTGTTTTAGTTGCGGATTCTTAAGGATTGAAAATAGATGATATCGTTTAAAGTCGGATTCTAAAGCATGGTAAATAGATGACTTTGTTCAAGTTGCGGATTCTTGATGTTTGAAAATAGATGATATCGTTTAAAGTCGGATTCTAAAGCATTGTAAATAGATAACGTTGTTCAAGTTGCCGATTCTTAAAGTTTAAAAAATAGATTATATCGTTGAAGTCGGATTCTAAATCATTGTAAATAGATGACTTTGTTAAAGTTGCGGATTCTTAATATTTGAAAATAGATGATATCGTTTAAAGTCGGATTCTAAAGCATTGTAAATAGATGACTTTGTTCAAGTTGAGGATTCTCAAGGTTTGAAAATAGATGATATTGTTTAAAGTCGGATTCTAAAGCATTGGAAATAGATGACTTTGTTCAAGTTGCGGATTGTCAAGGTTTTAAAATAGATTATATCGCTTAAAGTCGGATTCTAAAGCATTGTAAATAGATGACTTTGTTCAAGTTGCGGATACTTAATGTTTGAAAATAGATGATATCGTCTAAAGTCGGATTCTAAAGCATTGTAAATAGTTATTTTGTTCCAGTTGCGGATTCTAAAGGTTTGAAAAAAGATGATATCGTTTAAAGTCGGATTCTAAAGCATTGTAAATAGATGACTTTGTTTAAGTTGCGCATGCTTAAGGTTTGAAAATAGATAATATCTTTTAAAGTGTGATTCTAAAGCATGGTAAATAGATGACTTTGTTCATGTTGCCGATTCTTCAGGTTTGAAAATAGATGATATCGTTTAAAGTAGGATTCTAAAGCATTGTAAATAGATGACTTTGTTAGAGTTGCCGATTCTTAAGGATTGAAAATAGATGATATCGTTTGAAAGTCGGATTATAAAGCATTGTAAATTGATGACTTTGTGCTAGTTGCGAGTTGTTAAGGTTTAAAAGTAGATGATATCGTTAAATGTCGGATACTAAAGCATTGTAAATAGATGACTTTGTTTAAGTTGCCGATTCTTAATGTTTGAAAATAGATGATATCGTTTAAAGTCGGATTCTAAAGCATTGTAAATAGATGAATTTGTTTAAGTTACGGATTCTTAATGTTTTAAAATAGATGATATCGTTTAAAGTTGAATTCTAAAGCATTGTAAATAGATGACTTTCTTCAAGTTGCGGATTCTTAATGTTTGAAAATCGATGATATCGTTTAAAGTCGGATTCTAAAGCATTGTAAATCTTTGACTTTGTTCAAGTTGCGGACTCTTGATGGTTGAAAATAGATGATATCGTTTAAAGTCGGATTCTAAAGCATGGTTAATAGATGACTTTGTTCATGTTGCCGATTCTTCAGGTTTGAAAATAGATGATATCGTTTGAAAGTCGGATTCTAAAGCATGGTAAATAGATGACTTTTTTCATGTTGCCGATTCTTCAGGTTTGAAAATAGATGATATCGTTTGAAAGTCGGATTCTAAAGCATTGTAAATAGATGACTTTGTTCAAGTTGCCGATTCTTAAGGATTGAAAATAGATGATATCGTTTAAAGTAGGATTCTAAAGCATTGTAAATAGATGACTTTGTTCTAGTTGCGAGTAATTTAGGTTTAAAAGTAGATGATATCGTTAAATGTCGGATACTAAAGCATTGTAAATAGATGACTTTGTTTAAGTTGCCGATTCTTAATGTTTGAAAATAGATGATATCGTTTAAAGTCGGATTCTAAAGCATTGTAAATAGATGAATTTGTTTAAGTTACGGATTCTTAATGTTTGAAAATAGATGATATCGTTTAAAGTTGAATTCTAAAGCATTGTAAATAGATGACTTTCTTCAAGTTGCGGATTCTTAATGTTTAAAAATCGATGATATCGTTTAAAGTCGGATTCTAAAGCATTGTAAATCTTTGACTTTGTTCAAGTTGCGGATTCTTGATGGATGAAAATAGATGATATCGTTTAAAGTCGGATTCTAAAGCATTGTAAATAGATGACTTTGTTAGAGTTGCGGATCCTTAATGTTTGAAAATAGATGATATCGTTTAAGTCGGATTATAAAGCATTGTAAATAGATGACTTTGTTCAAGTGTCGGATACTTAATGTTTTAAAGTAGATGATATCGTTTCAAGTCGGATTCTAAAGCATTGTAAATAGATGACTTTGTTCCAGTTTCGGATTCTTAAGGTTTGAAAATAGATGATTTCGGTTAAAGTCGGATTCTAAAGCATTGTAAATAGATGACTTTGTTCCAGTTTCGGATTCTGAAGGTTTGAAAATAGATGATTTTGTTTAAAGTCGGATTCTAAAGCATTGTAAATAGATGAATTTGTTTAAGTTGCGGATTCTTAAGGATTGAAAATAGATGATATCGTTTAAAGTAGGATTCTAAAGCATGGTAAATAGATGACTTTGTTCAAGTTGCGGATTCTTGATGTTTGAAAATAGATGATATCGTTTAAAGTCGGATTCTAAAGCATTGTAAATAGATAACGTTGTTCAAGTTGCCGATTCTTAATGTTTAAAAAATAGATTATATCGTTGAAGTCGGATTCTAAATCATTGTAAATAGATGACTTTGTTAAAGTTGCGGATTCTTAATATTTGAAAATAGATGATATCGTTTAAAGTCGGATTCTAAAGCATTGTAAATAGATGACTTTGTTCAAGTTGAGGATTCTCAAGGTTTGAAAATAGATGATATTGTTTAAAGTCGGATTCTAAAGCATTGTAAATAGATGACTTTGTTCAAGTTGCGGATTGTCAAGGTTTTAAAATAGATTATATCGCTTAAAGTCGGATTCTAAAGCATTGTAAATAGATGACTTTGTTCAAGTTGCGAGTTGTTAAGGTTTAAAAGTAGATGATATCGTTTAATGTCGGATACTAAAGAATTGTAAATAGATGACTTTGTTTAAGTGGCGGATTCTTAATGTTTGAAAATAGATGATATCGTTTTATGTCGGATTCTAAAGCATTGTAAATAGATGAATTTGTTTAAGTTGCGGATTCTTAATGTTTCAAAATAGATGATATCGTTTAAAGTCGGATTCTAAAGCATTGTAAATAGATGACTTTGTTCAAGTTGCGGATACTTAATGTTTGAAAATAGATGATATCGTTTAAAGTCGGATTCTAAAGCATTGTAAATAGATGATTTTGTTCCAGTTGCGGATTCTTAAGGTTTGAAAAAAGATGATATCGTTTAAAGTCGGATTCTAAAGCATTGTAAATAGATGACTTTGTTTAAGTTGCGCATGCTTAAGGTTTGAAAATAGATAATATCTTTTAAAGTGTGATTCTAAAGCATGGTAAATAGATGACTTTGTTCATGTTGCCGATTCTTCAGGGTTTAAAATAGATGATATCGTTTAAAGTAGGATTCTAAAGCATTGTAAATAGATGACTTTGTTAGAGTTGCCGATTCTTAAGGATTGAAAATAGAGCATATCGTTTGAAAGTCGGATTATAAAGCATTGTAAATTGATGACTTTGTGCTAGTTGCGAGTTGTTAAGGTTTAAAAGTAGATGATATCGTTAAATGTCGGATACTAAAGCATTGTAAATAGATGACTTTGTTTAAGTTGCCGATTCTTAATGTTTGAAAATAGATGATATCGTTTAAAGTCGGATTCTAAAGCATTGTAAATAGATGAATTTGTTTAAGTTACGGATTCTTAATGTTTGAAAATAGATGATATCGTTTAAAGTTGAATTCTAAAGCATTGTAAATAGATGACTTTCTTCAAGTTGCGGATTCTTAATGTTTGAAAATCGATGATATCGTTTAAAGTCGGATTCTAAAGCATTGTAAATCTTTGACTTTGTTCAAGTTGCGGACTCTTGATGGTTGAAAATAGATGATATCGTTTAAAGTCGGATTCTAAAGCATTGTAAATAGATGACTTTGTTAGAGTTGCGGATCCTTAATGTTTGAAAATAGATGATATCGTTTAAGTCGGATTATAAAGCATTGTAAATATATTACTTTGTTTTAAGTTGCGGATACTTAATGTTTTAAAATAGATGATATTGTTTCAAGTCGGATTCTAAAGCATTGTAAATAGATGACTTCGTTCCAGTTTCGGATTCTTAAGGTTTGAAAATAGATGATTTCGTTTAAAGTCGGATTCTAAAGCATTGTTTATAGATGACTTTGTTCAAGTTTCCGATTCTTAAAGTTTGAAAATAGATTATATCGTTTAAAGTCGGATTCTAAATTATTGTAAATAGTTGACTTTGTTCAAGTTGCGAATTCTTAAGATTTGAAAATAGATGATATCGTTTAAAGTCGGATTCTAAAGCATTGTAAATAGATGACTTTGTTCAAGTTTCGGACTCTTATTGTTTGAAAATAGATGATATCGTTTAAAGTCGGATTCTAAAGCATTGTAAATAGATAGCTTTGTTCAAGTTGCGGATTCTTAATCTTTGAAAATAGATGATATCGTTTAAAGTCGGATTCTAAAGCATTGTAAATAGATGAATTTGTTTAAGTTGCGGATACTTAATGTTTGAAAATAGATGATATCGTTTAAAGTCGGATTCTAAAGCATTGTAAATAGATGATTTTGTTCCAGTGTCGGATTCTTAAGGTTTGAAAAAAGATGATATCGTTTAAAGTCGGATTCTAAAGCATTGTAAATAGATGACTTTGTTTAAGTTGCGCATGCTTAAGGTTTGAAAATAGATAATATCTTTTAAAGTGTGATTCTAAAGCATGGTAAATAGATGACTTTGTTCATGTTGCTGATTCTTAAGGATTGAAAATAGATGATATCGTTTAAAGTCGGATTCTAAAGCATTGTAAATAGATGACTTTGTTCTAGTTGCCGATTCTTAAGGATTGAAAATAGATGATATCGTTTGAAAGTCGGATTATAAAGCACTGTAAATTGATGACTTTGTTCTAGTTGCGAGTTGTTAAGGTTTAAAAGTAGATGATATCGTTAAATGTCGGATACTAAAGCATTGTAAATAGATGACTTTGTTTAAGTTGCCGATTCTTAATGTTTGAAAATAGATGATATCGTTTAAAGTCGGATTCTAAAGCATTGTAAATAGATGAATTTGTTTAAGTTACAAGTTCTTAATGTTTGAAAATAGATGATATCGTTTAAAGTCGGATTCTAAAGCATTGGAAATAGATGACTTTGTTCCAGTTTCGGATTCTTAAGGTTTGAAAATAGATGATTTCGGTTAAAGTCGGATTCTAAAGCATTGTAAATAGATGACTTTGTTCCAGTTTCGGATTCTTAAGGTTTGAAAATAGATGATTTTGTTTAAAGTCGGATTCTAAAGCATTGTAAATAGATGAATTTGTTTAAGTTGCGGATTCTTAAGGATTGAAAATAGATGATATCGTTTAAAGTCGGATTCTAAAGCATGGTAAATAGATGACTTTGTTCAAGTTGCGGATTCTTGATGTTTGAAAATAGATGATATCGTTTAAAGTCGGATTCTAAAGCATTGTAAATAGATAACGTTGTTCAAGTTGCCGATTCTTAATGTTTAAAAAATAGATTATATCGTTGAAGTCGGATTCTAAATCATTGTAAATAGATGACTTTGTTAAAGTTGCGGATTCTTAATATTTGAAAATAGATGATATCGTTTAAAGTCGGATTCTAAAGCATTGTAAATAGATGACTTTGTTCAAGTTGCGAGTTGTTAAGGTTTAAAAGTAGATGATATCGTTTAATGTCGGATACTAAAGAATTGTAAATAGATGACTTTGTTTAAGTTGCGGATTCTTAATGTTTGAAAATAGATGATATCGTTTAAAGTCGGATTCTAAAGCATTGTAAATAGATGACTTTGTTCAAGTTGCGGATACTTAATGTTTGAAAATAGATGATTTCGTTTAAAGTCGGATTCTAAAGCATTGTAAATAGATGATTTTGTTCCAGTTGCGGATTCTTAAGGTTTGAAAAAAGATGATATCGTTTAAAGTCGGATTCTAAAGCATTGTAAATAGATGACTTTGTTTAAGTTGCGCATGCTTAAGGTTTGAAAATAGATAATATCTTTTAAAGTGTGATTCTAAAGCATGGTAAATAGATGACTTTGTTCATGTTGCCGATTCTTCAGGGTTTAAAATAGATGATATCGTTTAAAGTAGGATTCTAAAGCATTGTAAATAGATGACTTTGTTAGAGTTGCCGATTCTTAAGGATTGAAAATAGAGCATATCGTTTGAAAGTCGGATTATAAAGCATTGTAAATTGATGACTTTGTGCTAGTTGCGAGTTGTTAAGGTTTAAAAGTAGATGATATCGTTAAATGTCGGATACTAAAGCATTGTAAATAGATGACTTTGTTTAAGTTGCCGATTCTTAATGTTTGAAAATAGATGATATCGTTTAAAGTCGGATTCTAAAGCATTGTAAATAGATGAATTTGTTTAAGTTACGGATTCTTAATGTTTGAAAATAGATGATATCGTTTAAAGTTGAATTCTAAAGCATTGTAAATAGATGACTTTCTTCAAGTTGCGGATTCTTAATGTTTGAAAATCGATGATATCGTTTAAAGTCGGATTCTAAAGCATTGTAAATCTTTGACTTTGTTCAAGTTGCGGACTCTTGATGGTTGAAAATAGATGATATCGTTTAAAGTCGGATTCTAAAGCATTGTAAATAGATGACTTTGTTAGAGTTGCGGATCCTTAATGTTTGAAAATAGATGATATCGTTTAAGTCGGATTATAAAGCATTGTAAATATATTACTTTGTTTTAAGTTGCGGATACTTAATGTTTTAAAATAGATGATATTGTTTCAAGTCGGATTCTAAAGCATTGTAAATAGATGACTTCGTTCCAGTTTCGGATTCTTAAGGTTTGAAAATAGATGATTTCGTTTAAAGTCGGATTCTAAAGCATTGTTTATAGATGACTTTGTTCAAGTTTCCGATTCTTAAAGTTTGAAAATAGATTATATCGTTTAAAGTCGGATTCTAAATTATTGTAAATAGTTGACTTTGTTCAAGTTGCGAATTCTTAAGATTTGAAAATAGATGATATCGTTTAAAGTCGGATTCTAAAGCATTGTAAATAGATGACTTTGTTCAAGTTTCGGACTCTTATTGTTTGAAAATAGATGATATCGTTTAAAGTCGGATTCTAAAGCATTGTAAATAGATAGCTTTGTTCAAGTTGCGGATTCTTAATCTTTGAAAATAGATGATATCGTTTAAAGTCGGATTCTAAAGCATTGTAAATAGATGAATTTGTTTAAGTTGCGGATACTTAATGTTTGAAAATAGATGATATCGTTTAAAGTCGGATTCTAAAGCATTGTAAATAGATGATTTTGTTCCAGTGTCGGATTCTTAAGGTTTGAAAAAAGATGATATCGTTTAAAGTCGGATTCTAAAGCATTGTAAATAGATGACTTTGTTTAAGTTGCGCATGCTTAAGGTTTGAAAATAGATAATATCTTTTAAAGTGTGATTCTAAAGCATGGTAAATAGATGACTTTGTTCATGTTGCTGATTCTTAAGGATTGAAAATAGATGATATCGTTTAAAGTCGGATTCTAAAGCATTGTAAATAGATGACTTTGTTCTAGTTGCCGATTCTTAAGGATTGAAAATAGATGATATCGTTTGAAAGTCGGATTATAAAGCACTGTAAATTGATGACTTTGTTCTAGTTGCGAGTTGTTAAGGTTTAAAAGTAGATGATATCGTTAAATGTCGGATACTAAAGCATTGTAAATAGATGACTTTGTTTAAGTTGCCGATTCTTAATGTTTGAAAATAGATGATATCGTTTAAAGTCGGATTCTAAAGCATTGTAAATAGATGAATTTGTTTAAGTTACAAGTTCTTAATGTTTGAAAATAGATGATATCGTTTAAAGTTGAATTCTAAAGCATTGTAAATAGAGGACTTTTTTCAAGTTGCGGATTCTTAATGTTTGAAAATCGATGATATCGTTTAAAGTCGGATTCTAAAGCATTGTAAATCTTTGACTTTGTTCAAGTTGCGGACTCTTGATGGTTGAAAATAGATGATATCGTTTAAAGTCGGATTCTAAAGCATTGTAAATAGATGACTTTGTTAGAGTTGCGGATCCTTAATGTTTGAAAATAGATGATATCGTTTCAGTCGGATTATAAAGCATTGTAAATAGATGACTTTGTTCAAGTTGCGGATACTTAATGTTTTAAAATAGATGATATTGTTTCAAGTCGGATTCTAAAGCATTGTAAATAGATGACTTCGTTCCAGTTTCGGATTCCTAAGGTTTGAAAATAGATGATTTCGTTTAAAGTCGGATTCTAAAGCATTGTTTATAGATGACTTTGTTCAAGTTTCCGATTCTTAAAGTTTGAAAATAGATTATATCGTTTAAAGTCGGATTCTAAATTATTGTAAATAGATGACTTTGTTCAAGTGGCGAATTCTTAAGATTTGAAAATAGATGATATCGTTTAAAGTCGGATTCTAAAGCATTGTAAATAGATGACTTTGTTCAAGTTTCGGACTCTTATTGTTTGAAAATAGATGATATCGTTTAAAGTCGGATTCTAAAGCATTGTAAATAGATAGCTTTGTTCAAGTTGCGGATTCTTAATCTTTGAAAATAGATGATATCGTTTAAAGTCGGATTCTAAAGCATTGTAAATAGATGAATTTGTTTAAGTTGCGGATTCTTAAGGATTGAAAATAGATGATATCGTTTAAAGTCGGATTCTAAAGCATTGTAAATAGATGATTTTGTTCCAGTTGCGGATTCTTAAGGTTTGAAAATAGATGATATCGTTTAAGTCGGATTCTAAAGCATTGTAAATAGATGACTTTGTTCAAGTTGCGGATACTTAATGTTTCAAAATAGATGATATCGTTTAAAGTCGGATTCTAAAGCCTTGTAAATAGATGACTTTGTTCAAGTTGCCGATTCTCACGGTTTGAAAATAGATGATATTGTTTCAAGTCAGATGCTAAAGCATTGTAAGTAGATGACTTTATTACAGTTGCGGATTCTTAAGGTTTGAAAATAGATGATAATGTTTAAAGTCGCATTCTAAAGCTTTGTAAATAGATGACTTTGTTCAAGTTGCGGATTCTTAAGGTTTGAAAATAGATTATATCGTTTAACGTCGGGTTAAAAGCATTGTAAATAGATGACTTTGTTCCAGTTGCGAATTCTTAAGGTTTAAAACTAGATGATATCGTTGAAAGTCGGATTCTAAAGCATTGTAAATAGATGACTTTGTTCAAGTGTCCGATTCTTAAGGTTTGAAAATAGAGGATATCGTTCAAAGTCGGATTCTAAAGCATTGTAAATGGATTACTTTGTCCAAGTTGCCGATTCTAACGGTTTGAAAATAGATGATATTGTTTAAAGTCGGATTCTAAAGCATTGTAAATAGATGACTTTGTTCAAGTTGCGGATTCTAAAGGTTTGAACTTAGATGATATCGTTTAAAGTCAGATTCTAAAGCATTGTAAATAGATGACTTTGTTCAAGTTGCGGATTCTTAAGGTTTGAAAATAGATTATATCGTTTAAAGTCGGATTCTAAAGCATTGTAAATAGATGACTTTGGTCAAGTTGCGCATTCTCAAGGTTGGAAAATAGATGATATCGTTGAAAGTCGGATTCTAAAGCATTGTAAATAGATGACTTTGGTCAAGTTGCGGATACTTAAGGTTTGAAAATAGATGATATCGTGGAAAGTCGGATTCTAAAGCATTGTAAATAGATGACATTGTTAGAGTTGCGGATTCTTAATGTTTGAAAATAGATGATATCGTTTAAGTCGGATTCTAAAGCATTGTAAATAGATGACTTTGTTCAAGTTGCGGATACTTAATGTTTGAAAATAGATAATATTGTTTAAAGTCGGATTCTAAAGCATTGTAAATAGATGATTTTGTTTAAGTTGCGGATTCTTAATGTTTGAAAATAGATGATATCGGTTAAAGTCGGATTCTATAGCATTGTAAATAGAGGACTTTCTTCAAGTCGCGAGTTGTTTAGGTTTAAAAGTAGATGATATCGTTTAATGTCGGATACTAAAGCATTGTAAATAGATGACTTTGTTTAAGTTGCGGATTCTTAATGTCTGAAAATAGATGATATCGTTTAAAGTCGGATTCTAAAGCATAGTAAATAGATGAATTTGTTTAATTTGCGGATTCTTAAGGTTTGAAAATAGATGATTTCGGTTAAAGTCGGATTCTAAAGCATTGTAAATAGATGACTTTGTTCCAGTTTCGGATTCTTAAGGTTTGAAAATAGATGATTTTGTTTAAAGTCGGATTCTAAAGCATTGTAAATAGATGAATTTGTTTAAGTTGCGGATTCTTAAGGATTGAAAATAGATGATATCGTTTAAAGTCGGATTCTAAAGCATGGTAAATAGATGACTTTGTTCAAGTTGCGGATTCTTGATGTTTGAAAATAGATGATATCGTTTAAAGTCGGATTCTAAAGCATTGTAAATAGATAACGTTGTTCAAGTTGCCGATTCTTAAAGTTTAAAAAATAGATTATATCGTTGAAGTCGGATTCTAAATCATTGTAAATAGATGACTTTTTTAAAGTTGCGGATTCTTAATATTTGAAAATAGATGATATCGTTTAAAGTCGGATTCTAAAGCATTGTAAATAGATGACTTTGTTCAAGTTGAGGATTCTCAAGGTTTGAAAATAGATGATATTGTTTAAAGTCGGATTCTAAAGCATTGGAAATAGATGACTTTGTTCAAGTTGCGGATTGTCAAGGTTTTAAAATAGATTATATCGCTTAAAGTCGGATTCTAAAGCATTGTAAATAGATGACTTTGTTCAAGTTGCGAGTTGTTAAGGTTTAAAAGTAGATGATATCGTTTAATGTCGGATACTAAAGAATTGTAAATAGATTACTTTGTTTAAGTGGCGGATTCTTAATGTTTGAAAATAGATGATATCGTTTTATGTCGGATTCTAAAGCATTGTAAATAGATGAATTTGTTTAAGTTGCGGATTCTTAATGTTTGAAAATAGATGATATCGTTTAAAGTCGGATTCTAAAGCATTGTAAATAGATGACTTTGTTCAAGTTGCGGATACTTAATGTTTGAAAATAGATGATATCGTTTAAAGTCGGATTCTAAAGCATTGTAAATAGATGATTTTGTTCCAGTTGCGGATTCTTAAGGTTTGAAAAAAGATGATATCGTTTAAAGTCGGATTCTAAAGCATTGTAAATAGATGACTTTGTTTAAGTTGCGCATGCTTAAGGTTTGAAAATAGATAATATCTTTTAAAGTGTGATTCTAAAGCATGGTAAATAGATGACTTTGTTCATGTTGCCGATTCTTAAGGATTGAAAATAGATGATATCGTTTAAAGTCGGATTCTAAAGCATTGTAAATAGATGACTTTGTTAGAGTTGCCGATTCTTAAGGATTGAAAATAGATGATATCGTTTGAAAGTCGGATTATAAAGCACTGTAAATTGATGACTTTGTTCTAGTTGCGAGTTGTTAAGGTTTAAAAGTAGATGATATCGTTAAATGTCGGATACTAAAGCATTGTAAATAGATGACTTTGTTTAAGTTGCCGATTCTTAATGTTTGAAAATAGATGATATCGTTTAAAGTCGGATTCTAAAGCATTGTAAATAGATGAATTTGTTTAAGTTACGGATTCTTAATGTTTGAAAAAAGATGATATCGTTTAAAGTTGAATTCTAAAGCATTGTAAATAGATGACTTTCTTCAAGTTGCGGATTCTTAATGTTTGAAAATCGATGATATCGTTTAAAGTCGGATTCTAAAGCATTGTAAATCTTTTACTTTGTTCAAGTTGCGGACTCTTGATGGTTGAAAATAGATGATATCGTTTAAAGTCGGATTCTAAAGCATTGTAAATAGATGACTTTGTTAGAGTTGCGGATCCTTAATGTTTGAAAATAGATGATATCGTTTAAGTCGGATTATAAAGCATTGTAAATAGATGACTTTGTTCAAGTTGCGGATACTTAATGTTTTAAAATAGATGATATTGTTTCAAGTCGGATTCTAAAGCATTGTAAATAGATGACTTCGTTCCAGTTTCGGATTCTTAAGGTTTGAAAATAGATGATTTCGTTTAAAGTCGGATTCTAAAGCATTGTTTATAGATGACTTTGTTCAAGTTTCCGATTCTTAAAGTTTGAAAATAGATTATATCGTTTAAAGTCGGATTCTAAATTATTGTAAATAGATGACTTTGTTCAAGTTGCGAATTCTTAAGATTTGAAAATAGATGATATCGTTTAAAGTCGGATTCTAAAGCATTGTAAATAGATGACTTTGTTCAAGTTTCGGACTCTTATTGTTTGAAAATAGATGATATCGTTTAAAGTCGGATTCTAAAGCATTGTAAATAGATAGCTTTGTTCAAGTTGCGGATTCTTAATCTTTGAAAATAGATGATATCGTTTAAAGTCGGATTCTAAAGCATTGTAAATAGATGAATTTGTTTAAGTTGCGGATTCTTAAGGATTGAAAATAGATGATATCGTTTAAAGTCGGATTCTAAAGCATTGTAAATAGATGATTTTGTTCCAGTTGCGGATTCTTAAGGTTTGAAAATAGATGATATCGTTTAAGTCGGATTCTAAAGCATTGTATATAGATGACTTTGTTCAAGTTGCGGATACTTAATGTTTCAAAATAGATGATATCGTTTAAAGTCGGATTCTAAAGCATTGTAAATAGATGACTTTGTTCAAGTTGCCGATTCTCACGGTTTGAAAATAGATGATATTGTTTCAAGTCAGATGCTAAAGCATTGTAAGTAGATGACTTTATTACAGTTGCGGATTCTTAAGGTTTGAAAATAGATGATAATGTTTAAAGTCGCATTCTAAAGCTTTGTAAATAGATGACTTTGTTCAAGTTGCGGATTCTTAAGGTTTGAAAATAGATTATATCGTTTAACGTCGGGTTAAAAGCATTGTAAATAGATGACTTTGTTCCAGTTGCGAATTCTTAAGGTTTAAAACTAGATGATATCGTTGAAAGTCGGATTCTAAAGCATTGTAAATAGATGACTTTGTTCAAGTGTCCTAAATAGAGGATATCGTTCAAAGTCGGATTCTAAAGCATTGTAAATAGATTACTTTGTCCAAGTTGTCGATTCTAACGGTTTGAAAATAGATGATGTTGTTTAAAGTCGGATTCTAAAGCATTGTAAATAGATGACTTTGTTCAAGTTGCGGATTCTAAAGGTTTGAACTTAGATGATATCGTTTAAAGTCGGATTCTAAAGCATTGTAAATAGATGACTTTGTTCAAGTTGCGGATTCTTAAGGTTTGAAAATAGATGATATCGTTTAAAGTCGGTTTCTAAAGCATTGTAAACAGATGACTTTGGTCGAGTTGCGCATTCTCAAGGTTGGAAAATAGATGATATCGTTGAAAGTCGGATTCTAAAGCATTGTCAATAGATGACTTTGGTCAAGTTGCGGATACTTAAGGTTTGAAAATAGATGATATCGTGGAAAGTCGGATTCTAAAGCATTTTAAATAGATGACTTTGTTGAAGTTGCGGATTCTTTAGGTTTACAAATCGATGATATCGGTTAAAGTCGGATTCTAAAGCATTGTAAATAGATGACTTTGTTCAAGTTGCGGATTCTTGATGTTTTAAAATAGATGATATCGTTTAAAGTCGGATTCTAAAGCATTGTAAATAGATGACTTTGTTCAAGTTGCAGATACTTAATGTTTGAAAATAGATGATATCGTTTAAAGTCGGATTCTAAAGCATTGTAAATAGATGACTTTGGTCCAGTTGCGGATTCTTTAGGTTTGAAAATAGATGATATCGTTTAAAGTCGAGTTCTAAAGCATTGTAAGTAGATGACTTTGGTCAAGTTGCCGATTCTTAAAGTTTGAAAATATATTATATCGTTTAAAATCGGATTCCAAATCATTGTAAATAGATGACTTTGTTCAAGTTTCGGATTCTTAAGATTTAAAAATAGATGATATCGTTTAAAGTCGGATTCTAAAGCATTGTGAATAGATGACTTTGTTCAAGTTGCGGACTCTTATTGTTTGAAAATAGATTATATCGTTTCAAGTCGGATTCTAAAGCATTGTAAATAGATTACTTTGTTCAAGTTGAGAGTAGCTCAAGGTTAGAAAATAGAGGATATTGGTTAAAGTCGGATTCTTAAGCATTGTAAGTACATTACTTTATTACAGTTGCGGATTCTTAAGGTTTGAAAATAGATGATAATGTTTACAGTCGCATTCTAAAGCATTGTAAATAGATGACTTCGTTCAAGTTGTGCATTCTTGAGGTTTGTGAATGGATGATATCGTTTAAAGTCGGATTCTAAAGCACTTTAAATAGATGACTTTGTTCAAGTTGCGGATTCTTAAGGTTTGAAAATAGATGATATCGTTTAAAGTCGGATTCTAAAGCATTGTAAATAGATGACTTTGTTCAAGTTGCAGATTCTTTAATGTTTGAAAATAGATGATATCGTGTAAAGTCGGATTCTAAAGCATTGTAAGTAGATGACTTTGTTCAAGGATCCAATTCTTAATGTTTGAAAATGCATGATATCGTTTAAAGTCGGATTCTAAAGCATGGTAAATAGATGACTTTGTTCATGTTGCCGATTCTTCAGGTTTGAAAATAGATGATATCGTTTGAAAGTCGGATTCTAAAGCATGGTAAATAGATGACTTTGTTCATGTTGCCGATTCTTCAGGTTTGAAAATACATGATATCGTTTGAAAGTCGGATTCTAAAGCATTGTAAATAGATGACTTTGTTCAAGTTGCCGATTCTTAAGGATTGAAAATAGATGATATCGTTTAAAGTAGGATTCTAAAGCATTGTAAATAGATGACTTTGTTCTAGTTGCGGATTCTTAATGTTTGAAAATCGATGATATCGTTTAAAGTCGGATTCTAAAGCATTGTAAATAGATGACTTTCTTCAAGTTGCGGATTCTTAATGTTTGAAAATCGATGATATCGTTTAAAGTCGGATTCTAAAGCATTGTAAATCTTTGACTTTGTTCAAGTTGCGGATTCTTGATGGATGAAAATAGATGATATCGTTTAAAGTCGGATTCTAAAGCATTGTAAATAGATGACTCTGTTAGAGTTGCGGATCCTTAATGTTTGAAAATAGATGATATCGTTTAAGTAAGATTATAAAGCATTGTAAATAGATGACTTTGTTCAAGTGTCGGATACTTAATGTTTTAAAGTAGATGATATCGTTTCAAGTCGGATTCTAAAGCATTGTAAATAGATGACTTTGTTCCAGTTTCGGATTCTTAAGGTTTGAAAATAGATGATTTCGGTTAAAGTCGGATTCTAAAGCATTGTAAATAGATGACTTTGTTCCAGTTTCGGATTCTTAAGGTTTGAAAATAGATGATTTTGTTTAAAGTCGGATTCTAAAGCATTGTAAATAGATGACTTTGTTAAAGTGGCCGATTCTTAAAGTTTGAAAATAGATTATATCGTTTAAAGTCGGATTCTAACTCATTGTAAATAGATGACTTTGTTCAAGTTGCGGATTCTTAAGATTTGAAAATAGATGACATCGTTTAAAGTCGGATTCTAAAGCATTGTAAATAGATGACTTTGTTCAAGTTGCGGACTCTTATGGTTTGAAAATAGATGATATCGTTTAAAGTCGTATTCTAAAGCATTGTAAATAGATAGCTTTGTTCAAGTTGCGGATTCTTAATGTTTGAAAATAGATGATATCGTTTAAAGTCGGATTCTAAAGCATTGTAAATAGATGAATTTGTTTAAGTTGCGGATTCTTAAGGATTGAAAATAGATGATATCGTTTAAAGTCGGATTCTAAAGCATTGTAAATAGATGACTTTGTTCAAGTTGCGGATTCTTGATGTTTGAAAATAGATGATATCGTTTAAAGTCGGATTCTAAAGCATTGTAAATAGATAACGTTGTTCAAGTTGCCGATTCTTAAAGTTTAAAAAATAGATTATATCGTTGAAGTCGGATTCTAAATTATTGTAAATAGATGACTTTGTTAAAGTTGCGGATTCTTAAGATTTGAAAATAGATGATATCGTTTAAAGTCGGATTCTAAAGCATTGTAAATAGATGACTTTGTTCAAGTTGAGGATTCTCAAGGTTTGAAAATAGATGATATTGTTTAAAGTCGGATTCTAAAGCATTGGAAATAGATGACTTTGTTCAAGTTGCGGATTGTCTAGGTTTTAAAATAGATTATATCGCTTAAAGTCGGATTCTAAAGCATTGTAAATAGATCACTTTGTTCAAGTTGCGAGTTGTTAAGGTTTAAAAGTAGATGATATCGTTTAATGTCGGATACTAAAGAATTGTAAATAGATGACTTTGTTTAAGTGGCGGATTCTTAATGTTTGAAAATAGATGATATCGTTTTATGTCGGATTCTAAAGCATTGTAAATAGATGAATTTGTTTAAGTTGCGGATTCTTAATGTTTGAAAATAGATGATATCGTTTAAAGTCGGATTCTAAAGCATTGTAAATAGATGACTTTGTTCAAGTTGCGGATACTTAATGTTTGAAAATAGATGATATCGTTTAAAGTCGGATTCTAAAGCATTGTAAATAGATGATTTTGTTCCAGTTGCGGATTCTTACGGTTTGAAAAAAGATGATATCGTTTAAAGTCGGATTCTAAAGCATTGTAAATAGATGACTTTGTTTAAGTTGCGCATGCTTTAGGTTTGAAAATAGATAATATCTTTTAAAGTGTGATTCTAAAGCATGGTAAATAGATGACTTTGTTCATGTTGCCGATTCTTCAGGTTTGAAAATAGATGATATCGTTTAAAGTGGGATTCTAAAGCATTGTAAATAGATGACTTTGTTCTAGTTGCCGATTCTTAAGGATTGAAAATAGATGATATCGTTTGAAAGTCGGATTATAAAGCATTGTAAATTGATGACTTTGTTCTAGTTGCGAGTTGTTAAGGTTTAAAAGTAGATGATATCGTTAAATGTCGGATACTAAAGCATTGTAAATAGATGACTTTGTTTAAGTTGCCGATTCTTAATGTTTGAAAATAGATGATATCGTTTAAAGTCGGATTCTAAAGCATTGTAAATAGATGAATTTGTTTAAGTTACGGATTCTTAATGTTTGAAAATAGATTATATCGTTTAAAGTTGAATTCTAAAGCATTGTAAATAGATGACTTTCTTCAAGTTGCGGATTCTTAATGTTTGAAAATCGATGATATCGTTTAATGTCGGATTCTAAAGCATTGTAAATCTTTGACTTTGTTCAAGTTGCGGACTCTTGATGGTTGAAAATAGATGATATCGTTTAAAGTCGGATTCTAAAGCATTGTAAATAGATGACTTTGTTAGAGTTGCGGATCCTTAATGTTTGAAAATAGATGATATCGTTTAAGTCGGATTATAAAGCATTGTAAATAGATAACTTTGTTCAAGTTGCGGATACTTAATGTTTTAAAATAGATGATATTGTTTCAAGTCGGATTCTAAAGCATTGTAAATAGATGACTTCGTTCCAGTTTCGGATTCTTAAGGTTTGAAAATAGATGATTTCGTTTAAAGTCGGATTCTAAAGCATTGTTTATAGATGACTTTGTTCAAGTTTCCGATTCTTAAGGATTGAAAATAGATGATATCGTTTAAAGTAGGATTCTAAAGCATTGTAAATAGATGACTTTGTTCTAGTTGCGAGTTGTTTAGGTTTAAAAGTAGATGATATCGTTAAATGTCGGATACTAAAGCATTGTAAATAGATGACTTTGTTTAAGTTGCCGATTCTTGATGTTTGAAAATAGATGATATCGTTTAAAGTCGGATTCTAAAGCATTGTAAATAGATGAATTTGTTTAAGTTACGGATTCTTAATGTTTGAAAATAGATGATATCGTTTAAAGTTGAATTCTAAAGCATTGTAAATAGATGACTTTCTTCAAGTTGCGGATTCTTAATGTTTGAAAATCGATGATATCGTTTAAAGTCGGATTCTAAAGCATTGTAAATCTTTGACTTTGTTCAAGTTGCGGATTCTTGATGGATGAAAATAGATGATATCGTTTAAAGTCGGATTCTAAAGCATTGTAAATAGATGACTCTGTTAGAGTTGCGGATCCTTAATGTTTGAAAATAGATGATATCGTTTAAGTAAGATTATAAAGCATTGTAAATAGATGACTTTGTTCAAGTGTCGGATACTTAATGTTTTAAAGTAGATGATATCGTTTCAAGTCGGATTCTAAAGCATTGTAAATAGATGACTTTGTTCCAGTTTCGGATTCTTAAGGTTTGAAAATAGATGATTTCGTTTAAAGTCGGATTCTAAAGCATTGTAAATAGATGACTTTGTTCCAGTTTCGGATTCTTAAGGTTTGAAAATAGATGATTTTGTTTAAAGTCGGATTCTAAAGCATTGTAAATAGATGACTTTGTTAAAGTGGCCGATTCTTAAAGTTTGAAAATAGATTATATCGTTTAAAGTCGGATTCTAAATCATTGTAAATAGATGACTTTGTTCAAGTTGCGGATTCTTAAGATTTGAAAATAGATGACATCGTTTAAAGTCGGATTCTAAAGCATTGTAAATAGATGACTTTGTTCAAGTTGCGGACTCTTATGGTTTGAAAATAGATGATATCGTTTAAAGTCGTATTCTAAAGCATTGTAAATAGATAGCTTTGTTCAAGTTGCGGATTCTTAATGTTTGAAAATAGATGATATCGTTTAAAGTCGGATTCTAAAGCATTGTAAATAGATGAATTTGTTTAAGTTGCGGATTCTTAAGGATTGAAAATAGATGATATCGTTTAAAGTCGGATTCTAAAGCATTGTAAATAGATGACTTTGTTCAAGTTGCGGATTCTTGATGTTTGAAAATAGATGATATCGTTTAAAGTCGGATTCTAAAGCATTGTAAATAGATAACGTTGTTCAAGTTGCCGATTCTTAAAGTTTAAAAAATAGATTATATCGTTGAAGTCGGATTCTAAATTATTGTAAATAGATGACTTTGTTAAAGTTGCGGATTCTTAAGATTTGAAAATAGATGATATCGTTTAAAGTCGGATTCTAAAGCATTGTAAATAGATGACTTTGTTCAAGTTGAGGATTCTCAAGGTTTGAAAATAGATGATATTGTTTAAAGTCGGATTCTAAAGCATTGGAAATAGATGACTTTGTTCAAGTTGCGGATTGTCTAGGTTTTAAAATAGATAATATCGCTTAAAGTCGGATTCTAAAGCATTGTAAATAGATCACTTTGTTCAAGTTGCGAGTTGTTAAGGTTTAAAAGTAGATGATATCGTTTAATGTCGGATACTAAAGAATTGTAAATAGATGACTTTGTTTAAGTGGCGGATTCTTAATGTTTGAAAATAGATGATATCGTTTTATGTCGGATTCTAAAGCATTGTAAATAGATGAATTTGTTTAAGTTGCGGATTCTTAATGTTTGAAAATAGATGATATCGTTTAAAGTCGGATTCTAAAGCATTGTAAATAGATGACTTTGTTCAAGTTGCGGATACTTAATGTTTGAAAATAGATGATATCGTTTAAAGTCGGATTCTAAAGCATTGTAAATAGATGATTTTGTTCCAGTTGCGGATTCTTACGGTTTGAAAAAAGATGATATCGTTTAAAGTCGGATTCTAAAGCATTGTAAATAGATGACTTTGTTTAAGTTGCGCATGCTTTAGGTTTGAAAATAGATAATATCTTTTAAAGTGTGATTCTAAAGCATGGTAAATAGATGACTTTGTTCATGTTGCCGATTCTTCAGGTTTGAAAATAGATGATATCGTTTAAAGTGGGATTCTAAAGCATTGTAAATAGATGACTTTGTTCTAGTTGCCGATTCTTAAGGATTGAAAATAGATGATATCGTTTGAAAGTCGGATTATAAAGCATTGTAAATTGATGACTTTGTTCTAGTTGCGAGTTGTTAAGGTTTAAAAGTAGATGATATCGTTAAATGTCGGATACTAAAGCATTGTAAATAGATGACTTTGTTTAAGTTGCCGATTCTTAATGTTTGAAAATAGATGATATCGTTTAAAGTCGGATTCTAAAGCATTGTAAATAGATGAATTTGTTTAAGTTACGGATTCTTAATGTTTGAAAATAGATTATATCGTTTTAAGTTGAATTCTAAAGCATTGTAAATAGATGACTTTCTTCAAGTTGCGGATTCTTAATGTTTGAAAATCGATGATATCGTTTAATGTCGGATTCTAAAGCATTGTAAATCTTTGACTTTGTTCAAGTTGCGGACTCTTGATGGTTGAAAATAGATGATATCGTTTAAAGTCGGATTCTAAAGCATTGTAAATAGATGACTTTGTTAGAGTTGCGGATCCTTAATGTTTGAAAATAGATGATATCGTTTAAGTCGGATTATAAAGCATTGTAAATAGATAACTTTGTTCAAGTTGCGGATACTTAATGTTTTAAAATAGATGATATTGTTTCAAGTCGGATTCTAAAGCATTGTAAATAGATGACTTCGTTCCAGTTTCGGATTCTTAAGGTTTGAAAATAGATGATTTCGTTTAAAGTCGGATTCTAAAGCATTGTTTATAGATGACTTTGTTCAAGTTTCCGATTCTTAATGTTTGAAAATAGATTATATCGTTTAAAGTCGGATTCTAAATTATTGTAAATAGATGACTTTGTTCAAGTTACGAATTCTTAAGATTTGAAAATAGATGATATCGTTTAAAGTCGGATTCTAAAGCATTGTAAATAGATGACTTTGTTCAAGTTGCGGATTCTAAAGGTTTGAACTTAGATGATATCGTTTAAAGTCGGATTCTAAAGCATTGTAAATAGATGACTTTGTTCAAGTTGCGGATTCTTAAGGTTTGAAAATAGATGATATCGTTTAAAGTCGGATTCTAAAGCATTGTAAATAGATGACTTTGGTCAAGTTGCGCATTCTCAAGTTTGGAAAATAGATGATATCGTTGAAAGTCGGATTCTAAAGCATTGTAAATAGATGACTTTGGTCAAGTTGCGGATACTTAAGGTTTGAAAATAGATGATATCGTGGAAAGTCGGATTCTAAAGCATTGTAAATAGATGACATTGTGAGAGTTGCGGATTCTTAATGTTTGAAAATAGATGATATCGTTTAAGTCGGATTCTAAAGCATTGTAAATAGATGACTTTGTTCAAGTTGCGGATACTTAATGTTTGAAAATAGATAATATTGTTTAAAGTCGGATTCTAAAGCATTGTAAATAGATGACTTTGTTTAAGTTGCGGATTCTTAATGTTTGAAAATAGATGATATCGGTTAAAGTCGGATTCTAAAGCATTGTAAATAGATGACTTTCTTCAAGTCGCGAGTTGTTTAGGTTTAAAAGTAGATGATATCGTTTAATGTCGGATACTAAAGCATTGTAAATAGATGACTTTGTTTAAGTTGCGGATTCTTAATGTCTGAAAATAGATGATATCGTTTAAAGTCGGATTCTAAAGCATAGTTAATAGATGAATTTGTTTAAGTTGCGGATTCTTAATGTTTGAAAATAGATGATATCGTTTAAAGTTAGATTCTAAAGCATTGTAAATAGATGACTTTGTTCAAGTTGCGGATTCTTTAGGTTTACAAATCGATGATATGTGTTAAAGTCGGATTCTAAAGCATTGTAAATAGATGACTTTGTTCAAGTTGCGGATTCTTGATGTTTGAAAATAGATGATATCGTTTAAAGTCGGATTCTAAAGCATTGTAATTAGATGACTTTGGTCCAGTTGCGGATTCTTTAGGTTTGAAAATAGATGATATCGTTTAAAGTCGGATTCTAAAGCATTGTAAGTAGATGACTTTGTTCAAGTTGCCGATTCTTAAAGTTTGAAAATATATTATATCGTTTAAAATCGGATTCCAAATCATTGTAAATAGATGACTTTGTTCAAGTTGCGGATTCTTAAGATTTAAAAATAGATGATATCGTTTAAAGTCGGATGCTTAAGCATTGTAAATAGATGACTTTGTTCAAGTTGCGGACTCTTATTGTTTGAAAATAGATTATATCGTTTCAAGTCGGATTCTAAAGCATTGTAAATAGATTACTTTGTTCAAGTTGAGGAAGCTCAAGGTTAGAAAATAGATGATATTGGTTAAAGTCGGATTCTTAAGCATTGTAAGTACATTACTTTATTACAGTTGCGGATTCTTAAGGTTTGAAAATAGATGATAATGTTTACAGTCGCATTCTAAAGCATTGTAAATAGATGACTTCGTTCAAGTTGTGCATTCTTGAGGTTTGTGAATAGATGATATCGTTTAAAGTCGGATTCTAAAGCACTTTAAATAGATGACTTTGTTCAAGTTGCGGATTCTTAAGGTTTGAAAATAGATGATATCGTTTAAAGTCGGATTCTAAAGCATTGTAAATAGATGACTTTGTTCAAGTTGCAGATTCTTTAATGTTTGAAAATAGATGATATCGTGTAAAGTCGGATTCTAAAGCATTGTAAGTAGATGACTTTGTTCAAGGATCCAATTCTTAATGTTTGAAAATGCATGATATCGTTTAAAGTCGGATTCTAAAGCATTGTAAATAGATTACTTTGTTCAAGTTGCCGACTCTTGATGTTTTAAAATAGATGATATCGTTTCAAATCGGATTCTAAAGCATTGTAAATAGATGACTTTGTTCAAGTTGCCGATTCTTAAGGTGTGAAAATAGATGATATCGTTTAAAGTCGGATTCTAAAGCATTGTAAATAGATTACTTTGTTTAAGTTGCGGACTGCTCAGGTTTGAAAATAGATGATATCGTTTAAAGTCGGATTCTAAAGCATTGTAAATAGATGACTTTGTTCAAGTTGGTGGATTCTTAGGGTTTGAAAATAGATGATATCGTTTAAAGTCGGATTCTAAAGCATTATAAATAGATGACTTTGTTCCAGTTGCGGAGTCTTAGGGTTTGAAAATAGATGATATCGTTTAAAGTCGCATTCTAAAGCATTGTAAATAGATGACTTTGTTCAAGTTGCGGATTTTTAAGGTTTGAAAATAGATGATATCGTTTAAAGTCGGATTCTAAAGCATTGTAAATAGATGACTTTGTTCAAGTGGCGGATTCTTAAAGTTTTAAAATAGATGATATCGTTTAATTTCGTATTCTAAAGCATTGTAAATAGATGACTTTGTTCCAGTTGCGGATTCTTAAGGTTTGAAAATAGATGATATCGTTTAAAGTCGGATTCTAAAGTATTGTAAATATATGACATTGTGACAGTTGCGGATTCTAAAGGTTTGAAAATAGATGATATCGTTTAAAGTCGGATTCTAAACCATTGTAAATAGATGACTTTGTTCCAGTTGCGGATTCTTTAGCTTTGAAAATAGAAGATATCGTTTAAAGTCGGATTCTAAAGCATTGTAAATAGATGACTTTGTTCAAGTTTCGGATTCTTAAGGTTTGAAAATAGATGATTTTGTTTAAAGTCGGATTCTAAAGCATTGTAAATAGATGAATTTGTTTAAGTTGCGGATTCTTAATGTTTGAAAATAGATGATATCGTTTAAAGTCGGATTCTAAAGCATTGTAAATAGATGACTTTGTTTAAGTTGCGGATACTTAATGTTTGAAAATAGATGATATCGTTTAAAGTCGGATTCTAAAGCATTGTAAATAGATGACTTTGTTAAAGTTGCGGATTCTTAAGATTTGAAAATAGATGATATCTTTTAAAGTGTGATTCTAAAGCATGGTAAATAGATGACTTTGTTCATGTTGCCGATTCTTCAGGTTTGAAAATAGATGATATCGTTTGAAAGTCGGATTCTAAAGCATTGTAAATAGATGACTTTGTTCAAGTTGCCGATTCTTAAGGATTGAAAATAGATGATATCGTTTAAAGTAGGATTGTAAAGCATTGTAAATAGATGACTTTGTTCTAGTTGCAAGTTGTTAAGGTTGAAAAGTAGATGATATCGTTAAATGTCGGATACTAAAGCATTGTAAATAGATGACTTTGTTTAAGTTGCCGATTCTTAATGTTTGAAAATAGATGATACCGTTTAAAGTCTGATTCTAAATCATTGTAAATAGATGAATTTGTTTAAGTTACAGATTCTTAATGTTTGAAAATAGATGATATCGTTTAAAGTTGAATTCTAAAGCATTGTAAATAGATGACTTTCCTCAAGTTGCGGATTCTTAATGTTTGAAAATCGATGATATCGTTTAAAGTCGGATTCTAAAGCATTGTAAATCTTTGACTTTGTTCAAGTTGCGGACTCTTGATGGTTGAGAATAGATGATATCGTATAAAGTCGGATTCAAAAGCATTGTAAATAGATGACTTTGTTCAAGTTGCGGATCCTTAATGTTTGAAAATAGATGATATCGTTTAAGTCGGATTATAAATCATTGTAAATAGATGACTTTGTTCAAGTTGCGGATACTTAATGTTTTAAAATAGATGATATCGTTTCAAGTCGGATTCTAAAGCATTGTAAATAGATGACTTTGTTCCAGTTTCGGATTCTTAAGGTTTTAAAATAGATGATTTCGTTTAAAGTCGGATTCTAAAGCATTGTTTATAGATGACTTTGTTCAAGTTGCCGATTCTTAAAGTTTAGAAAATAGATTATATCGTTTAAAGTCGGATTCTAAATTATTGTAAATAGATGACTTTGTTCAAGTTGCGGATTCTTAAGATTTGAAAATAGATGATATCGTTTAAAGTCGGATTCTAAAGCATTGTAAATAGATGACTTTGTTCAAGTTTCGGACTCTTTTTGTTTGAAAATAGATGATATCGTTTAAAGTCGGATTCTAAAGCATTGTAAATACATAGCTTTGTTCAAGTTGCGGATTCTTGATCTTTGAAAATAGATGATATCGTTTAAAGTCGGATTCTAAAGCATTGTAAATCTTTAACTTTGTTCAGGTTGCGGATTCTTGATGGTTGAAAATAGATGATATCGTTTAAAGTCGGATTCTAAAGCATTGTAAATAGATGACTTTGTTAGAGTTGCGGATCCTTAATGTTTGAAAATAGATGATATCGTTTAAGTCGGATTATAAAGCATTGTAAATAGATGACTTTGTTCAAGTTGCGGATACAAACTGTTTTAAAATAGATGATATCGTTTCAAGTCGGATTCTAAAGCATTGTAAATAGATGACTTTGTTCCAGTTTCGGATTCTTAAGGTTTGAAAATAGATGATTTTGTTTAAAGTCGGATTCTAAAGCATTGTAAATAAATGACTTTGTTAAAGTGGCCGATTCTTAAAGTTTGAAAATAGATTATATCGTTTAAAGTCGGATTCTAAATCATTGTAAATAGATGACTTTGTTCAAGTTGCGGATTCTTAAGATTTCAAAATAGATGACATCGTTTAAAGTCGGATTCTAAAGCATTGTAAATAGATGAATTTGTTTAAGTTGCGGATTCTTAAGGATTGAAAATAGATGATATCGTTTAAAGTCGGATTCTAAAGCATTGTAAATAGATGACTTAGTTCAAGTTGCGGATTCTTGATGTTTGAAAATAGATGATATCGTTTAACCTCGGATTCTAAAGCATTGTAAATAGATGACTTTGTTAGAGTTGCGGATCCTTAATGTTTGAAAATAGATGATATCGTTTAAATAGATGAATTTGTTTAAGTTGCGGATTCTTAAGTCGGAGTCATAAGCATTGTAGAAAGATGACTTTGTTCAAGTTGCGGATACTTAATGTTTGAAAATAGATGATATCGTTTAAAGTCGGATTCTAAAGCATTGTAAATAGATAGCTTTGTTCAAGTTGCGGATTCTTAATGTTTTAAAATAGATGATATCGTTTAAAGTCGGATTCTAAAGCATTGTAAATAGATGACTTTGGTCAAGTTGCGCATTCTCAAGGTTGGAAAATAGATGATGTTGTTTATAGTCGGATTCTAAAGCATTGTAAGTAGATGACTTTATTACAGTTGGCGATTTTTAAGCTTTGAAAATAGATTATAATGTTTAAAGTCGCATTCTAAAGCATTGTAAATAGATGACTTGGTTCAAGTTGCAGATTCTGAAGGTTTCAAAAATAGATGATATCGTTTTAAGTCGGATTCTAAAGCATTGTAAATAAAGGTCTTTGTTCAAGTTGCGGATTCTTAAGGTTTAAAAATAGATGATATCGTTTAAAGTCGGATTCTAAAGCATTGTTAATAGATACTTTGTTCACGTTGCACCGTCTAAAGTTTTGAAAATAGATGATATCGTTTCAAGTCGGATTCTAAATCATTGTAAATAGATGACTTTGTTCAAGTTGCCGATTCTCCAGGTTTGAAAATAGATGATATTGTTTAAAGTCGGATTCTAAAGCATTGTAAATAGATGACTTTGTTCAAGTTGGTGGATTCTTAGGGTTGGAAAATAGATGATATCGTTTAAAGTCGGATTCTAAAGCATTGTAAATAGATGACTTTGTTAAAGTTTCGGATCCTTAGGGTTTGAAAATAGATGTTATCGGTTAAAGTTTGATTCTAAAGCATTGTAAATAGATGACTTTGTTTAAGTTGCTGATACTTAAGGATTCAAAATAGATAGTATCGTTTAAAGTCGGATTCTAAAGCATTGTAAATAGATGACTTTGTTCAAGTTGCGGATTCTTAAGGTTTGAAAATAGATGATATCGTTGAAAGTCGGATTCTAAAGCATTGTAAATAGATGACTTTTGTCAAGTTGCGGATACTTAAGGTTTAAAAATAGATGATATCGTGGAAAGTCGGATTCTAAAGCATTGTAAATAGATGACATTGTTAGAGTTGCGGATTCTTAATGTTTGAAAAAAGATGATATCGTTTAAGTCGGATTCTAAAGCATTGTAAATAGATGACTTTGTTCAAGTTGCGGATACTTAATGTTTGAAAATAGATGATATTGTTTAAAGTCGGATTATAAAGCATTGTAAATAGATTACTTTGTTTAAGTTGCGGATTCTTAATGTTTTAAAATAGATGATATCGTTAAAAGTCGGATTCTAAAGCATCGTAAGTAGATATTTTGGTCAAGTTGCGGAGTCTAAATGTTTGAAAGTAGACGATATCGTTTCAAGTCTGATTCTAAAGTATTGTAAATAGATGACTTTGTTGATGTTGCGGATTCTCAAGGTTTGAAAATAGATGATATTGTTTATAGTCGGATTCTAAAGCATTGTAAGTAGATGACTTTATTACAGTTGCGGATTCTTAAGCTTTGAAAATAGATGATAATGTTTAAAGTCGCATTCTAAAGCATTGTAAATTGATGACTTTGTTCAAATTGCGGATTCTTAAGGTTTGAAAATATATGATATCGTTTAAAGTCGGATCCTAAAGCATTGTAAATAGATGTCTTTGTTCAAGTTGCGGATTGTTAAGGTTTAAAAATAGATTATATCGTTTACAGTCGGATTCTAAAGCATTGTAAATAGATACTTTGTTCAAGTTGCACCGTCTAAAGGTTTGAAAATAGATGATATCGTTTCAAGTCGGATTCTAAAGCATTGTAAATAGATGACTTTGTTCAAGTTGCCGATTCTCACGGTTTGAAAATAGATGATATTGTTTCAAGTCAGATGCTAAAGCATTGTAAGTAGATGACTTTATTACAGTTGCGGATTCTTAAGGTTTGAAAATAGATGATAATGTTTAAAGTCGCATTCTAAAGCTTTGTAGATGACTTTGTTCAAGTTGCGGATTCTTAAGGTTCGAAAATAGATTATATCGTTTAACGTCGGGTTAAAAGCATTGTAAATAGATGACTTTGTTCCAGTTGCGGATTCTTAAGGTTTAAAACTAGATGATATCGTTGAAAGTCGGATTCTAAAGCATTGTAAATAGATGACTTTGTTCAAGTGTCCGATTCTTAAGGTTTGAAAATAGAGGATATCGTTCAAAGTCGGATTCTAAAGCATTGTAAATAGATTACTTTGTCCAAGTTGCCGATTCTAACGGTTTGAAAATAGATGATATTGTTTAAAGTCGGATTCTAAAGCATTGTAAATAGATGACTTTGTTCAAGTTGCGGATTCTAAAGGTTTGAACTTAGATGATATCGTTTAAAGTCGGATTCTAAAGCATTGTAAATAGATGACTTTGTTCAAGTTGCGGATTCTTAAGGTTTGAAAATAGATGATATCGTTTAAAGTCGGATTCTAAAGCATTGTAAATAGATGACTTTGGTCAAGTTGCGCATTCTCAAGTTTGGAAAATAGATGATATCGTTGAAAGTCGGATTCTAAAGCATTGTAAATAGATGACTTTGGTCAAGTTGCGGATACTTAAGGTTTGAAAATAGATGATATCGTGGAAAGTCGGATTCTAAAGCATTGTAAATAGATGACATTGTGAGAGTTGCGGATTCTTAATGTTTGAAAATAGATGATATCGTTTAAGTCGGATTCTAAAGCATTGTAAATAGATGACTTTGTTCAAGTTGCGGATACTTAATGTTTGAAAATAGATAATATTGTTTAAAGTCGGATTCTAAAGCATTGTAAATAGATGACTTTGTTTAAGTTGCGGATTCTTAATGTTTGAAAATAGATGATATCGGTTAAAGTCGGATTCTAAAGCATTGTAAATAGATGACTTTCTTCAAGTCGCGAGTTGTTTAGGTTTAAAAGTAGATGATATCGTTTAATGTCGGATACTAAAGCATTGTAAATAGATGACTTTGTTTAAGTTGCGGATTCTTAATGTCTGAAAATAGATGATATCGTTTAAAGTCGGATTCTAAAGCATAGTTAATAGATGAATTTGTTTAAGTTGCGGATTCTTAATGTTTGAAAATAGATGATATCGTTTAAAGTTAGATTCTAAAGCATTGTAAATAGATGACTTTGTTCAAGTTGCGGATTCTTTAGGTTTACAAATCGATGATATCGGTTAAAGTCGGATTCTAAAGCATTGTAAATAGATGACTTTGTTCAAGTTGCGGATTCTTGATGTTTTAAAATAGATGATATCGTTTAAAGTCGGATTCTAAAGCATTGTAAATAGATGACTTTGTTCAAGTTGCAGATACTTAATGTTTGAAAATAGATGATATCGTTTAAAGTCGGATTCTAAAGCATTGTAATTAGATGACTTTGGTCCAGTTGCGGATTCTTTAGGTTTGAAAATAGATGATATCGTTTAAAGTCGGATTCTAAAGCATTGTAAGTAGATGACTTTGTTCAAGTTGCCGATTCTTAAAGTTTGAAAATATATTATATCGTTTAAAATCGGATTCCAAATCATTGTAAATAGATGACTTTGTTCAAGTTGCGGATTCTTAAGATTTAAAAATAGATGATATCGTTTAAAGTCGGATTCTTAAGCATTGTAAATAGATGACTTTGTTCAAGTTGCGGACTCTTATTGTTTGAAAATAGATTATATCGTTTCAAGTCGGATTCTAAAGCATTGTAAATAGATTACTTTGTTCAAGTTGAGGAAGCTCAAGGTTAGAAAATAGATGATATTGGTTAAAGTCGGATTCTTAAGCATTGTAAGTACATTACTTTATTACAGTTGCGGATTCTTAAGGTTTGAAAATAGATGATAATGTTTACAGTCGCATTCTAAAGCATTGTAAATAGATGACTTCGTTCAAGTTGTGCATTCTTGAGGTTTGTGAATAGATGATATCGTTTAAAGTCGGATTCCAAAGCACTTTAAATAGATGACTTTGTTCAAGTTGCGGATTCTTAAGGTTTGAAAATAGATGATATCGTTTAAAGTCGGATTCTAAAGCATTGTAAATAGATGACTTTGTTCAAGTTGCAGATTCTTTAATGTTTGAAAATAGATGATATCGTGTAAAGTCGGATTCTAACGCATTGTAAGTAGATGACTTTGTTCAAGGATCCAATTCTTAATGTTTGAAAATGCATGATATCGTTTAAAGTCGGATTCTAAAGCATTGTAAATAGATTACTTTGTTCAAGTTGCCGACTCTTGAGGTTTTAAAATAGATGATATCGTTTCAAATCGGATTCTAAAGCATTGTAAATAGATGACTTTGTTCAAGTTGCCGATTCTTAAGGTGTGAAAATAGATGATATCGTTTAAAGTCGGATTCTAAAGCATTGTAAATAGATTACTTTGTTTAAGTTGCGGACTGCTCAGGTTTGAAAATAGATGATATCGTTTAAAGTCGGATTCTAAAGCATTGTAAATAGATGACTTTGTTTAAGTTGCGGATTCTTAATGTCTGAAAATAGATGATATCGTTTAAAGTCGGATTCTAAAGCATTATAAATAGATGACTTTGTTCAAGTTGCGGAGTCTTAGGGTTTGAAAATAGATGATATCGTTTAAAGTCGCATTCTAAAGCATTGTAAATAGATGACTTTGTTCAAGTTGCCGATTCTTAAGGATTGAAAATAGATTATAATGTTAACAGTCGGATTCTAAAGCATTGTAAATAGATGACTTTGTTCAAGTTGCGGATTTTTAAGGTTTGAAAATAGATGATATCGTTTAAAGTCGGATTCTAAAGCATTGTAAATAGATGACTTTGTTCAAGTGGCGGATTCTTAAAGTTTTAAAATAGATGATATCGTTTAATTTCGTATTCTAAAGCATTGTAAATAGATGACTTTGTTCCAGTTGCGGATTCTTAAGGTTTGAAAATAGATGATATCGTTTAAAGTCGGATTCTAAAGTATTGTAAATATATGACATTGTGACAGTTGCGGATTCTAAAGGTTTGAAAATAGATGATATCGTTTAAAGTCGGATTCTAAACCATTGTAAATAGATGACTTTGTTCCAGTTGCGGATTCTTTAGCTTTGAAAATAGAAGATATCGTTTAAAGTCGGATTCTAAAGCATTGTAAATAGATGACTTTGTTCAAGTTGCCGATTCTTAAGGTTTGAAAATAGATGATATCGTTTAAAGTCGGATTCTAAAGCATTGTAAATAGATGACTTGTTCAAGTCGCCGATGGTTAAGCTTTCAAAAAAGATGATATCGTTTAAAGTCGGATTCTTAAGCACTGTAAATAGATGAGTTTGTTCAAGTTGCCGATTCTTAAGGTTCGAAAATAGATGATATCGTTTAAAGTCGGATTCGAAAGCATTGTAAATAGATGACTTGTTAAAGTGGCCGATTCTTAAGCTTTTAAAATAGATGATATAGTTTAAAGTCGGATTCTGAAGCATTGTAAATAGATGACATTGTAATAGTTGCGGATTTTTAAGGTTCGAAAATAGATGATATCGTTTAAAGTCGGATTCTAAAGCATTGTAAATAGATGACTTGTTTCAAGTTGCGGATTCTTAAGGTTTTAAAATAGATGATATTGTTTAAGTCGGATTCTAAAGCATTGAATATAGATTACTTTGTTCAAGTTGCGGATTCTTAAGATTTGAAAATAGATGATATCTTTTAAAGTCTGATTCTAAAGCATTGTAAATAGATGACTTTGTTCAAGTTGCGGATTCTTAAGGTGTGAAAATAGATGATATCGTTAAAAGTCCGGTCTGAAAGCATTGTAAATAGATGACTTGTTGAAGTGGCCGATTCTTAAGCTTTTAAAATAGATGATATAGTTTAAAGTCGGATTCTGAAGCATTGTAAATAGATGACTTTGTTCAAGTTGCCTATTCTTAAGGTTTGAAAATAGATAATATCGTTTAAAGTAGGATTCTAAAGCATTGTAAATAGATGACTTGTTCAAGTCGCCGATGGTTAAGCCTTTAAAAAAGACGATATCGGTTAAAGTCGGATTCTAAAGCACTGTAAATAGATCAGTTTGTTCAAGTTGCTGATTCTTAAGGTTCGAAAATGGATGATATCGTTCTAAGTCGGATTCTAAAGCATTGTACATACATAACATTGTAATAGTTACGGAGGTTTAAGGTTCGAAAGTAGATGATATCGTTTAAAGTCGGTTACTAAAGCATTGTTAATAGATGACTTTCTTCCAGTTGCGGATTCTGAAGGTTTGAAAATAGATGATATCGTTTAAAGTCGGATTCTAAAGCATTCTAAATAGATGACTTTGGTTAAGTTGCGGATTCTTGATGTTTGAAAATAGATGGTATCGTTTAAAGTCGGATTCTACAGCATTGTAAATAGGTGACATTGTTGTAGTTGCAGATTCTTAAGGTTTGAAAATAGATGATATCGTTTAAAGTCGGATTCTGAAGCATTGTAAATAGATGACTTTGTTCAAGTTGCCGATTCTTAAGGTTTTAAAATAGATGATATCGTTTAAAGTCGGATTCTAAACCATTGTAAATAGATGACTTTGTTCCAGTTGCGGATTCTTTAGCTTTGAAAAAAGAAGATATCGTTTAAAGTCGGATTCTAAAGCATTGTAAATAGATGACTTTTTCAAGTTGCCGATTCTTAAGGTTTGAAAATAGATGATATCGTTTAAAGTCGGATTCTAAAGCATTGTAAATAGATGACTTGTTCAAGTCGCCGATTGTTAAGCTTTTAAAAAAGATGATATCGTTTAAAGTCGGATTCTTAAGCACTGTAAATAGATGAGTTTGTTCAAGTTGCCGATTCTTAAGGTTCGAAAATAGATGATAGCGTTTTTAGTCGGATTCTAAAGCATTGTAAATAGATGACATTGTAATAGTTGCGGATTTTTAAGGTTCGAAAATAGATGATATCGTTTAAAGTCGGATTCTAAAGCATTGTAAATAGATGACTTGTTTCAAGTTGCGGATTCTTAAGGTTTTAAAATAGATGATATTGTTTAAGTCGGATTCTAAAGCATTGAATATAGATTACTTTGTTCAAGTTGCGGATTCTTAAGATTTTAAAATAGATGATATCTTTTAAAGTCTGATTCTAAAGCATTGTAAATAGATGACTTTGTTCAAGTTGCGGATTCTAACGGTTTGAAAATAGATGATATCATTTAAAGTCGGCCTCTAAAGCATTGTAAATAGATGACTTTGTTCAAGTTGCGGATTCTTAAGGTTTGAAAATAGATGGTATCGTTTAAAGTCGGATTCTACAGCATTGTAAATAGGTGACATTGTTGTAGTTGCAGATTCTTAAGGTTTGAAAATAGATGATATCGGTTAAAGTCGGATTCTAAAGCATTGTAAATAGATGACTTTGTTCAAGTTGCGGATTCTTAAGGTTTGAAAATAGATGATATCGTTTAAAGTCGGATTCTGAAGCATTGTAAATAGATGACTTTGTTCAAGTTGCCGATTCTTAAGGTTTGAAAATAGATGATATCGTTTAAAGTCGGATTCTAAAGCATTGTAAATAGATGACTTTGTTCAAGTTGCCGATTCTTAAGGTTTTAAAATAGATGATTTCGTTTAAAGTCGGATTCTAAAGCATTGTAAATAGATGACTTATTTCAAGTTGCAGATTTTTAAGGTTTGTCATTAGATGATATTGTTTAAAGTCGGATTCTAAAGCATTGTAAATAGATGACTTGTTTCAAGTTGCGGATTCTGAAGGTTTTAAAATAGATGATATTGTTTAAGTCGGATTCTAAAGCATTGAATATAGATTACTTTGTTCAAGTTGCGGATTCTTAAGATTTGAAAATAGATGATATCTTTTAAAGTCGAATACTAAAGCATTGTAAATAGATGACTTTGTTCAAGTTGCGGATTCGTTAGGTTTGAAAGTAGATTATATCGTTTAAAGTCGGATTCTAAAGCATTGTAAATAGATGACTTTGTTCAAGTTGCGGATTCTTAAGGTTTGAAAATAGATGATATCGGTTAAAGTCGGATTCTAAAGCATTGTAAATTGATGACTTTGTTCAAGTTGCGGATTCTTAAGGTTTGAAAATAGATTATAATGTTAACAGTCGGATTCTAAACATTGTAAATAGATGACTTTTTTATGTTGCGGAGTCTTTAGGTTTGAAAGTAGATGATAACTTTTAAAGTCGGATTTTAAAGCATTGTAAATAGATGACTTGTTAAAGTCGCCGATTCTTAAGCTTTTAAAATAGATGATATCGTTTAAAGTCGGATTCTAAAGCACTGTAAATAGATGACATTGTGTAAGTTGCAAATTCTTAAGGTTTGAAAATAGATGATATCGGTGAAAAATCGGATTCTAAAGCATTGTAAATAGATGACTTTGTTCAAGTTGCGGATTTTTAAGGTTTGAAAATAGATGATATCGTTTAAAGTCCGATTCTAAAGCATTGTAAATAGATGACTTTGTTCAAGTGGCGGATTCTTAAAGTTTGAAAATAGATGATATCGTTTAATTTCGTATTCTAAAGCATTGTAAATAGATGACTTTGTTCCAGTTGCGGATTCTTAAGGTTTGAAAATAGATGATATCCTTTAAAGTCGGATTCTAAAGTATTGTAAATATATGACATTGTGACAGTTGCGGATTCTAAAGGTTTGAAAATAGATGATATCGTTTAAAGTCGGATTCTAAAGCATTGTAAATAGATTACTTTGTTCCAGTTGCGGATTCTTTTGCTTTGAAAATAGAAGATATCGTTTAAAGTCGGATTCTGAAGCATTGTAAATAGATCACTTTGTTCAGGTTGCCGATTCTTAAGGTTTGAAAATAGATGATATCGTTTAAAGTCGGATTCTAAAGCATTGTAAATAGATGACTTGTTCAAGTCGCCGATGGTTAAGCTTTTAAAAAAGTGTATATCGTTTAAAGTCGGATTCCAAAGCACTGTAAATAGATGAGTTTGTTCAAGTTGCTGATTCTTAAGGTTCGAAAACAGATGATATCGTTTTTAGTCGGATTCTAAAGCATTGTTAATAGATGACATTGTAATAGTTGCGGATTTTTAAGGTTCGAAAATAGCTGATATCGTTTAAAGTCGGATTCTAAAGCATTGTAAATAGATGACTTTGTTCAAGTTGCGGATTCTTAAGGTTTGAAAATAGATTATATCGTTTAAAGTCGGATTCTACAGCATTGTAAATAGATGACATTGTTACAGTTGCGGATTCATAAGGTTTGAAAATAGAATATATCGTTTAAAGTCGGATTCCAAAGCATTGTAAATAGATGACTTTGTTCAAGTGGCGGATTCTTAAGGTTTTAAAATAGATGATATCGTTAAAAGTCGGATTCTAAAACATTGTAAATTGATTACTTAGTTAAAGTTGCAGATTTTTAAGGTTTGTAAATAGATGATATTGTTTAAAGTCGGATTCTAAAGCATTGTAAATAGACGACTTGTTTCAAGTTGCGGATTCTTAGGGTTTAAAAAAGATGATATTGTTTAAGTCGGATTCTAAAGCATTGAATATAGATTACTTTGTTCAAGTTGCGGATTCTTAAGATTTGAAAATAGATGATATCTTTTAAAGTCGAATACTAAAGCATTGTAAATAGATGACTTTGTTCAAGTTGCGGATTCGTTAGGTTTGTAAATAGATTATATCGTTTAAAGTCGGATTCTAAAGCATTGTAAATAGATGAGTTTGTTCAAGTTGCGGTTTCTTGAGGTTTGAAAATAGATGATATCGGTTAAAGTCGGATTCTAAAGCATTGTAAATTGATGACTTGTTCAAGTTGCGGATACTTAATGTTTGAAAATAGATGATATCGTTTAAAGTCGGATTCTAAAGCATTGTAAATAGATTACTTTGTTCAAGTTGCCGATTCTTAAGGTTTGAGAATAGATGATATCGTTTAAAGTCGGATTCTAAAGCATTGTAAATAGATGACTTTGTTCAAGTTGCCGATTCTTGAGGTTTGAAAATAGATGATATCGGATAAAGTCGGATTCTAAAGCATTGTAAATAGACGACTTTGTTCAAGTTGCGGATACTTAATGTTTGAAAATAGATGATATCGTTTAAAGTCGGATTCTGAAGCATTGTAAATAGATTACTTTGTTCAAGTTGCCGATTCTTAAGGTTTGAGAATAGATGATATCGTTTAAAGTCGGATTCTAAAGCATTGTAAATAGATGACTTTGTTAAATTTGCCGATTCGTAAGGTTTGAAACTAGATTATATCGTTTAAAGTTGCCGATTCTTAAGGGTTGCGAATTCTTAAGGTTTGAAAATAGATGATATTGTTTTAAGTCGGGTTCTAAAGAATGGTAAATCCATGACTTTGTTCAAGTTGCCGATTCTTAAGGTTTTAGAATAAATGATATCGTTTAAAGTCAGATTCTAAAGGATTGTAAATCGATGACTTTGATCAAGTTGCCGATTCTTAAGGTTTGAAAATAGATGATCTCGTTTAAAGTCGGATTGTAAAGCATTGTAAATAGATGACTTTGTTCAAGTTGCCGATTCGAAAGGTTTGAGAAGTAATGATATCGCTTTAAGTCGGATTCTAAAGCATTGTAAATAGATGACTTTGGTCAAGTTGCCGATACTTGAAGTTTGAAAATAGATGATATCGTGAAAAGTACGATTCTAAAGCATTGTAAATAGATTACTTCGTTCAAGTTGCTGATTCTTAAGGTTTGAAAATAGATGATATTGTTTAAAGTCGGATTCTAAAGCATCGTAAATAGATGACTTTGTTCAAGTTGCCAATTGGTAAGCTTTGAAAATAGATTATATTGTTTAAAGTTGGATTCTAAAGCATTGTAAATAGATGACTTTGTTCAAGTTGCCGATTCGTAAGGTTTGAAAATAGATGATATCGGTTAAAGTCGGATTCGAAAGCATTGTAAATAGATGACTTTGTTCAAGTTGCAGATTCTTAAGGTTTGAAAATAGATCATATCGTTTAAAGTCGGATTCTAAAGCATTGTAAATAGATGACTTTGTTCAAGTTACCGATTCTTAAGGTTTGAGAATAGATGATATCGTTAAAGTATGATTCTAAAGCATTGTAAATAGATGACTTAGTTTAAGTTGCCGATTCTTAAGGTTTGAAAATAGATGATATTGTTTAAAGTCGGATTCTAAAGCATCGTAAATAGATGACTTTGTTCAAGTTGCCAATTCGTAAGCTTTGAAAATAGATGATATCGTTTAAAGTCGGATTCTAAAGCATTGTAAATAGATGACCTTTTTCAAGTTGCGGATTCTTAATGTTTGAACATAGACGATATCGTTTAAAGTCGGATTCTAAAGCATTGTAAATAGATGACTTTGTACAAGTTGCGGATTCTTTATGTTTGAAAATAGATGATATAGTTTAAAGTCGGATTCTAAAGCATTGTAAATAGATGACTTTGTTCAAGTTGCGGATTCTTAAAGTTTGAAAATAGATGATATCGTTTAAAGTCGGATACTAAAGCATTGTAAATAGATGACTTTGTTCAAGTGGCGGACTCTTAAGGTTTGAAAATAGATGATATTGTTTAAAGTACGATTCTAAAGCATTGTAAGTAGATGACTTTATTACAGTTGCGGATTCTTTAGGTTTAGAAAATAGATGATAATGTTTAAAGTCGCATTCTAAAGCATTGTAAATAGATGACTTTGTTCAAGTTGCTGATTCTTCAGGTTTGAAAATAGATGATATCGTTTAAAGTCGGATTCTAAAGCATTGTAAATAGATGACTTTGTTCAAGTTGCGCATTCTTAAGGTTTGAAAATAGATGATATCGTTTAAAGTCTGATTCTAAAGCATTGTAAATAGATGCTTTTGTTCAAGTTGCGGATTCTTAAGGTTTAAAAATAGATGATATCGTTCAAAGTCGGATTCTAAAGCATTGTAAATTGATGACTTTGTTATAGTTGCCGATTTTTAAGGTTTGAAAATAGATGCTATCGTTTAAAGTCGGATTCTAAAGCATTGTAAATAGATGACTTTGTTCCAGTTGCGGATTCTTAATGTTTGAAAATAGATGATATCGTTTAAAGTCGGATTCTAAAGCATTGTAAATAGATGACTTTGTTCTAAGTTGCGGATTCCTAAGGTTTGAAAATAGATGATATCGTTTAAAGTCGGATTCTAAAGCATTGTAAATAGATGACTTTGTTCAAGTGGCGCATTCTTTAAGGTTTGAAAATAGATGATATCGTTTAAAGTCGGATTCTAAAGCATTGTAAATAGATTACTTTGTTCAAGTTGCGGATTCTTTGTGTTTGAAAATAGATGATATCGTTTAAAGTCGGATTCTAAAGCATTGTAAATAGATGACTTTGTTCAAGTTGCGGATTCTTAAGGTTTGAAAATAGATGATATCGGTTAAAAACGGATTCTAAAGCATTGTAAATAGATGACTTTGTTTAAGTTGGTGATTCTTAAGGTTTGAAAATAGATGATATCGTTTAAAGTCGGATTCTAAAGCATTGTAAATAGATGATATTGTTCAAGTTGCAAATTCTTAAGGTTTAAAAATATTTGATATCGTTTATAGTCGGATTCTAAAGCATTGTAAATAGATGACTTTGTTCAAGTTGCCGATTCTTAATGTTTGAAAATAGATGATATCGTTTAAAGTCGGATTCTACAGCATTGTAAATAGATTACTTAGTTCAAGTTGCATACTCTTAAGGTTTGAAAATAGATGATATCGTTTAAAGTCGGATTCTACAGCATTGTAAATAGATGACTTTGTTCAAGTTGCGGATTCTTAAGGTTGTAAAATAGATTATATGGTTTAAAGTCGGATTCTAAAGCATTGTAAATAGATGACCTTTTTCAAGTTGCGGATTCTTAATGTTTGAACATAGACGATATCGTTTAAAGTCGGATTCTAAAGCATTGTAAATAGATGACTTTGTACAAGTTGCGGATTCTTAATGTTTGAAAATAGATGATATAGTTTAAAGTCGGATTCTAAAGCATTGTAAATAGATGACTTTGTTCAAGTTGCGGATTCTTAAAGTTTGAAAATAGATGATATCGTTTAAAGTCGGATACTAAAGCATTGTAAATAGATGACTTTGTTCAAGTGGCGGACTGTTTAGGTTTGAAAATAGATGATATTGTTTAAAGTACGATTCTAAAGCATTGTAAGTAGATGACTTTATTACAGTAGCGGATTCTTTAGGTTTGAAAATAGATGATAATGTTTAAAGTCGCCTTCTACAGCATTGTAAATAGATGACTTTGTTCAAGTTGCTGATTCTTCAGGTTTGAAAATAGATGATATCGTTTAAAGTCGGATTCTAAAGCATTGTAAATAGATGACTTTGTTCAAGTTGCGCATTCTTAAGGTTTGAAAATAGATGATATCGTTTAAAGTCGGATTCTAAAGCATTGTAAATAGATGCCTTTGTTCAAGTTGCGGATTCTTAAGGTTTAAAAATAGATGATATCGTTCAAAGTCGGATTCTAAAGCATTGTTAATAGATGACTTTGTTATAGTTGCCGATTTTTAAGGTTTGAAAATAGATGCTATCGTTTAAAGTCGGATTCTAAAGCATTGTAAATAGATGACTTTGTTCCAGTTGCGGATTCTTAATGTTTGAAAATAGATGATATCGTTTAAAGTCGGATTCTAAAGCATTGTAAATAGATGACTTTGTTCAAGTTGCGGATTCTTAAGGTTTGAAAATAGATGATATCGTTTAAAGTCGGATTCTAAAGCATTGTAAATAGATGACTTTGTTCAAGTGGCGCATTCTTTAAGGTTTGAAAATAGATGATATCGTTTAAAGTCGGATTCTAAAGCATTGTAAATAGATTACTTTGTTCAAGTTGCGGATTCTTTGTGTTTGAACATAGATGATATCGTTTAAAGTCGGATTCTAAAGCATTGTAAATAGATGACTTTGTTCAAGTTGCGGATTCTTAAGGTTTGAAAATAGATGATATCGTTTAAAATCGGATTCTAAAGCATTGTAAATAGATGACTTCGTTCAAGTTGGTGATTCTTAAGGTTTGAAAATAGATGATATCGTTTAAAGTCGGATTCTAAAGCATTGTAAATAGATGATATTGTTCAAGTTGCAAATTCTTAAGGTTTAAAAATAGATCATATCGGTAAAAATCGGATTCTAAAGCATTGTAAATAGATGACTTTGTTCAAGTTGGTGATTCTTAAGGTTTGAAAATAGATGATATCGTTTAAAGTCGGATTCTAAAGCATTGTAAATAGATGATATTGTTCAAGTTGCAAATTCTTAAGGTTTAAAAATATTTGATATCGTTTATAGTCGGATTCTAAAGCATTGTAAATAGATGACTTTGTTCAAGTTGCCGATTCTTAATGTTTGAAAATAGATGATATCGTTTAAAGTCGGATTCTACAGCATTGTAAATAGATTACTTTGTTCAAGTTACATACTCTTAAGGTTTGAAAATAGATGATATCGTTTAAAGTCGGATTCTACAGCATTGTAAATAGATGACTTTGTTCAAGTTGCGGATTCTTAAGGTTGTAAAATAGATTATATGGTTTAAAGTCGGATTCTAAAGCATTGTAAATAGATGACCTTTTTCAAGTTGCGGATTCTTAATGTTTGAACATAGACGATATCGTTTAAAGTCGGATTCTAAAGCATTGTAAATAGATGACTTTGTACAAGTTGCGGATTCTTAATGTTTGAAAATAGATGATATAGTTTAAAGTCGGATTCTAAAGCATTGTAAGTAGATGACTTTATTACAGTTGCGGATTCTTTAGGTTTGAAAATAGATGATAATGTTAAAAGTCGCCTTCTACAGCATTGTAAATAGATGACTTTGTTCAAGTTGCTGATTCTTCAGGTTTGAAAATAGATGATATCGTTTAAAGTCGGATTCTAAAGCATTGTAATTAGATGACTTTGTTCAAGTTGCGCATTCTTAAGGTTTGAAAATAGATGATATCGTTTAAAGTCGGATTCTAAAGCATTGTAAATAGATGCCTTTGTTCAAGTGGCGGATTCTTAAGGTTTTAAAATAGATGATATCGTTCAAAGTCGGATTTTAAAGCATTGTTAATAGATGACTTTGTTATAGTTGCCGATTTTTAAGGTTTGAAAATAGATGCTATCGTTTAAAGTCGGATTCTAAAGCATTGTAAATAGATGACTTTGTTCCAGTTGCGGATTCTTAATGTTTGAAAATAGATGATATCGTTTAAAGTCGGATTCTTAAGCATTGTAAATAGATGACTTTGTTCAAGTTGCGGATTCTTAAGGTTTGAAAATAGATGATATCGTTTAAAGTCGGATTCTAAAGCATTGTAAATAGATGACTTTGTTCAAGTGGCGCATTCTTTAAGGTTTGAAAATAGATGATATCGTTTAAAGTCGGATTCTAAAGCATTGTAAATAGATTACTTTGTTCAAGTTGCGGATTCTTTGTGTTTGAAAATAGATGATATCGTTTAAAGTCGGATTCTAAAGCATTGTAAATAGATGACTTTATTCAAGTTGCGGATTCTTAAGGTTTGAAAATAGATGATATCGTTTAAAATCGGATTCTAAAGCATTGTAAATAGATGACTTTGTTCAAGTTGGTGATTCTTAAGGTTTGAAAATAGATGATATCGTTTAAAGTCGGATTCTAAAGCATTGTAAATAGATGATATTGTTCAAGTTGCAAATTCTTAAGGTTTAAAAATAGATGATATCGTTTAAAGTCGGATTCTGAAGCATTGTAAATAGATGACTTTGTTCAAGTTGCCGATTCTTAATGTTTGAAAATAGATGATATCGTTTAAAGTCGGATTCTACAGCATTGTAAATAGATTACTTTGTTCAAGTTGCATACTCTTAAGGTTTGAAAATAGATGATATCGTTTAAAGTCGGATTCTACAGCATTGTAAATAGATGACTTTGTTCAAGTTGCGGATTCTTAAGGTTGTAAAATAGATTATATGGTTTAAAGTCGGATTCTAAAGCATTGTAAATAGATGACTTTGTTCAAGTATGTGGATTCTTAGAGTTTGAAAATAGATGATATCGTTTAAAGTCGGATTCTAAAGCATTGTAAATAGATGACTTTGTTCAAGTTGCGAGTTGTTTAGGTTTAAAAGTAGATTATATCGTTTAAAGTATGATTCTAAAGCATTGTAAATAGATGACTTTGTTTAAGTTGCCGATTCTTAAGGTTTGACAATAGATGATATCGTTTAAAGTCAGATTCTAAAGCAGTATAAATAGATAACTTTGTTCAAGTTGCCGATTTTTAAAGTTTGAAAATAGATGATATTGTTTAAAGTCGTATTCTAAAGCATTGTAAATAGATGACTTTGTTCAAGTTGCCGATTCTTTAAGTTCGACAATAGATGATATCGTTTAAAGTCGGATTCTAAAGCATTGTAAATAGATTACTTTGTTAAAGTTGCCGATTCTTAAAGTTTGAAAATAGATGATATCGTGTAAAGTCGGATTCGAAAGCATTGTAAATAGATGACTTTGTTCAAGTTGCCGATTCTTAAAGTTTGAAGATAGATGATATTGTTTAAAATCGGATTCTAAAGAATCGTAAATACATGACTTTGTTGAAGTTGCCGATTCGTAAGCTTTGAAAATAGATGATATTGTTTAAAGTCGGATTCTAAAGCATTGTAAACAGATGACTTTGTTCTAAGTTGCGGATTCTTAACGTTTAAAAATAGATTATATCGTTTAAAGTCGGATTCTGAAGCATTGTAAATAGATGACTTTGTTCAAGTTGAGGATTCTTAAGGTTTGAGAATTGATTACAATGTTTGAAGTCGGATTCTAAAGCATTGTATATAGATGACTTTGTTCAAGTTGCGGAGTCTTAAGGGTTGAAAATAGATGATATCGTTTAAAGTCGGATTCTAAAGCATTGTAAATAGATGACTTTGTTCAAGTTGCGGATTTTTAAGGTTTGAAAATTTATGATATCTTGTAAAGTCTAGTTCTAAAGCATTGTAAATAGATGAATTTGTTCACGTTGCGGATTCTTAACGTTTGAAAATAGATGATATCGTTTAAAGTCGGATTCTAAATCATTGTAAATAGATGCCTTGTTGAAGTCGCCGATTCTTAAGCTTTTAAAATAGATAATATCGTTTAAAGTCGGATTCTAAAGCACTGTAAATCGATGATTTTGTTCAAGTTGCCGATTCTTAAGGTTCGAAAATAGATGATATCGTTTAAAGTCGGATTCAACAGCATTGCCAATAGGTGACATTGTGTAAGTTGCAGATTCTTAAGGTTTGCAAATAGATGATATCGTTCAAAGTCGGATTCTAAAGCATTGTAAATAAATGACTTAGTTCAAGTTACGGATTCTTAAGGTTTGAAAATAGATGATATCGTTTAAAGTCGGATTCTGAAGCATTGTAAATAGATGACTTTGTCAAAGTTGCCGATTCTTAAGGTTTGAAAATAGATAATATCGTTTAAAGTAGGATTCTAAAGCATTGTAAAAAGATGACTTGTTCAAGTCGCCGATGGTTAAGCTTTTAAAAAAGATGATATCGTTTAAAGTCGGATTCTAAAGCACTGTAAATAGATGAGTTTGTTTCAGTTGCCGATTCTTAAGGTTCGAAAATAGATGATATCGTTTTAAGTCGGATTCTAAAGCATTGTAAATAGATGACTTTGTTCAAGTTGCGGATTCTTAAGGTTTGAAAATAGATGATATCGTTTAAAGTCGGATTCTGAAGCATTGTAAATAGATGACTTTGTTCAAGTTGCGGAGTCTATAGGGTTGAAAATAGATGATATCGTTTAAAGTCGGATTCTAAAGCATTGTAAATAGATGACTTTGTTCTAAGTTGCGGATTCTTAAGGTTTAAAAATAGATTATATCGTTTAAAGTCGGATTCTGAAGCATTGTAAATAGATGACTTTGTTCAAGTGTAGGATTCTTAAGGTTTGAGAATAGATTACAATGTTTGAAGTCGGATTCTAAAGCATTGTATATAGATGACTTTGTTCAAGTTGCGGAGTCTTAAGGGTTGAAAATAGATGATATCGTTTAAAGTCGGATTCTAAAGCATTGTAAATAGATGACTTTGTTCTTAGTTGCGGATTCTTAAGGTTTAAAAATAGATTATATCGTTTAAAGTCGGATTCTAAAGCATTGTAAATAGATGACTTTATTCAAGTTGCGGATTTTTAAGGTTTGAAAATTTATGATATCTTTTAAAGTCTAGTTCTAAAGCATTGTAAATAGATGAATTTGTTCACGTTGCGGATTCTTAAGGTTTGAAAATAGATGATAGCTTTTAAAGTCGGATTCTTAATCATTGTAAATAGATGACTTGTTAAAGTCGCCGATTCTTAAGCATTTAAAATATATAATATCGTTTAAAGTCGGATTCTAAAGCACTGTAAATAGATGACTTTGTTCAAGTTGCCGATTCTTAAGGTTCGAAAATAGATGATATCGTTTAAAGTCGGATTCTACCGCATTGCAAATAGGTGACATTGTGTAAGTTGCAGATTCTTAAGGTTTGAAAATAGATGATATCGTTTAAAGTCGGATTCTAAAGCATTGTAAAAAGATGACTTTGTTCAAGTTGCGAGTTGTTTAGGTTTAAAAGTAGATTATATCGTTTAAAGTATGATTCTAAAGCATTGTAAATAGATGACTTTGTTTAAGTTGCCGATTCTTAAGGTTTGACAATAGATGATATCGTTTAAAGTCAGATTCTAAAGCAGTATAAATAGATAACTTTGTTCAAGTTGCCGATTCTTAAAGTTTGAAAATAGATGATATTGTTTAAAGTCGTATTCTAAAGCATTGTAAATAGATGACTTTGTTCAAGTTGCCGATTCTTAAGGTTCGACAATAGATGATATCGTTTAAAGTCGGATTCTAAAGCATTGTAAATAGATTACTTTGTTAAAGTTGCCGATTCTTAAAGTTTGAAAATAGATGATATCGTGTAAAGTCGGATTCGAAAGCATTGTAAATAGATGACTTTGTTCAAGTTGCCGATTCTTAAAGTTTGAAGATAGATGATATTGTTTAAAATCGGATTCTAAAGAATCGTAAATACATGACTTTGTTGAAGTTGCCGATTCGTAAGCTTTGAAAATAGATGATATTGTTTAAAGTCGGATTCTAAAGCATTGTAAATAAATGACTTTGTTCAAGTTGCGGATTCTTAAGGGTTGAAAATAGATGATATCGTTTAAAGTCGGATTCTAAAGCATTGTAAACAGATGACTTTGTTCTAAGTTGCGGATTCTTAAGGTTTAAAAATAGATTATATCGTTTAAAGTCGGATTCTGAAGCATTGTAAATAGATGACTTTGTTCAAGTTGCGGATTCTTAAGGTTTGAAAATAGATGATATCGGTTAAAGTCGGATTCTAAAGCATTGTAAATTGATGACTTTGTTCAAGTTGCGGATTCTTAAGGTTTGAAAATAGATTATAATGTTAACAGTCGGATTCTAAAGCATTGTAAATAGATGACTTTGTTCAAGTTGCGGAGTCTTAAGGTTTGAAAATAGATGATATCTTTTAAAGTCGGATTCTAAACATTGTAAATAGATGACTTTTTTATGTTGCGGAGTCTTTAGGTTTGAAAGTAGATGATAACTTTTAAAGTCGGATTTAAAGCATTGTAAATAGATGACTTGTTAAAGTCGCCGATTCTTAAGCTTTTAAAATAGATGATATCGTTTAAAGTCGGATTCTAAAGCACTGTAAATAGATGACATTGTGTAAGTTGCAAATTCTTAAGGTTTGAAAATAGATGATATCGGTGAAAAATCGGATTCTAAAGCATTGTAAATAGATGACTTTGTTCAAGTTGCGGATTTTTAAGGTTTGAAAATAGATGATATCGTTTAAAGTCGGATTCTAAAGCATTGTAAATAGATGACTTTGTTCAAGTGGCGGATTCTTAAAGTTTGAAAATAGATGATATCGTTTAATTTCGTATTCTAAAGCATTGTAAATAGATGACTTTGTTCCAGTTGCGGATTCTTAAGGTTTGAAAATAGATGATATCCTTTAAAGTCGGATTCTAAAGTATTGTAAATATATGACATTGTGACAGTTGCGGATTCTAAAGGTTTGAAAATAGATGATATCGTTTAAAGTCGGATTCTAAAGCATTGTAAATAGATTACTTTGTTCCAGTTGCGGATTCTTTAGCTTTGAAAATAGAAGATATCGTTTAAAGTCGGATTCTGAAGCATTGTAAATAGATCACTTTGTTCAGGTTGCCGATTCTTAAGGTTTGAAAATAGATGATATCGTTTAAAGTCGGATTCTAAAGCATTGTAAATAGATGACTTGTTCAAGTCGCCGATGGTTAAGCTTTTAAAAAAGATGATATCGTTTAAAGTCGGATTCCAAAGCACTGTAAATAGATGAGTTTGTTCAAGTTGCTGATTCTTAAGGTTCGAAAACAGATGATATCGTTTTTAGTCGGATTCTAAAGCATTGTAAATAGATGACATTGTAATAGTTGCGGATTTTTAAGGTTCGAAAATAGCTGATATCGTTTAAAGTCGGATTCTAAAGCATTGTAAATAGATGACTTTGTTCAAGTTGCGGATTCTTAAGGTTTGAAAATAGATTATATCGTTTAAAGTCGGATTCTACAGCATTGTAAATAGATGACATTGTTACAGTTGCGGATTCATAAGGTTTGAAAATAGAATATATCGTTTAAAGTCGGATTCCAAAGCATTGTAAATAGATGACTTTGTTCAAGTGGCGGATTCTTAAGGTTTTAAAATAGATGATATCGTTAAAAGTCGGATTCTAAAACATTGTAAATTGATGACTTAGTTAAAGTTGCAGATTTTTAAGGTTTGTAAATAGATGATATTGTTTAAAGTCGGATTCTAAAGCATTGTAAATAGACGACTTGTTTCAAGTTGCGGATTCTTAGGGTTTAAAAAAGATGATATTGTTTAAGTCGGATTCTAAAGCATTGAATATAGATTACTTTGTTCAAGTTGCGGATTCTTAAGATTTGAAAATAGATGATATCTTTTAAAGTCGAATACTAAAGCATTGTAAATAGATGACTTTGTTCAAGTTGCGGATTCGTTAGGTTTGTAAATAGATTATATCGTTTAAAGTCGGATTCTAAAGCATTGTAAATAGATGAGTTTGTTCAAGTTGCGGTTTCTTGAGGTTTGAAAATAGATGATATCGGTTAAAGTCGGATTCTAAAGCATTGTAAATTGATGACTTGTTCAAGTTGCGGATACTTAATGTTTGAAAATAGATGATATCGTTTAAAGTCGGATTCTAAAGCATTGTAAATAGATTACTTTGTTCAAGTTGCCGATTCTTAAGGTTTGAGAATAGATGATATCGTTTAAAGTCGGATTCTAAAGCATTGTAAAGAGATGACTTTGTTCAAGTTGCCGATTCTTGAGGTTTGAAAATAGATGATATCGGATAAAGTCGGATTCTAAAGCATTGTAAATAGACGACTTTGTTAAAGTTGCGGATACTTAATGTTTGAAAATAGATGATATCGTTTAAAGTCGGATTCTGAAGCATTGTAAATAGATTACTTTGTTCAAGTTGCCGATTCTTAAGGTTTGAGAATAGATGATATCGTTTAAAGTCGGATTCTAAAGCATTGTAAATAGATGACTTTGTTAAATTTGCCGATTCGTAAGGTTTGAAACTAGATTATATCGTTTAAAGTTGCCGATTCTTAAGGGTTGCGAATTCTTAAGGTTTGAAAATAGATGATATTGTTTTAAGTCGGGTTCTAAAGAATGGTAAATCCATGACTTTGTTCAAGTTGCCGATTCTTAAGGTTTTAGAATAAATGATATCGTTTAAAGTCAGATTCTAAAGGATTGTAAATCGATGACTTTGATAAAGTTGCCGATTCTTAAGGTTTGAAAATAGATGATCTCGTTTAAAGTCGGATTGTAAAGCATTGTAAATAGATGACTTTGTTCAAGTTGCCGATTCGAAAGGTTTGAGAAGTAATGATATCGCTTTAAGTCGGATTCTAAAGCATTGTAAATAGATGACTTTGGTCAAGTTGCCGATACTTGAAGTTTGAAAATAGATGATATCGTGAAAAGTACGATTCTAAAGCATTGTAAATAGATTACTTCGTTCAAGTTGCTGATTCTTAAGGTTTGAAAATAGATGATATTGTTTAAAGTCGGATTCTAAAGCATCGTAAATAGATGACTTTGTTCAAGTTGCCAATTCGTAAGCTTTGAAAATAGATTATATTGTTTAAAGTTGGATTCTAAAGCATTGTAAATAGATGACTTTGTTCAAGTTGCCGATTCGTAAGGTTTGAAAATAGATGATATCGGTTAAAGTCGGATTCGAAAGCATTGTAAATAGATGACTTTGTTCAAGTTGCAGATTCTTAAGGTTTGAAAATAGATCATATCGTTTAAAGTCGGATTCTAAAGCATTGTAAATAGATGACTTTGTTCAAGTTACCGATTCTTAAGGTTTGAGAATAGATGATATCGTTAAAGTATGATTCTAAAGCATTGTAAATAGATGACTTAGTTTAAGTTGCCGATTCTTAAGGTTTGAAAATAGATGATATTGTTTAAAGTCGGATTCTAAAGCATCGTAAATAGATGACTTTGTTCAAGTTGCCAATTCGTAAGCTTTGAAAATAGATGATATCGTTTAAAGTCGGATTCTAAAGCATTGTAAATAGATGACCTTTTTCAAGTTGCGGATTCTTAATGTTTGAACATAGACGATATCGTTTAAAGTCGGATTCTAAAGCATTGTAAATAGATGACTTTGTACAAGTTGCGGATTCTTTATGTTTGAAAATAGATGATATAGTTTAAAGTCGGATTCTAAAGCATTGTCAATAGATGACTTTGTTCAAGTTGCGGATTCTTAAAGTTGTAAAATAGATGATATCGTTTAAAGTCGGATACTAAAGCATTGTAAATAGATGACTTTGTTCAAGTGGCGGACTCTTAAGGTTTGAAAATAGATGATATTGTTTAAAGTACGATTCTAAAGCATTGTAAGTAGATGACTTTATTACAGTTGCGGATTCTTTAGGTTTGAAAATAGATGCTAATGTTTAAAGTCGCATTCTAAAGCATTGTAAATAGATGACTTTGTTCAAGTTGCTGATTCTTCAGGTTTGAAAATAGATGATATCGTTTAAAGTCGGATTCTAAAGCATTGTAAATAGATGACTTTGTTCAAGTTGCGCATTCTTAAGGTTTGAAAATAGATGATATCGTTTAAAGTCGGATTCTAAAGCATTGTAAATAGATGCTTTTGTTCAAGTTGCGGATTCTTAAGGTTTAAAAATAGATGATATCGTTCAAAGTCGGATTCTAAAGCATTGTAAATTGATGACTTTGTTATAGTTGCCGATTTTTAAGGTTTGAAAATAGATGCTATCGTTTAAAGTCGGATTCTAAAGCATTGTAAATAGATGACTTTGTTCCAGTTGCGGATTCTTAATGTTTGAAAATAGATGATATCGTTTAAAGTCGGATTCTAAAGCATTGTAAATAGATGACTTTGTTCTAAGTTGCGGATTCCTAAGGTTTGCAAATAGATGATATCGTTTAAAGTCGGATTCTAAAGCATTGTAAATAGATGACTTTGTTCAAGTGGCGCATTCTTTAAGGTTTGAAAATAGATGATATCGTTTAAAGTCGGATTCTAAAGCATTGTAAATAGATTACTTTGTTCAAGTTGCGGATTCTTTGTGTTTGAAAATAGATGATATCGTTTAAAGTCGGATTCTAAAGCATTGTAAATAGATGACTTTGTTCAAGTTGCGGATTCTTAAGGTTTGAAAATAGATGATATCGGTTAAAAACGGATTCTAAAGCATTGTAAATAGATGACTTTGTTTAAGTTGGTGATTCTTAAGGTTTGAAAATAGATGATATCGTTTAAAGTCGGATTCTAAAGCATTGTAAATAGATGATATTGTTCAAGTTGCAAATTCTTAAGGTTTAAAAATATTTGATATCGTTTATAGTCGGATTCTAAAGCATTGTAAATAGATGACTTTGTTCAAGTTGCCGATTCTTAATGTTTGAAAATAGATGATATCGTTTAAAGTCGGATTCTACAGCATTGTAAATAGATTACTTTGTTCAAGTTGCATACTCTTAAGGTTTGAAAATAGATGATATCGTTTAAAGTCGGATTCTACAGCATTGTAAATAGATGACTTTGTTCAAGTTGCGGATTCTTAAGGTTGTAAAATAGATTATATGGTTTAAAGTCGGATTCTAAAGCATTGTAAATAGATGACCTTTTTCAAGTTGCGGATTCTTAATGTTTGAACATAGACGATATCGTTTAAAGTCGGATTCTAAAGCATTGTAAATAGATGACTTTGTACAAGTTGCGGATTCTTAATGTTTGAAAATAGATGATATAGTTTAAAGTCGGATTCTAAAGCATTGTAAATTGATGACTTTGTTCAAGTTGCGGATTCTTAAAGTTTGAAAATAGATGATATCGTTTAAAGTCGGATACTAAAGCATTGTAAATAGATGACTTTGTTCAAGTGGCGGACTGTTTAGGTTTGAAAATAGATGATATTGTTTAAAGTACGATTCTAAAGCATTGTAAGTAGATGACTTTATTACAGTAGCGGATTCTTTAGGTTTGAAAATAGATGATAATGTTTAAAGTCGCCTTCTACAGCATTGTAAATAGATGACTTTGTTCAAGTTGCTGATTCTTCAGGTTTGAAAATAGATGATATCGTTTAAAGTCGGATTCTAAAGCATTGTAAATAGATGACTTTGTTCAAGTTGCGCATTCTTAAGGTTTGAAAATAGATGATATCGTTTAAAGTCGGATTCTAAAGCATTGTAAATAGATGCCTTTGTTCAAGTTGCGGATTCTTAAGGTTTAAAAATAGATGATATCGTTCAAAGTCGGATTCTAAAGCATTGTTAATAGATGACTTTGTTATAGTTGCCGATTTTTAAGGTTTGAAAATAGATGCTATCGTTTAAAGTCGGATTCTAAAGCATTGTAAATAGATGACTTTGTTCGTGTTGCGGATTCTTAATGTTTGAAAATAGATGATATCGTTTAAAGTCGGATTCTAAAGCATTGTAAATAGATGACTTTGTTCAAGTTGCGGATTCTTAAGGTTTGAAAATAGATGATATCGTTTAAAGTCGGATTCTAAAGCATTGTAAATAGATGACTTTGTTCAAGTGGCGCATTCTTTAAGGTTTGAAAATAGATGATATCGTTTAAAGTCGGATTCTAAAGCATTGTAAATAGATGACTTTGTTCAAGTTGCGCATTCTTAAGGTTTGAAAATAGATGATATCGTTTAAAGTCGGATTCTAAAGCATTGTAAATAGATGCTTTTGTTCAAGTTGCGGATTCTTAAGGTTTAAAAATAGATGATATCGTTCAAAGTCGGATTCTAAAGCATTGTAAATTGATGACTTTGTTATAGTTGCCGATTTTTAAGGTTTGAAAATAGATGCTATCGTTTAAAGTCGGATTCTAAAGCATTGTAAATAGATGACTTTGTTCCAGTTGCGGATTCTTAATGTTTGAAAATAGATGATATCGTTTAAAGTCGGATTCTAAAGCATTGTAAATAGATGACTTTGTTCTAAGTTGCGGATTCCTAAGGTTTGAAAATAGATGATATCGTTTAAAGTCGGATTCTAAAGCATTGTAAATAGATGACTTTGTTCAAGTGGCGCATTCTTTAAGGTTTGAAAATAGATGATATCGTTTAAAGTCGGATTCTAAAGCATTGTAAATAGATTACTTTGTTCAAGTTGCGGATTCTTTGTGTTTGAAAATAGATGATATCGTTTAAAGTCGGATTCTAAAGCATTGTAAATAGATGACTTTGTTCAAGTTGCGGATTCTTAAGGTTTGAAAATAGATGATATCGGTTAAAAACGGATTCTAAAGCATTGTAAATAGATGACTTTGTTTAAGTTGGTGATTCTTAAGGTTTGAAAATAGATGATATCGTTTAAAGTCGGATTCTAAAGCATTGTAAATAGATGATATTGTTCAAGTTGCAAATTCTTAAGGTTTAAAAATATTTGATATCGTTTATAGTCGGATTCTAAAGCATTGTAAATAGATGACTTTGTTCAAGTTGCCGATTCTTAATGTTTGAAAATAGATGATATCGTTTAAAGTCGGATTCTACAGCATTGTAAATAGATTACTTTGTTCAAGTTGCATACTCTTAAGGTTTGAAAATAGATGATATCGTTTAAAGTCGGATTCTACAGCATTGTAAATAGATGACTTTGTTCAAGTTGCGGATTCTTAAGGTTGTAAAATAGATTATATGGTTTAAAGTCGGATTCTAAAGCATTGTAAATAGATGACCTTTTTCAAGTTGCGGATTCTTAATGTTTGAACATAGACGATATCGTTTAAAGTCGGATTCTAAAGCATTGTAAATAGATGAATTTGTACAAGTTGCGGATTCTTAATGTTTGAAAATAGATGATATAGTTTAAAGTCGGATTCTAAAGCATTGTAAATAGATGACTTTGTTCAAGTTGCGGATTCTTAAAGTTTGAAAATAGATGATATCGTTTAAAGTCGGATACTAAAGCATTGTAAATAGATGACTTTGTTCAAGTGGCGGACTGTTTAGGTTTGAAAATAGATGATATTGTTTAAAGTACGATTCTAAAGCATTGTAAGTAGATGACTTTATTACAGTAGCGGATTCTTTAGGTTTGAAAATAGATGATAATGTTTAAAGTCGCCTTCTACAGCATTGTAAATAGATGACTTTGTTCAAGTTGCTGATTCTTCAGGTTTGAAAATAGATGATATCGTTTAAAGTCGGATTCTAAAGCATTGTAAATAGATGACTTTGTTCAAGTTGCGCATTCTTAAGGTTTGAAAATAGATGATATCGTTTAAAGTCGGATTCTAAAGCATTGTAAATAGATGCCTTTGTTCAAGTTGCGGATTCTTAAGGTTTAAAAATAGATGATATCGTTCAAAGTCGGATTCTAAAGCATTGTTAATAGATGACTTTGTTATAGTTGCCGATTTTTAAGGTTTGAAAATAGATGCTATCGTTTAAAGTCGGATTCTAAAGCATTGTAAATAGATGACTTTGTTCCAGTTGCGGATTCTTAATGTTTGAAAATAGATGATATCGTTTAAAGTCGGATTCTAAAGCATTGTAAATAGATGACTTGGTTCAAGTTGCGGATTCTTAAGGTTTGAAAATAGATGATATCGTTTAAAGTCGGATTCTAAAGCATTGTAAATAGATGACTTTGTTCAAGTGGCGCATTCTTTAAGGTTTGAAAATAGATGATATCGTTTAAAGTCGGATTCTAAAGCATTGTAAATAGATTACTTTGTTCAAGTTGCGGATTCTTTGTGTTTGAAAATAGATGATATCGTTTAAAGTCGGATTCTAAAGCATTGTAAATAGATGACTTTGTTCAAGTTGCGGATTCTTAAGGTTTGAAAATAGATGATATCGTTTAAAATCGGATTCTAAAGCATTGTAAATAGATGACTTTGTTCAAGTTGGTGATTCTTAAGGTTTGAAAATAGATGATATCGTTTAAAGTCGGATTCTAAAGCATTGTAATTAGATGACTTTGTTCAAGTTGCGCATTCTTAAGGTTTGAAAATAGATGATATCGTTTAAAGTCGGATTCTAAAGCATTGTAAATAGATGACTTTGTTCAAGTTGCCGATTCTTAATGTTTGAAAATAGATGATATCGTTTAAAGTCGGATTCTACAGCATTGTAAATAGATTACTTTGTTCAAGTTACATACTCTTAAGGTTTGAAAATAGATGATATCGTTTAAAGTCGGATTCTACAGCATTGTAAATAGATGACTTTGTTCAAGTTGCGGATTCTTAAGGTTGTAAAATAGATTATATGGTTTAAAGTCGGATTCTAAAGCATTGTAAATAGATGACCTTTTTCAAGTTGCGGATTCTTAATGTTTGAACATAGAAGATATCGTTTAAAGTCGGATTCTAAAGCATTGTAAATAGATGACTTTGTACAAGTTGCGGATTCTTAATGTTTGAAAATAGATGATATAGTTTAAAGTCGGATTCTAAAGCATTGTAAGTAGATGACTTTATTACAGTTGCGGATTCTTTAGGTTTGAAAATAGATGATAATGTTTAAAGTCGCCTTCTACAGCATTGTAAATAGATGACTTTGTTCAAGTTGCTGATTCTTCAGGTTTGAAAATAGATGATATCGTTTAAAGTCGGATTCTAAAGCATTGTAATTAGATGACTTTGTTCAAGTTGCGCATTCTTAAGGTTTGAAAATAGATGATATCGTTTAAAGTCGGATTCTAAAGCATTGTAAATAGATGCCTTTGTTCAAGTGGCGGATTCTTAAGGTTTAAAAATAGATGATATCGTTCAAAGTCGGATTTTAAAGCATTGTTAATAGATGACTTTGTTATAGTTGCCGATTTTTAAGGTTTGAAAATAGATGCTATCGTTTAAAGTCGGATTCTAAAGCATTGTAAATAGATGACTTTGTTCCAGTTGCGGATTCTTAATGTTTGAAAATAGATGATATCGTTTAAAGTCGGATTCTAAAGCATTGTAAATAGATGACTTTGTTCAAGTTGCGGATTCTTAAGGTTTGAAAATAGATGATATCGTTTAAAGTCGGATTCTAAAGCATTGTAAATAGATGACTTTGTTCAAGTGGCGCATTCTTTAAGGTTTGAAAATAGATGATATCATTTAAAGTCGGATTCTAAAGCATTGTAAATAGATTACTTTGTTCAAGTTGCGGATTCTTTGTGTTTGAAAATAGATGATATCGTTTAAAGTCGGATTCTAAAGCATTGTAAATAGATGACTTTGTTCAAGTTGCGGATTCTTAAGGTTTGAAAATAGATGATATCGTTTAAAATCGGATTCTAAAGCATTGTAAATAGATGACTTTGTTCAAGTTGGTGATTCTTAAGGTTTGAAAATAGATGATATCGTTTAAAGTCGGATTCTAAAGCATTGTAAATAGATGATATTGTTCAAGTTGCAAATTCTTAAGGTTTAAAAATAGATGATATCGTTTAAAGTCGGATTCTGAAGCATTGTAAATAGATGACTTTGTTCAAGTTGCCGATTCTTAATGTTTGAAAATAGATGATATCGTTTAAAGTCGGATTCTACAGCATTGTAAATAGATTACTTTGTTCAAGTTGCATACTCTTAAGGTTTGAAAATAGATGATATCGTTTAAAGTCGGATTCTACAGCATTGTAAATAGATGACTTTGTTCAAGTTGCGGATTCTTAAGGTTGTAAAATAGATTATATGGTTTAAAGTCGGATTCTAAAGCATTGTAAATAGATGACTTTGTTCAAGTATGTGGATTCTTAGAGTTTGAAAATAGATGATATCGTTTAAAGTAGGATTCTAAAGCATTGTAAATAGATGACTTTGTTCAAGTTGCGAGTTGTTTAGGTTTAAAAGTAGATTATATCGTTTAAAGTATGATTCTAAAGCATTGTAAATAGATGACTTTGTTTAAGTTGCCCATTCTTAAGGTTTGACAATAGATGATATCGTTTAAAGTCAGATTCTAAAGCAGTATAAATAGATAACTTTGTTCAAGTTGCCGATTTTTAAAGTTTGAAAATAGATGATATTGTTTAAAATCGGATTCTAAAGAATCGTAAATACATGACTTTGTTGAAGTTGCCGATTCGTAAGCTTTGAAAATAGATGATATTGTTTAAAGTCGGATTCTTAAGCATTGTAAATAAATGACATTGTTCAAGTTGCGGATTCTTAAGGGTTGAAAATAGATGATATCGTTTAAAGTCGGATTCTAAAGCATTGTAAACAGATGACTTTGTTCTAAGTTGCGGATTCTTAACGTTTAAAAATAGATTATATCGTTTAAAGTCGGATTCTGAAGCATTGTAAATAGATGACTTTGTTCAAGTTGAGGATTCTTAAGGTTTGAGAATTGATTACAATGTTTGAAGTCGGATTCTAAAGCATTGTATATAGATGACTTTGTTCAAGTTGCGGAGTCTTAAGGGTTGAAAATAGATGATATCGTTTAAAGTCGGATTCTAAAGCATTGTAAATAGATGACTTTGTTCAAGTTGCGGATTTTTAAGGTTTGAAAATTTATGATATCTTGTAAAGTCTAGTTCTAAAGCATTTAAATAGATGAATTTGTTCACGTTGCGGATTCTTAACGTTTGAAAATAGATGATATCGTTTAAAGTCGGATTCTAAATCATTGTAAATAGATGACTTGTTGAAGTCGCCGATTCTTAAGCTTTTAAAATAGATAATATCGTTTAAAGTCGGATTCTAAAGCACTGTAAATCGATGATTTTGTTCAAGTTGCCGATTCTTAAGGTTCGAAAATAGATGATATCGTTTAAAGTCGGATTCAACAGCATTGCCAATAGGTGACATTGTGTAAGTTGCAGATTCTTAAGGTTTGCAAATAGATGATATCGTTCAAAGTCGGATTCTAAAGCATTGTAAATAAATGACTTTGTTCAAGTTACGGATTCTTAAGGTTTGAAAATAGATGATATCGTTTAAAGTCGGATTCTGAAGCATTGTAAATAGATGACTTTGTTAAAGTTGCCGATTCTTAAGGTTTGAAAATAGATAATATCGTTTAAAGTAGGATTCTAAAGCATTGTAAAAAGATGACTTGTTCAAGTCGCCGATGGTTAAGCTTTTAAAAAAGATGATATCGTTTAAAGTCGGATTCTAAAGCACTGTAAATAGATGAGTTTGTTCCAGTTGCCGATTCTTAAGGTTCGAAAATAGATGATATCGTTTTAAGTCGGATTCTAAAGCATTGTAAATAGATGACTTTGTTCAAGTTGCGGATTCTTAAGGTTTGAAAATAGATGATATCGTTTAAAGTCGGATTCTGAAGCATTGTAAATAGATGACTTTGTTCAAGTTGCGGAGTCTATAGGGTTGAAAATAGATGATATCGTTTAAAGTCGGATTCTAAAGCATTGTAAATAGATGACTTTGTTCTAAGTTGCGGATTCTTAAGGTTTAAAAATAGATTATATCGTTTAAAGTCGGATTCTGAAGCATTGTAAATAGATGACTTTGTTCAAGTGTAGGATTCTTAAGGTTTGAGAATAGATTACAATGTTTGAAGTCGGATTCTAAAGCATTGTATATAGATGACTTTGTTCAAGTTGCGGAGTCTTAAGGGTTGAAAATAGATGATATCGTTTAAAGTCGGATTCTAAAGCATTGTAAATAGATGACTTTGTTCTTAGTTGCGGATTCTTAAGGTTTAAAAATAGATTATATCGTTTAAAGTCGGATTCTAAAGCATTGTAAATAGATGACTTTATTCAAGTTGCGGATTTTTAAGGTTTGAAAATTTATGATATCTTTTAAAGTCTAGTTCTAAAGCATTGTAAATAGATGAATTTGTTCACGTTGCGGATTCTTAAGGTTTGAAAATAGATGATAGCTTTTAAAGTCGGATTCTTAATCATTGTAAATAGATGACTTGTTAAAGTCGCCGATTCTTAAGCATTTAAAATATATAATATCGTTTAAAGTCGGATTCTAAAGCACTGTAAATAGATGACTTTGTTCAAGTTGCCGATTCTTAAGGTTCGAAAATAGATGATATCGTTTAAAGTCGGATTCTACCGCATTGCAAATAGGTGACATTGTGTAAGTTGCAGATTCTTAAGGTTTGAAAATAGATGATATCGTTTAAAGTCGGATTCTAAAGCATTGTAAAAAGATGACTTTGTTCAAGTTGCGAGTTGTTTAGGTTTAAAAGTAGATTATATCGTTTAAAGTATGATTCTAAAGCATTGTAAATAGATGACTTTGTTTAAGTTGCCGATTCTTAAGGTTTGACAATAGATGATATCGTTTAAAGTCAGATTCTAAAGCAGTATAAATAGATAACTTTGTTCAAGTTGCCGATTCTTAAAGTTTGAAAATAGATGATATTGTTTAAAGTCGTATTCTAAAGCATTGTAAATAGATGACTTTGTTCAAGTTGCCGATTCTTAAGGTTCGACAATAGATGATATCGTTTAAAGTCGGATTCTAAAGCATTGTAAATAGATTACTTTGTTAAAGTTGCCGATTCTTAAAGTTTGAAAATAGATGATATCGTGTAAAGTCGGATTCGAAAGCATTGTAAATAGATGACTTTGTTCAAGTTGCCGGGTCTTAAAGTTTGAAGATAGATGATATTGTTTAAAATCGGATTCTAAAGAATCGTAAATACATGACTTTGTTGAAGTTGCCGATTCGTAAGCTTTGAAAATAGATGATATCGTTTAAAGTCGGATTCTAAAGCATTGTAAATAGATGACTTTGTTCAAGTTGCGGATTTTTAAGGTTTGAAAATTTATGATATCTTTTAAAGTCTAGTTCTAAAGCATTGTAAATAGATGACTTTGTTCAAGTTTAGGATTCTTAAGGTTTGAGAATTGATTACAATGTTTGAAGTCGGATTCTAAAGCATTGTATATAGATGACTTTGTTCAAGTTGCGGAGTCTTAAGGGTTGAAAATAGATGATATCGTTTAAAGTCGGATTCTAAAGCATTGTAAATAGATGACTTTGTTCAAGTTGCGGATTTTTAAGGTTTGAAAATTTATGATATCTTTTAAAGTCTAGTTCTAAAGCATTGTAAATAGATGAATTTGTTCACGTTGCGGATTCTTAAGGTTTGAAAATAGATGATATCGTTTAAAGTCGGATTCTAAATCATTGTAAATAGATGACTTGTTAAAGTCGCCGATTCTTAAGCTTTTAAAACAGATAATATCGTTTAAAGTCGGATTCTAAAGCACTGTACATCGATGATTTTGTTCAAGTTGCCGATTCTTAAGGTTCGAAAATAGATGATATCGTTTAAAGTCGGATTCAACAGCATTGCCAATAGGTGACATTGTGTAAGTTGCAGATTCTTAAGGTTTGCAAATAGATGATATCGTTCAAAGTCGGATTCTAAAGCATTGTAAATAAATGACTTTGTTCAAGTTACGGATTCTTAAGGTTTGAAAATAGATGATATCGTTTAAAGTCGGATTCTGAAGCATTGTAAATAGATGACTTTGTTCAAGTTGCCGATTCTTAAGGTTTGAAAATAGATAATATCGTTTAAAGTAGGATTCTAAAGCATTGTAAAAAGATGACTTGTTCAAGTCGCCGATGGTTAAGCTTTTAAAAAAGATGATATCGTTTAAAGTCGGATTCTAAAGCACTGTAAATAGATGAGTTTGTTCCAGTTGCCGATTCTTAAGTTCGAAAATAGATGATATCGTTTTAAGTCGGATTCTAAAGCATTGAAAATAGATTACTTTGTTCAAGTTGCGGATTCTTAAGGTTTGAAAATAGATGATATCGTTTACAGTCGGATTCTGAAGCATTGTAAATAGATGACTTTGTTCAAGTTGCGGAGTCTATAGGGTTGAAAATAGATGATATCGTTTAAAGTCGGATTCTAAAGCATTGTAAATAGATGACTTTGTTCTAAGTTGCGGATTCTTAAGGTTTAAAAATAGATTATATCGTTTAAAGTCGGATTCTGAAGCATTGTAAATAGATGACTTTGTTCAAGTTGAGGATTCTTAAGGTTTGAGAATAGATTACAATGTTTGAAGTCGGATTCTAAAGCATTGTATATAGATGACTTTGTTCAAGTTGCGGAGTCTTAAGGGTTGAAAATAGATGATATCGTTTAAAGTCGGATTCTAAAGCATTGTAAATAGATGACTTTGTTCTTAGTTGCAGATTCTTAAGGTTTAAAAATAGATTATATCGTTTAAAGTCGGATTCTAAAGCATTGTAAATAGATGACTTTATTCAAGTTGCGGATTTTTAAGGTTTGAAAATTTATGATATCTTTTAAAGTCTAGTTCTAAAGCATTGTAAATAGATGAATTTCTTCACGTTGCGGATTCTTAAGGTTTGAAAATAGATGATAGCTTTTAAAGTCGGATGATTAATCATTGTAAATAGATTACTTGTTAAAGTCGCCGATTCTTAAGCATTTAAAATATATAATATCGTTTAAAGTCGGATTCTAAAGCACTGTAAATAGATGACTTTGTTCAAGTTGCCGATTCTTAAGGTGCGAAAATAGATGATATCGTTTAAAGTCGGATTCTACCGCATTGCAAATAGGTGACATTGTGTAAGTTGCAGATTCTTAAGGTTTGAAAATAGATGATATCGTTTAAAGTCGGATTCTAAAGCATTGTAAAAAGATGACTTGTTCAAGTCGCCGATGGTTAAGCTTTTAAAAAAGATGATATCGTTTAAAGTCGGATTCTAAAGCACTGTAAATTGATGAGTTTGTTCCAGTTGCCGATTCTTAAGGTTTGAAAATAGATGGTATCGTTTTAAGTCGGATTCTAAAGCATTGTAAATAGATGACATTGTAATAGTTGCGGATTTTTAAGGTTCGAAAATAGATGATATCGTTTAAAGTCGGATTCTAAACATTGTAAATAGATGACTTTGTTCAAGTTGCGGATTCTGAAGGTTTGAAAATAGATGATATCGTTTAAAGTCGGATTCTAAAGCATTGTAAATAGATGACTTTGTTTAAGTTGCGGACTCTAACGGTTTGAAAATAGATGATATCATTTAAAGTCGGCCTCTAAAGCATTGTAAATAGATGACTTTGTTCAAGTTGCGGATTCTTGAGGTTTGAAAATAGATGGTATCGTTTAAAGTCGGATTCTACAGCATCGTAAATAGGTGACATTGTTGTAGTTGCAGATTCTTAAGGTTTGAAAATAGATGATATCGGTTTAAGTCGGATTCTAAAGCATTGTAAATTGATGACTTTGTTCAAGTTGCGGATTCTTAAGGTTTGAAAATAGATGATATCGTTTAAAGTCGGATTCTGAAGCATTGTAAATAGATGACTTTGTTCAAGTTGCCGATTCTTAAGGTTTGAAAATAGATGATATCGTTTAAAGTCGGATTCTGAAGCATTGTAAATAGATGACTTTGTTCAAGTTGCCGATTCTTAAGGTTTTAAAATAGATGATTTCGTTTAAAGTCGGATTCTAAAGCATTGTAAATTTATGACTTAGTTCAAGTTGCAGATTTTTAAGGTTTGTAAATAGATGATATTGGTTAAAGTCGGATTCTTAAGCATTGTAAATAGATGACTTGTTTCAAGTTGCGGATTCTTAAGGTTTTAAAATAGATGATATTGTTTAAGTCGGATTCTTAAGCATTGAATATAGATTACTTTGTTCAATTGCGGAGTCTTAAGATTTGAAAATAGATGATATCTTTTAAAGTCGAATACTAAAGCATTGTAAATAGATGACTTTGTTCAAGTTGCGGATTCGTTAGGTTTGAAAATAGATTATATCGTTTAAAGTCGGATTCTAAAGCATTGTAAATAGATGACTTTGTTCAAGTTGCGGATTCTTGAGGTTTGAAAATAGATGATATCGGTTTAAGTCGGATTCTAAAGCATTGTAAATTGATGACTTTGTTCAAGTTGCGGATTCTTAAGGTTTGAAAATAGATTATAATGTTAACAGTCGGATTCTAAAGCATTGTAAATAGATGACTTTGTTCAAGTTGCGGATTTTTAAGGTTTGAAAATAGATGATATCGTTTAAAGTAGGATTCTAAAGCATTGTAAAAAGATGACTTGTTCAAGTCGCCGATGGTTAAGCTTTTAAAAAAGATGATATCGTTTAAAGTCGGATTCTAAAGCACTGTAAATAGATGAGTTTGTTCCAGTTGCCGATTCTTAAGGTTTGAAAATAGATGATATTGTTTAAAGTCGGATTCTAAAGCATTGTAAATAGATGACTTGTTTCAAGTTGCGGATTCTTAAGGTTTTAAAATAGATTATATTGTTTAAGTCGGATTCTAAAGCATTGAATATAGATTACTTTGTTCAAGTTGCGGATTCTTAAGATTTGAAAATAGATGATATCTTTTAAAGTCGAATACTAAAGCATTGTAAATAGATGACTTTGTTCAAGTTGCGGATTCGTTAGGTTTAAAAAGAAATTATATCGTTTAAAGTCGGATTCTAAAGCATTGTAAATAGATGACTTTGTTCAAGTTGCGGATTCTTGAGGTTTGAAAATAGATGATATCGGTTAAAGTCGGATTCTAAAGCATTGTAAATTGATGACTTTGTTCAAGTGGCGGATTCTTAAGGTTTGAAAATAGATTATAATGTTAACAGTCGGATTCTAAAGCATTGTAAATAGATGACTTTGTTCAAGTTGCGGATTTTTAAGGTTTGAAAATAGATGATATCGTTTAAAGTCGGATTCTAAAGCATTGTAAATAGATGACTTTGTTCAAGTGGCGGGTTCTTAAAGTTTTAAAATAGATGATATCGTTTAATTTCGTATTCTAAAACATTGTAAATAGATGACTTTGTTCCAGTTGCGGATTCTTAAGGTTTGAAAATAGATGATATCGTTTAAAGTCGGATTCTAAAGTATTGTAAATATATGACATTGTGACAGTTACGGATTCTAAAGGTTTGAAAATAGATGATATCGTTTAAAGTCGGATTCTAAAGCATTGTAAATAGATGACTTTGTTCCAGTTGCGGATTCTTTAGCTTTGAAAAAAGAAGATATCGTTTAAAGTCGGATTCTAAAGCATTGTAAATAGATGACTTTGTTCAAATTGCCGATTCTTAAGGTTTGAAAATAGATGATATCGTTTAAAGTCGGATTCTGAAGCATTGTAAATAGATGACTTTGTTCAAGTTGCCGATTCTTAAGGTTTTAAAATAGATGATTTCGTTTAAAGTCGGATTCTAAAGCATTGTAAATTTATGACTTAGTTCAAGTTGCAGATTTTTAAGGTTTGTAAATAGATGATATTGGTTAAAGTCGGATTCTAAAGCATTGTAAATAGATGACTTGTTTCAAGTTGCGGATTCTTTAGGTTTTAAAATAGATGATATTGTTTAAGTCGGATTCTTAAGCATTGAATATAGATTACTTTGTTCAATTGCGGATTCTTAAGATTTGAAAATAGATGATATCTTTTAAAGTCGAATACTAAAGCATTGTAAATAGATGACTTTGTTCAAGTTGCGGATTCGTTAGGTTTGAAAATAGATTATATCGTTTAAAGTCGGATTCTAAAGCATTGTAAATAGATGACTTTGTTCAAGTTGCGGATTCTTGAGGTTTGAAAATAGATGATATCGGTTAAAGTCGGATTCTAAAGCATTGTAAATTGATGACTTTGTTCAAGTTGCGGATTCTTAAGGTTTGAAAATAGATTATAATGTACACAGTCGGATTCTAAAGCATTGTAAATAGATGACTTTGTTCAAGTTGCGGATTTTTAAGGTTTGAAAATAGATGATATCGTTTAAAGTAGGATTCTAAAGCATTGTAAAAAGATGACTTGTTCAAGTCGCCGATGGTTAAGCTTTTAAAAAAGATGATATCGTTTAAAGTCGGATTCTAAAGCACTGTAAATAGATGAGTTTGTTCCAGTTGCCGATTCTTAAGGTTTGAAAATAGATGATATTGTTTAAAGTCTGATTCTAAAGCATTGTAAATAGATGACTTGTTTCAAGTTGCGGATTCTTAAGGTTTTAAAATAGATGATATTGTTTAAGTCGGATTCTAAAGCATTGAATATAGATTACTTTGTTCAAGTTGCGGATTCTTCAGATTTGAAAATAGATGATATCTTTTAAAGTCGAATACTAAAGCATTGTAAATAGATGACTTTGTTCAAGTTGCGGATTCGTTAGGTTTAAAAAGAAATTATATCGTTTAAAGTCGGATTCTAAAGCATTGTAAATAGATGACTTTGTTCAAGTTGCGGATTCTTGAGGTTGGAAAATAGATGATATCGGTTAAAGTCGGATTCTAAAGCATTGTAAATTGATGACTTTGTTCAAGTTGCGGATTCTTAAGGTTTGAAAATAGATTATAATGTTAACAGTCGGATTCTAAAGCATTGTAAATAGATGACTTTGTTCAAGTTGCGGATTTTTAAGGTTTGAAAATAGATGATATCGTTTAATTTCGTATTCTAAAGCATTGTAAATAGATGACTTTGTTCCAGTTTCGGATTCTTAAGGTTTGAAAATAGATGATATCGTTTAAAGTCGGATTCTAAAGTATTGTAAATATATGACATTGTGACAGTTACGGATTCTAAAGGTTTGAAAATAGATGATATCGTTTAAAGTCGGATTCTAAACCATTGTAAATAGATGACTTTGTTCTGGTTGCGGATTCTTTAGCTTTGAAAAAAGAAGATATCGTTTAAAGTCGGATTCTAAAGCATTGTAAATAGATGACTTTGTTCAAGTTGCCGATTCTTAAGGTTTGAAAATAGATGATATCGTTTAAAGTCGGATTCTAAAGCATTGTAAATAGATGACTTGTTCAAGTCGCCGATGGTTAAGCTTTTAAAAAAGATGATATCGTTTAAAGTCGGATTCTTAAGCACTGTAAATAGATGAGTTTGTTCAAGTTGCCGATTCTTAAGGTTCGAAAATAGATGATAGCGTTTTTAGTCGGATTCTAAAGCATTGTAAATAGATGACATTGTAATAGTTGCGGATTTTTAAGGTTCGAAAATAGATGATATCGTTTAAAGTCGGATTCTAAAGCATTGTAAATAAATGACTTGTTTCAAGTTGCGGATTCTTAAGGTTTTAAAATAGATGATATTGTTTAAGTCGGATTCTAAAGCATTGAATATAGATTACTTTGTTCAAGTTGCGGATTCTTAAGATTTGAAAATAGATGATATCTTTTAAAGTCGCATTCTAAAGCATTGTAAATAGATGACTTTGTTCAAGTTGCGGATTCTTAAGGTGTGAAAATAGATGATATCGTTTAAAGTCGGATTCGAAAGCATTGTAAATAGATGACTTGTTAAAGTGGCCGATTCTTAAGCTTTTAAAAAAGATGATATCGTTTAAAGTCGGATTCTAAAGCATTCTAAATAGATGACTTTGTTCAAGTTGCCGATTCTTAAGGTTTGAAAATAGATAATATCGTTTAAAGTAGGATTCTAAAGCATTGTAAATAGATGACTTGTTCAAGTCGCCGATGGTTAAGCTTTTAAAAAAGACGATATCGGTTAAAGTCGGATTCTAAAGCACTGTAAATAGATCAGTTTGTTCAAGTTGCTGATTCTTAAGGTTCGAAAATGGATGATATCGTTTTAAGTCGGATTCTAAAGCATTGTACATACATAACATTGTAATAGTTGCGGATTTTTAAGGTTCGAAAGTAGATGATATCGTTTAAAGTCGGATTCTAAAGCATTGTAAATAGAGGACTTTCCTTCGAGTTGCGGATTCTGAAGGTTTGAAAATAGATGATATCGCTTAAAGTCGGATTCTAAAGCATTGTAAATAGATGACTTTGTTTAAGTTGCGGATTCTAACGGTTTGAAAATAGATGATATCATTTAAAGTCGGCCTCTAAAGCATTGTAAATAGATGACTTTGTTCAAGTTGCGGATTCTTGAGGTTTGAAAATAGATGGTATCGTTTAAAGTCGGATTCTACAGCATTGTAAATAGGTGACATTGTTGTAGTTGCAGATTCTTAAGGTTTGAAAATAGATGATATCGGTTAAAGTCGGATTCTAAAGCATTGTAAATAGATGACTTTGTTCAAGTTGCGGATTCTTAAGGTTTGAAAATAGATAGTATCGTTTAAAGTCGGATTCTGAAGCATTGTAAATAGATGACTTTGTTCAAGTTGCCGATTCTTAAGGTTTGAAAATAGATGATATCGTTTAAAGTCGGATTCTGAAGCATTGTAAATAGATGACTTTGTTCAAGTTGCCGATTCTTAAGGTTTTAAAATAGATGATTTCGTTTAAAGTCGGATTCTAAAGCATTGTAAATAGATGACTTAGTTCAAGTTGCAGATTTTTAAGGTTTGTAAATAGATGATATTGTTTAAAGTCGGATTCTAAAGCATTGTAAATAGATGACTTGTTTCAAGTTGCGGATTCTTAAGGTTTTAAAATAGATGATATTGTTTAAGTCGGATTCTAAAGCATTGAATATAGATTACTTTGTTCAAGTTGCGGATTCTTAAGATTTGAAAATAGATGATATCTTTTAAAGTCGAATACTAAAGCATTGTAAATAGATGACTTTGTTCAAGTTGCGGATTCGTTAGGTTTAAAAGTAGATTATATCGTTTAAAGTCGGATTCTAAAGCATTGTAAATAGATGACTTTGTTCAAGTTGCGCATTCTTAAGGTTTGAAAATAGATGATATCGTTTAAAGTCGGATTCTAAAGCATTGTAAATAGATGCCTTTGTTCAAGTTGCGGATTCTTAAGGTTTGAAAATAGATTATAATGTAAACAGTCGGATTCTAAAGCATTGTAAATAGATGACTTTGTTCAAGTTGCGGAGTCTTAAGGTTTGAAAATAGATGATATCGTTTAAAGTCGGATTCTAAACATTGTAAATAGATGACTTTGTTCAAGTTGCGGAGTCTTTAGGTTTGAAAGTAGATGATAACTTTTAAAGTCAGATTTTAAAGCATTGTAAATAGATGACTTGTTAAAGTCGCCGATTCTTGAGCTTTTAAAATAGATGATATCGTTTAAAGTCGGATTCTAAAGCACTGTAAATAGATGACTTTGTTCAAGTTGCCGATTCTTCAGGTTCGAAAATAGATGATATCGTTAAAAGTCGGATTCTACAGCATTGCAAATAGGTTACATTGTGTGAGTTGCAAATTCTTAAGGTTTGAAAATAGATGATATCGGTGAAAAATCGGATTCTAAAGCATTGTAAATAGATGACTTTGTTCAAGTTGCGGATTTTTAAGGTTTGAAAATAGATGATATCGTTTAAAGTCGGATTCTAAAGCATTGTAAATAGATGACTTTGTTCAAGTGGCGGATTCTTAAAGTTTGAAAATAGATGATATCGTTTAATTTCGTATTCTAAAGCATTGTAAATAGATGACTTTGTTCCAGTTGCGGATTCTTAAGGTTTGAAAATAGATGATATCCTTTAAAGTCGGATTCTAAAGTATTGTAAATATATGACATTGTGACAGTTGCGGATTCTAAAGGTTTGAAAATAGATGATATCGGTTAAAGTCGGATTCTAAAGCATTGTAAATTGATGACTTTGTTCAAGTGGCGGATTCTTAAGGTTTGAAAATAGATTATAATGTTAACAGTCGGATTCTAAAGCATTGTAAATAGATGACTTTGTTCAAGTTGCGGATTTTTAAGGTTTGAAAATAGATGATATCGTTTAAAGTCGGATTCTAAAGCATTGTAAATAGATGACTTTGTTCAAGTGGCGGGTTCTTAAAGTTTTAAAATAGATGATATCGTTTAATTTCGTATTCTAAAACATTGTAAATAGATGACTTTGTTCCAGTTGCGGATTCTTAAGGTTTGAAAATAGATGATATCGTTTAAAGTCGGATTCTAAAGTATTGTAAATATATGACATTGTGACAGTTACGGATTCTAAAGGTTTGAAAATAGATGATATCGTTTAAAGTCGGATTCTAAAGCATTGTAAATAGATGACTTTGTTCCAGTTGCGGATTCTTTAGCTTTGAAAAAAGAAGATATCGTTTAAAGTCGGATTCTAAAGCATTGTAAATAGATGACTTTGTTCAAATTGCCGATTCTTAAGGTTTGAAAATAGATGATATCGTTTAAAGTCGGATTCTGAAGCATTGTAAATAGATGACTTTGTTCAAGTTGCCGATTCTTAAGGTTTTAAAATAGATGATTTCGTTTAAAGTCGGATTCTAAAGCATTGTAAATTTATGACTTAGTTCAAGTTGCAGATTTTTAAGGTTTGTAAATAGATGATATTGGTTAAAGTCGGATTCTAAAGCATTGTAAATAGATGACTTGTTTCAAGTTGCGGATTCTTTAGGTTTTAAAATAGATGATATTGTTTAAGTCGGATTCTTAAGCATTGAATATAGATTACTTTGTTCAATTGCGGATTCTTAAGATTTGAAAATAGATGATATCTTTTAAAGTCGAATACTAAAGCATTGTAAATAGATGACTTTGTTCAAGTTGCGGATTCGTTAGGTTTGAAAATAGATTATATCGTTTAAAGTCGGATTCTAAAGCATTGTAAATAGATGACTTTGTTCAAGTTGCGGATTCTTGAGGTTTGAAAATAGATGATATCGGTTAAAGTCGGATTCTAAAGCATTGTAAATTGATGACTTTGTTCAAGTTGCGGATTCTTAAGGTTTGAAAATAGATTATAATGTACACAGTCGGATTCTAAAGCATTGTAAATAGATGACTTTGTTCAAGTTGCGGATTTTTAAGGTTTGAAAATAGATGATATCGTTTAAAGTAGGATTCTAAAGCATTGTAAAAAGATGACTTGTTCAAGTCGCCGATGGTTAAGCTTTTAAAAAAGATGATATCGTTTAAAGTCGGATTCTAAAGCACTGTAAATAGATGAGTTTGTTCCAGTTGCCGATTCTTAAGGTTTGAAAATAGATGATATTGTTTAAAGTCTGATTCTAAAGCATTGTAAATAGATGACTTGTTTCAAGTTGCGGATTCTTAAGGTTTTAAAATAGATGATATTGTTTAAGTCGGATTCTAAAGCATTGAATATAGATTACTTTGTTCAAGTTGCGGATTCTTCAGATTTGAAAATAGATGATATCTTTTAAAGTCGAATACTAAAGCATTGTAAATAGATGACTTTGTTCAAGTTGCGGATTCGTTAGGTTTAAAAAGAAATTATATCGTTTAAAGTCGGATTCTAAAGCATTGTAAATAGATGACTTTGTTCAAGTTGCGGATTCTTGAGGTTGGAAAATAGATGATATCGGTTAAAGTCGGATTCTAAAGCATTGTAAATTGATGACTTTGTTCAAGTTGCGGATTCTTAAGGTTTGAAAATAGATTATAATGTTAACAGTCGGATTCTAAAGCATTGTAAATAGATGACTTTGTTCAAGTTGCGGATTTTTAAGGTTTGAAAATAGATGATATCGTTTAATTTCGTATTCTAAAGCATTGTAAATAGATGACTTTGTTCCAGTTTCGGATTCTTAAGGTTTGAAAATAGATGATATCGTTTAAAGTCGGATTCTAAAGTATTGTAAATATATGACATTGTGACAGTTACGGATTCTAAAGGTTTGAAAATAGATGATATCGTTTAAAGTCGGATTCTAAACCATTGTAAATAGATGACTTTGTTCTGGTTGCGGATTCTTTAGCTTTGAAAAAAGAAGATATCGTTTAAAGTCGGATTCTAAAGCATTGTAAATAGATGACTTTGTTCAAGTTGCCGATTCTTAAGGTTTGAAAATAGATGATATCGTTTAAAGTCGGATTCTAAAGCATTGTAAATAGATGACTTGTTCAAGTCGCCGATGGTTAAGCTTTTAAAAAAGATGATATCGTTTAAAGTCGGATTCTTAAGCACTGTAAATAGATGAGTTTGTTCAAGTTGCCGATTCTTAAGGTTCGAAAATAGATGATAGCGTTTTTAGTCGGATTCTAAAGCATTGTAAATAGATGACATTGTAATAGTTGCGGATTTTTAAGGTTCGAAAATAGATGATATCGTTTAAAGTCGGATTCTAAAGCATTGTAAATAAATGACTTGTTTCAAGTTGCGGATTCTTAAGGTTTTAAAATAGATGATATTGTTTAAGTCGGATTCTAAAGCATTGAATATAGATTACTTTGTTCAAGTTGCGGATTCTTAAGATTTGAAAATAGATGATATCTTTTAAAGTCTGATTCTAAAGCATTGTAAATAGATGACTTTGTTCAAGTTGCGGATTCTTAAGGTGTGAAAATAGATGATATCGTTTAAAGTCGGATTCGAAAGCATTGTAAATAGATGACTTGTTAAAGTGGCCGATTCTTAAGCTTTTAAAAAAGATGATATCGTTTAAAGTCGGATTCTAAAGCATTCTAAATAGATGACTTTGTTCAAGTTGCCGATTCTTAAGGTTTGAAAATAGATAATATCGTTTAAAGTAGGATTCTAAAGCATTGTAAATAGATGACTTGTTCAAGTCGCCGATGGTTAAGCTTTTAAAAAAGACGATATCGGTTAAAGTCGGATTCTAAAGCACTGTAAATAGATCAGTTTGTTCAAGTTGCTGATTCTTAAGGTTCGAAAATGGATGATATCGTTTTAAGTCGGATTCTAAAGCATTGTACATACATAACATTGTAATAGTTGCGGATTTTTAAGGTTCGAAAGTAGATGATATCGTTTAAAGTCGGATTCTAAAGCATTGTAAATAGAGGACTTTCCTTCGAGTTGCGGATTCTGAAGGTTTGAAAATAGATGATATCGCTTAAAGTCGGATTCTAAAGCATTGTAAATAGATGACTTTGTTTAAGTTGCGGATTCTAACGGTTTGAAAATAGATGATATCATTTAAAGTCGGCCTCTAAAGCATTGTAAATAGATGACTTTGTTCAAGTTGCGGATTCTTGAGGTTTGAAAATAGATGGTATCGTTTAAAGTCGGATTCTACAGCATTGTAAATAGGTGACATTGTTGTAGTTGCAGATTCTTAAGGTTTGAAAATAGATGATATCGGTTAAAGTCGGATTCTAAAGCATTGTAAATAGATGACTTTGTTCAAGTTGCGGATTCTTAAGGTTTGAAAATAGATAGTATCGTTTAAAGTCGGATTCTAAAGCATTGTAAATAGATGACTTGTTTCAAGTTGCGGATTCTTAAGGTTTTAAAATAGATGATATTGTTTAAGTCGGATTCTAAAGCATTGAATATAGATTACTTTGTTCAAGTTGCGGATTCTTAAGATTTGAAAATAGATGATATCTTTTAAAGTCGAATACTAAAGCATTGTAAATAGATGACTTTGTTCAAGTTGCGGATTCGTTAGGTTTAAAAGTAGATTATATCGTTTAAAGTCGGATTCTAAAGCATTGTAAATAGATGACTTTGTTCAAGTTGCGCATTCTTAAGGTTTGAAAATAGATGATATCGTTTAAAGTCGGATTCTAAAGCATTGTAAATAGATGCCTTTGTTCAAGTTGCGGATTCTTAAGGTTTGAAAATAGATTATAATGTAAACAGTCGGATTCTAAAGCATTGTAAATAGATGACTTTGTTCAAGTTGCGGAGTCTTAAGGTTTGAAAATAGATGATATCGTTTAAAGTCGGATTCTAAACATTGTAAATAGATGACTTTGTTCAAGTTGCGGAGTCTTTAGGTTTGAAAGTAGATGATAACTTTTAAAGTCAGATTTTAAAGCATTGTAAATAGATGACTTGTTAAAGTCGCCGATTCTTGAGCTTTTAAAATAGATGATATCGTTTAAAGTCGGATTCTAAAGCACTGTAAATAGATGACTTTGTTCAAGTTGCCGATTCTTCAGGTTCGAAAATAGATGATATCGTTAAAAGTCGGATTCTACAGCATTGCAAATAGGTTACATTGTGTGAGTTGCAAATTCTTAAGGTTTGAAAATAGATGATATCGGTGAAAAATCGGATTCTAAAGCATTGTAAATAGATGACTTTGTTCAAGTTGCGGATTTTTAAGGTTTGAAAATAGATGATATCGTTTAAAGTCGGATTCTAAAGCATTGTAAATAGATGACTTTGTTCAAGTGGCGGATTCTTAAAGTTTGAAAATAGATGATATCGTTTAATTTCGTATTCTAAAGCATTGTAAATAGATGACTTTGTTCCAGTTGCGGATTCTTAAGGTTTGAAAATAGATGATATCCTTTAAAGTCGGATTCTAAAGTATTGTAAATATATGACATTGTGACAGTTGCGGATTCTAAAGGTTTGAAAATAGATGATATCGTTTAAAGTCGGATTCTAAAGCATTGTAAATAGATGACTTTGTTCCAGTTGCGGATTCTTTAGCTTTGAAAATAGAAGATATCGTTTAAAGTCGGATTCTGAAGCATTGTAAATAGATCACTTTGTTCAAGTTGCCGATTCTTAAGGTTTGAAAATAGATGATATCGTTTAAAGTCGGATTCTAAAGCATTGTAAATAGATGACTTGTTCAAGTCGCCGATGGTTAAGCTTTTAAAAAAGATGATATCGTTTAAAGTCGGATTCTAAAGCACTGTAAATAGATGAGTTTGTTCAAGTTGCCGATTCTTAAGGTTCGAAAATAGATGATATGGTTTTTAGTCGGATTCTAAAGCATTGTTAATAGATGACATTGTAATAGTTGCAGATTTTTAAGGTTCGAAAATAGCTGATATCGTTTAAAGTCGGATTCTAAAGCATTGTAAATAGATGACCTTGTTCAAGTTGCGGATTCTTAAGGTTTGAAAATAGATTATATCGTTTAAAGTCGGATTCTACAGCATTGTAAATAGATGACATTGTAACAGTTGCGGATTCATAAGGTTTGAAAATAGATGATATCGTTTAAAGTCGGATTCCAAAGCATTGTAAATAGATGACTTTGTTCAAGGGGCGGATTCTTAAGGTTTTAAAATAGATGATATCGTTAAAAGTCGGATTCTAAAACATTGTAAATTGATGACTTAGTTTAAGTTGCAGATTTTTAAGGTTTGTAAATAGATGATATTGTTTAAAGTCGGATTCTAAAGCATTGTAAATAGATGACTTGTTTCAAGTTGCGGATTCTTAAGGTTTTAAAATAGATGATATTGTTTAAGTCGGATTCTAAAGCATTGAATATAGATTACTTTGTTCAAGTTGCGGATTCTTAAGATTTGAAAATAGATGATATCTTTTAAATTCGAATACTAAAGCATTGTAAATAGATGACTTTGTTCAAGTTGCGGATTCGTTAGGTTTAAAAGTAGATTATATCGTTTAAAGTCGGATTCTAAAGCATTGTAAATAGATGACTTTGTTCAAGTTGCGCATTCTTAAGGTTTGAAAATAGATGATATCGTTTAAAGTCGGATTCTAAAGCATTGTAAATAGATGCCTTTGTTCAAGTTGCGGATTCTTAAGGTTTGAAAATAGATTATAATGTAAACAGTCGGATTCTAAAGCATTGTAAATAGATGACTTTGTTCAAGTTGCGGAGTCTTAAGGTTTGAAAATAGATGATATCGTTTAAAGTCGGATTCTAAACATTGTAAATAGATGACTTTGTTCAAGTTGCGGAGTCTTTAGGTTTGAAAGTAGATGATAACTTTTAAAGTCAGATTTTAAAGCATTGTAAATAGATGACTTGTTAAAGTCGCCGATTCTTGAGCTTTTAAAATAGATGATATCGTTTAAAGTCGGATTCTAAAGCACTGTAAATAGATGACTTTGTTCAAGTTGCCGATTCTTCAGGTTCGAAAATAGATGATATCGTTAAAAGTCGGATTCTACAGCATTGCAAATAGGTTACATTGTGTAAGTTGCAAATTCTTAAGGTTTGAAAATAGATGATATCGGTGAAAAATCGGATTCTAAAGCATTGTAAATAGATGACTTTGTTCAAGTTGCGGATTTTTAAGGTTTGAAAATAGATGATATCGTTTAAAGTCGGATTCTAAAGCATTGTAAATAGATGACTTTGTTCAAGTGGCGGATTCTTAAAGTTTGAAAATAGAGGATATCGTTTAATTTCGTATTCTAAAGCATTGTAAATAGATGACTTTGTTCCAGTTGCGGATTCTTAAGGTTTGAAAATAGATGATATCCTTTAAAGTCGGATTCTAAAGTATTGTAAATATATGACATTGTGACAGTTGCAGATTCTAAAGGTTTGAAAATAGATGATATCGTTTAAAGTCGGATTCTAAAGCATTGTAAATAGATGACTTTGTTCCAGTTGCGGATTCTTTAGCTTTGAAAATAGAAGATATCGTTTAAAGTCGGATTCTGAAGCATTGTAAATAGATCACTTTGTTCAAGTTGCCGATTCTTAAGGTTTGAAAATAGATGATATTGTTTAAAGTCGGATTCTAAAGCATTGTAAATAGATGACTTGTTCAAGTCGCCGATGGTTAAGCTTTTAAAAAAGATGATATCGTTTAAAGTCGGATTCTAAAGCACTGTAAATAGATGAGTTTGTTCAAGTTGCCGATTCTTAAGGTTCGAAAATAGATGATATGGTTTTTAGTCGGATTCTAAAGCATTGTTAATAGATGACATTGTAATAGTTGCGGATTTTTAAGGTTCGAAAATAGCTGATATCGTTTAAAGTCGGATTCTAAAGCATTGTAAATAGATGACTTTGTTCAAGTTGCGGATTCTTAAGGTTTGAAAATAGATTATATCGTTTAAAGTCGGATTCTACAGCATTGTAAATAGATGACATTGTAACAGTTGCGGATTCATAAGGTTTGAAAATAGATGATATCGTTTAAAGTCGGATTCCAAAGCATTGTAAATAGATGACTTTGTTCAAGGGGCGGATTCTTAAGGTTTTAAAATAGATGATATCGTTAAAAGTCGGATTCTAAAACATTGTAAATTGATGACTTAGTTTAAGTTGCAGATTTTTAAGGTTTGTAAATAGATGATATTGTTTAAAGTCGGATTCTAAAGCATTGTAAATAGATGACTTGTTTCAAGTTGCGGATTCTTAGGGTTTAAAATAGATGATATTGTTTAAGTCGGATTCTAAAGCATTGAATATAGATTACTTTGTTCAAGTTGCGGATTCTTAAGATTTGAAAATAGATGATATCTTTTAAAGTCGAATACTAAAGCATTGTAAATAGATGACTTTGTTCAAGTTGCGGATTCGTTAGGTTTGAAAATAGATTATATCGTTTAAAGTCGGATTCTAAAGCATTGTAAATAGATGACTTTGTTCAAGTTGCGGATACTTAATGTTTGAAAATAGATGATATCGTTTAAAGTCGGATTCTAAAGCATTGTAAATAGATGACTTTGTTCAAGTTGCGGATACTTAATGTTTGAAAATAGATGATATCGTTTAAAGTCGGATTCTGAAGCATTGTAAATAGATGACTTTGTTCAAGTTGCCGATTCTTAAGGTTTTAAAATAGATGATTTCGTCTAAAGTCGGATTCTAAAGCATTGTAAATTGATGACTTAGTTCAAGTTGCAGATTTTAAAGGTTTGTAAATAGATGATATTGTTTAAAGTCGGATTCTAAAGCATTGTAAATAGATGACTTGTTTCAAGTGTCGGATTCTTAAGGTTTTAAAATAGATGATATTGTTTAAGTCGGATTCTAAAGCATTGAATATAGATTACTTTGTTCAAGTTGCGGATTCTTAAGATTTGAAAATAGATGATATCTTTTTAAGTCTGATTCTAAAGCATTGTAAATAGATGACTTTGTTCAAGTTGCGGATTCTTAAGGTTTGAAAATAGATTATAATGTTAACAGTCGGATTCTAAAGCATTGTAAATAGATGACTTTGTTCAAGTTGCGGAGTCTTAAGGTTGGAAAATAGATGATATCGTTTAAAGTCGGATTCTAAACATTGCAAATAGATGACTCTGTTCAAGTCGCCGATTCTTAAGCTTTTAAAATAGATGATATCGTTTAAAGTCGGATTCTAAAGCACTGTAAATAGATGACTTTGTTCAAGTTGCCGATTCTTCAGGTTCGAAAATAGATGATATCGTTAAAAGTCGGATTCTACAGCATTGCAAATAGGTTACATTGTGTAAGTTGCAGATTCTTAAGGTTTGAAAATAGATGATATCGGTGAAAAATCGGATTTTAAAGCATTGTAAATAGATGACTTTGTTCTAAGTTGCGGATTTTTAAGGTTTCAAAATAGATGATATCGTGTAAAGTCGGATTCTAAAGCATTGTAAATAGATGACTTTGTTCAAGTGGCGGATTCTTAAAGTTTGAAAATAGATGATATCGTTTAATTTCGTATTCTAAAGCATTGTAAATAGATGACTTTGTTCCAGTTGCGGATTCTTAAAGTTTGAAAATAGATGATATCGTTTAAAGTCGGATTCTAAAGTATTGTAAATATATGACATTGTGACAGTTGCGGATTCTAAAGGTTTGAAAATAGATTATATCGTTTAAAGTCGGATTCTAAAGCATTGTAAATAGATGACTTTGTTCCAGTTGCGGATTCTTTAGCTTTGAAAATAGAAGATATCGTTTAAAGTCGGATTCTGAAGCATTGTAAATAGATGACTTTGTTCAAGTTGCCGATTCTTAAGGTTTGAAAATAGATGATATCGTTTAAAGTCGGATTCTAAAGCATTGTAAATAGATGACTTGTTCAAGTCGCCGATGGTTAAGCTTTTAAAAAAGATGATATCGTTTAAAGTCGGATTCTAAAGCACTGTAAATAGATGAGTTTGTTCAAGTTGCCGATTCTTAAGGTTCGAAAATAGATGATATCGTTTTTAGTCGGATTCTAAAGCATTGTAAATAGATGACATTGTAATAGTTGCGGATTTTTAAGGTTCGAAAATAGATGATATCGTTTAAAGTCGGATTCTAAAGCATTGTAAATTGATGAGTTTGTTCAAGTTGCGGATTCTTAAAGTTTGAAAATAGATGATATCGTTTAAAGTCGGATTCTACAGCATTGTAAATAGATGACATTGTTACAGTTGCGGATTCATAAGGTTTGAAAATAGATGATATCGTTTAAAGTCGGATTCTACAGCATTGCAAATAGGTTACATTGTGTAAGTTGCAGATTCTTAAGGTTTGAAAATAAATGATATCGTTAAAAGTCGGATTCTAAAACATTGTAAATTGATGACTTAGTTTAAGTTGCAGATTTTTAAGGTTTGTAAATAGATGATATTGTTTAAAGTCGGATTCTAAAGCATTGTAAATAGATGACTTGTTTCAAGTTGCGGATTCTTAGGGTTTAAAATAGATGATATTGTTTAAGTCGGATTCTAAAGCATTGAATATAGATAACTTTGTTCAAGTTGCGGATTCTTAAGGTTTGAAAATAGATGATATCTTTTAAAGTCGAATACTAAAGCATTGTAAATAGATGACTTTGTTCAAGTTGCGGATTCGTTAGGTTTGAAAATAGATTATATCGTTTAAAGTCGGATTCTAAAGCATTGTAAATAGATGACTTTGTTCAAGTTGCGGATTCTTGAGGTTTGAAAATAGATGATATCGGTTAAAGTCGGATTCTAAAGCATTGTAAATAGATGACTTTGTTCAAGTTGCGGATTCTTAAGGTTTGAAAAAAGATTATAATGTTAACAGTCGGATTCTAAAGCATTGTAAATAGATGACTTTGTTCAAGTTGCGGAGTCTTAAGGGTGTAAAATAGATGATATCGTTTAAAGTCGGATCTTACAGCATTGTAAATAGATCACTTTGTTGTAAGTTGCGGATTCATAAGGTTTACAAATAGATGATATCGTTTAAAGTCGGATTCTAAAGCATTGTAAATAGATTACTTTGTTCAAGTTGCGGATTCTTAAGGTTTGAAAATAGATGATATCGTTTAAAGTCGGATTCTAAAGCATTGTAAATAGATGACTTTGTTTAAGTTGCGGATTCTTAAGGTTTGAAAATAGATTATATCGTTTAAAGTCGGACTCTAAAGCATTGTAAATAGATGACTCTGTTCTAGTTGCCGATTCTTAAAGTTTTAAAAATAGATGATATTGTTTGAAGTCGGATTCCACAGCATTGTAAATAGATGACATTATTACAGTTGCGGATTCATAAGGTTTGAAAATAGATGATACTGTTTAAAGTCGGACTCTAAAGCATTGTAAATAGATGACTTTGTTCAAGTTGCGGATTCTTAAGGTTTTAAAATAGATGATATCGTTAAAAGTCGGATTCTAAAACATTGTAAATTGATGACTTAGTTTAAGTTGCAGATTTTTAATATTTGTAAATAGATGATATTGTTTAAAGTCGGATTCTAAAGCATTGTAAATAGATGACTTGTTTCAAGTTTCGGATTCTTAGGGTTTAAAATAGATGATATTGTTTAAGTCGGATTCTAAAGCATTGAATATAGATTACTTTGTTCAAGTTGCGGATTCTTAAGATTTGAAAATAGATGATATCTTTTAAAGTCGAATACTAAAGCATTGTAAATAGATGACTTTGTTTAAGTTGCGGATTCGTTAGGTTTGAAAATAGATTATATCTTTTAAAGTCGGATTCTAAAGCATTGTAAATAGATGACTTTGTTCAAGTTGCGGATTCTTGAGGTTTGAAAATAGATGATATCGGTTAAAGTCGGATTCTAAAGCATTGTAAATAGATGACTTTGTTCAAGTTGCGGATTCTTAAGGTTTGAGAATAGATTATAATGTTTAAAGTCGGATTCTAAAGCATTGTAAATAGATGACTTTGTTCAAGTTGCGCAGTCTTAAGTGTTGAAGATAGATGATATCGTTTAAAGTCGGATTCTAAAGCATTGTAAATAGATGACTTGGTTCTAAGTTGCGGATTCTAAAGGTTTAAAAATAGATGATATGGTTTAAAGTCGGATTCTAAAGCATTGTAAATAGATTACTTTGTTCAAGTTGCGGATTCTTAAGGTTTGAAAATAGATGATATCGTTTAAAGTCGGATTCTAAAGCATTGTAAATAGATGACTTGTTAAAGTGGCTGATTCTTAAGATTTTAAAATAGATGATATCGTTTAAAGTCGGATTCTGAAGCATTGTAAATAGATGACTTTGTTCAAGTTGCCAAATCTTAAGGTTTTAAAATAGATAATATCGTTTGAAGTAGGATTCTAAAGCATTGTAAATAGATGACTTGTTCAAGTCGCCGTCGGTTAAGCTTTTAAAAAAGATGATATCGGTTAAAGTCGGATTCTAAAGCACTGTAAATAGATGAGTTTGTTCAAGTTGCCGATTCTTAAGGTTCGAAAATAGATGATATCGTTTTAAGTCGGATTCTAAAGCATTGTAAATACAGGACATTGTAATAGTTGTGGATTTTTTAGGTTCGAAAATAGATGATATCGTTTAAAGTCGGATTCTAAAGCATTGTAAATAGATGTCTTTATTCCAGCTGCGGATTCTGAAGGTTTGAAAATAGATGATATCGTTTGAAGTCGGATTCTAAAGCATTTTAAATAGATGCCTTTGTTTAAGTTGCGGATTCTAACGGTTTGAAATTAGATGATATCATTTAAAGTCGGCCTCTAAAGCATTGTAAATAGATTACTTTGTTCAAGTAGCGGATTCCTGAGGTTTGAAAAGAGATGATATCGTTTAAAGTCGGATTCTACAGCATTGTAAATAGGTGACATTGTTGTAGTTGCAGATTCTTAAGGTTTGAAAATAGATGATATCGTTTAAAGTCGGATTCTAAAGCATTATAAATAGATGACTTTGTTCAATTTGCGGATTCTTAAGGTATGAAAATAGATGATATAGTTTAAAGTCGGATTCTAAAGCATTGTAAATTGATGACTTAGTTCAAGTTGCAGATTATAAGGTTTGTCAATAGATGATATTGTTTAAAGTCGGATTCTAAAGCATTATAAATAGATGACTTGTTAAAGTCGCCGATTCTTAAGTTTTTAAAATAGATGATATCGTTTAAAGTCGGATTCTAAAGCACTGTAAAAGATGACTTTGTTCAAGTGGCCGATTCTTAAGGTTCGAAAATAGATGATATCGTTTAAAGTCGGATTCTGCAGCATTGCAAATAGGTTACATTGTGTAAGTTGCAGATTCTTAAGGTTTGAAAATAGTTGATATCGTTTAAAGTCGGATTCTAAAGCATTGTAAATAAATGACTTTGTTCAAGATGCGGATTCTTAAGGTTTGAAAATAGATGATATCGTTTAAAGTCGGATTCTGAAGCATTGTAAATAGATGACTTTGTTCAAGTTGCGGATTCTTAAGGTTTAAAAATAGATTATATCGTTTAAAGTCGGATTCTGAAGCATTGTAAATAGATGACTTTGTTCAAGTTGAGGATTCTTAATGTTTGAGAATAGATTACAATGTTTGAAGTCGGATTCTAAAGCATTGTATATAGATGACTTTGTTCAAGTTGCGGAGTCTTAAGGGTTGAAAATAGATGATATCGTTTAAAGTCGGATTCTAAAGCATTGTAAATAGATGACTTTGTTCTAAGTTGTGGATTCTTAAGGTTTAAAAATAGATGATATCGTTTAAAGTCGGATTCTAAAGCATTGTAAATAGATGACTTTGTTCAAGTTGCGGATTTTTAAGGTTTGAAAATTTATGATATCTTTTAAAGTCTAGTTCTACAGCATTGTAAATAGATGAATTTGTTCACGTTGCGGATTCTTAAGGTTTGAAAATAGATATTATCGTTTAAAGTCGGATTCTAAATAATTGTAAATAGATGACTTGTTAAAGTCGCCGATTCTTAAGCTTTTAAAATAGATGATATCGTTTAAAGTCGGATTCTAAAGCATTGTAAAAAGATGACTTGTTCAAGTCGCCGATTGTTAATCTTTTAAAAAAGATAACATCGTTTACAGTCGGATTCTAAAGCACTGTAAATAGATGAGTTTGTTCCAGTTGCCGATTCTTAAGGTTCGAAAATAGATGATATCGTTTTAAGTCGGATTCTAAAGCATTGTAAATAGATGACATTGTAATAGTTGCGGATTTTTAAGGTTCGAAAATAGATGATATCTTTTAAAGTCGGATTCTAAAGCATTGTAAATAAATGACTTTGTTCAAGTTGCGGATTCTTAAGGTTTGAAAATAGATGATATCGTTTAAAGTCGGATTCTGAAGCATTGTAAATAGATGACTTTGTTCAAGTGGCGGAGTCTTAAGGGTTTACAATAGATGATATCGTTTAAAGTCGGATTCTAAAGCATTGTAAATAGATGACTTTGTTCTAAGTTGCGGATTCTTAAGGTTTAAAAATAGATTATATCGTTTAAAGTCGGATTCTGAAGCATTGTAAATAGATGACTTTGTTCAAGTTGAGGATTCTTAAGGTTTGAGAATAGATTACAATGTTTGAAGTCGGATTCTAAAGCATTGTATATAGATGACTTTGTTCAAGTTGCGGAGTCTTAAGGGTTGAAAATAGATGATATCGTTTAAAGTCGGATTCTAAAGCATTGTAAATAGATGACTTTGTTCTAAGTTGCGGATTCTCAAGGTTTAAAAATAGATGATATCGTTTAAAGTCGAGTTCTAAAGCATTGTAAATAGATGACTTTGTTCAAGTTGCGGATTTTTAAGGTTTGAAAATTTATGATATCTTTGAAAGTCTAGTTCTAAAGCATTGTAAATAGATGAATTTGTTCACGTTGCGGATTCTTAAGGTTTGAAAATATGTGATATCGTTTAAAGTCGGATTCTAAATCATTGTAAATATATGACTTGTTGAAGTCGCCGATTCTTAAGCTTTTAAAATAGATAATATCGTTTAAAGTCGGATTCTAAAGCACTGTAAATAGATGACTTTGTTCAAGTTGCCGATTCTTAAGGTTCGAAAATAGATGATATCGTTTAAAGTCGGATTCTACAGCATTGCAAATAGGTGACATTGTGTAAGTTGCAGATTCTTAAGGTTTGAAAATAGATGATATCGTTTTAAGTCGGATTCTAAAGCATTGTAAATAAATGACTTTGTTCAAGTTACGGATTCTTAAGGTTTGTAAAATAGATGATATCGTTTAAAGTCGGATTCTGAAGCATTGTAAATAGATGACTTTGTTCAAGTTGCCGATTCTTAAGGTTTGAAAATAGATAATATCGTTTAAAGTAGGATTCTAAAGCATTGTAAAAAGATGACTTGTTCAAGTCGCCGATGGTTAATCTTTTAAAAAAGATGATATCGTTTAAAGTCGGATTCTAAAGCACTGTAAATAGATGAGTTTGTTCCAGTTGCCGATTCTTCAGGTTCGAAAATAGATGATATCGTTAAAAGTCGGATTTTACAGCATTGCAAATAGGTGACATTGTGTAAGTTGCAGATTCTTAAGGTTTTAAAATAGATGATATCGGTGAAAAATCGGATTCTAAAGCATTGTAAATAGATGACTTTGTTCAAGTTGCGGATTTTTAAGGTTTGAAAATAGATGATATCGTTTGAAGTCGGATTCTAAAGCATTGTAAATAGATGACTTTGTTCAAGTGGCGGATTCTTAAAGTTTGAAAATAGATGATATCGTTTAATTTCGTATTCTAAAGCATTGTAAATAGATGACTTTGTTCCAGTTGCGGATTCTTAAGGTTTGAAAATAGATGATATCGTTTAAAGTCGGATTCTAAAGTATTGTAAATATATGACATTGTGACAGTTGCGGATTCTAAAGGTTTGAAAATAGATGATATCGTTTAAAGTCGGATTCTAAAGCATTGTAAATAGATGACTTGTTTCAAGTTGCGGATTCTTAAGGTTTTAAAATAGATGATATTATTTAAGTCGGATTCTAAAGCATTGAATATAGATTACTTTGTTCAAGTTGCGGATTCTTAAGATTTGACAATAGATGATATCTTTTAAAGTCGAATACTAAAGCATTGTAAGTAGATGACTTTGTTCAAGTTGCGGATTGGTTAGGTTTGAAAATAGATTATATCGTTTAAAGTCGGATTCTAAAGCATTGTAAATAGATGACTTTGTTTAAGTTGCGGATTCTTGAGGTTTGAAAATAGATGATATCGGTTAAAGTCGGATTCTAAAGCATTGTAAATTGATGACTTTGTTCAAGTTGCGGATTCTTAAGGTTTGAAAATAGATTATAATGTTAACAGTTTGACTCTAAAGCATTGTAAATAGATGATTTTGTTCAAGTTGCAGAGTCTTCAGGTGTGAAAATAGATGATATCGTTTAAAGTCGGATTCTAAACATTGTAAATTGATGACTTTGTTCAAGTTGCGGATTCTTTAGGTTTGAAAGTAGATGATAACTTTTAAAGTCGGATTTTACAGCATTGCAAATAGGTGACTTGTTCAAGTCGCCGATGGTTAAGCTTTTAAAAAAGATGATATCGTTTAAAGTCGGATTCTAAAGCACTGTAAATAGATGAGTTTGTTCCAGTTGCCGATTCTTAAGGTTCGATAATAGATGATATCGGTTTAAGTCGGATTCTAAAGCATTGTAAATAGATGACATTGTAATAGTTGCGGATTTTTAAGGTTCGAAAATAGATGATATCGTTTAAAGTCGGATTCTAAAGCATTGTAAATAGATGACTTTGTTAAAGTTGCGGATTCTTAAGGTTTGAAAATAGATGATATCGTTTAAAGTCGGATTCTAAAGCATTGTAAATAGATGACTTTGTTTAAGTTGCAGATGTTTAAGGTTTGAAAATAGATGATATCATTTAAAGTCGGCCCCTAAAGCATTGTAAATAGATGACTTTGTTCAAGTTGCGGATTCTTGAGGTTTGAAAATAGATGATATCGGTTAAAGTCGGATTCTAAAGCATTGTAAATAGATGACTTTGTTTAAGTTGCGGATTCTTGAGGTTTGAAAATAGATGATATCGGTTAAAGTCGGATTCTAAAGCATTGTAAATTGATGACTTTGTTCAAGTTGCGGATTCTTAAGGTTTGAAAATAGATTATAATGTTAACAGTTTGACTCTAAAGCATTGTAAATAGATGATTTTGTTCAAGTTGCAGAGTCTTCAGGTGTGAAAATAGATGATATCGTTTAAAGTCGGATTCTAAACATTGTAAATTGATGACTTTGTTCAAGTTGCGGATTCTTTAGGTTTGAAAGTAGATGATAACTTTTAAAGTCGGATTTTACAGCATTGCAAATAGGTGACTTGTTCAAGTCGCCGATGGTTAAGCTTTTAAAAAAGATGATATCGTTTAAAGTCGGATTCTAAAGCACTGTAAATAGATGAGTTTGTTCCAGTTGCCGATTCTTAAGGTTCGATAATAGATGATATCGGTTTAAGTCGGATTCTAAAGCATTGTAAATAGATGACATTGTAATAGTTGCGGATTTTTAAGGTTCGAAAATAGATGATATCGTTTAAAGTCGGATTCTAAAGCATTGTAAATAGATGACTTTGTTAAAGTTGCGGATTCTTAAGGTTTGAAAATAGATGATATCGTTTAAAGTCGGATTCTAAAGCATTGTAAATAGATGACTTTGTTTAAGTTGCAGATGTTTAAGGTTTGAAAATAGATGATATCATTTAAAGTCGGCCCCTAAAGCATTGTAAATAGATGACTTTGTTCAAGTTGCGGATTCTTGAGGTTTGAAAATAGATGATATCGGTTAAAGTCGGATTCTAAAGCATTGTAAATAGATGACTTTGTTCAAGTTGCGGATTCTTAAGGTTCGAAAATAGATGATATCGTTTAAAGTCGGATTCTACAGCATTGTAAATAGATGACTTTGTTCAAGTTGCCGATTCTTAAGGTTCGAACATAGATGATATCGTTTAAAGTCGGATTCTAAAGCATTGTAAATTGATGACTTTGTTAAAGTTGCAGATTCTTAAGGTTTGAAAAAAGAGGATATCGTTTAAAGTCGGATTCTAAAGGATTGTAAATAGATGACTTTGTTCAAGTTGCGGATTCTTGAGGTTTGAAAATAGATGATATCGGTTAAAGTCGGATTCTAAAGCATTGTAAATTGATGACTTTGTTCAAGTTGCGGATTCTTAAGGTTTGAAAATAGATTATAATGTTTAAAGTCGGATTCTAAAGCATTGTAAATAGATGACTTTGTTCAAGTTGCGGAGTCTTAAGGTTTGAAAATAGATGATATCGTTTAAAGTCGGATTCTAAACATTGTAAATAGATGACTTTGTTCAGGTTGCGGATTGTTTAGGTTTGAAAGTAGATGATAACTTTTAAAGTCGGATTTTAAAGCATTGTAAATAGATGACTTGTCTAAGTCGCCGATTCTTAAGCTTTTAAAATAGATGATATCGTTTAAAGTCGGATTCTAAAGCACTGTATATAGATGACTTTGTTCAAGTTGCCGATTCTTCAGGTTCGAAAATAGATGATATCGTTAAAAGTCGGATTCTACAGCATTGCAAATAGGTGACATTGTGTAAGTTGCAGATTCTTAAGGTTTGAAAATAGATGATATCGGTGAAAAATCGGATTCTAAAGCATTGTAAATAGATGACTTTGTTCAAGTTGCGGATTCTGAAGGTTTGAACATAGATGATATCGTTTAAAGTCGGATTCTAAAGCATTGTAAATAGATGACATTGTTCCAGTTGCCGATTCTTAAAGTTTGAAAATAGATGATATCGTTTAATTTCGTATTCTAAAGCATTGTAAATAGATGACTTTGTTCCAGTTGCGGATTCTTAAGGTTTGAAAATAGATGATATCCTTTAAAGTCGGATTCTAAAGTATTGTAAATATATGACATTGTGACAGTTGCGGATTCTAAAGGTTTGAAAATAGATGATATCGTTTAAAGTCGGATTCTAAAGCATTGTAAATAGATGACTTTGTTCCAGTTGCGGATTCTTTAGCTTTGAAAATAGAAGATATCGTTTAAAGTCGGATTCTGAAGCATTGTAAATAGATCACTTTGTTCAAGTTGCGGATTCTTAAGATTTGAAAATAGATGATATCTTTTAAAGTCAAATACTAAAGCATTGTAAATAGATGACTTTGTTCAAGTTGCGGATTGGTTAGGTTTGAAAATAGATTATATCTTTTAAAGTCGGATTCTAAAGCATTGTAAATAGATGACTTTGTTTAAGTTGCGGATTCTTGAGGTTTGAAAATAGATGATATCGGTTAAAGTCGGATTCTAAAGCATTGTAAATTGATGACTTTGTTCAAGTTGCGGATTCTTAAGGTTTGAAAATAGATTATAATGTTAACAGTCGGACTCTAAAGCATTGTAAATAGATGACTTTGTTCAAGTTGCAGAGTCTTCAGGTTTGAAAATAGATGATATCGTTTAAAGTCGGATTCTAAACATTGTAAATAGATGACTTTGTTCAAGTTGCGGATTCTTTAGGTTTGAAAGTAGATGATAACTTTTAAAGTCGGATTTTACAGCATTGTAAATAGATGACTTGTTCAAGTCGCTGATTCTTAAGCTTTTAAAATAGATGATATCGTTTAAAGTCGGATTCTAATGCACTGTAAATAGATGACTCTGTTCAAGTTGCCGATTCTTCAGGTTCGAAAATAGATGATATCGTTAAAAGTCGGATTTTACAGCATTGCAAATAGGTGACATTGTGTAAGTTGCAGATTCTTAAGGTTTGAAAATAGATGATATCGGTGAAAAATCGGATTCTAAAGCATTGTAAATGCATGACTTTGTTCAAGATGCGGATTTTTAAGGTTTGAAAATAGATGATATCGTTTAAAGTCGGATTCTAAAGCATTGTAAATAGATGACTTTGTTCAAGTGGCGGATTCTTAAAGTTTGAAAATAGATGATGTCGTTTAATTTCGTATTCTAAAGCATTGTAAATAGATGACTTTGTTCCAGTTGCGGATTCTTAAGGTTTGAAAATAGATGATATCGTTTAAAGTCGGATTCTAAAGTATTGTAAATATATGACATTGTTACAGTTGCGGATTCTAAAGGTTTGAAAATAGATGATATCGTTTAAAGTCGGATTCCAAAGCATTGTATATAGATGACTTTGTTCAAGTTGCGGAGTCTTAAGGTTTGAAAATAGATGATATCGTTTAAAGTCGGATTCTAAACATTGTAAATAGATGACTTTGTTCAAGTTGCCGATTCTTAAGCTTTTAAAATTGATGATATCGTTTACAGTCGGATTCTAAAGGATTGTAAATAGATGACTTTCTTAAAGTTGCCGATTCTTAAGGGGTGTAAAATAGATAATATGGTTTAAAGTAGGATTCTAAAGCATTGTAAATAGATGACTTTGTTCAAGTTGAGGATTCTAAAGGTTTGAGAATAGATTATAATGTTTAAAGTCGGATTCTAAAGCATTGTAAATAGATGACTTTGTTCAAGTTGCGGAGTCTTAAGGGTTGAAAATAGATGATATCGTTTAAAGTCGGATTCTAAAGCATTGTAAATAGATGACTTTGTTCTAAGTTGCGGATTCTTAAGGTTTAAAAATAGATTATATCGTTTAAAGTCGGATTCTGAAGCATTGTAAATAGATGACTTTGTTCAAGTTGAGGATTCTTAAGGTTTGAGAATAGATTACAATGTTTAAAGTCGGATTCTAAAGCATTGTATATAGATGACTTTGTTCAAGTTGCCGATTCTTCAGGTTCGAAAATAGATGATATCGTTAAAAGTCGGATTCTACAGCATTGCAAATAGGTGACATTGTGTAAGTTGCAGATTCTTAAGGTTTGAAAATGTGTTATTAATTGTGAAAACATGGGATTACCTGGCAAACGGTCTCGATGCGCGCTCTGCAGGGCTGGACCGCCCAAAGAGCGGCAAGATAGCGTCCTAGGCTTAATATCGCCAGGTAATCCCGTGAAATCTCGTGTTCTCTCGCGGAGACGAGAGTCCAGTTTGATATAAAAACGGGTCGCTGGAGGCAAGACGGCAGAAGGCTGAGAGCGTAGTCTACGAGGGACGACGTGGAAAGAAGAAGAGAAAGAAAAGAGAAAGAAGAAGAGAAAGAAGAGAAAGAAGAAGAAGAGAAAGAAGAAGAAGAGAAAGAAGAAGAGAAAGAGGAAGAAGAAGAGAAAGAAGAAGAGAAAGAGGAAGAAGAAGAGAAAGAAGAAGATAACGAAGTAGAGAAAGAAGAGGTGGAAGATTAATTTTTTCTGCTACAAGCTATTTTCGGCATTGTTATGGAAAAATTCGACATCAGATTGATTCCGGAATTTGACGGCTCTCCTGCTGGTCCATCGGTGGTCGAATGGCTGGAGAAGGCCGAGCGTGTTTGCCGGTTGTGCAAAATTAAAGACCCAGCTATGGTCATCCCATTGAGACTCACTAAGGGGGCTTACGCCGTGTACCAGCAGCTCAGTAATGATGCGACCATGGAGCAGATTGCACAGGCGCTGCACGGGGCATTTGGTGCAGATCCTTTTGTTGCCTGGAGGCAATTTTCCGAACGCCGGCTTGGGCCGGGGGAGACAGTGGACGTCTACATGGCCGACTTGAAAAAGCTTGCTGCTCCCTTCGGCGGTGCGAGTGACCGCATATTGACATGCGCCTTTTTGTCTGGACTTCCGGACGATGCAAGCCGACTGCTGCGAGCATCATTGAGACTCACAGAGATTGAATTGGTGGAGTTGTTGGCGAGAGCACGAAACATCTTGAAGGACGATCGAGAACTGGTCTCTGCAGCGGTTGACACCTTGGACTCGCCAGCAGAGGGCCTACGATGCTATACATGTGGTGGCCCCAATCACTTCTCCAGAGACTGCAGAGGCGGCACAAGGCGCACTCCAAATTATGGAGCACGAAAAGTAATACGGTGTTACCAATGCAATAAGCCAGGCCACATAGCACGGAATTGTCCGGGAAACGGGCAAGGGGAGGACGCTGCAGCGCTAGCACCCTCCCCAAAGCGGCATTGAACAAAGCGCTTCCTGCAGTGACAGTTCAAGTTGATGGGTGTAAACGTTCAGCGCTGGTTGACACCGGCTGTACCCAAACCCTCCTTCGAAAGGAATGTTGCACCACATGGAAGAAACGACAGATCCCCGTCCTGACTGTCGGCAAAGGCTCATTAGTGTGTTGTGGATCCAGTGTTGTTCATATCAGCATTGACAATGGCCCCCCGGTGGCTGTGACGGTGTTGGTGGTCGATGGGGAGCTGCTCGGATATGACCTTCTCCTTGGAATGGACACTATTACACAGCTAGGCGGAATTACTGTAAACAGCGTCGGTGATGTGAGATTCCCTCGACCAGACAAACAAATGTGTGCAGCAATCACCTTTGACGAACCCGATTTCCACGCAGAATATGACAAGGGCACAAACACATGGACAGCGTCCTGGAAGTGGGCCGGCGACCAGCCATAAGTGTCTTTGCGGAATCGGCTGACAGAGTATCCCCCTCCTGCATGGCTTAGGGGGCAGTACGAGGCAGAACTTCAAGTGTGGCTGGATAACGGCTGGTTAATTCCATACCCAGAGGATGAGCTCGGGCCCCCGCGGGGGCTAATTCCCCTGATGGCTATCAGACAAGAGAACAAGCAGAAAGTTCGACCTGTTCTTGATTACCGGGAACTCAATGAACACGTTGACCCGTACACTTCGGGGGCTGACGTTTGTGCTCATAAACTGCGAGAGTGGCGACGGCAGGGTGCGGAAGCGGCCATACTGGACTTGCGAAGAGCTTACCTACAAATACGTGTTGAGAAATCGCTGTGGCCATTCCAGACGGTGGTAGTCAAAGGAATTCGCTATTGCTTGACCAGGCTGGGGTTCGGCTTGAATGTAGCCCCGGGCATCATGACGGCGATCATGCGGGCGATCCGGCGTCAGGATAAAGCTGTGCAACAGGCGACATCGTCTTATATAGACGACATTTTTGTCAATGAGAGCCTGCTGTCTGCCCAGGCGGTCAAAGAACACTTTGAGCACTTCGGGTTGTCGTGCAAGGAACCGGAGCGGCTGCAGGATGGGGCGAAAGTGCTCGGGCTGCAGGTGAGCGGAAGTGCAGATGGCCTCCAATGGGGAAGGGGCGGTGAAATCCCGGAAATCCCATCTACCATCACACGTCGGAGCACGTTTTCCGTGTGTGGAAAACTGGTGGGTCACTTCCCTGTGTGTGGGTGGCTCCGAGTGGCTGTGGCGGCTATAAAGCGACGGGCAACTTCTTTGTCAACAGGATGGGACGATGAGGTGCGTGATCCTTCCCTGCGAAGCATGCTGGTGGAAGCTGTGGCCAGAGTGACCAATGATGACCCTGTACGAGGCAGCTGGTGCGTCGATGGGAGTGAGTTTACAGTTTGGGTGGACGCCAGCTCACTTGCCCTTGGCGTTGCTCTGGCAGTCAACGGAAGTATAGTAGAAGATACCTGCTGGCTCCGGCCAGAGAATGACGCTAACCACATAAACCTAGCTGAACTCGATGCTACACTGAAAGGAGTCAATCTAGCGCTTCAGTGGCAGGCTAGCGTCCTCCACGTTATCACGGATTCCACGTGTGTGCATCGGTGGATGACCGATGCCTTGAACGGAAAAGCACGGCTGACAACGAAGGCATCGGCCGAAATGTTAATCCGGAGGCGGCTTGCTACCCTAACCGAAACCATCAATGAATACAACTTGGTCATAGATGTGACACTGGTGCAGTCCTGTTTGAATCGAGCGGATCGATTGACCAGAGTGCCTCGCCGTTGGCTGGACCTGCAGAAAGAAGTGAACGAACCAGCACCTGTAAATTGTGCTGCGGTGGGACGTAGACTCAGCCCAGAGCGTATCGCTGATGTCCATTGCCAAAGCGGGCACCCTGGTGTAAACCGAACCTTTTACTTCGCCAGGTTGGTTGACCCCTCTGTGTCACGGAGGGCTGTGAAATCTGTTGTGAGAAGTTGCAACACCTGCCAATCGATCGACCCAGCACCTGTCCGGTGGAAGAAGGGCACACTCGGTGTGAAGTATAACTGGGATAGGATTGCGATGGACATAACTCACTACAACGGGGGGAATTTCTTGACCCTTATTGACTGCGGACCGTCCCGATTTGCATTGTGGCGGTCCCTTCGCCGGCAGGATACGGCTGCCATTGTCCATGAGTTGGAAAGTGTGTTCCTTGAGCGTGGCCCTCCTTCTGAGATATTGACCGACAATGGCCCCGCTTTTGTTAGTGCACCGTTCAAACAGTTTGTAGATGGCTGGGGTGTCCGTCTGCGTTTTCGGTGTGCTAATGTGCCCAGTGGGAACGGAATTATTGAGCGCAACCATAGGACTATCAAGACCATCGCAGCGCGGAAGGGGTGAACGGTGGCTGAAGCAGTCTATTGGTATAACGTCACCCCTAAGGACGATACTTCACCCTCCACCGCGCCAGCTAATGCGCTACATACATACCATGTCAGGGCGAGAGGTTTGGAGAGCAGCTTACTGCTCGAACCAGAACCTCCACAGGAGAAAATGAAAAAAGGAGATGTCGTTTGGGTTAAAAAAAACCCGAGGCCAGTGCACGACTCGTTACGGAACCGGTCGTGTCACTGAAGTGATCAGCCCGCAGGCGGTGCGAGTTGATGGAGTACCCCGTCACATTAAAGATTTAAGATCGGTATTCCAAACGCAGCTGCAATTTAACGAGGATAATGACATTGAATCCGTGACCAGCGAACCATCATTCTGGTTCATGACGGCTTCATCGCGCAGCGACACTGAGAGTGATAGCCTTGAATGTACTGACCCTCCTACTGCTGATGAAAGCCCGGACAGTGATGCTGCGATGCGCAGCCTCAGGTTCGCTGACCTTCCTGCCACGGAAGACAGCACGGATGACGATGAGGCCCCGAATCCCCCTCCCCGAAGAAGCACTCGAAGAAAAAGGACACGGCCTCCCTGCTCTTTCTGTGATAATGAGATCAGGGGGGAGTGTGTTATAAATTGTGAAAACATGGGATTACCTGGCAAACGGTCTCGATGCGCGCTCTGCAGGGCTGGACCGCCCAAAGAGCGGCAAGATGGCGTCCTAGGCTTAATATCGCCAGGTAATCCCGTGAAATCTCGTGTTCTCTCGCGGAGACGAGAGTCCAGTTTGATATAAAAACGGGTCGCTGGAGGCAAGACGGCAGAAGGCTGAGAGAGTAGTCTACGAGGGACGACGTGGAAAGAAGAAGAGAAAGAAGAAGAGAAAGAAGAAGAGAAAGAAGAGAAAGAAGAAGAAGAGAAAGAAGAAGAAGAGAAAGAAGAAGAGAAAGAGGAAGAAGAAGAGAAAGAAGAAGAGAAAGAGGAAGAAGAAGAGAAAGAAGAAGATAACGAAGTAGAGAAAAAAGAGGTGGAAGATTAATTTTTTCTGCTACAGAACAGAGATGATATCGGTGAAAAATCGGATTCTAAAGCATTGTAAATAGATGACTTTGTTCAAGTTGCGGATTTTTAAGGTTTGAAAATTCATGATATCTTTTAAAGTCTGATTCTAAAGCATTGTAAATAGATGAATTTGTTCAAGTTGCGGATTCTTAAGGTTTGAAAATAGATGATATCGTTCAAAGTCGGATTCGAAAGCATTGTAAATAGTTGACTTGTTAAAGTCGCCGATTCTTAAGCTTTTAAAATAGATAATATCGTTTAAAGTCGGATTCTAAAGCATTGTAAATAGATGACTTTGTTCAAGTTACGGATTCTTAAGGTTTGAAAATAGATGATATCGTTTAAAGTCGGATTCTGAAGCATTGTAAATAAATGACTTTGTTCAAGTTACGGATTCTTAAGGTTTGAAAATAGATGATATCGTTTAAAGTCGGATTCTGAAGCATTGTAAATAGATGACTTTGTTCAAGTTGCCGATTCTTAAGGTTTGAAAATAGATAATATCGTTTAAAGTAGGATTCTAAAGCATTGTAAAAAGATGACTTGTTCAAGTCGCCGATGGTTAAGCTTTTAAAAAAGATGATATCGTTTAAAGTCGGATTCTAAAGCACTGTAAATAGATGAGTTTGTTCCAGTTGCCGATTTTTAAGGTTCGAAAATAGATGATATCGGTTTAAGTCGGATTCTAAAGCATTGTAAATAGATGACATTGTAATAGTTGCGGATTTTTAAGGTTCGAAAATAGATGATATCGTTTAAAGTCGGATTCTAAAGCATTGTAAATAGATGACTTTGTTTAAGTTGCAGATTCTTAAGGTTTGAAAATAGATGATATCATTTAAAGTCGGCCCCTAAAGCATTGTAAATAGATGACTTTGTTCAAGTTGCTGATTCTTGAGGTTTGAAAATAGATGATATCGGTTAAAGTCGGATTCTAAAGCATTGTAAATAGATGACTTTGTTCAAGTTGCGGATTCTTAAGGTTCGAAAATAGATGATATCGTTTAAAGTCGGATTCTACAGCATTGTAAATAGATGACTTTGTTAAAGTTGCGGATCTGTTAGGTTTGAAAATAGATGATATCGTTTAAAGTCGGATTCTAAAGCATTGTAAATAGATGACTTTGTTCAAGTTGCCGATTCTTAAGGTTTGAAAATAGATGATATTGTGTAAAGTCGGATTCTAAAGCAATGTAAATAGATGACTTTGTTCAAGTTGCGGAGTGTGGAGGTTTGAAAATAGATGATATCGTTTAAAGTCGGATTCTAAAGCATTGTAACTATATGACCTTGCGACAGTTGCGGATTCTTAAGGTTTGAAAATAGATGATATCGTTTAAAGTCGGATTCTAAACATTGTAAATAGATGACTTTGTTCAAGTTGCGGATTCTTTAGGTTTGAAAGTAGATGATAACTTTTAAAGTCGGATTTTAAAGCATTGTAAATAGATGACTTGTTCAAGTCGCCGATTCTTAAGCTTTTAAAATAGATGATATCGTTTAAAGTCGGATTCTAAAGCACTGTAAATAGATGACTTTGTTCAAGTTGCCGATTCTTCAGGTTCGAAAATAGATGATATCGTTAAAAGTCGGATTCTACAGCAATGCAAATAGGTGACATTGTGTAAGTTGCGGATTCTAAAGGTTTGAAAATAGATAATATCGTTTAAAGTCGGATTCTAAAGCATTGTAAATAGATGACTTTGTTCCAGTTGCGGATTCTTTAGCTTTGAAAATAGAAGATATCGTTTAAAGTCGGATTCTGAAGCATTGTAAATAGATCACTTTGTTCAAGTTGCCGATTCTTAAGGTTTGAAAATAGATGATATCGTTTAAAGTCGGATTCTAAAGCATTGTAAATAGATGACTTGTTCAAGTCGCCGATGGTTAAGCTTTTAAAAAAGATGATATCGTTTAAAGTCGGATTCTAAAGCACTGTAAATAGATGAGTTTGTTCAAGTTGCCGATTCTTAAGGTTCGAAAATAGATGATATCGTTTTTAGTCGGATTCTAAAGCATTGTTAATAGATGACATTGTAATAGTTGCGGATTTTTAAGGTTCGAAAATAGATGATATCGTTTAAAGTCGGATTCTAAAGCATTGTAAATAGATGACTTTGTTCAAGTTGCGGATTCTTAAGGTTTGAAAATAGATGATATCGTTTAAAGTCGGATTCTAAAGCATTGTAAATAGATGACTTTGTTTAAGTTGCAGATTCTTAAGGTTTGAAAATAGATGATATCATTTAAAGTCGGCCCCTAAAGCATTGTAAATAGATGACTTTGTTAAAGTTGCGGATTCTTGAGGTTTGAAAATAGATGATATCGGTTAAAGTCGGATTCTAAAGCATTGTAAATAGATGACTTTGTTCAAGTTGCGGATTCTTAAGGTTCGAAAATAGATGATATCGTTTAAAGTCGGATTCTACAGCATTGTAAATAGATGACTTTGTTCAAGTTGCCGATTCTTAAGGTTCGAACATAGATGATATCGTTTAAAGTCGGATTCTAAAGCATTGTAAATAGATGACTTTGTTACAGTTCCAGATTCTTAAGGTTTGAAAAAAGAGGATATCGTTTAAAGTCGGATTCTAAAGCATTGTAAATAGATGACTTTGTTCAAGTTGCGGATTATTAAGGTTTGAAAATAGATTATAATGTTTAAAGTCGGATTCTAAAGCATTCTTAATAGATGACTTTGTTCAAGTTGCGGAGTCTTAAGGTTTGAAAATAGATGATATCGTTTAAAGTCGGATTCTAAACATTGTAAATAGATGACTTTGTTCAAGTTGCGGATTCTTAAGGTTTGAAAGTAGATGATAACTTTTAAAGTCGGATTTTAAAGCATTGTAAATAGATGACTTGTTCAAGTCGCCGATTCTTAAGCTTTTAAAATAGATGATATCGTTTAAAGTCGGATTCTAAAGCACTGTAAATTGATGACTTTGTTCAAGTTGCCGATTCTTCAGGTTCGAAAATAGATGATATCGTTAAAAGTCGGATTCTACAGCATTGCAAATAGGTGACATTGTGTAAGTTGCAGATTCTTAAGGTTTGAAAATAGATGATATCGGTGAAAAATCGGATTCTAAAGCATTGTAAATAGATGACTTTGTTCAAGTTGCGGATTTTTTAGGTTTGAAAATAGATGATATCGTTTAAAGTCGGATTCTAAAGCATTGTAAATAGATGACTTTGTTCATATGGCGGATTCTTAAAGTTTGAAAATAGATGATATCGTTTAATTTCGTATTCTACAGCATTGTTAATAGATGACTTTGTTCCAGTTGCGGATTCTTAAGGTTTGAAAATAGATGATATCCTTTAAAGTCGGATTCTAAAGTATTGTAAATATATGACATTGTGACAGTTGCGGATTCTAAAGGTTTGAAAATAGATGATATCGTTTAAAGTCGGATTCTAAAGCATTGTAAATAGATGACTTTGTTCCAGTTGCGGATTCTTTAGCTTTGAAAATAGAAGATATCGTTTAAAGTCGGATTCTGAAGCATTGTAAATAGATCACTTTGTTCAAGTTGCCGATTCTTAAGGTTTGAAAATAGATGATATCGTTTAAAGTCGGATTCTAAAGCATTGTAAATAGATGACTTGTTCAAGTCGCCAATGGTTAAGCTTTTAAAAAAGATGATATCGTTTAAAGTCGGATTCTAAAGCACTGTAAATAGATGAATTTGTTCAAGTTGCCGATTCTTAAGGTTCGAAAATAGATGATATCGTTTTTAGTCGGATTCTAAAGCATTGTTAATAGATGACATTGTAATAGTTGCGGATTTTTAAGGTTCGAAAATAGATTATATCGTTTAAAGTCGGACTCTAAAGCATTGTAAATAGATGACTCTGTTCTAGTTGCCGATTCTTAAAGTTTTAAAAATAGATGATATCGTTTAAAGTCGGATTCTACAGCATTGTAAATAGATGACATTGTTACAGTTTCGGATTCATAAGGTTTGAAAATAGATGATATCGTTTAAAGTCGGATTCCAAAGCATTGTAAATAGATGACTTTGTTCAAGTTTCGGATTCTTGAGGTTTGAAAATAGATGATATCGGTTGAAGTCGGATTCTAAAGCATTGTAAATAGATGACTTTGTTCAAGTTGCGGATTCTTAATGTTCGAAAATAGATGATATCGTTTTAAGTCGGATTCTACAGCATTGTAAATAGATGACTTTGTTAAAGTTGCCGATTCTTAAGGTTCGAACATAGATGATATCGTTTAAAGTCGGATTCTAAAGCATTGTAAATAGATGACTTTGTTAAAGTTGCAGATTCTTAAGGTTTGAAAAAAGAGGATATCGTTTAAAGTCGGATTCTAAAGGATTGTAAATAGATGACTTTGTTCAAGTTGCGGATTCTTGAGGTTTGAAAATAGATGATATCGGTTAAAGTCGGATTCTAAAGCATTGTAAATTGATGACTTTGTTCAAGTTGCGGATTGTTAAGGTTTGAAAATAGATTATAATGTTAACAGTCGTATTCTAAAGCATTGTAAATAGATGACTTTGTTCAAGTTGCGGAGTCTTACGGTTTGAAAATAGATGATATCGTTTAAAGTCGGATTCTAAACATTGTAAATAGATGACTTTATTCAAGTTGCGGATTCTTTAGGTTTGAAAGTAGATGATAACTTTTAAAGTCGGATTTTAAAGCATTGTAAATAGATGAACTGGTCGGAGTCGCCGATTCTTAAGCTTTTAAAATAGATGATATCGTTTAAAGTCGGATTCTAAAGCACTGTAAATTGATGACTTTGTTCAAGTTGCCGATTCTTCAGGTTCGAAAATGGATGATATCGTTAAAAGTCGGATTCTACGGCATTGCAAATAGGTGACATTGTGTAAGTTGCAGATTCTTATGGTTTGAAAATAGATGATATCGGTGAAAAATCGGATTCTAAAGCATTGTAAATAGATGACTTTGTTCAAGTTGCGGATTTTTAAGGTTTGAAAATTTATGATATCTTTTAAAGTCTGATTCTAAAGCATTGTAAATAGATGAATTTGTTAAAGTTGCGGATTCTTAAGGTTTGAAAATAGATGATATCGTTTAAAGTCGGATTCTAAAGCATTGTAAATAGTTGACTTGTTAAAGTCGCAGATTCTTAAACTTTTAAAATAGATAATATCGTTTAAAGTCGGATTCTAAAGCATTGTAAATAGATGACTTTGTTCAAGTTACTGATTCTTAAGGTTTGAAAATAGATGATATCGTTTAAAGTCGGATTCTGAAGCATTGTAAATAAATGACTTTGTTCAAGTTATGGATTTTTAAGGTTTGAAAATAGATGATATCGTTTAAAGTCGGATTCTGAAGCATTGTAAATTGATGACTTTGTTCAAGTTGCCGATTCTTAAGGTTTGAACATAGATAATATCGTTTAAAGTAGGATGCTAAAGCACTGTAAAAAGATGACTTGTTCAAGTCGCCGATGGTTAAGCTTTTAAAAAAGATGATATCGTTTAAAGTCGGATTCTAAAGCACTGTAAATAGATGAGTTTGTTCCAGTTGCGGATTCTTAAGGTTCGAAAATAGATGATATCGGTTTAAGTCGGATTCTAAAGCATTGTAAATAGATGACATTGTAATAGTTGCGGATTCTTAAGGTTCGAAAATAGATGATATCGTTTAAAGTCGGATTCTACAGCATTGTAAATAGATGACTTTGTTCAAGTTGCCGATTCTTAAGGTTCGAACATAGATGATATCGTTTAAAGTCGGATTCTAAAGCATTGTAAATAGATGACTTTGTTAAAGTTGCAGATTCTTAAGGTTTGAAAAAAGAGGATATCGTTTAAAGTCGGATTCTAAAGGATTGTAAATAGATGACTTTATTCAAGTTACCGATTCTTAAGGGGTGTAAAATAGATGATATTGTTTAAAGTCGGATTCTAAAGCATTGTAAATAGATGACTTTGTTCAAGTTGCGGAGTCTTAAGGGTTGAAAATAGATAATATGGTTTAAAGTTGAATTCTGAAGCATTGTAAATAGATGACTTTGTTCAAGTTGCCGATTCTTAAGGTTTGAAAATAGATTATATCGTTTAAAGTCGGATTCTAAAACCTTGTAAATAGATTACTTTGTTAAAGTTGCGGATTCTTAACGTTTGAAAATAGATGATATCGGATAAAGTCGGATTCTAAAGCACTGTAAATAGATGAGTTTGTTCAAGTTGGCGATTCTTAAGGTTCGAAAATAGATGATATCGTTTTAAGTCGGATTCTAAAGCATTGTAAATACATGACATTGTAATAGTAGCGGATTTTTAAGGTTCGAAAATAGATGATATCGTTTAAAGTCGGCCTCTAAAGCATTGTAAATAGATTACTTTGTTCAAGTTGCGGATTCTTGAGGTTTGAAAACAGATGATATCGTTTAAAGTCGGATTCTAAAGCATTGTAAATTGATGACTTAGTTCAAGTTGCAGATTTTTAAGGTTTGTAAATAGATGATATTGTATAAAGTCGGATTCTAAAGCATTGTAAATAGATGACTTGTTCAAGTCGCCGATGGTTAAGCTTTACAAAAAAGATGATATCGTTTAAAGTCTGATTCTAAAGCACTGTAAATAGATGACTTTGTTCAAGTTGCCGATTCTGAAGGTTCGAAAATAGATGATATCGTTTAAAGTCGGATTCTAAAGCATTGTAAATAGATGACTTTGTTCCAGTACGGATTCTTAAGGTTTGAAAATAGATAATATCGTTTAAAGTCGGATTCTAAAGCATTGTAAATAGATGACTTTGTTTAAGTTGCCGATTCTTAAGGTTTGAAAATAGATGATATTGTTTAAGTCGGATTTTAAAGCATTGAATATAGATTACTTTGTTCAAGTTGCGGATTCGTTAGGTTTGAAAATAGATGAAATCGGTTAAAGTCGGATTCTAAAGCATTTGAAATAGATGACTTTGTTCAAGTTGCGGATTTTTGAGGTTTGAAAATAGATGATATCGGTTAAAGTCGGATTCTAAAGCATTGTAAATAGATGACTTTGTTCAAGTTGCGGAGTCTTAAGGTTTGAAAATAGATGATATCGTTTAAAGTCGGATTCTAAACATTGTAAATAGATGATTTTGTTCAAGTTGCCGATTCTTAAGCTTTTAAAATAGATGATATCGTTTACAGTCGGATTCTAAAGGATTGTTAATAGATGACTTTGTTAAAGTTGCCGATTCTTAACGGGTTTAAAATAGATGATATAGTTTAAAGTAGGATTCTAAAGCATTGTAAATAGATGACTTTGTTCAGGTTGAGGATTCTAAAGGTTTGAGAATAGATTATAATGTTTAAAGTCGGATTCTAAAGCATTGTAAATAGATGACTTTGTTCAAGTTGCGGAGTCTTAAGGGTTGAAAATAGATGATATCGTTGAAAGTCGGATTCTAAAGCATTGTAAATAGATGACTTTGTTTAAGTTGCGGATTCTTAAGGTTTAAAAATAGATTATATCGTTTAAAGTCGGATTCTAAAGCATTGTAAATAGATGACTTTGTTCAAGTTGAGGATTCTAAAGGTTTGAGAATAGATTACAATGTTTAAAGTCGGATTCTAAAGCATTGTATATAGATGACTTTGTTCAAGTTGCGGAGTCTTAAGGTTTGAAAATAGATGATATCGTTTAAAGTCGGATTCTAAAGCATTGTAAATATATGACTTGTTAAAGTCGCCGATTCTTAAGGTTTGAAAATAGATAATATCGTTTAAAGTAGGATTCTAAAGCATTGTAAATGGATGACTTGTTCAAGTCGCCGATTCTTAAGCTTTTAAAATAGATGATATCGTTTGAAGTAGGATTCTAAAGCATTGTAAATCGATGACTTGTTCAAGTCGCCGTCGGTTAAGCTTTTAAAAAAGATGATATCGTTTTAAGTCGGATTCTAAAGCATTGTAAATAGATTACATTGTAATAGTTGCGGATTTTTAAGGTTCGAAAATAGATGATATCGTTTAAAGTCGGATTTTAAAGCATTGTAAATAGATGACTTTGTTCAAGTTGCGGATTCTTAAGGTTTGAAAATAGATGATATCGTTTATAGTCGTATTCTAAAGCATTGTAAATAGATGACTTTGTTTTAGTTGCAGATTCTTAAGGTTTGAAAATAGATGATATCATTTAAAGTCGGCCCCTAAAGCATTGTAAATAGATGACTTTGTTCCAGTTGCGGATTCTTAAGGTTCGAAAATAGATGGTATCGTTTAAAGTTGGATTCTACAGCATTGTAAATAAGTGACTTTGTTACAGTTGCAGATTCTTAAGGTTTGAAAAAAGAGGATATCGTTTAGAGTCGGATTCTAAAGGATTGTAAATAGGTGACTTTGTTAAAGTTGCAGATTCTTAAGGTTTGAAAAAAGAGGATATCGTTTAAAGTCGGATTCTAAAGGATTGTAAATAGATGACTTTGTTCAAGTTGCGGATTCTTGAGGTTTGAAAATAGATGATTATGTTTTAAGTCGGATTCTAAAGCATTGTAAATAGATGACTTTGTTCAAGTTGCGGAGTCTTAAGGGTTGAAACTAGATAATATCGTTTAAAGTTGAATTCTGAGGCATTGTAAATAGATGACTTTGTTCAAGTTGCCGATTCTTAAGGTTTGAAAATAGATTATATCGTTTTAAGTCGGATTCTAAAGCATTGTAAATAGATGACTTTGTTCAAGTTGCCGATTCTTTAGGTTTTAAAATAGATGATATCGTTTAAAGTCGGATTCTAAAGCATTGTAAATTGATGACTTAGTTCAAGTTGCAGATTTTTAAGGTTTGTAAATAGATGATATTGTATAAAGTCGGATTCTAAAGCATTGTAAATAGATGACTTGTTCAAGTTGCCGATAGTTAAGCTTTACAAAAAAGAGTATATCGTTTAAAGTCTGATTCTAAAGCACTGTAAATAGATGACTTTGTTCAAGTTGCCGATTCTTAAGGTTCGAAAATAGATGATATCGTTTTAAGTCGGATTCTAAAGCATTGTACATAGATGACATTGTAATAGTTGCGGATTCTTCAGGTTTGAAAATAGATAATATCGCTTAACGTCGGATTCTAAAGCATTGTAAATAGATGACTTTGTTCCAGTTGCGGATTCTTCAGGTTTGAAAATAGATGATATCGTTTAAAGTCGGATTCTAAAGCATTGTAAGTAGATAACTTTGTTCAAGTTGCCGATTCTTGAAGTTTGAACATAGATGATATCGTTTAAAGTCGGATTCTAAAGCCTTGTAAATAGATGACTCTGTTCACGTTGCGGATTCTTAGGGTTTAAAAATAGATAATATCGTTTAAAGTCGGATTCTAAAGCATTGTAAATAGATGACTTTATTCAAGTGGCGGACAAAAATAGATGATATCGTTTAAAGTCGGATTCTAAAGCATTGTAAATAGATGACTTTGTTCACGTTACTGATTCTTGATGTTTGAAAATAGATGATATCGTTTTAAGTCGGATTCTAAAGCATTGTAAATAGATTACTTTGTTCTAAGTTGCATACTCTTAAGGTTTTAAAATAGATGATATCGTTTCAAATCGGATTCTAAAGAATTGTAAATAGATGACTTTGTTCAAGTGGCCGATTTTTAAGGTGTGAAAATAGATGTTATCGTTTTAATTTGGATTCTAAAGCATTGTAAATAGATGACTTAGTTCAAGTTGCGGATTCTTAGGGTGTGAAAATACATGGTATCGTTTAAAGTTGGATTCTAAAGCATTATAAATAGATGACTTTGTTCAAGTTCGTGGATTCTTAGGGTGTGAAAATACATGGTATCGTTTAAAGTCAAATTCTAAAGCATTGTAAATAGATGAGTTTGTATAAGTTGCGGGTTCTTAGGGTTTGAAAATAGATGATATCGTTTAAAGTCGGATTCTAAAGCATTGTAAATAGATGACTTTTTTCAAGTTGCGGATTCTTTATGTTTGAAAACAGAGAGTATCGTTTCAAGTCGGATTCTAAAGCATTGTAAATAGATGACTTTTTTCAAGTTGCAGATTCTTAAAGTTTGAAAATAGATTATGTCGTTTAAAGTCGGATTCTAAATCATTGTAAATAGATGACTTTGTTCAAGTTGCCGATTCTTAAGGTTTGAAAATAGATGATATTGTTTAAAGTCGGATTCTAAAGCATTGTAAGTAGATGACTTTATTACAGTTGCGGATTCTTAAAGTTTGAATATAGGTGATATCGTTTCAAGTCGGATTCTAAAGCATTGTAAATAGATAACTTTGTTCAAGTTGAGAATTCTCAAGGTTTAACAATAGATGATATTGTTTAAAGTCGGATGCTAAAGCATTGGAAATAGATGACTTTGTTCAAGTTGCGGATTGTCAAGGTTTGAAAATAGATTATATCGCTTAACGTCGGATTCTAAAGCATTGTAAATTGATGACTTTGTTAAAGTTGCGGATTATTAAGGATGGAAAATAGATGATATCGTTTAAAGTCGGATTCTAAAGCATTGTAAATAGATGACTTTGTTCAAGTGGCGGACTCTTAAGGTTTGAAAATAGATGATATCGTTTAAAGTTCGATTCTAAAGCATTGTAAATAGATGACTTTGTTCAAGTTGCCGATTCTTAAGGATTGAAAATAGATGATATCGTTTATAGTCGGATTCTAAAGCATTGTAAATAGATGACTTTGTTCAAGTTGCGAGTTGTTTAGGTTTAAAAGTAGATAGTATCGTTTAATGTCGGATACTAAAGCATTGTAAATAGACGACTTTGTTTAAGTTGCGGATTCTTAAGGGTTTAAAATAGATGATATCGTTTAAAGTCGGATTCTAAAGCATTGTAAATAGATGAATTTGTTTAAGTTGCGGATTCTTAATGTTTGAAAATAGATTATATCTTTTGAAGTTGGATTCTAAAGCATTGTAAATAGATGACTTTGTTCAAGTTGCGGATTCTTAATGTTTGAAAATCGATGATATCGTTTAAAGTCGGATTCTAAAGCATTGTAAATAGATGACTTTGTTCAAGTTGCGGATTCTTGATGTTTTAAAAAAGATGATATCGTTGAAAGTCGGATTCTAAAGCATTGTAAATAGATTACTTTGTTAGAGTTGCGGATCCTTTCTGTTTGAAAATGGATGATATCGTTTAAAGTCGGATTCTAAAGCATTGTAAGTAGATGACTTTGTTCAAGTTGCCGATTCTTAAGGTTTGAAAATAGATGATATTGTTTAAAGTCGGATTCTAAAACATTGTAAGTAGATGACTTTATTACAGTTGCGGATTCTTAAGGTTTGAAAATAGGTGATATCGTTTCAAGTCGGATTCTAAAGCATTGTAAATAGATGACTTTGTTCAAGTTGAGAATTCTCAAGGTGTAACAATAGATGATATTGTTTAAAGTCGGCTTCTAAAGCATTGTAAATAGATGACTTTGTTCAAGTTGCGGATTCTTAATGTTTGAAAATAGATGATATCGTTTAAAGTCGGATTCTAAAGCATTGTAAATAGATTACTTTGTTCAAGTTGCAGGCTCTTAAGGTTTGAAAATAGATAAAGTCGTTTCAAATCGGATTCTAAAGCATTGTAAATAGATGACTTTGTTCAAGTTTCCGATTCTTAAGGTGTAAAAATTGATGTTATCGTTTAAAGTCGGATTCTAAAGCATTGTAAATAGATGACTTTGTTCAAGTTGCGGATTCTTGATGTTTGAAATTAGATGATATCGTTTCAAGTCGGATTCTAAAGCATTTTAAATAGATGCCTTGTTTCAAGCTGAGGATTCTCAATGTTAGAAAATAGATGATATTGGTTAAAGTCGGATTCTAAAGCATTGGAAATAGATGACTTTGTTCAAGTTGCGGATTGTCAAGGTTTGAAAATAGATTATATCGCTTAACGTCGGATTCTAAAGCATTGTAAATAGATGACTTTGTTCAAGTTGCGGATTCTTGATGTTTAAAAAAAGATTATATCGTTGAAAGTCGGATTCTAAAGCATTGTAAATAGATCACTTAGTTAGAGTTGCGGATCCTTTCTGTTTGAAAATGGATGATATCGTTTAAAGTCGGATTCTAAAGCATTGTAAGTAGATGACTTTGTTCGAGTTGCCGATTCTTAAAGTTTGAAAATAAGTTATATCGTTTACAGTCGGATTCTTAATCATTGTAAATAGATGATTTTGTTCAAGTTGCGGATTCTTAAGATTTGAAAATAGATGATATCGTTAAAAGTCGGATTCTAAAGCATTGTAAATAGATGACTTTGTTCAAGTTGGGGATTCTTAAGGTTTGAAAATAGATGATATCGGTTCAAATCGGATTCTAAAGCATTGTAAATAGATGACTTAGTTCAAGTTTCCGATTCTTAAGGTGTGGAAAATGATGTTATCGTTTAAAGTCGGATTCTAAAGCATTGTAAATAGATTACTTTGTTCAAGTTGCGGACTGCTAAGGTTTGAAAATAGATGATATCCTTTAAAGTTTGATTCTAAAGCATTGTAAATAGATGACTTTGTTCAAGTTCGTGGATTCTTAGGGTTTGAAAATACATTGGTATCGTTTAAAGTCGGATTCTAAAGCATTGTAAATAGATGACTTTGTTCAAGTTGCGGATTCTTAGGGTTTGAAAATAGATGATATCGTTTAAAGTCGGATTCTAAAGCATTGTAAATAGATGACTTTGTTCAAGTTGCGGATACTTAATGTTTGAAAATAGATGATATCGTTTAAAGTCGGATACAAAAGCATTGTAAATAGATGACTTTGTTCCAGTTGCGGATTCTTTATGTTTGAAAATAGATGATATCGTTTCAAGTCGGGTTCTAAAGCATTGTAAATAGATGACTGTGTTCAAGTTGCGGATTCTTTAGGTTTGACAATAGATGATATCGTTTAAAGTCGGATTCTAAAGCATTGTAAATTGATGACTTTGTTCAAGTTGCGGATTATTAGGGTTGGAAAATAGATGATATCGTTTAAAGTCGGATTCTAAAGCATTGTAAATAGATGACTTTGTTCAAGTTGCGGATTCTTAAGGTTTGAAAATAGATGATATCGTTTAAAGTCGGATTCTAAAGCATTGTAAATAGATGACTTTGTTCAAGTTTCAGATTCTTAAGGTGTAAAAATAGATGTTATCGTTTAAAGTCGGATTCTAAAGCATTGTAAATAGATGACTTTGTTCAAGTTGCGGATTCTTGATGTTTGAAAATAGATGATATCGTTTCAAGTCGGATTCTAAAGCATTTTAAATAGATGCCTTGTTTCAAGCTGAGGATTCTCAATGTTTGAAAATAGATGATATTGTTTAAAGTCGGATGCTAAAGCATTGGAAATAGATGACTTTGTTCAAGTTGCGGATTGTCAAGGTTTGAAAATAGATTATATCGCTAAACGTCGGATTCTAAGGCATTGTAAATTGATGACTTTGTTAAAGTTGCGGATTATTAAGGATGGAAGATAGATGATATCGTTTAAAGTCGGATTCTAAAGCATTGTAAATAGATGACTTTGTTCAAGTGGCGGACTCTTAAGGTTTGAAAATAGATGATATCGTTTAAATTTCGATTCTAAAGCATTGTAAATAGATGACTTTGTTCAAGTTGCCGATTCTTAAGGATTGAAAATAGATGATATCGTTTATAGTCGGATTCTAAAGCATTGTAAATTAATGACTTTGTTCAAGTTGCGAGTTGTTTAGGTTTAAAAGTAGATGATATCGTTTAATGTCGGATACTAAAGCATTGTAAATAGACGACTTTGTTTAAGTTGCGGATTCTTAAGGGTTTAAAATAGATGATATCGTTTAAAGTCGGATTCTAAAGCATTGTAAATAGATGAATTTGTTTAAGTTGCGGATTCTTAATGTTTGAAAATAGATTATATCTTTTGAAGTTGGATTCTAAAGCATTGTAAATAGATGACTTTGTTCAAGTTGCGGATTCTTAATGTTTGAAAATCGATGATATCGTTTAAAGTCGGATTCTAAAGCATTGTAAATAGATGACTTTGTTCAAGTTGCGGATTCTTGATGTTTGAAAAAAGATGATATCGTTGAAAGTCGGATTCTAAAGCATTGTAAATAGATTACTTTGTTAGAGTTGCGGATCCTTTCTGTTTGAAAATGGATGATATCGTTTAAAGTCGGATTCTAAAGCATTGTAAGTAGATGACTTTGTTCAAGTTGCCGATTCTTAAGGTTTGAAATAGATGATATTGTTTAAAGTCGGATTCTAAAACATTGAAAGTAGATGACTTTATTACAGTTGCGGATTCTTAAGGTTTGAAAATAGGTGATATCGTTTCAAGTCGGATTCTAAAGCATTGTAAATAGATGACTTTGTTCAAGTTGAGAATTCTCAAGGTTTAACAATAGATGATATTGTTTAAAGTCGGCTTCTAAAGCATTGTAAATAGATGACTTTGTTCAAGTTGCGGATTCTTAATGTTTGAAAATAGATGATATCGTTTAAAGTCGGATTCTAAAGCATTGTAAATAGATTACTTTGTTCAAGTTGCAGGCTCTTGAGGTTTGAAAATAGATAAAGTCGTTTCAAATCGGATTCTAAAGCATTGTAAATAGATGACTTTGTTCAAGTTTCCGATTCTTAAGGTGTAAAAATTGATGTTATCGTTTAAAGTCGGATTCTAAAGCATTGTAAATAGATGACTTTGTTCAAGTTGCGGATTCTTGATGTTTGAAATTAGATGATATCGTTTCAAGTCGGATTCTAAAGCATTTTAAATAGATGCCTTGTTTCAAGCTGAGGATTCTCAATGTTGGAAAATAGATGATATTGGTTAAAGTCGGATTCTAAAGCATTGGAAATAGATGACTTTGTTCAAGTTGCGGATTGTCAAGGTTTGAAAATAGATTATATCGCTTAACGTCGGATTCCAAAGCATTGTAAATTGATGACTTTGTTAAAGTTGCGGAGTCTTAAGGTTAGAAAATAGATGATATCGTTTAAAGTCGGATTCTAAAGCATTGTAAATAGATGACTTTGTTCAAGTGGCGGACTCTTAAGGTTTGAAAATAGATGATATCGTTTAAAGTTCGATTCTAAAGCATTGTAAATAGATGACTTTGTTCAGGTTGCCGATTCTTAAGGATTGAAAATAGATGATATCGTTTATAGTCGGATTCTAAAGCATTGTAAATAGATGACTTTGTTCAAGTTGCGAGTTGTTTAGGTTTAAAAGTAGATGATATCGTTAAATGTCGGATACTAAAGCATTGTAAATAGATGACTTTGTTTAAGTTGCGGATTCTTAAGGGTTTAAAATAGATGATATCGTTTAAAGTCGGATTCTAAAGCATTGTAAATAGATGAATTTGTTTAAGTTGCGGATTCTTAATGTTTGAAAATAGATTATATCTTTTGAAGTTGGATTCTAAAGCATTGTAAATAGATGACTTTGTTCAAGTTGCGGATTCTTAATGTTTGAAAATCGATGATATCGTTTAAAGTCGGATTCTAAAGCATAGTAAAATGATGACTTTGTTCAAGTTGCGGATTCTTGATGTTTTAAAAAAGATGATATCGTTGAAAGTCGGATTCTAAAGCATTGTAAATAGATCACTTAGTTAGAGTTGCGGATCCTTTCTGTTTGAAAATGGATGATATCGTTTAAAGTCGGATTCTAAAGCATTGTAAGTAGATGACTTTGTTCGAGTTGCCGATTCTTAAAGTTTGAAAATAAGTTATATCGTTTACAGTCGGATTCTTAATCATTGTAAATAGATGATTTTGTTCAAGTTGCGGATTCTTAAGATTTGAAAATAGATGATATCGTTAAAAGTCGGATTCTAAAGCATTGTAAATAGATGACTTTGTTCAAGTTGGGGATTCTTAAGGTTTGAAAATAGATGATATCGGTTCAAATCGGATTCTAAAGCATTGTAAATAGATGACTTAGTTCAAGTTTCCGATTCTTAAGGTGTGGAAAATGATGTTATCGTTTAAAGTCGGATTCTAAAGCATTGTAAATAGATTACTTTGTTCAAGTTGCGGACTGCTAAGGTTTGAAAATAGATGATATCCTTTAAAATTTGATTCTAAAGCATTGTAAATAGATGACTTTGTTCAAGTTCGTGGATTCTTAGGGTTTGAAAATACATGGTATCGTTTAAAGTCGGATTCTAAAGCATTGTAAATAGATGACTTTGTTCAAGTTGCGGATTCTTAGGGTTTGAAAATAGATGATATCGTTTAAAGTCGGATTCTAAAGCATTGTAAATAGATGACTTTGTTCAAGTTGCGGATACTTAATGTTTGAAAATAGATGATATCGTTTAAAGTCGGATACAAAAGCATTGTAAATAGATGACTTTGTTCCAGTTGCGGATTCTTTATGTTTGAAAATAGATGATATCGTTTCAAGTCGGATTCTAAAGCATTGTAAATAGATGACTGTGTTCAAGTTGCGGATTCTTTAGGTTTGAAAATAGATGATATCGTTTAAAGTCGGATTCTAAAGCATTGTAAATTGATGACTTTGTTCAAGTTGCGGATTATTAGGGTTGGAAAATAGATGATATCGTTTAAAGTCGGATTCTAAAGCATTGTAAATAGATGACTTTGTTCAAGTTGCGGATTCTTAAGGTTTGAAAATAGATGATATCGTTTAAAGTCGGATTCTAAAGCATTGTAAATAGATGACTGTGTTCAAGTTGCGGATTCTTTAGGTTTGAAAATAGATGATATCGGTTAAAGTCGGATTCTAAAGCATTGTAAATAGATGACTTTGTTCAAGTTGCGGATTCTTAAGGTTCGAAAATAGATAGTATCGTTTAAAGTCGGATTCTACAGCATTGTAAATTGATGACTTTGTTCAAGTTGCCGATTCTTAAGGTTCGAACATAGATGATATCGTTTAAAGTCGGATTCTAAAGCATTGTAAATAGGGTACATTGTTAAAGTTGCAGATTCTTAAGGTTTGAAAAAAAAGGATATCGTTTAAAGTCGGATTCTAAAGGATTGTAAATAGATGACTTTGTTCAAGTTACCGATTCTTAAGGGGTGTAAAATAGATGATATTGTTTAAAGTCGGATTCTAAAGCATTGTAAATAGATGACTTTGTTCAAGTTGCGGATTCTCAAGGTTTGAAAATAGATCATTATGTTTTAAGTCGGATTCTAAAGCATTGTAAATAGATGACTTTGTTCAAGTTGCGGAGTCTTAAGGGTTTAAAATAGATAATATCGTTTAAAGTTGAATTCTGAAGCATTGTAAATAGATGACTTTGTTCAAGTTGCCGATTCTTAAGGGGTGTAAAATAGATTATATCGTTTAAAGTCGGATTCTAAAACCTTGTAAATAGATTACTTTGTTAAAGTTGCGGATTCTTAACGTTTGAAAATAGATGATATCGTTTAAAGTCGGATTCTAAAGCATTATAAATTGATGACTTGTTCAAGTCGCCGATTCTTAAGCTTTTAAAATAGATGATATCGTTTACAGTCGGATTCTAAAGGATTGTAAATAGATGACTTTGTTAAAGTTGCCGATTCTTAAGGGGTGTAAAATAGATGATATAGTTTAAAGTCGGATTCTAAAGCATTGTAAATAGATGACTTTGTTCAAGTTGCGGATTCTTAAGGTTTGAGAATAGATTATAATGTTTAAAGTCGGATTCTAAAGCATTGTAAATAGATGACTTTGTTCAAGTTGCGGAGTCTTAAGGGTTGAACATAGATGATATCGTTTAAAGTCGGATTCTGAAGCATTGTAAATAGATGACTTTGTTCAAGTTGCGGATTTTTAAAGTTTAAAAATTGATGATATCTTTCAAAGTCTGATTTTAAAGCATTGTAAATAGATGACTTTGTTCAAGTTGCCGATTCTTTAGGTTTGAAAATAGATGATATCGTTTCAAGTCGGATTCTAAAGCATTGTAAATAGATGACTTTGTTCAAGTTGCGGATTCTTAAGGTTTGAAAATAGATGATATCGTTTAAAGTCGGATTCTAAAGCATTGTAAATAGATGACTTTGTTCAAGTTGCGTAGTCTTAAGGGTTTAACATAGATGATATCGTTTAAAGTCGGATTCTGAAGCATTGTAAATAGATGACTTTGTTCTAAGTTGCGGATTCTTAAGGTTTAAAAATAGATGATATCGTTAAAAGTCGGATTATAAAGCATTGTAAATAGATGACTTTGTTCAAGTTGCGCAGTCTTAAGGTTTAAAAATAGATGATATGGTTTAAAGTCGGATTCTAAAGCATTGTAAATAGATTACTTTGTTAAAGTTGCGGATTTTTAAGGTTTCAAAATTCATGATATCTTTTAATGTCTGATTCTAAAGCATTGTAAATAGATGACTTTGTTCAAGTTGCGGATTCTTAAGGTTTGAAAATAGATGATATCGTTTAAAGTCGGATTCTGAAGCATTGTAAATAGATGACTTGTTAAAGTGGCCGATTCTTAAGATTTTAAAATAGATGATATCGTTTAAAGTCGGATTCTGAAGCATTGTAAATAGATGACTTTGGTCAAGTTGAGGATTCTTAAGGTTCGAAAATAGATGATATCGTTTTAAGTCGGATTCTAAAGCATTGTAAATACATGACATTGTAATAGTTGCAGATTTTTAAGGTTCGAAAATAGATGATATCGTTTAAAGTCGGATTCTAAAGCATTGTAAATAGATGACTTTGTTCCAGCTGCGGATTCTGAAGGTTTGAAAATAGATGATATCGTTTAAAGTCGGATTCTAAAGCATTTTAAATAGATGACTTTGTTTAAGTTGCGGATTCTAACGGTTTGAAAATAGATGATATCATTAAAAGTCGGCCTCTAAAGCATTGTAAATAGATTACTTTGTTCAAGTTGCGGATTCTTGAGGTTTTAAAATAGATGATATCGTTTAAAGTCGGATTCTACAGCATTGTAAATAGGTGACATTTTTGTAGTTGCAGATTCTTAAGGTTTGAAAATAGATAATATCGTATAAAGTCGGATTCTAAAGCATTGTAAATAGATGACTTTGTTCAAGTTGCGGATTCTTAAGGTTTGAAAATAGATGATATCGTTTAAAGTCGGATTCTGAAGCATTGTAAATAGATGACTTTGTTCAAGTTGCGGATTCTTAAGGTTTGAAAATAGATTATAATGTTAACAGTCGGATTCTAAAGCATTGTAAATAGATGACTTTGTTCAAGTTGCGGAGTCTTAAGGTTTGAAAATAGATGATATCGTTTACAGTCGGATTCTAAAAGAATTGTAAATAGATGACTTTGTTATAGTTGCCGATTCTTAAGGGGGGTAAAATAGATGATATAGTTTAAAGTAGGATTCTACAGCATTGTAAATAGATGACTTTGTTCAAGTTAAGGATTCTTAAGGTTTGAGAATAGATTATAATGTTTAAAGTCGGATTCTAAAGCATTGTAAATAGATGACTTTGTTCAAGTTGCGGAGTCTTAAGGGTTGAAAATAGATGATATCGTTTCAAGTCGGATTCTAAAGCATTGTAAATAGATGACTTTGTTCTAAGTTGCGGATTCTTAAGGTTAAAAATATATTATATCGTTTAAAGTCGGATTCTGAAGCATTGTAAATAGATGACTTTGTTCAAGTTGAGGATTCTTAAGGTTTGAGAATAGATTACAATGTTTAAAGTCGGATTCTAAAGCATTGTATATAGATGACTTTGTTCAAGTTGCGGAGTCTTAAGGGTTGAAAATAGATGATATCGTTTAAAGCCTGATTCTAAAGTATTGTAAATAGATGACTTTGTTCAAGTTGCGGATTTGTAAGGTTTGAAAATTTATGATATCTTTACAAGTCTGATTCTAAAGCATTGTAAATAGATGAATTTGTTCAAGTTGCGGATTCTTAAGGTTTGAAAATAGATGATATCGTTTAAAGTCGGATTCTAAAGCATTGTAAATAGATGACTTGTTAAAGTCGCCGATTCTTAAGCGGTTAAAATAGATAATATCGTTTAAAGTCGGATTCTAAAGCACTGTAAATAGATGACTTTGTTCAAGTTGCCGATTCTTAAGGTTCGAAAACAGATGATATCGTTTAAAGTCGGATTCTAAAGCATTGTAAATAGATGACTTTGTTCAAGTTGCCGATTCTTAAGGTTTGCAAATAGATAATATCGTTTAAAGTAGGATTCTAAAGCATTGTAAAAAGATGACTTGTTCAAGTCGCCGATGGGTAAGCTTTTAAAAAAGATGATATCGTTTAAAGTCGGATTCTAAAGCACTGTAAATAGATGAGTTTGTTCCAGTTGCCGATTCTTAAGGTTCGAAAATAGATGATATCGTTTTAAGTCGGATTCTAAAGCATTGTAAATAGATGACATTGTAATAGTTGCGGATTTTTAAGGTTCGAAAATAGATGATATCATTTAAAGTCGGATTCTAAAGCATTGTAAATAGATGACTTTGTTCAAGTTGCGGAGTCTTAAGGGTTGAACATAGATGATATCGTTTAAAGTCGGATTCTGAAGCATTGTAAATAGATGACTTTGTTCTCAGTTGCGGATTCTTAAGGTTTAAAAATAGATGATATCGTTAAAAGTCGGATTCTAAAGCATTGTAAATAGATGACTTTGTTCAAGTTGCGCAGTCTTAAGGTTTAAAAATAGATGATATGGTTTAAAGTCGGATTCTAAAGCATTGTAAATAGATAACTTGTTAAAGTGGCCGATTCTTAAGATTTTAAAATAGATGATATCGTTTAAAGTCGGATTCTGAAGCATTGTAAATAGATGACTTTGGTCAAGTTGAGGATTCTTAAGGTTCGAAAATAGATGATATCGTTTTAAGTCGGATTCTAAAGCATTGTAAATAGATTACTTTGTTCAAGTTGCAGATTTTTATGGTTTGAAAATTAATGAAAAACTTTTTAAAGTCTGATTCTAAAGCATTGTAAATAGATGACTTTGTTCAAGTTGCGGATTCTTAAGGTTTCAAAATAAATGATATCGGTTAAAGTCGAATTCTAAAGCATTGTAAATAGATGACTTGTTAAAGTCGCCGATTTTTAAGCTTTTAAAATAGATTATATCGTTTAAAGTCGGATTCTAAAGCACTGTAAATAGATGACTTTGTTCAAGTTGCCGATTCTTAAGGTTCGAAAATAGATGATATCGTTTAAAGTCGGATTCTACAGCATTGCAAATAGGTGACATTGTGTAAGTGTCAGATTCTTAAGGTTTGAAAATAGATGGTATCGTTTAAAGTCGGATTCTAAAGCATTGTAAATAAATGACTTTGTTAAAGTTGCGGATTCTTAAGGTTTGAAAATAGATGATAACCTTTAAAGTCGGATTCTGAAGCATTGTAAATTGATGACTTTGTTCAAGTTGCCGATTCTTAAGGTTTGAAAATAGATAATATCGTTTAAAGTAGGATTCTAAAGCATTGTAAATAGATGACTTGTTCAAGTCGCCGATGGTTAAGCTTTTAAAAAAGATGATATCGTTTTAAGTCGGATTCTAAAGCACTGTAAATAGATGACTTTGTTAAAGTTGCCGATTATTAAAGTTCGAAAATAGATCATATCGTTTTAAGTCGGATTCTATTGTCTTGTAAATAGAAGACATTGTAATAGTTGCGGATTTTTAAGGTTCGAAAATAGATGATATCGTTTAAAGTCGGATTCTTAAGCATTGTAAATAGATGACTTTGTTCCAGTTGCGGATTCTTAAGGTTTGAAAATAGATGATATCGTTTAAAGTCGGATTCTAAAGCATTGTAAATAGATGACTTTGTTCAAGTTGCGGATTCTTAAGGTTCGAAAATAGATGATATCGTTTAAAGTCGGATTCTACAGCATTGTAAATAGGTGACATTGTTGTAGTGTCAGATTCTTAAGGTTTGAAAATAGATGATATCGTTTACAGTCGGATTCTAAAGGATTGTAAATAGATGACTTTGTTAAAGTTGCCGATTCTTAAGCTTTTAAAATAGATGATATGGTTTACAGTCGGATTCTAAAGGATTGTAAATAGATGACTTTGTTAAAGTTGCCGATTCTTAAGGGGGGTAAAATAGATGATATAGTTTAAAGTAGGATTCTAAAGCATTGTAAATAGATGACTTTGTTCAAGTTGAGGATTCTTAAGGTTTGAGAATAGATTATAATGTTTAAAGTCGGATTCTAAAGCATTGTAAATAGATGACTTTGTTCAAGTTGCGGAGTCTTAAGGGTTGAAAATAGATGATATCGTTTAAAGTCGGATTCTAAAGCATTGTAAATAGATGACTTTGTTCTAAGTTGCGGATTCTTAAGGTTTAAAAATAGATTATATCGTTTAAAGTCGGATTCTGAAGCATTGTAAATAGATGACTTTGTTCAAGTTGAGGAATCTTAAGGTTTGAGAATAGATTACAATGTTTAAAGTCGGATTCTAAAGCATTGTATATAGATGACTTTGTTCAAGTTGCGGAGTCTTAAGGGTTGAAAATAGATGATATCGTTTAAAGTCGGATTCTAAAGCATTGTAAATAGATGACTTTGTTCTAAGTTGCGGATTCTTAAGGTTTAAAAATAGATGATATCGTTTAATGTCGGATTCTAAAGCATTGTAAATAGATGACTTTGTTCAAGTTGCGGATTTTTAAGGTTTGAAAATTTATGATATCTTTTAAAGTCTGATTCTAAAGCATTGTAAATAGATGAATTTGTTCAAGTTGCGGATTCTTAAGGTTTGAAAATAGATGATATCGTTTAAAGTCGGATTCTAAAGCATTGTAAATAGATGACTTGTTAAAGTCGCCGATTCTTAAGCGGTTAAAATAGATAATATCGTTTAAAGTCGGATTCTAAAGCACTGTAAATAGATGACTTTGTTCAAGTTGCCGATTCTTAAGGTTCGAAAACAGATGATATCGTTTAAAGTCGGATTCCAAAGCATTTTAAATAGATGACTTTGTTCAAGTTGCCGATTCTTAAGGTTTGAAAATAGATAATATCGTTTAAAGTAGGATTCTAAAGAATTGTAAAAAGATGACTTGTTCAAGTCGCCGATGGTTAAGCTTTTAAAAAAGATGATATCGTTTAAAGTCGGATTCTAAAGCACTGTAAATAGATGAGTTTGTTCCAGTTGCCGATTCTAAAGGTTCGAAAATAGATGATATCGTTTTAAGTCGGATTCTACAGCATTGTAAATAGATGACATTGTAATAGTTGCGGATTTTTAAGGTTCGAAAATAGATGATATCGTTTAAAGTCGGATTCTAAAGCATTGTAAATAGATGACTTTGTTCAAGTTGCGGAGTCTTAAGGGTTGAACATAGATGATATCGTTTAAAGTCGGATTCTGCAGCATTGTAAATAGATGACTTTGTTCTAAGTTGCGGATTCTTAAGGTTTAAAAATAGATGATATCGTTTAAAGTCGGTTTCTAAAGCATTGTAAATAGATGACTTTGTTCAAGTTGCACAGTCTTAAGGTTTAAAAATAGATGATATGGTTTAAAGTCGGATTCTAAAGCATTGTAAATAGATTACTTTGTTCAAGTTGCGGATTTTTAAGGTTTGAAAATTGATGATATCTTTTAAAGTCTGATTCTAAAGCATTGTAAATAGATGACTTTGTTCAAGTTGCGGATTCTTAAGGTTTGAAAATAGATGGTATCGTTTAAAGTCGGATTCTAAAGCATTGTAAATAGATGACTTGTAAAAGTGGCCGATTCTTAAGATTTTAAAATAGATGATATCGTTTAAAGTCGGATTCTGAAGCATTGTATATAGATGACTTTGGTCAAGTTGAGGATTCCTAAGGTTCGAAAATAGATGATATCGTTTTAAGTCGGATTCTAAAGCATTGTAAATAGATTACTTTGTTCAAGTTGCAGATTTTTATGGTTTGAAAATTAATGAAAAACTTTTTAAAGTCTGATTCTAAAGCATTGTAAATAGATGACTTTGTTCAAGTTGCGGAGTCTTAAGGGTTGAACATAGAGGATATCGTTAAAAGTCGGATTCTGAAGCATTGTAAATAGATGACTTTGTTATAGTTGCCGATTCTTAAGGGGGGTAAAATAGATGATATAGTTTAAAGTCGAATTCTAAAGCATTGTAAATAGATGACTTGTTAAAGTCGCCGATTTTTAAGCTTTTAAAATAGATTATATCGTTTAAAGTCGGATTCTGAAGCACTGTAAATAGATGACTTTGTTCAAGTTGCCGATTCTTAAGGTTCGAAAATAGATGATATCGTTTAAAGTCGGATTCTACAGCATTGCAAATAGGGGACATTGTGTAAGTTGCAGATTCTTAAGGTTTGAAAATAGATGGTATCGTTTAAAGTCGGATTCTAAAGCATTGTAAATAAATGACTTTGTTCAAGTTGCGGATTCTTAAGGTTTGAAAATAGATGATAACCTTTAAAGTCGGATTCTGAAGCATTGTAAATTGATGACTTTCTTCAAGTTGCCGATTCTTAAGGTTTGAAAATAGATAATATCGTTTAAAGTAGGATTCTAAAGCATTGTAAATAGATGACTTGTTCAAGTCGCCGATGGTTAAGCTTTTTAAAAAGATGATATCGTTTAAAGTCGGATTCTAAAGCACTGTAAATAGATGACTTTGTTAAAGTTGCCGATTATTAAAGTTCGAAAATAGATGATATCGTTTAAAGTCGGATTCTAAAGTCTTGTAAATAGATGACATTGTAATAGTTGCGGATTTTAAAGGTTCGAAAATAGATGATATCGTTTAAAGTCGGATTCTTAAGCCTTGTAAATAGATGACTTTGTTCCAGTTGCGGATTCTTAAGGTTTGAAAATAGATGATATCATTAAATATCGGATTCTAAAGCATTGTAAATAGATGACTTTGTTCAAGTTGCGGATTCTTAAGGTTCGAAAATAGATGATATCGTTTAAAGTCGGATTCTACAGCATTGTAAATAACTGACATTGTTGTAGTGTCAGATTCTCAAGGTTTTAAATAGATGATATCGTTTAAAGTCGAATTCTAAAGCATTGTAAATAGATGACTTTGTTCAAGTTGCGGATTCTAAAGGTTTGAAAATAGATGATATCGTTTAAGTTCGGATTCTGAAGCATTGTAAATAAATGACTTTGTTCAAGTTGCCGATTCTTAAGGTTTGAAAATCGATGATATCGTTTAAAGTCGGATTCAAAAGCATTATAAATTGATGACTTAGTTCAAGTTTCAGATTTTTAAGGTTTGTAAATAGATGATATCGTTTACAGTCGGATTCTAAAGCATTGTAAATAGATGACTTGTTTCAAGTTGCGAATTCTTAAGGTTTGAAAATTGATGATATTGTTTAAGTCGGATTCTAAAGCATTGAATATAGATTACTTTGTTCAAGTTGCGGATTCTTTAAGATTTGAAAATAGATGATATCTTTTAATGTCGAATACTAAAGCATTGTAAATAGATGACTTTGTTCAAGTTGCGGATTCGTTAGGTTTGAAAATAGATGATATCGTTTAAAGTCGGATTCTAAAGCATTGTAAATAGATGACTTTGTTCAAGTTGCGGATTCTTTAGGTTTGAAAATAGATAATATCGGTAAAAGTCGGATTCTAAAGCATTGTAAATAGATGACTTTGTTCAAGTTGCTGATTCTTAAGGTTTGAAAATAGATTATAATGTTAACAGTCGGATTCTAAAGCATTGTAAATAGATGACTTTTTTCAAGTTGCGGAGTCTTAAGGTTTGAAAATAGATGATATCGTTTAAAGTCGGATTCTGAAGCATTGTAAATAGATGACTTTGTTCAAGTTGCCGATTCTTAAGGTTTGAAAATAGATAATATCGTTTAAAGTAGGATTCTAAAGCATTGTAAATAGATGACTTGTTCAAGTCGCCGATGGTTAAGCTTTTAAAAAAGATGATATCGGTTAAAGTCGGATTCTAAAGCACTGTAAATAGATGAGTTTGTTCAAGTTGCCGATTCTTAAGGTTCGAAAAGGGATGATATCGTTTTAAGTCGGATTCTAAAGCATTGTAAATAGATGACTTTCTTCCAGTTGCGGATTCTGAAGGTTTGAAAATATATGATATCGTTTAAAGTCGGATTCTAAAGCATTGTAAATAGATGACTTTGTTTAAGTTGCGGATTCTAACGGTTTGAAAATAGATGATATCATTTAAAGTCGGCCTCTAAAGCATTGTAAATAGATGACTTTGTTTAAGTTGCGGATTCTTGAGGTTTGAAAATAGATGGTATCGTTTAAAGTCGGATTCTACAGCATTGTAAATAGGTGACATTGTTGTAGTTGCAGATTCTTAAGGTTTGAAAATAGATTATATCGTTTAAAGTCGGATTCTAAAGCATTGTAAATAGATGACTTTGTTCAAGTTGCGGATTCTTATGGTTCGAAAATAGATGCTATCGTTTAAGTTGGATTCTAAAGCATTGTAAATAGATGACCTTGTTTAAGTTGCGGATTCTTGAACTTTGAAAATAGATGATATCGGTTAAAGTCGAATTCTAAAGCATTGTAAATAGATGACTTTGTTCAAGTTACGGACTTTGAAGGTTTGAAAATAGATGATATCGTTAAAAGTCGGATTCTAAAGCATTGTTAATAGATAACTTTGTTCAAGTTGCGGATTGTTAAGGTTTGAAAATAGATGATATTGTTTAAAGTCAGATTCTAAAGGATTGTAAATAGATGACTTTGTTCAAGTTGCGGATTCTTAAGGTTTGAAAATAGATGATAATGTTTACACTAAGATTCAAAAGCATTGTAAATAGATGACTTTGTTCAAGTTGCGAGTTCTTAAGGTTTGAAAATAGATTATACTGTTTAAAGTCTGAGTCTAAAGCATTGTAAATAGATGACTTAGTTCAAGTTGCGGATTCTTAAGGTTTGAAAATAGATGATATCGTTTAATATCGGATACTAAAGCATTGTAAATATGACTTTGTTTAAGTTCGGGATTCTTAAGGTTTGAAAATAGATGATATCGTTTAAAGTCGGATTCTAAAGTATTGTAAATACATGACTTTGTTCAAGTTGCGGATTCTTAAGGTTTGAACATCGATAGTATCGTTTAAAGTCGGATTCTACAGGATTGAAAATTGATGACTTTGTTCAAGTTGCGGATTCCTGAGGATCGAAAAAAGATTATAATGTTTAAAGTAGGATTCAAAATCATTGTAAATAGATGACTTTGTTCAAGTTGCGGATTCTTAAGGTTTGAAAATAGATGATATCGTTTAAAGTCGGATTCTGAAGCATTGTAAATAGATGACTTTGTTCAAGTTGCCGATTCTTAAGGTTTGAAAATAGATAATATCGTTTAAAGTAGGATTCTAAAGCATTGTAAATAGATGACTTGTTCAAGTCGCCGATGGTTAAGCTTTTAAAAAAGATGATATCGGTTAAAGTCGGATTCTAAAGCACTGTAAATAGATGAGTTTGTTCAAGTTGCCGATTCTTAAGGTTCGAAAAGGGATGATATCGTTTTAAGTCGGATTCTAAAGCATTGTAAATAGATGACTTTCTTCCAGTTGCGGATTCTGAAGGTTTGAAAATATATGATATCGTTTAAAGTCGGATTCTAAAGCATTGTAAATAGATGACTTTGTTTAAGTTGCGGATTCTAACGGTTTGAAAATAGATGATATCATTTAAAGTCGGCCTCTAAAGCATTGTAAATAGATGACTTTGTTTAAGTTGCGGATTCTTGAGGTTTGAAAATAGATGGTATCGTTTAAAGTCGGATTCTACAGCATTGTAAATAGGTGACATTGTTGTAGTTTCAGATTCTTAAGGTTTGAAAATAGATTATATCGTTTAAAGTCGGATTCTAAAGCATTGTAAATAGATGACTTTGTTCAAGTTGCGGATTCTTATGGTTCGAAAATAGATGCTATCGTTTAAGTTGGATTCTAAAGCATTGTAAATAGATGACCTTGTTTAAGTTGCGGATTCTTGAACTTTGAAAATAGATGATATCGGTTAAAGTCGAATTCTAAAGCATTGTAAATAGATGACTTTGTTCAAGTTACGGACTTTGAAGGTTTGAAAATAGATGATATCGTAAAAAGTCGGATTCTAAAGCATTGTTAATAGATAACTTTGTTCAAGTTGCGGATTGTTAAGGTTTGAAAATAGATGATATTGTTTAAAGTCAGATTCTAAAGGATTGTAAATAGATGACTTTGTTCAAGTTGCGAGTTCTTAAGGTTTGAAAATAGATTATACTGTTTAAAGTCTGAGTCTAAAGCATTGTAAATAGATGACTTAGTTCAAGTTGCGGATTCTTAAGGTTTAAAAATAGATGATATCGTTTAATATCGGATACTAAAGCATTGTAAATATGACTTTGTTTAAGTTCGGGATTCTTAAGGTTTGAAAATAGATGATATCGTTTAAAGTCGGATTCTAAAGCATTGTAAATACATGACTTTGTTCAAGTTGCGGATTCTTAAGGTTTGAACATCGATAGTATCGTTTAAAGTCGGATTCTACAGGATTGAAAATTGATGACTTTGTTCAAGTTGCGGATTCCTGAGGATCGAAAAAAGATTATAATGTTTAAAGTAGGATTCAAAATCATTGTAAATAGATGACTTTGTTCAAGTTGCGGATTCTTAAGGTTTGAAAATAGATGATATCGTTTGAAGTGTGATTTTAAAGCATTGTAAATAGACGACTTTGTTCAAGTTGCGGATTCTTTAAGTTTTAAAATCGATGATATCGTTTAAAGTCGGATTCTAAAGCATTGTAAATAGATGACTTTGTTCATGTTGCCGATTCTTAAGCTTTGAAAATAGATGATATCGTTTAAAGTCGGATTCCAAAGCATTGTAAATAGATGACTTTGTTCAAGTTGCCGATTCTTAAGGTTTTAAAGTAGATGATATCGTTTAAAGTCGGATTCGAAAGCATTGTAAATAGATGACTTGTTCAAGTCGCCAATTCTCAAGCTTTGAAAATAGATGATATCTTTTAAAGTCAGATTCTAAAGCACTGTAAATAGATGACTTTGTTCAAGTTGCCGATTCTTAAGGTTCGAAAATAGATGATATCGTTTCAAGTCGGATTCTAAAGCATTGTAAATAGAGGACTTTGTTCAAGTTGCGGATTCTTAAGGTTTGAAAATAGATGATATCGGTTAAAGTCGGATTCTTAAGCATTGTAAATAGATGACTTGTTCAAGTTGCGAACTCTGAAAGTTTGAAAATAGATGATATCGTTTAAAGTCGGATTCTAATGCATTGTATATCTTAAAGTTTGAAAATGAAATAATAACGAAGGTCGCAAGTCACTGTTAACCTCCAAAGCAGCTCTTACTGCTCGACACGTACACTCGCTTCGCACGCTCCGATTTTCTCAGACGGTACGAGACTCGCTTTTTATAATATCCAGTCACACTTAATTTCCATACGTGCAGCGAGACTTTGCGAGATTTTGCGTGAACTGTATGTAATAAACATTCAGGGATGCCATGTTGGATTTCTTTCCTTCTTTCTTTCTTTCACTCGCAGCGCACAGGACAAGCAAACCCGAGGACGTTTCGCAAGTAAGCTGTCTTCATGTTCATGTTCCCTACACTCCCCCCTGATCTCATGATCACAGAGATGGCAAGGAGGCCTAGATCGCCTTCGCCGGTTGCTTCTTCGGAGGGGGACAACGCAAGCCTCATCGTCGCTTGTGCTCTCGTCCGCGGTCTGAGGGTCGAGAAACATCGCGTCCGCTGGGATACTGCTGATATCCGAGTCACTGTCCGATGGGGCTGCTGCAAGCCAGAGCGATGCTTCACTGCTCTCTGACTCCGACTCGCTCTTGTCGTTCAGTGATGATTGCGTTGCTAACCGTAGGTCCCTAATGTGACGGGGCATACCGTCGACTCGCACCGCCTGTGGGCTGATGTCCTCGGTGACGCGTCCAACTCCGTATTTCGTCGTACACTTGCCGCGCGGGTTCTTAATCCAGACGACATCCCTTTTTTTCAGTTTCTCTTTGGTTACTTCCAGTTCGGGCAGCGGGTTTGTCTCTATGCCTTTCACCCTGACGTGATACCTGTGCAAGGTGTCAGCCGGCGCTGTAGAGGGTGAAACATTATCCTTTGGGGTTACGTTATACAGGTAGACTGCCTCAAATACCGTGCAGCCCGTCCTGGCCGCAATGGTTTTGACGGTTCTGTGATTCCGCTCGATGACCCTATTTCCACTCGGTACGTGGGCGCATCGAAACCTCAGGTGTACTCCCCAGCCATCAGCAAACTTTCTGAACTGCTCACTAGTGAATGCAGCGCCATTGTCGGTTAATATCTCCGTTGGGGGGCCACGTTCAAGAAAAATATTGTTTAACTGACGGATGATGCTGGCTGCATCCTGCCGGCGCAGCATGCGCCATATCGCAAACCTGGATGGACCGCAATCAATGAGAGTCAAGAAATCCTCACCGTTGTGGTGAGTAATATCCATCGCCAGCCGGTTCCAATGGCTTTCCACTACCAGCTTTCCTTTCTCCCAGCGAACGGGTGCTGGATCAATGGATGGACATGCTATACAATCTTTGACCACTTTCCTGACGTCTGCCTTTTGTACTCCTGGTTAAACCAACTTAGCGAAATATAGGGTCCGCTTGACCCCAGGGTGCCCGGTTTGTTGGTGGACTTCTTTGATGTGATTAGATCGAACGGGGCTCATGGAAGCGGCGCAGGCGGGCTGCATGGGTTCAATAGTCTTTCTTATGGCATCAAGCAATCTTTGAGGTACTCTCGTCAAACAATCTGCTTTGTTCAGGCTGGATTTGACCAGGGACACCTCTATTGACAGCGCATATTCGTTCACCAGCTTCATGATCGTGTCGAGCCGCCGTCAGATGAGCATCTCGCTCGTGGCTTTGGTTCGTATTCTGGCCCTCCCGGTGAGAGTATCTGAAATCCACTTATGGACGCAAGCAGAATCCGTGAATAGTCGCAGGGTGGTCGTCTTCCAAAGGATTGCTAAGTTTATTTCACATTGATAACCGCATCAAGTTCTGCCAGGTTTATGTGATGGGAGTCCTTTTCTGGGCTTAACCAGCAAGCGTCTTCCACCACCATTCCATCATGGACCACCGATACACCAGTGGCGAGAGAGCTTGCATCAACCCACACACTAAGGTTCTGGCTGTCGACGCACCATCTGCCTCGCGTTGGGTCTTCCTTGTGCACCCTTGTGGGGACTTCTTTGAGCATTGTATTGAGAGGGACGTCATGAGTTTCGTCATCCCATCCAGTGGTGACGTCGGAGGCTCTTCGCTTAATAAATGCCACCGCAACACGAAGCCAGCCGCAGACAAGAAGGTGTCCAACTAACTTTCCGCACAAGGAAAACACGTTTCGTCGTGTAACAATATAAGGCATGTCCGGGGTTTCATTTCCTCGTTTCCAATACAGAACGTCATCTTCCTCCCAGACCTGCAAACCAAGTACCCGTGCGCCATCTCGTAGCCTTTCCGGTGCCTTGCTGAGAAGGCCAAAGTTGTAGAGATGCTCCCTCACGCGCGCCGCAGATACAATTTCATCGTCCACGTACACGTCATCAATATATGCAGACGTTGCCCGGTGAATGCGCTCATCTTTAGTCAGAATGGTGTCAACAATCATTTGCATAATTGATGGCGCAACATTAAGTCCAAATCCCATGCGGGTTAGGCAATACCTTTTCCCCTTGATGAGCACCGTTTGATAGGGCCATAGTAATTTGTGTACACGCACTTGAAGGTATGCTTTGTGAAGATCCAGTACAGATACATTAGATCCCATTTGCCGCCATTCCCTCAACTTTTCAGTGCATACGTCCGCGCGAGCTGTAAAAGGGTCCACGTGCTCATTATATTCTCGATAGTCGAGCACCGGCCTCACCTTCTGCTTATTCTGTTGGATAACCGCCATTAACGGGATCAGGCACTTTGGAGGACCCAATTCATTCTCTGAATACGGAACTAGCCACTCATTACTAATCCAAGTTTGTAGTTCCTTGTCGTATTCTGCACGAGCTCCGGGGGGAATTTTGTATTCTGGCACCTTATTGCATAATTTCTCGGGTGGCTGCTCCTCCGACCACTTCCAGGAGGCTGTCCAGGATTTTGTGCGCTGGTCGAATTCCGCACAAAAATCAGGCTGTTCCAGCTTCATAGCTGCACTCAGAGCAAGGCCCGCTTTTGCAAAATGTGCCCTACCCTCACCATCAATGCGTACACCTCCCAATTCCTTGATGACGTCCATTCCCAGGAGTAGGTCGTAACCGAGCAGGTCACCGTTTATAACCAAGGCTCGTGCGGTTACTGTAGGCCCATCGCCGACACCTGCGCGAATGATGCTAACGCCACAAGAGGCAATCGAGCCACCGCCAACCGTCAATACCAGGATCCTTTCCTTATCCCATGCGTCACAGCATGCTTTGCGCACGAGGGTCTGCGTGCACCCGGTGTCTACGAGCGCGAAGCGCTCACGCCCGTTTACGCGCACGCTCACTGTGGGTAGCGCCTTATTTGGCGACGATCTGGGGAGAAGACTGGATCTATAGCTTACTCCCCTTGCCCGTTTCCCGGACAACCTCTTGCCACGTGACCCAGCTTGTTGCACCGGTAACAACGCACGCGTTTTAACGTTCCTCGATCGGTCGAATCCTTTGCACCGCTTCGGCTACGGCAGTCTTTTGAAAAATGATTCGGCCCGCCACATTTGTAGCATCTCACGTCTTCTGTTGGTGGTGAAGACGCTTCCGCAGCTGCCGAAACCGGCTCTGTGTCCTCTTTCAAAATGTTTCGGGCTCTGGCCAACAACTCATCAAGCCCAATCTCACTGAGTCTGGACGATGCTCGCAGCAGTCTGCTGGCGCCGTCTGGGAGTCCAGTCAGAAAAGCGCATCCCAGTATTCGCTCGCTTGTTCCACCAAACGGCGCGGCTAGCCTCCTCAAATCGGCCAGGTAGACGTCCACAGTCTCATCTAGCCCAAGCCGCCGTTCGGTGAACTGCCTCCAGGCAACGAAAGGGTCCACAGCAAAGGCTGCGTATAACGCCTGCCTAATTTCCTCCAGGCCTGGTTCATCTCCGAGCTGCTGATACACCGAATATGCTCCTTTGGTCAGCCTCAGCGGGATGACCAGTGCAGGATCCTTTATATTGCAAAGTCTGCAGACGCGCTCGTCTTTCTCCCACCACTCGACTACAGAGGGTCCGGAGGGGGAGCCGTCGAACTCGGGTATTAACCTCAAGTCGAACTTGTCCATCGCCGAGATAGCTTGAAATAATAACGAAGGTCGCAAGTCACTGTTAACCTCCAAAGCAGCTCTTACTGCTCGACACGTGCACTCGCTTCGCACGCTCCGTTTTTCTGAGACTGTACGAGACTCGCTTTTTATAATATCCAGTCACACCTAATTTCCATACGTGCAGCGAGACTTTGCGAGATTTTGCGTGAACTGTATGTAATAAACATTCAGGGACGCCATGTTGGATTTCTTTCCTTCTTTCTTACTTTCACTCGCAGCGCACAGGACAAGTAAACCCGAGGACGTTTCGCAAGTATACCATCTTCATGTTCATGTTCCCTACAGAAAATAGATGATATTATTTAAATTCGGATTCTAAAGCATTGTAAATAGATGACTTTGTTAAAGTTCGGATTCTTAAGGGTTGACAATAGATGATATCGTTTTAAGTGTGATTCTAAAGCATTGTTAACAGATTACTTGGTGAAGTTGCGGATTCTTAAGGTTTGAAAACAGATGATATCGTTTAAAGTCGGATTATAAAGCATTGTAAATAGATGACTTTGTTCAAGTTGCCGATTCTTAAGCTTTGAAAACAGATGATATCGTTTAAAGTTGGATTCCAAAGCATTGTAAATAGATACTTTGCTGAAGTTGCGGAGTCTAAAAGTTTGAAAATAGATGATAACGTTTCAAGTTGAATTCTAAAGCATTGTAAATAGATGACTTTGTTGAAGTTGCCGATTCTTAAAGTTAGAGAATAGATGATATCGTTTAAAGTCGGATTCCAAAGCATTGTAAATAGATGACATTGTTCAAGTTGCGGATGTTTAAGGTTTGAAAATCGATGATATCGTTTAAAGTCGGATTCTAAAGCATTTTAAATGGATTACTTTGTTCGAGTTGCGGATTCTTAAGGTTTGAAAATAGATTATATCGTTTAAAGTCGGATTCTAAAGCACTGTAAATAGATGACTTTGTTCAAGTTGCCGATTCTTAAGGTTTGAAAATAGATGATATCGTTTAAAGTCGGATTCTAAAGCATTGTAAATAGATGGTTTTGTTCAAGTTGCCACTTCTTAACCTTGGAGAATAGATTATATCGTTTAAAGTCGGATTCTAAAGCATTGTAAATAGATGATTTTGTTCAAGTTGCGGATACTTGATGTTTGAAAATAGATGATATCGTTTAAAGTCGGATTCTAAAGCATTGTAAATAGATGACTTTGTAAGAGTTGCGGATCCTTAATGTTTGAAAATAGATCATATCGTTTAAGACGGATTCTAAAGCATTGTAAATGGATGACTTTGTTCAAGTTGCGGATACTTGATGTTTGAAAATAGATGATATCGTTTAAAGTCGGATTCTAAAGCATTGTAAATAGATGACTTCGTTCCAGTTCCGGATTCTTAAGGTTTGAAAATAGATAATATCGTTTCAAGTCGGATTCTAAAGCATTGTAAATAGATGACTTTGTTCAAGTTGCCGATTCTTAAAGTTTAAAAATAGATTATATCGTTTAAAGTCGGATTCTAAATCATTGAAATGGATGACTTTGTTCAAGTTGCGGATTCTTAAGATTTGAAAATAGATTATATCGTTTAAAGTCGGATTCTAAAGCATTGTAAATAGATGACTTTGTTCAAGTTGCGGACTCTTATAGTTTGAAAATAGAGTATATCGTTTCGAGTCGCATTCTAAAGCATTGTAAATAGATGACTTTGTGTAAGTTGCGGATTCTTAGGGTTTCAAAATAGATGATATCGTTTTAAGTCGGATTCTAAAGCATTGTAAATTGATGACTTTGTTACAGTTGCGGATCTTTAAGGTTTGAAAATAGATGATATCGTTTAAAGTTCGATTCTAAAGCATTGTAAATAGATGACTTTGTTCAAGTTGAGGATCGTCAAGGTTTGAAAATAGATGATATTGTTTAAATTAGGATCCTAAAGCATTGTAAATAGATGACTTTGTTCAAGTTGGTGAATTCTTAGAGTTTGAAAATAGATGATATCGTTTAAAGTCAGATTCTAAAGAATTGTAAATACATGACTTCGAGTAAGTTGCGGATTCTTAAGGTTTGAAAATAGATGATACCGTTTTAAGTCGGATTCTAAAGCATTGTAAATAGATAACTTTGTTCAAGTTGCCGATTCTTAAGGATTGAAACTAGATGATTTCGTTTAAAGTCGGATTCTAAAGCATTGTAAATAGATGACTTTGTTCAAGTTGCGAGTTGTTAAGGTTTAAAAGTAGATGATATTGTTTAATCTCGGATACTAAAGCATTGTAAATAGATGACTTTGTTCAAGTTGCGGATTCTTAATGTTTTACAATAGATGATATCGTTTAAAGTCGGATTCTAAAGCATTGTAAATAGATGACTTTGTTCAAGTTGCGGATACTTAATGTTTGAAAATAGATGATATCGTTTAAAGTCGGATTCTAAAGCATTGTAAATAGATGACTTTGTTCAAGTTGCGGATATTTAATGTTTGAAAATAGATGATATCGTTTAAAGTCGGATTCTAAGGCATCGTAAATAGATCACTTTGTTCAAGTTGCGGATACTTAATGTTTGAAAATAGATGATATCGTTTAAAGTCGGATTCTAAAGCATTGTAAATAGATGACTTTGTTCAAGTTGCGGATTCTTAACGTTTGAAAATAGATGATATCGTTTCAAGTCAGAGTCTAAAGCATTGTAAATAGATGACGTTGTTCAAGTTGCCGATTCTTAAAGTGTGAAAATAGATTATATCGTTTGAAGTCGGATTCTAAATCATTGTAAATAGATGACTTTGTTCAAGTTGCGGATTCTTAAGATTTGAAAATAGATGATATCGTTAAAAGTCGGATTCTAAAGCATTGTAAATAGATGACTTTGTTCAAGTTGCGGACTCCTGTGGTTTGAAAATAGATGATAATGTTTAGAGTTTGATTCTAAAGCATTGTAAATAGATGACTTTGTTCAAGTTGCGGATTCTTAATGTTTGAAAATCGATGATATCGTTTAAAGTCGGATTCTAAAGCATTGTAAATAGATGACTTTGTTCAAGTTGAGGATTCTTAAGTGTTGAAAATAGATGATATTGTTTAAAGTCGGATTCTAAAGCATTGGAAATTGATGACTTTGTTCAAGTTGCGGATTGTACAGGGTTTGAAAATAGATTATATCGCTTAAAGTCGGATTTTAAAGCATTGTAAATAGATGACCTTGTTCAAGTTGCGAGTTGTTAAGGGTTAAAAGTAGATGATATCGTTTAATGTCGGATACTAAAACATTGTAAATAGATGACTTTGTTTAAGTTGCGGATTCTTAATGTTTGAAAATAGATGATATCGTTTAAAGTCGGATTCTAAAGCATTGTAAATAGATGAATTTGTTTAAGTTGCGGATTCTTAATGTTTTACAATAGATGATATCGTTTAAAGTCGGATTCTAAAGCATTGTAAATAGATGACTTTGTTCAAGTTGCGGATACTTAATGTTTGAAAATAGATGATATCGTTTAAAGTCGGATTCTAAAGCATTGTAAATAGATGACTTTGTTCAAGTTGCGGATATTTAATGTTTGAAAATAGATGATGTCGTTTAAAGTCGGATTCTAAGGCATTGTAAATAGATCACTTTGTTCAAGTTGCGGATTCTTTAGGTTTGAAAATAGATGATATCGTTTAAAGTCGGATTCTAAAGCATTGTAAATTGATGACTTTGTTCAATTTTAGGATTCTCAAGGTTTCAAAATAGATGATATTGTAAAAGTCGGATTCTAAAGCATTGTAAATAGATGACTTTGTTCAAGTTGCGGATTCTTAAGGTTTTAAAATAGATGATATCGTTTAAAGTCGGATTCTAAACCATTGTAAATAGATGAATTTGTTTAAGTTGCGGATTCTTAAGGAGTGAAAATAGATGATATCGTTTAAAGTCGGATTCTAAAGCATTGTAAATAGATGACTTTGTTCAAGTTGCTGATTCCTGATGTTTGAAAATAGATGATATCGTTTAAAGTCGGATTCTAAAGCATTGTAAATAGATGACTTTGTTAGAGTTGCTGATCCTTAATGTTTGAAAATAGATGATATCGTTTAAGTCGGATTCTAAAGCATTGTAAATAGATGACTTTGTTCAAGTTGCGGATACTTAATGTTTGAAAATAGATGATATCGTTTAAACTCGGATTCTAAAGCATTGTAAATAGATGACTTTGTTCAAGTTGCGGATTCTTAACGTTTGAAAATAGATGATATCGTTTCAAGTCGGAGTCTAAAGCATTGTAAATAGATGACGTTGTTCAAGTTGCCGATTCTTAAAGTGTGAAAATAGATTATATCGTTTGAAGTCGGATTCTAAATCATTGTAAATCGATGACTTTGTTCAAGTTGCGGATTCTTAAGATTTGAAAATAGATGATATCGTTAACAGTCGGATTCTAAAGCATTGTAAATAGATGACTTTGTTCAAGTTGCGGACTCTTATGGTTTGAAAATAGATGATAATGTTTAGAGTTTGATTCTAAAGCATTGTAAATAGATGACTTTGTTCAAGTTGCGGATTCTTAATGTTTGAAAATCGATGATATCGTTTAAAGTCGGATTCTAAAGCATTGTAAATCTTTGTACTTTGTTCAAGTTGCGGATTCTTGATGGTTGAAAATAGATGATATCTTTTAAAGTCGGATTCTAAAGCATTGTAAATAGATGACTTTGTTAGAGTTGCGGATCCTTAATGTTTGAAAATAGATCATATCGTTTTAGTCGGATTATAAAGTATTGTTATTAGATGACTTTGTTAAAGTTGCGGATACTTAATGTTTTAAAATAGATGATATCGTTTCAAGTCGGATTCTAAAGCATTGTAAATAGATGACTTTGTTCCAGTTTCGGATTCTTAAGGTTTGAAAATAGATGATTTCGTTTAAAGTCGGATTCTAAAGCATTGTAAATAGATGACTTTGTTCAACTGGCCGATTCTTAAAGTTTGAAAATAGATTATATCGTTTAAAGTCGGATTCTAAATCATTGTAAATAGATGACTTTGTTCAAGTTGCGGATTCTTAAGATTTAAAAATAGATGATATAGTTTAAAGTCGGATTCTAAAGCATTGTAAATAGATCACTTTGTTCAAGTTGCGGATTCTTAAGGTTTAAAAATAGATGATATCGTTTAAAGTCGGATTCTAAAGCATTTTAAATAGATGAATTTGTTTAAGTTGCGGATTCTTAAGGAGTGAAAATAGATTATATCGTTTAAAGTCGGATTCTAAAGCATTGTAAATAGATGACTTTGTTCAAGTTGCGGATTCTTAAGATTTGAAAATAGATGATATAGTTTAAAGTCGGATTCTAAAGCATTGTAAATAGATGACTTTGTTCAAGTTGCGGACTCTTATGGTTTGAAAATAGATGATATCGTTTAAAGTCGGATTCTAAAGCATTGTAAATAGATAGCTTTGTTCAAGTTGCGGATTCTTAATGTTTGAAAATAGATGATATCGTTAAAAGTCGGATTCTAAAGCATTGTAAATAGATGAATTTGTTTAAGTTGAGGATTCTTAAGGATTGAAAATAGATGATATCGTTTAAGTCGGAGTCTAAAGCATTGTAAATAGATGACTTTTGTCAAGTTGCGGATTCTTAAGGTTTGAAAATAGATGATATCGTTTCAAGTCGGAGTCTAAAGCATTGTAAATAGATGACGTTGTTCAAGTTGCCGATTCTTAAAGTTGGAAAATAGATTATATCGTTTGAAGTGTGATTCTAAATCATTGTAAATAGATGACTTTGTTCAAGTTGCGGATTCTTAAGATTTGAATATAGATGATATCGTTTAAAGTCGGATTCTAAAGCATTGTAAATAGATGACTTTGTTCAAGTTGCGGACTCTTATGGTTTGAAAATAGATGCTAATGTTTAGAGTCGGATTCTAAAGCATTGTAAATAGATGACTTTGTTCCAGTTGCGGATCCTTAAGGTTTGAAAATAGATGATATCGTTTAAAGTCGGATTCTAAAGCATTGTAAATAGATGACTTTGTTCAAGTTTAGGATTCTCAAAGTTTGAAAATAGATGATATTGTTAAAGTCGGATTCTAAAGCATTGTAAATAGATGACTTTGTTCAAGTTGCGGATTCTTAAGGTTTAAAAATAGATGATATCGTTTAAAGTCGGATTCTAAAGCATTGTAAATAGATGACTTTGTTCAAGTTGCGGACTCTTATGGTTTGAAAATAGATGATAATGTTTAAAGTCGGATTCTAAAGCATTGTAAATAGATGACTTTGTTCAAGTTGCGGATTCTTAATGTTTGAAAATAGACGATATCGTTTAAAGTCGGATTCTAAAGCATTGTAAATAGATGACTTTGTTCAGTTGCGGACTCTTAAAGTGTGAAAATAGATTATATCGTTTGAAGTCGGATTCTAAAGCATTGTACATAGATGACTTTGTTCAAGTTGCGGATTCTTAATGTTTGAAAATAGATGATATCGTTTAAAGTCGGATTCTAAAGCATTGTAAATCTTTGTACTTTGTTCAAGTTGCGGATTCTTGATGGTTGAAAATAGATGATATCGTTTAAAGTCGGATTCTTAAGCATTGTAAATAGATGACTTTGTTAGAGTTGCGGATCCTTAATGTTTTAAAATAGATCATATCGTTTAAGTCGGATTATAAAGTATTGTAATTAGATGACTTTGTTCAAGTTGCGGATACTTAATGTTTTAAAATAGATGATATCGTTTAAGTCGGATTCTAAAGCATTGTAAATAGATGACTTTATTCCAGTTTCGGATTCTAAAGGTTTGAAAATAGATGATTTCGTTTAAAGTCGGATTCTAAAGCATTGTAAATAGATGACTTTGTTCAAGTGGCCGATTCTTAAAGTTTGAAAATAGATTATATCGTTTAAAGTCGGATTCTAAATCATTGTAAATAGATGACTTTGTTCAAGTTGCGGATTCTTAAGATTTAAAAACAGATGATATAGTTTAAAGTCGGATTCTAAAGCATTGTAAATAGATGACTTTGTTCAAGTTGCGGATTCTTAAGGTTTCAAAATAGATGATATCGTTTAAAGTCGGATTCTAAAGCATTGTAAATAGATGAATTTGTTTAAGTTGCGGATTCTTAAGGAGTGAAAATAGATTATATCGTTTAAAGTCGGATTCTAAAGCATTGTAAATAGATGACTTTGTTCAAGTTGCGGATTCTTAATGTTTGAAAATCGATGATATCGTTTAAAGTCGGATTCTAAAGCATTGTAAATCTTTGTAATTTGTTTAAGTTGCGGATTCTTGATGGTTGAAACTAGATGATATCGTTCAAAGTCGGATTCTGAAGCATTGTAAATAGATGACTTTGTTAGAGTTGCGGATCCTTAATGTCGGAAAATAGATGATATCGTTTAAGTCGGATTATAAAGCATTGTAAATAGATGACTTTGTTCAAGTTGCGGATACTTAATGTTTTAAAATAGATGATATCGTTTCAAGTCGGATTCTAAAGCATTGTAAATAGATGACTTTGTTCCAGTTTCGGATTCTTAAGGTTTGAAAATAGATGATTTCGTTTAAAGTCGGATTCTAAAGCATTGTAAATAGATGACTTTGTTCAAGTTGCGGATTCTTAATGTTTGAAAATCGATGATATCGTTTAAAGTCGGATTCTAAAGCATTGTAAATAGATGACTTTGTTAGAGTTGCGGATCCTTAATGTTTTAAAATAGATCATATCGTTTAAGTCGGATTATAAAGTATTGTAATTAGATGACTTTGTTCAAGTTGCGGATACTTAATGTTTTAAAATAGATGATATCGTTTAAGTCGGATTCTAAAGCATTGTAAATAGATGACTTTATTCCAGTTTCGGATTCCTAAGGTTTGAAAATAGATGATTTCGTTTAAAGTCGGATTCTAAAGCATTGTAAATAGATGACTTTGTTCAAGTGGCCGATTCTTAAAGTTTGAAAATAGATTATATCGTTTAAAGTCGGATTCTAAATAATTGTAAATAGATGACTTTGTTCAAGTTGCGGATTCTTAAGATTTAAAAACAGATGATATAGTTTAAAATCGGATTCTAAAGCATTGTAAATAGATGACTTTGTTCAAGTTGCGGATTCTTAAGGTTTAAAAATAGATGATATTGTTTAAAGTCGGATTCTAAAGCATTGTAAATAGATGAATTTGTTTAAGTTGCGGATTCTTAAGGAGTGAAAATAGATTATATCGTTTAAAGTCGGATTCTAAAGCATTGTAAATAGATGACTTTGTTCAAGTTGCGGATTCTTAATGTTTGAAAATCGATGATATCGTTTAAACTCGGATTCTAAAGCATTGTAAATCTTTGTACTTTGTTCAAGTTGCGGATTCTTGATGGTTGAAACTAGATGATATCGTTCAAAGTCGGATTGTAAAGCATTGTAAATAGATGACTTTGTTAGAGTTGCGGATACTTAATGTCGGAAAATAGATGTTATCGTTTAAGTCGGATTATAAAGCATTGTAAATAGATGACTTTGTTCAAGTTGCGGATACTTAATGTTTTAAAATAGATGATATCGTTTCAAGTCGGATTCTAAAGCATTGTAAATAGATGACTTTGTTCCAGTTTCGGATTCTTAATGTTTGAAAATAGACGATATCGTTTAAAGTCGGATTCTAAAGCATTGTAAATAGATGACTTTGTTCAGTTGCGGACTCTTAAGGTTTGAAAATAGATGATATCGTTTCAAGTCGGATTCTAAAGCATTGTAAATAGATGACTTTGTTCAAGTTGCGAGTTGTTTAGGTTTAAAAGTAAATGATATCATTTCATGTCGGATACGTAAGCATTGTAAATACATGACTTTGTTTAAGTTGCGGATTCTTAATGTTTGAAAATAGATTATATCGTTTAAAGTCGGATTCTAAAGCATTGTAAATAGATGACTTTGTTCCAGTTGCGGATTCTTAATGGTTTGAAAATAGATGATATCGTTTCAAGTCGGATTCTAAAGCATTGTAAATAGATGACTTTGTTCAAGTTTCCGATTCTTAAAGTTTAAAAATAGATTATATCGTTTAAAGTCGGATTCTAAATAATTGTAAATAGATGACTTTGTTCAAGTTGCTGATTCTTAAGATTTAAAAATACATGATATTGTTTAAAGTCGGATTCTAAAGCATTGTAAGTAGATGACTTTGTTCAAGTTGCGGACTCTTATGGTTTGAAAATAGATGATATCGTTTCAAGTCGGATTCTAAAGCATTGTAAATAGATGACTTTGTTCAAGTTGAGGATTCTCAAGGTTTGAAAATAGATGATATTGTTTAAAGTCGGACTCTAAAGCATTGTAAATGGATGACTTTGTTCAAGTTGCGGATTCTTAATGTTTGAAAATAGATGATATCGTTTAAAGTCGGATTCTAAAGCATTGTAAATAGATGAATTTGTTTAAGTTGCGGATTCTTAATGTTTTAAAATAGATGATATCGTTTAAAGTCGGATTCTAAAGCATTGTAAATAGATGACTTTGTTCAAGTTGCGGATACTTAATGTTTGAAAATAGATGATATCGTTTAAAGTCGGATTCTAAAGCATTGTAAATAGATGACTTTGTTCAAGTTGCGGATATTTAATGTTTGAAAATAGATGATATCGTTTAATCTCGGATTCTAAAGCATTGTAAATAGATGACTTTGTACCAGTTGCGGATTCTTAAGGTTTGAAAATAGATGATATCGTTTAAAGTCGGATTCTAAGGCAATGTAAATAGATAACTTTGTTCAAGTTGCGGATTCTTTAGGTTTGAAAATAGATGATATCGTTTAAAGTCGGATTCTAAAGCATTGTAAATAGATGACTTTGTTCAAGTTAAGGATTCTCAAGGTTTCAAAATAGATGATATTGTAAAAGTCGGATTCTAAAGCATTGTAAATAGATGACTTTGTTCAAGTTGCGGATTCTTAAGGTTTAAAAATAGATGATATCGTTTAAAGTCGGATTCTAAAGCATTGTAAATAGATGAATTTGTTTAAGTTGCGGATTCTTAAGGAGTGAAAATAGATGATATCGTTTTAAGTCGGATTCTAAAGCATTGTAAATAGATGACTTTGTTCAAGTTGCGGATACTTAATGTTTGAAAATAGATGATATCGTTTAAAGTCGGATTCTAAAGCATTGTAAATAGATGACTTTGTTCAAGTTGCGGATTCTTAACGTTTGAAAATAGATGATATCGTTTCAAGTCGGAGTCTAAAGCATTGTAAATAGATGACGTTGTTCAAGTTGCCGATTCTTAAAGTGTGAAAATAGATTATATCGTTTGAAGTCGGATTCTAAATCATTGTAAATAGATGACTTTGTTCAAGTTGCGGATTCTTAAGATTTGAAAATAGATGATATCGTTAAAAGTCGGATTCTAAAGCATTGTAAATAGATGACTTTGTTCAAGTTGCGGACTCTTATGGTTTGAAAATAGATGATAATGTTTAGAGTTTGATTCTAAAGCATTGTAAATAGATGACTTTGTTCAAGTTGCGGATTCTTAATGTTTGAAAATCGATGATATCGGTTAAAGTCGGATTCTAAAGCATTGTAAATAGATGACTTTGTTCAAGTTGAGGATTCTTAAGTGTTGAAAATAGATGATATTGTTTAAAGTCGGATTGTAAAGCATTGGAAATTGATGACTTTGTTCAAGTTGCGGATTGTACAGGGTTTGAAAATAGATTATATCGCTTAAAGTCGGATTTTAAAGCATTGTAAATAGATGACCTTGTTCAAGTTGCGAGTTGTTAAGGGTTAAAAGTAGATGATATCGTTTAATGTCGGATACTAAAACATTGTAAATAGATGACTTTGTTTAAGTTGCGGATTCTTAATGTTTGAAAATAGATGATATCGTTTAAAGTCGGATTCTAAAGCATTGTAAATAGATGAATTTGTTTAAGTTGCGGATTCTTAATGTTTTACAATAGATGATATCGTTTAAAGTCGGATTCTAAAGCATTGTAAATAGATGACTTTGTTCAAGTTGCGGATACTTAATGTTTGAAAATAGATGATATCGTTTAAAGTCGGATTCTAAAGCATTGTAAATAGATGACTTTGTTCAAGTTGCGGATATTTAATGTTTGAAAATAGATGATATCGTTTAAAGTCGGATTCTAAGGCATCGTAAATAGATCACTTTGTTCAAGTTGCGGATTCTTTAGGTTTGAAAATAGATGATATCGTTTAAAGTCGGATTCTAAAGCATTGTAAATAGATGACTTTGTTCAAGTTTAGGATTCTCAAGGTTTCAAAATAGATGATATTGTAAAAGTCGGATTCTAAAGCATTGTAAATAGATGACTTTGTTCAAGTTGCGGATTCTTAATGTTTGAAAATAGATGATATCGTTTAAAGTCGGATTCTAAAGTATTGTAAATAGATGTCTTTGTTCAAGTTGCGGATTCTTAAGGTTTTAAAATAGATGATATCGTTTAAAGTCGGATTCTAAACCATTGTAAATAGATGAATTTGTTTAAGTTGCGGATTCTTAAGGAGTGAAAATAGATGATATCGTTTAAAGTCGGATTCTAAAGCATTGTAAATAGATGACTTTGTTCAAGTTGCTGATTCTTGATGTTTGAAAATAGATGATATCGTTTAAAGTCGGATTCTAAAGCATTGTAAATAGATGACTTTGTTAGAGTTGCTGATCCTTAATGTTTGAAAATAGATGATATCGTTTAAGTCGGATTCTAAAGCATTGTAAATAGATGACTTTGTTCAAGTTGCGGATACTTAATGTTTGAAAATAGATGATTTCGTTTAAACTCGGATTCTAAAGCATTGTAAATAGATGACTTTGTTCAAGTTGCGGATTCTTAACGTTTGAAAATAGATGATATCGTTTCAAGTCGGAGTCTAAAGCATTGTAAATAGATGACGTTGTTCAAGTTGCCGATTCTTAAAGTGTGAAAATAGATTATATCGTTTGAAGTCGGATTCTAAATCATTGTAAATAGATGACTTTGTTCAAGTTGCGGATTCTTAAGATTTGAAAATAGATGATATCGTTAAAAGTCGGATTCTAAAGCATTGTAAATAGATGACTTTGTTCAAGTTGCGGACTCTTATGGTTTGAAAATAGATGATAATGTTTAGAGTTTGATTCTAAAGCATTGTAAATAGATGACTTTGTTCAAGTTGCGGATTCTTAATGTTTGAAAATCGATGATATCGTTTAAAGTCGGATTCTAAAGCATTGTAAATCTTTGTACTTTGTTCAAGTTGCGGATTCTTGATGGTTGAAAATAGATGATATCTTTTAAAGTCGGATTCTAAAGCATTGTAAATAGATGACTTTGTTAGAGTTGCGGATCCTTAATGTTTGAAAATAGATCATATCGTTTTAGTCGGATTATAAAGTATTGTAATTAGATGACTTTGTTCAAGTTGCGGATACTTAATGTTTTAAAATAGATGATATCGTTTCAAGTCGGATTCTAAAGCATTGTAAATAGATGACTTTGTTCCAGTTTCGGATTCTTAAGGTTTGAAAATAGATGATTTCGTTTAAAGTCGGATTCTAAAGCATTGTAAATAGATGACTTTGTTCAACTGGCCGATTCTTAAAGTTTGAAAATAGATTATATCGTTTAAAGTCGGATTCTAAATCATTGTAAATAGATGACTTTGTTCAATTTGCGGATTCTTAAGATTTAAAAATAGATGATATAGTTTAAAGTCGGATTCTAAAGCATTGTAAATAGATGACTTTGTTCAAGTTGCGGATTCTTAAGGTTTAAAAATAGATGATATCGTTTAAAGTCGGATTCTAAAGCATTTTAAATAGATGAATTTGTTTAAGTTGCGGATTCTTAAGGAGTGAAAATAGATTATATCGGTTAAAGTCGGATTCTAAAGCATTGTAAATAGATGACTTTGTTCAAGTTGCGGATTCTTAAGATTTGAAAATAGATGATATAGTTTAAAGTCGGATTCTAAAGCATTGTAAATAGATGACTTTGTTCAAGTTGCGGACTCTTATGGTTTGAAAATAGATGATATCGTTTAAAGTCGGATTCTAAAGCATTGTAAATAGATAGCTTTGTTCAAGTTGCGGATTCTTAATGTTTGAAAATAGATGATATCGTTAAAAGTCGGATTCTAAAGCATTGTAAATAGATGAATTTGTTTAAGTTGAGGATTCTTAAGGATTGAAAATAGATGATATCGTTTAAGTCGGAGTCTAAATCATTGTAAATAGATGACTTTGTTCAAGTTGCGGATACTTAATGTTTGAAAATAGATGATATCGTTTATAGTCGGATTCTAAAGCATTGTAAATAGATGACTTTTGTCAAGTTGCGGATTCTTAAGGTTTGAAAATAGATGATATCGTTTCAAGTCGGAGTCTAAAGCATTGTAAATAGATGACGTTGTTCAAGTTGCCGATTCTTAAAGTTGGAAAATAGATTATATCGTTTGAAGTGTGATTCTAAATCATTGTAAATAGATGACTTTGTTCAAGTTGCGGATTCTTAAGATTTGAATATAGATGATATCGTTTAAAGTCGGATTCTAAAGCATTGTAAATAGATGACTTTGTTCAAGTTGCGGACTCTTATGGTTTGAAAATAGATGCTAATGTTTAGAGTCGGATTCTAAAGCATTGTAAATAGATGACTTTGTTCCAGTTGCGGATCCTTAAGGTTTGAAAATAGATGATATCGTTTAAAGTCGGATTCTAAAGCATTGTAAATAGATGACTTTGTTCAAGTTTCGGATTCTCAAAGTTTGAAAATAGATGATATTGTTAAAGTCGGATTCTAAAGCATTGTAAATAGATGACTTTGTTCAAGTTGCGGATTCTTAAGGTTTAAAAATAGATGATATCGTTTTAAGTCGGATTCTAAAGCATTGTAAATAGATGACTTTGTTCAAGTTGCGGACTCTTATGGTTTGAAAATAGATGATAATGTTTAAAGTCGGATTCTAAAGCATTGTAAATAGATGACTTTGTTCAAGTTGCGGATTCTTAATGTTTGAAAATAGACGATATCGTTTAAAGTCGGATTCTAAAGCATTGTAAATAGATGACTTTGTTCAGTTGCGGACTCTTAAAGTGTGAAAATAGATTATATCGTTTGAAGTCGGATTCTAAAGCATTGTAAATAGATGACTTTGTTCAAGTTGCGGATTCTTAATGTTTGAAAATAGATGATATCGTTTAAAGTCGGATTCTAAAGCATTGTAAATCTTTGTACTTTGTTCAAGTTGCGGATTCTTGATGGTTGAAAATAGATTATATCGTTTAAAGTCGGATTCTTAAGCATTGTAAATAGATGACTTTGTTAGAGTTGCGGATCCTTAATGTTTTAAAATAGATCATATCGTTTAAGTCGGATTATAAAGTATTGTAATTAGATGACTTTGTTAAAGTTGCGGATACTTAATGTTTTAAAATAGATGATATCGTTTAAGTCGGATTCTAAAGCATTGTAAATAGATGACTTTATTCCAGTTTCGGATTCCTAAGGTTTGAAAATAGATGATTTCGTTTAAAGTCGGATTCTAAAGCATTGTAAATAGATGACTTTGTTCAAGTGGCCGATTCTTAAAGTTTGAAAATAGATTATATCGTTTAAAGTCGGATTATAAATCATTGTAAATAGATGACTTTGTTCAAGTTGCGGATTCTTAAGATTTAAAAACAGATGATATAGTTTAAAGTCGGATTCTAAAGCATTGTAAATAGATGACTTTGTTCAAGTTGCGGATTCTTAAGGTTTCAAAATAGATGATATCGTTTAAAGTCGGATTCTAAAGCATTGTAAATAGATGAATTTGTTTAAGTTGCGGATTCTTAAGGAGTGAAAATAGATTATATCGTTTAAAGTCGGATTCTAAAGCATTGTAAATAGATGACTTTGTTCAAGTTGCGGATTCTTAATGTTTGAAAATCGATGATATCGTTTAAAGTCGGATTCTAAAGCATTGTAAATCTTTGTACTTTGTTCAAGTTGCGGATTCTTGATGGTTGAAAATAGATGATATCGTTAAAAGTCGGATTCTAAAGCATTGTAAATAGATGAATTTGTTTAAGTTGAGGATTCTTAAGGATTGAAAATAGATGATATCGTTTAAGTCGGAGTCTAAATCATTGTAAATAGATGACTTTGTTCAAGTTGCGGATACTTAATGTTTGAAAATAGATGATATCGTTTATAGTCGGATTCTAAAGCATTGTAAATAGATGACTTTTGTCAAGTTGCGGATTCTTAAGGTTTGAAAATAGATGATATCGTTTCAAGTCGGAGTCTAAAGCATTGTAAATAGATGACGTTGTTCAAGTTGCCGATTCTTAAAGTTGGAAAATAGATTATATCGTTTGAAGTGTGATTCTAAATCATTGTAAATAGATGACTTTGTTCAAGTTGCGGATTCTTAAGATTTGAATATAGATGATATCGTTTAAAGTCGGATTCTAAAGCATTGTAAATAGATGACTTTGTTCAAGTTGCGGACTCTTATGGTTTGAAAATAGATGCTAATGTTTAGAGTCGGATTCTAAAGCATTGTAAATAGATGACTTTGTTCCAGTTGCGGATCCTTAAGGTTTGAAAATAGATGATATCGTTTAAAGTCGGATTCTAAAGCATTGTAAATAGATGACTTTGTTCAAGTTTAGGATTCTCAAAGTTTGAAAATAGATGATATTGTTAAAGTCGGATTCTAAAGCATTGTAAATAGATGACTTTGTTCAAGTTGCGGATTCTTAAGGTTTAAAAATAGATGATGTCGTTTAAAGTCGGATTCTAAAGCATTGTAAATAGATGACTTTGTTCAAGTTGCGGACTCTTATGGTTTGAAAATAGATGATAATGTTTAAAGTCGGATTCTAAAGCATTGTAAATAGATGACTTTGTTCAAGTTGCGGATTCTTAATGTTTGAAAATAGACGATATCGTTTAAAGTCGGATTCTAAAGCATTGTAAATAGATGACTTTGTTCAGTTGCGGACTCTTAAAGTGTGAAAATAGATTATATCGTTTGAAGTCGGATTCTAAAGCATTGTAAATAGATGACTTTGTTCAAGTTGCGGATTCTTAATGTTTGAAAATAGATGATATCGTTTAAAGTCGGATTCTAAAGCATTGTAAATCTTTGTACTTTGTTCAAGTTGCGGATTCTTGATGGTTGAAAATAGATGATATCGTTTAAAGTCGGATTCTTAAGCATTGTAAATAGATGACTTTGTTAGAGTTGCGGGTCCTTAATGTTTTAAAATAGATCATATCGTTTAAGTCGGATTATAAAGTATTGTAATTAGATGACTTTGTTCAAGTTGCGGATACTTAATGTTTTAAAATAGATGATATCGTTTAAGTCGGATTCTAAAGCATTGTAAATAGATGACTTTATTCCAGTTTCGGATTCCTAAGGTTTGAAAATAGATGATTTCGTTTAAAGTCGGATTCTAAAGCATTGTAAATAGATGACTTTGTTCAAGTGGCCGATTCTTAAAGTTTGAAAATAGATTATATCGTTTAAAGTCGGATTCTAAATCATTGTAAATAGATGACTTTGTTCAAGTTGCGGATTCTTAAGATTTAAAAACAGATGATATAGTTTAAAGTCGGATTCTAAAGCATTGTAAATAGATGACTTTGTTCAAGTTGCGGATTCTTAAGGTTTCAAAATAGATGATATCGTTTAAAGTCGGATTCTAAAGCATTGTAAATAGATGAATTTGTTTAAGTTGCGGATTCTTAAGGAGTGAAAATAGATTATATCGTTTAAAGTCGGATTCTAAAGCATTGTAAATAGATGACTTTGTTCAAGTTGCGGATTCTTAATGTTTGAAAATCGATGATATCGTTTAAAGTCGGATTCTAAAGCATTGTAAATCTTTGTACTTTGTTCAAGTTGCGGATTCTTGATGGTTGAAACTAGATGATATCGTTCAAAGTCGGATTCTGAAGCATTGTAAATAGATGACTTTGTTAGAGTTGCGGATCCTTAATGTCGGAAAATAGATGATATCGTTTAAGTCGGATTATAAAGCATTGTAAATAGATGACTTTGTTCAAGTTGCGGATACTTAATGTTTTAAAATAGATGATATCGTTTCAAGTCGGATTCTAAAGCATTGTAAATAGATGACTTTGTTCCAGTTTCGGATTCTTAAGGTTTGAAAATAGATGATTTCGTTTAAAGTCGGATTCTAAAGCATTGTAAATAGATGACTTTGTTCAAGTTGCGGATTCTTAATGTTTGAAAATCGATGATATCGTTTAAAGTCGGATTCTAAAGCATTGTAAATAGATGACTTTGTTAGAGTTGCGGATCCTTAATGTTTTAAAATAGATCATATCGTTTAAGTCGGATTATAAAGTATTGTAATTTGATGACTTTGTTCAAGTTGCGGATACTTAATGTTTTAAAATAGATGATATCGTTTAAGTCGGATTCTAAAGCATTGTAAATAGATGACTTTATTCCAGTTTCGGATTCCTAAGGTTTGAAAATAGATGATTTCGTTTAAAGTCGGATTCTAAAGCATTGTAAATAGATGCCTTTGTTCAAGTGGCCGATTCTTAAAGTTTGAAAATAGATTATATCGTTTAAAGTCGGATTCTAAATCATTGTAAATAGATGACTTTGTTCAAGTTGCGGATTCTTAAGATTTAAAAACAGATGATATAGTTTAAAGTCGGATTCTAAAGCATTGTAAATAGATGACTTTGTTCAAGTTGCGGATTCTTAAGGTTTAAAAATAGATGATATTGTTTAAAGTCGGATTCTAAAGCATTGTAAATAGATGAATTTGTTTAAGTTGCGGATTCTTAAGGAGTGAAAATAGATTATATCGTTTAAAGTCGGATTCTAAAGCATTGTAAATAGATGACTTTGTTCAAGTTGCGGATTCTTAATGTTTGAAAATCGATGATATCGTTTAAACTCGGATTCTAAAGCATTGTAAATCTTTGTACTTTGTTCAAGTTGCGGATTCTTGATGGTTGAAACTAGATGATATCGTTCAAAGTCGGATTCTAAAGCATTGTAAATCGATGACTTTGTTAGAGTTGCGGATCCTTAATGTCGGAAAATAGATGATATCGTTTAAGTCGGATTATAAAGCATTGTAAATAGATGACTTTGTTCAAGTTGCGGATACTTAATGTTTTAAAATAGATGATATCGTTTCAAGTCGGATTCTAAAGCATTGTAAATAGATGACTTTGTTCCAGTTTCGGATTCTTAATGTTTGAAAATAGACGATATCGTTTAAAGTCGGATTCTAAAGCATTGTAAATAGATGACTTTGTTCAGTTGCGGACTCTTAAGGTTTGAAAATAGATGATATCGTTTCAAGTCGGATTCTAAAGCATTGTAAATAGATGACTTTGTTCAAGTTGCGAGTTGTTTAGGTTTAAAAGTAAATGATATCATTTCATGTCGGATACGTAAGCATTGTAAATACATGACTTTGTTTAAGTTGCGGATTCTTAATGTTTGAAAATAGATTATATCGTTTAAAGTCGGATTCTAAAGCATTGTAAATAGATGACTTTGTTCCAGTTGCGGATTCTTAATGGTTTGAAAATAGATGATATCGTTTCAAGTCGGATTCTAAAGCATTGTAAATAGATGACTTTGTTCAAGTTTCCGATTCTTAAAGTTTAAAAATAGATTATATCGTTTAAAGTCGGATTCTAAATAATTGTAAATAGATGACTTTGTTCAAGTTGCTTATTCTTAAGATTTAAAAATACATGATATTGTTTAAAGTCGGATTCTAAAGCATTGTAAGTAGATGACTTTGTTCAAGTTGCGGACTCTTATGGTTTGAAAATAGATGATATCGTTTCAAGTCGGATTCTAAAGCATTGTAAATAGATGACTTTGTTCAAGTTGAGGATTCTCAAGGTTTGAAAATAGATGATATTGTTTAAAGTCGGACTCTAAAGCATTGTAAATGGATGACTTTGTTCAATTTGCGGATTCTTAAGGTTTAAAAATAGATGATATCGTTTAAAGTCGGATTCTAAGGCATTGTAAATAGATCACTTTGTTCAAGTTGCGGATTCTTTAGGTTTGAAAATAGATCATATCGTTTAAAGTCGGATTCTAAAGCATTGTAAGTAGATGACTTTGTTCAAGTTGCGGATTCTTAATGTTTGAAAATAGATGATATCGTTTAAAGTCGGATTCTAAAGCATTGTAAATAGATGACTTTGTTCAAGTGTCGAGGTGTTAAGGTTTAAAAATAGATGATATCGTTTTATGTCGGATACTAAAGACTGTAAATAGATGACTTTGTTTAAGTTGCGGATTCTTAATGTTTGAAAATAGATGATACCGTTTAAAGTCGGATTCTAAAGCATTGTAAATAGATGACTTTGTTTATGTTGCAGATTCTTCAGGTTTGAAAATAGATGATATTGTTTAAAGTCGGATTCTAAAGCATTGTAAATAGATGACATTGTTCAAGTTGCGGATTCTTAAGGTTTGAAAATAGATGATATCGTTTCAAGTCGGATTCTAAAGCATTGTAAATAAATGACTTTGTTCAAGTTGCCGATTCTTAAAGTTTGAAAATAGATGATATCGTTTCAAGTCGGATTCTAAAGCATTGTAAATAGATAACTTTGTTCAAGTTGCGGACTCTTATGGTTTAACAACAGATGATATCGTTGAAAGTCGAATTCTAAAGCATTGTAAATATATTACTTTGTTCAAGTTGAGGATTCTCAAGGTTTGAAAATAGACGATAATGTTTAAAGTCTGATTCTAAAGCATTGTAAATGGATGACTTTGTTCAAGTGGCCGATTCTTAAAGTTTGAAAATGAATGATATCGTTTAAAGTCGGATTCTAAAGCATTGTAAATAGATGACTTTGTTCCAGTTGCGGATTCTTAATGTTTTAAAATAGATGATATCGTTTAAAGTCGGATTCTAAAGCATTGTAAATAGATGACTTCGTTCAAGTTGCGGATTCTTAAGGTTTGAAAATAGATGATATCGTTTAAAGTCGGATTCTAAAGCATTGTAAATAGATTACTTTGTTCAAGTTGCGGATTGTTTGTGTTTGAAAATAGATGATATCGTTTAAAATCGGATTCTAAAGCAATGTAAATAGATGACTTTGTTCAACTTGCTGATTCTTCAGGTTTGAAAATAGATGATATCGTTTAAAGTCGGATTCTAAAGCATTGTAAATAGATGACTTTGTTCAAGTTGCGCATTCTTAAAGTTTGAAAATAGATGATATCGTTTAAAGTCGGATTCTAAAGCATTGTAAATAGATGCCTTTGTTCAAGTTGCGGATTCTTAAGGTTTTAAAATAGATGATATCGTTCAAAGTCGGATTCTAAAGCATTGTAAATAGATGACTTTGTTATAGTTGCCGATTTTTAAGGTTTGAAAATAGATGATATCGTTTAAAGTCTTATTCTTAAGCATCGTAAATAGATGACTTTGTTCAAGTTGCGGATTCTTAATGTTTGAAAATAGATGATATCGTTTAAAGTCGGATTCTAAAGCATTGTAAATAGATGAATTTGTTTAAGTTGAGGATTCTTAAGGATTGAAAATAGATGATATCGTTTAAGTCGGAGTCTAAAGCATTGTAAATAGATGACTTTGTTCAAGTTGCGGATACTTAATGTTTGAAAATAGATGATATCGTTTATAGTCGGATTCTAAAGCATTGTAAAAAGATTACTTTGTTCAAGTTGCGGATTCTTAATGTTTGAAAATAGATGATATCGTTTCAAGTCGGAGTCTAAAGCATTGTAAATAGATGACGTTGTTCAAGTTGCCGATTCTTAAAGTTTGAAAATAGATTATATCGTTTGAAGTGTGATTTTAAATCATTGTAAATAGATGACTTTGTTCAAGTTGCGGATTCTTAAGATTTGAATATAGATGATATCGTTTAAAGTCGGATTCTAAAGCATTGTAAATAGATGACTTTGTTCAAGTTGCGGACTCTTATGGTTTGAAAATAGATGATAATGTTTAGAGTCGGATTCTAAAGCATTGTAAATAGATGACTTGTTCCAGTTGCGGATCCTTAAGGTTTAAAAATAGATGATATCGTTTAAAGTCGGATTCTAGAGCATTGTAAATAGATGACTTTGTTCAAGTTTAGGATTCTCAAGGTTTGAAAATAGATGATATTGTGAAAGTCGGATTCTAAAGCATTGTAAATAGATGACTTTGTTCAAGTTGCGAATTCTTAAGGTTTAAAAATAGATGATATCGTTTAAAGTCGGATTCTAAAGCATTGTAAATAGATGACTTTGTTCAAGTTGCGGACTCTTATGGTTTGAAAATAGATGATAATGTTTAAAGTCGGATTCTAAAGCATTGTAAATAGATGACTTTGTTCAAGTTGCGGATTCTTAATGTTTGAAAATAGACGATATCGTTTGAAGTCGGATTCTAAAGCATTGTAAATAGATGACTTTGTTCAGTTGCGGACTCTTAAGGTTTGAAAATAGATGATATCGTTTCAAGTCGGATTCTAGAGCATTGTAAATAGATGACTTTGTTCAAGTTGCGAGTTGTTTAGGTTTAAAAGTAAATGATATCATTTCATGTCGGATACGTAAGCATTGTAAATACATGACTTTGTTTAAGTTGCGGATTCTTAATGTTTGAAAATAGATTATATCGTTTAAAGTCGGATTCTAAAGCATTGTAAATAGATGACTTTGTTCCAGTTGCGGATTCTTAATGGTTTGAAAATAGATGATATCGTTTCAAGTCGGATTCTAAAGCATTGTAAATAGATGACTTTGTTCAAGTTTCCGATTCTTAAAGTTTGAAAATAGATTATATCGTTTAAAGTCGGATTCTAAATAATTGTAAATAGATGACTTTGTTCAAGTTGCTGATTCTTAAGATTTGAAAATAGATGATATTGTTTAAAGTCGGATTCTAAAGCATTGTAAGTAGATGACTTTGTTCAAGTTGCGGACTCTTATGGTTTGAAAATAGATGATATCGTTTCAAGTCGGATTCTAAAGCATTGTAAATAGATGACTTTGTTCAAGTTGAGGATTCTCAAGGGTTGAAAATAGATGATATTGTTTAAAGTCGGACTCTAAAGCATTGTAAATGGATGACTTTGTTCAAGTTGCGGATTCTTAAGGTTTAAAAATAGATGATATCGTTTAAAGTCGGATTCTAAGGCATTGTAAATAGATCACTTTGTTCAAGTTGCGGATTCTTTAGGTTTGAAAATAGATCATATCGTTTAAAGTCGGATTCTAAAGCATTGTAAGTAGATGACTTTGTTCAAGTTGCGGATTCTTAATGTTTGAAAATAGATGATATCGTTTAAAGTCGGATTCTAAAGCATAGTAAATAGATGACTTTTTTCAAGTGTCGAGGTGTTAAGGTTTAAAAATAGATGATATCGTTTTATGTCGGATACTAAAGACTGTAAATAGATGACTTTGTTTAAGTTGCGGATTCTTAATGTTTGAAAATAGATGATACCGTTTAAAGTCGGATTTTAAAGCATTGTAAATAGATGACTTTGTTTATGTTGCCGATTCTTCAGATTTGAAAATAGATGATATTGTTTAAAGTCGGATTCTAAAGCATTGTAAATAGATGACTTTGTTCAAGTTGCGGATTCTTAAGGTTTGAAAATAGATGATATCGTTTCAAGTCGGATTCTAAAGCATTGTAAATAAATGACTTTGTTCAAGTTGCCGATGCTTAAAGTTTGAAAATAGATGATATCGTTTAAAGTCGGATTCTAAAGCATTGTAAATAGATAACTTTGTTCAAGTTGCGGACTCTTATCGTTTAACAACAGATGATATCGTTGAAAGTCGGATTCTAAAGCATTGTAAATAGATGATAGTGTTCAAGTTGCGGATTCTTAAGGTTTAGAAATAGGTGATATCGTTTAAAGTCGGATTCTAAAGCATTGTAAATAGATGACTTTGTTCAAGTGGCCGATTCTTTAAGTTTGAAAATGAATGATATCGTTTAAAGTCGGATTCTAAAGCATTGTAAATAGATGACTTTGTTCCAGTTGCGGATTCTTAATGTTTTAAAATAGATGATATCGTTTAAAGTCGGAGTCTAAAGCATTGTAAATAGATGACTTTGTTCAAGTTGCGGATTCTTAAGGGTTGAAAATAGATGATATCGTTTTAAGTCGGATTCTAAAGCATTGTAAATTGATGACTTTGTTCAAGTTGCGCATTCTTAAGGTTTGAAAATAGATGATATCGTTTAAAGTCGGATTCTAAAGCATTGTAAATAGATTACTTTGTTCAAGTTGCGGATTGTTTGTGTTTGAAAATAGATGATATCGTTTAAAGTCGGATTCTAAAGCATTGTAAATAGATGACTTTGTTCAAGTTGCGGACTCTTAAGTTTTGAAAATAGATGATATCGTTTAAAATCGGATTCTAAAGCAATGTGAATAGATGACTTTGTTCAACTTGCTGATTCTTCAGGTTTGAAAATAGATGATATCGTTTAAAGTCGGATTCTAAAGCATTGTAAATAGATGACTTTGTTCAAGTTGCGCATTCTTAAGGTTTGAAAATAGATGATATCGTTTAAAGTCGGATTCTAAAGCATTGTAAATAGATGCCTTTGTTCAAGTTGCGGATTCTTAAGGTTTAAAAATAGATGATATCGTTCAAAGTCGGATTCTAAAGCATTGTAAATAGATGACTTTGTTATAGTTGCCGATTTTTAAGGTTTGAAAATAGATGATATCGTTTAAAGTCGTATTCTTAAGCATCGTAAATAGATGACTTTGTTCCAGTTGCGGATTCTTAAGGTTTGAAAATAGATGATATCGTTTAAAGTCGGATTCTAAAGCATTGTAAATAGATTGCTTTGTTCAAGTTGCTGATTCTTAAGGTTTGAGAATAGATGATATTTTAAAAGTCGGATTCTAAAGCATTGTAAATAGATGACTTTGTTCAAGTTGCCGATTCTGTAGCTTTGAAAAATAGATGATATCGTTTAAAGTCGGATTCTTCAGCATTGTAAATAGATGACTTTGTTCAAGTTGCCGAACTTAAAGGTTTGAGAATAGATGATATTGTTTAAAGTCGGATTCTAAAGCATTGTAAATAGATTATTTTGTTCAAGTTGCCGATACCAAAGGTTTGAGAATAAATGATATCGTTTAAAGTCGGATTCTAAAGCATTGTAAATAGATGACTTAGTTCAAGTTGCGGATTCTTAAGGTTTGAAAATAGATTATATCATGTAAATTCGGATTCTAAAGCCTCTTCAATAGATGACTTTGTTCAAGTTGCGGATTCTTAAGGTTAGAAAATAGATGATATCGCTTAAAATCGGATTCTAAGCATTGTAAATAGATGACTTTGTTCTAAGTGTCGAGGTGTTAAGGTTTAAAAATAGATGATATCGTTTTATGTCGGATACTAAAGCATTGTAAATAGATGACTTTGTTTAAGTTGCGGATTCTTAATGTTTGAAAATAGATGATATCGTTTAAAGTCGGATTCTAAAGCATTGTAAATAGATGACTTTGTTTATGTTGCCGATTCTTCAGGTTTGAAAATAGATGATATTGTTTAAAGTCGGATTCTAAAGCATTGTAAATAAATGACTTTGTTCAAGTTGCCGATTCTTAAAGTTTGAAAATAGATGATATCGTTTAAAGTCGGATTCTAAAGCATTGTAAATAGATAACTTTGTTCAAGTTGCGGACACTTATCGTTTAACAACAGATGATATCGTTAAAAGTCGAATTCTAAGGAATTGTAAATATATGACTTTGTTCAAGTTGATGATTCCTAAGGTTTTAAAATAGATGATAATGTTTAAAGTCTGATTCTAAAGCATTGTAAATGCATGACTTTGTTCAAGTTGCGGATTCTTAAGGTTTGAAAATAGATGATATCGTTTAAAGTTGGATTGTAAAGCATTGTAAATAGATGATAGTGTTCAAGTTGTGGATTCTTAAGGTTTAGAAATAGGTGATATCGTTTAAAGTCGGATTCTAAAGCATTGTAAATAGATGACTTTGTTCAAGTGGCCGATTCTTTAAGTTTGAAAATGAATGATATCGTTTAAAGTCGGATTCTAAAGCATTGTAAATAGATGACTTTCTTCCAGTTGCGGAGTCTTAATGTTTTAAAATAGATGATATCGTTTAAAGTCGGATTCTAAAGCATTGTTAATAGATGACTTTGGTAAAGTTGCGGATTCTTAAGGGTTGAAAATAGATGATATCGTTTTAAGTCGGATTCTAAAGCATTGTAAATTGATGACTTTGTTCAAGTTGCGCATTCTTAAGGTTTGAAAATAGATGATATCGTTTTAAGTCGGATTCTAAAGCATTGCAAATAGATTACTTTGTTCAAGTTGCGGATTGTTTGTGTTTGAAAATAGATGATATCGTTTAAAGTCGGATTCTAAAGCATTGTAAATAGATGACTTTGTTCAAGTTGCGGACTCTTAAGTTTTGAAAATAGATGATATCGTTTAAAATCGGATTCTAAAGCATTGTAAATAGATGACTTTGTTCAAGTTGCGGATTCTTAAGGTTTGAAAATAGATGATATCGTTTACAGTCGGACTCTAAAGCATTGTAAATAGATGACTTTGTTCAAGTTGCGGACTCTTAAGTTTTGAAAATAGATGATATCGTTTGAAATTGGATTCTAAAGCATTGTAAATAGATGACTTTGTTCAAGTTGCGGATTCTTAAGGTTTGAAAATAGATAATATCGTTTAAAGTCGGATTCTAAAGCATTGTAAATAGATGATATTGTTCAAGTTGCAAATTCTTAAGGTTTAAAAATAGATGATATCGTTTATAGTCGGATTCTAAAGCATTGTAAATAGATGACTTTGTTCATGTTGCCGATTCTTCAGGTTTGAAAATAGATGATATCGTTTAAAGTCGGATTCTAAAGCATTGTAAATAGATGACTTTGTTCAAGTTGCCGATTCTTAATGTTTGCAAATAGATGATTTCGTTTAAAGTCGGATTCTAAAGCATTGTAAATGGATGACTTTGTTCAAGTTGCGGATTGTTTGTGTTTGAAAATAGATGATATCGTTTAAAGTCGGATTCTAAAGCATTGTAAATAGATGACTTTGTTCAAGTTGCGGACTCTTAAGTTTTGAAAATAGATGATATCGTTTAAAATCGGATTCTAAAGCATTGTAAATAGATGACTTTGTTCAAGTTGCGGATTCTTAAGGTTTGAAAATAGATGATATCGTTTACAGTCGGATTCTAAAGCATTGTAAATAGATGACTTTGTTCAAGTTACGGACTCTTAAGTTTTGAAAATAGATGATATCGTTTAAAATTGGATTCTAAAGCATTGTAAATAGATGACTTTGTTCAAGTTGCGGATTCTTAAGGTTTGAAAATAGATAATATCGTTTAAAGTCGGATTCTAAAGCATTGTAAATAGATGATATTGTTCAAGTTGCAAATTCTTAAGGTTTAAAAATAGATGATATCGTTTATAGTCGGATTCTAAAGCATTGTAAATAGATGACTTTGTTCATGTTGCCGATTCTTCAGGTTTGAAAATAGATGATATCGTTTAAAGTCGGATTCTAAAGCATTGTAAATAGATAACTTTGTTCAAGTTGCCGATTCTTAATGTTTGCAAATAGATGATTTCGTTTAAAGTCGGATTCTAAAGCATTGTAAATGGATGACTTTGTTCAAGTTGCGGATTCTTAAGGTTTGAAAATAGATGATATCGTTTCAAGTCGGATTCTAAAGCATTGTAAATAGATGACTTTGTTCAAGTTGCGGACTCTTAAGGTTAAAAAATAGATGATATCGTTTCAAGTCGGATTCTAAAGCATTGGAAATAAATGACTTTGTTCAAGTTGCCGATTCTTAAAGTTTGAAAATAGATGATATCGTTTAAAGTCGGATTCTAAAGCATTGTAAATAGATGACTTTGTTCAAGTTGCGGACTCTTATGGTTTGAAAACAGATGATATCGTTGAAAGTCAGTCACTAAAGCATTGTAAATATATGACTTTGTTCAAGTTGAGGATTCTCAAGGTTTGAAAATGAATGATAATGTTTAAAGTCGCATTCTAAAGCATTGTAAATGGATGACTTTGTTCAAGTTGCGAATTCTTAAGGTTTGAAAATAGATGATATCGTTTAAAGTCAGATTGTAAAGCATTGTAAATAGATGACTGTGTTCAAGTTGCGGATTCTTAAGGTTTGAAAATAGATGATATCGTTTAAAGTCGGATTCTAAAGCATTGTAAATAGATGACTTCGTTCAAGTTGCGGATTCTTAAGGTTTGAAAATAGATGATATCGTTTAAAGTCTGATTCAAAAGCATTGTAAATAGATGACTTTGTTCAAGTGGCGGACTCTTAATGTTTGTAAAATACATGATATTGTTTTAAGTACGATTCTAAAGCATTGTTAGTAGATGACTTTATTACATTTGCGGATTCTTTAGGTTTGAAAATAGATGATAATGTTTAAAGTCGCATTCTAAAGCATTGTAAATAGATGACTTTGTTCAAGTTGCGGATTCTTTAGGTTTGAAAATAGATGATATCGTTTAAAGTCGGATTCTAAAGCATTGTAAATAGATGACTTTGTGCAAGTTGCGGATTCTTAATGTTTGAAAATAGATGATATCGTTTAAAGTAAGATTCTAAAGCATTGTACATAGATTACTTTGTTCAAGTTGCGGATTCTTTGTGTTTGAAAATAGATGATATCGTTTAAATTCGGATTCTAAAGCATTGTAAATAGATGACTTTGTTCAAGTTGAGGATTCTCAAGGTTTGAAAATAGATGATAATGTTTAAAGTCGCATTCTAAAGCATTGTAAATGGATGACTTTGTTCAAGTTGCGGATTCCTGAGGTTTGCAAATAGATGATGTCGTTTAAAGTCGGATTGTAAAGTATTGTAAATAGATGATAGTGTTCAAGTTGCGGATTCTTAAGGTTTGAAAATAGATGATATCGTTTTACGTCGGATTCTAAAGCATTGTAAATAGATGACTTTGTTCAAGTGGCCGATCCTTAAAGTTTGAAAATGAATGATATCGTTTAAAGTCGGATTCTAAAGCATTGTAAATAGATGACTTTGTTCTAGTTGCGGATTTTTAATGTTTGAAAATAGATGATATAGTTTAAAGTCGGATTCTAAAGCATTGTAAATAGATGACTTTGTTCAAGTTGCGGATTCTTAAGGTTTGAAAATAGATGATATCGTTTAAAGTCGGATTCCAAAGCATTGTAAATAGATGACTTTGTTCAAGTTGCGCATTCTTAAGGTTTGAAAATAGATTATATCGTTTAAAGTCGGATTCTAAAGCATTGTAAATAGATGCCTTTGTTCAAGTTGCGGATTCTTACGGTTTGAAAATAGATGATATCGTTCAAAGTCTGATTCTAAAGCATTGTAAATAGATGACTTTGTTATAGTTGCCGATTTTTAAGGTTTGAAAATAGATGATATCGTTTAAAGTCGTATTCTTAAGCATCGTAAATAGATGCCTTTGTTCAAGTTGCGGATTCTTAAGGTTTGAAAATAGATGATATCGTTTAAAGTCGGATTTTAAAGCATTGTAAATAGATTGCTTTGTTCAAGTTGCGGATTCTTTAGGTTTGAAAATAGATGATATCGTTTAAAGTCGGATTCTAAAGCATTGTAAATAGATGACTTTGTTCAAGTTGCGGATTCTTAATGTTTGAAAATAGATGATATCGTTTAAAGTCGGATTCTAAAGCATTGTACATAGATTACTTTGTTCAAGTTGCGGATTCTTTGTGTTTTAAAATTAATGATATCGTTTAAAGTCGGATTCTAAAGCATTGTAAATAGATGACTTTGTTCAAGTTGCGGACTCTTAAGTTTTGAAAATAGATGATATCGTTTAAAATCGGATTCTAAAGCATTGTAAATAGATGACTTTGTTCAAGTTGCGGATTCTTAAGGTTTGAAAATAGATAATATCGTTTAAAGTCGGATTCTAAAGCATTGTAAATAGATGATATTGTTCAAGTTGCAAATTCTTAAGGTTTGAAAATAGATGATATAGTTTATAGTCGGGTTCTACAGCATTGTAAATAGATGACTTTGTTCAAGTTGCCGATTCTTAATGTTTGACAATAGATGATATCGTTTAAAGTCGGATTCTACAGCATTGTAAATAGATGACTTTGTTCAAGTTGGTGGATTCTTAGAGTTTGAAAATAGATGATATCGTTTAAAGTCGGATTCTAAAGCATTGTAAATAGATGACTTTGTTCAAGTTGCGAGTTGTTTAGGTTTAAAAGTAGATTATATCGTTTAATATCGGATACTAAAGAGTTGTAAATAGATTACTTTGTTTAAGTTGCGGATTATTAATGTTTGAAAATAGATGATATCGTTTAAGTCGGATTATAAAGCATTGTAAATAGATGACTTTGTTCAAGTTGCGGATACTTAATGTTAGAAAATAGATGATATCGTTAAAGTCGGATTCTAAAGCATTGTAAATAGATGACTTTGTTTCAGTTTCGGATTCTTAAGGTTTGAAAATAGATTATATCGTTTAAAGTCGGATTCTAAAGCATTGTAAATAGATGACTTTGTTCAAGTTGCGGATTCTTAAGATTTGAAAATAGATGATATCGTTTAAAGTCGGATTCTAAAGCATTGTAAATAGATGACTTTGTTTAAGTTGCGGAATCTTATGGTTTGAAAATAGATGATATCGTTTGAAATCGGATTCTAAAGCATTGTAAATAGATGAGTTTGTTCAAGTTGCGGATTCTTAAGGTTTGAAAATAGATGATATCGTTTAAAGTCGGATTCTAAAACATTGTAAGTAGATGACTTTGTTAAAGTTGCCGATTCTTAATGTTTGTAAAATAGATTATATCTTTTAAAGTCGTATTCTAAAGCATTGTAAATAGATGACTTTGTTCAAGGTGCAGACTTTGAAGGTTTGAAAATAGATGATGTCGTTTCAAATCAGATTCTAAAGCATTGTAAATAGATGACTTTGTTTAAGTTTCCGATTCTTAAGGTGTGAAAATAGAAGTTATCGTTTAAAGTTCGATTCTAAAGCATTGTAAATTGATGACTGTATTCAAGTTGCGGACTGCTAAGGTTTTATAATAGATGATATGCTTTAAAGTCGGATTCAAAAGCATTGTAAATAGATGACTTTGTTCAAGTTGCGCATTCTTCAGCTTGTAGAATAGACAGTATTGTTTACAGTCAGATTCTAAAGCATTGTAAATAGATGACTTCGTTCAAGTTGCCGATTCCTAAGGTTTGAAAATAGATAATATCGTTTAAAGTCGGATTCTAAAGCATTGTAAATAGATGACTTTGTTCAAGTTTCCGATTGTTAAGGTTTGAAAATAGATAATATCGTTTAAAGTCGGATTCTAAAGCATTGTAAATAGATGACTTTGTTCAAGTTGTTGATTCTTAAGGTTTGAAAATAAATGATATCGTTTAAAGTCGGATTCCAAAGCATTGTAAATAGATGACTTTGTTAAAATTGCGGATCGTTTAGGTTTGAATATAGATTATATAGTTTCAAGTCGGATTCTAAAGAATTGTAAATAGATGACTTTGTTCAAGTTGCGGATTCTTAAGGTTTGAAAATAGATGATATCTTATAAAGTCGGATTCTAAAGCATTGTAAATAGATAACATTGTGTAAGTTGCCGATTCTTAAGGTTTGAAAATAGATGATATCGCTTAAATTCGGATTCTAAAGCATTGTAAATAGATGACTTTGTTCAAGTTTCGAGTGGTTAAGGGTTAAAAATAGATGATATCGTTTAATGTAGGATTCTAAATCATTGTAAATTGATGACTTTGTTTAAGTTGCGGATTCCTAATGTTTGAAAATAGATGATATCGTTTCAAGTCGGATTCTAAAGCATTGTAAATAGATGACTTTGTTCAAGTTTCCGATTCTTAATGTTTGACAATAGATGATGTCGTTTAAAGTCGGATTTTAAAGCATTGTAAATGGATGACTTAGTTCAAGTTGCGGATTCTTAATGTTTGAAAATAGATGATATCGTTTAAAGTCGGATTCTAAAGCATTGTAAATAAATAACTTTGTTCAAGTTGCGGATACCTAATGTTTTAAAATGAATGATATCGTTTAAGGTCGGATTCTAAAGCATTGTAAATAGATGACTTTGTTCAAGTTGCGGATTCTTAATGTTTGAAAATAGATGACATAGTGTAAAGTTGGATTCTAAAGCATTGTAAATAGATTACTTTGTTCAAGTGTCGGAATCTTTGTGTTTGAAAATAGATGATATGGTTTAAATTCGGATTCTAAAGCATTGTAAATAGATGACTTTGTCTAAGTTGCGAATTCTTTAGATTTGAAAATAGATGATATCGTTTAAAGTCGGATTCTAAAGCATTGTAAATAGATGTCTTTGTTCAAGTTGCGGCCTCTTATGGTTTGAAAATAGATGATATCGTTTCAAGTCGGATTCTAAAGCATTGTAAATAGATGACTTTGTTCAAGTTTCCGATTCTTAAGGTGTGAAAATAGATGTTGTCGTTTAAAGTTCGATTCTAAAGCATTGTAAATAGATTACTTTGTTCAAGTTGCGGACTGCTAAGGTTTGAAAATAGATGATATCCTTTAAAGTCTGATTCTAAAGCATTGTAAATAGATGACTTTGGTCAAGTTGGTAGAATTTTAAGGTTTGAAAATAGATTATATCGTTTAAAGTTCGATTCTAAAGCATTGTAAATAGATGTCTTTGTTCAAGTTTCCGATTCTTAAAGATTGAAAATAGATGATATCGTTTAAAGTCGGATTCTAAAGCATTGTAAATAGATGACTTTGTTCAAGTTGCGGACTCTTAGGTTTTGAAAATAGATGATATCGTTTAAAATCGGATTCTAAAGCATAGTAAATAGATTACTTTGTTCAAGTTGCGGATTCTTAAGGTGTAAAAATAGAGGATATCGTTTAAAGTCGGATTCTAAAGCATTGTAAATAGATGATATTGTTCAAGTTGCAAATTCTTAAAGTTTAAAAATAGATGATATCGTTTATAGTCGGATTCTAAAGCATTGTAAATAGATGACTTTGTTCAAGTTGCCGATTCTTAATGTTTGAAAATAGATGATATCGTTTAAAGTCGGATTCTACAGCATTGTAAATATATTACTTTGTTCAATTTGCATACTCTTAAGGTTTGAAAATAGATGATATCGTTTAAAGTGGGATTCTACAGCATTGTAAATAGATTACTTTGTTCAAGTTGCGGATTCTTAAGGTTTGAAAATAGATTATATGGTTTAAAGTCGGATTCTAAAGCATTGTAAATAGATTACTTTGTTCAAGTACCGGACTGCTAAGGTTTGAAAATAGATGATATCGTTTAAAGTCGGATTCTAAAGCATTGTAAATAGATGACTTTGTTCACGGTGCTTGATTCTTAGAGTTTAGAAATAGATGATATCGTTTAAAGTTGGATTCTAAAGCATTGTAAATAGATGACTTTGTTCAAGTTGCGAGTTGTTTAGGTTTAAAAGTAGATTATATCGTTTAATGTCGGATACTAAAGCATTGTAAATAGATTACTTTGTTTAAGTTGCGGATTCTTAATGTTTGAAAATTGATACCATCGTTTACAGTCGGATTATAAAGCATTGTAAATTTTTGACTTTGTTCAAGTTGTGGATTCTTGATATTTGAAAATAGATGATATCGTTTAAAGTCGGATACTTAAGCATTGTAAATAGATGACTTTGTTAGAGTTGCGGATCCTACATGTTTGATAATAGATGATATCGTTTTAGTCGGATTGTAAAGCATTGTAAATAGATGACTTTGTTCAAGTTGCGGATACTTAATGTTTGAAAATAGATGATATCGTTTAAAGTCGGATTCTAAAGCATTGTAAATAGATGACTTTGTTTCAGTTTCGGATTCTTAAGGTTTGAAAATTAATGATTTCGTTTAAAGTCGGATTCTAAAGCATTGTAAATAGATGACTTTGTTCAAGTTGCCGATTCTGAAAGTTTGAAAATAGATTATATCGTTTAAAGTCGGATTCTAAAGCATTGTAAATAGATGACTTTTTTCAAGTTGCGGATTCTTAAGATTTGAAAATAGATGATATCGTTTAAAGTCGGATTCTAAAGCATTGTAAATAGATGACTGTGTTTAAGTTGCGGACTCTTATGGTTTGAAAATAGATGATATCGTTTCAAATCGGATTCTAAAGCATTTTAAATAGATGACTTTGTTCAAGTTGCGGATTCTTAAGGTTTTAAAATAGATGATATCGTTTAAAGTCGGATTCTAAAACATTGTAAGTAGATGAATTTGTTCAAGTTGCCGATTCTTAATGTTTGTAAAATAGATGATATCTTTTAAAGTCGGATTCTAAAGCATTGTAAATAGATTACTTTGTTCAAGTTGCAGACTCTGAAGGTTTGAAAATAGATGATGTCGTTTAAATCGGATTCTAAAGCATTGTAAATAGATGACTGTATTCAAGTTGCGGACTGCTAAGGTTTGATAATAGATGATATCCTTTAAAGTCGGATTCTAAAGCATTGTAAATAGATGACTTTGTGCAAGTTGCGGATTCTTCAGCTTTGAGAATAGACAGTATTGTTTACAGTCGGATTCTAAAGCATTGTAAATAGATGACTTCATTCAAGTTGCCGATTCCTAAGGTTTGAAAATAGATAATATCGTTTAAAGTCGGATTCTAAAGCATTGTAAATAGATGACTTTGTTCAAGTTTCCGATTGTTAAGGTTTGAAAATAGATAATATCGTTTAAAGTCGGATTCTAAAGCATTGTAAATAGATGACTTTTTTAAAATTGCGGATTCTTTAAGTTTGAAAATAGATGATATAGTTTCAAGTCGGATTCAAAAGCATTGTAAATAGATTACTTTGTTCAAGTTGCGGATTCTTAAGGTTTGAAAATAGATGATATCGTTTATAGTCGGATTCTAAAGCATTGTAAATAGATGACTTTGTTCAAGTTGCCGATTCTTAATGTTTGAAACAAGATGATATCGTTTAAAGTCCGATTCTACAGCATTGTAAATAGATTACTTTGTTCAAGTTGCATACTCTTAAGGTTTGAAAATAGATGATATCGTTTAAAGTGGGATTCTACAGCATTGTAAATAGATTACTTTGTTCAAGTTGCGGATTCTTAAGGTTTGAAAATAGATTATATGGTTTAAAGTCGGATTCTAAAGCATTGTAAATAGATTACTTTGTTCAAGTTGCGGACTGCTAAGGTTTGAAAATAGATGATATCGTTTAAAGTCGGATTCTAAAGCATTGTAAATAGATGACTTTGTTCAAGTTGTTGGATTCTTAGAGTTTGAAAATAGATGATATCGTTTAAAGTCGGATTATAAAGCATTGTAAATAGATTACTTTGTTCAAGTTGCAGACTCTCAAGATTTGAAAATAGATGATATCGTTTCAAATCGGATTCTAAAGCATTGTAAATAGATGACTTTGTTCAAGTTGCGGATTCTTAGGGTTTGCAAATAGATGATATCGTTTAAAGTCGGATTCTAAAGCATTGTAAATAGATGACTTTGTTCAAGTTGAAAGTTGTTAAGGTTTAAAAGTAGATGATATCGTTTAATGTCGGATACTAAAGCATTGTAAATAGATAACTTTGTTCAAGTTGCGGATTCTTAATGTTAGAAAATAGATGATATCGTTTAAAGTCGGATTCTAAAGCATTGTAAATCATTGACTTTGTTCAAGTTGCGGATTCTTGATGGTTGAAAATAGATGATATCGTTTAAAGTCGGATTCTAAAGCATTGTAAATAGATGACTTTGTTAGAGTTGCGGATCCTTAATGTTTGAAAATAGATGATATCGTTTAAGTCGGATTATAAAGCATTGTAAATAGATGACTTTGTTCAAGTTGCAGATACAAACTGTTTTAAAATAGATGATATCGTTTCAAGTCGGATTCTAAAGCATTGTAAATAGATGACTTTGTTCCAGTTTCGGATTCTTAAGGTTTGAAAATAGATGATTTTGTCAAAAGTCGTATTCTAAAGCATTGTAAATAGATGACTTTGTTAAAGTGAGCGATTCTTAAAGTTTGAAAATAGATTATATCTTTCAAAGTCGGATTCTAAATCATTGTAAATAGATGACTTTGTTCAAGTTGCGGATTCTTAAGATTTGAAAATAGATTAAATCGTTTAAAGTCGGATTCTAAAGCATTGTAAATAGATGACTTTGTTCAAGTTGCGGACTCTTATGGTTTGAAAATAGATGATATCGTTTAAAGTCGTATTCTAAAGCATTGTAAATAGATAGCTTTGTTCAAGTTGCGGATTCTTAATGTTTTAAAATAGATGATATCGTTTAAAGTCGGATTCTAAAGCATTGTAAATAGAGTAATTTGTTTAAGTTGCGGATTCTTAAGGATTGAAAATAGATGATATCGTTTAAAGTCGGATTCTAAAGCATTGTAAATAGATGACCGAGTTCAAGTTGCGGATTCTTGATGTTTGAAAATAGATGATATCGTTTAAAGTCGGATTCTTAAGCATTGTAAATAGATGACTTTGTTAGAGTTGCGGATCCTTAATGTTGGAAAATAGATGATATCGTTTAAATAGATGAATTTGTTTAAGTTGCGGATTCTTAAGTCGGAGTCTAAAGCATTGTGAAAAGATGACTTTGTTCAAGTTGCGGATACTTAATGTTTGAAAATAGATTATATCGTTTAAAGTCGGATTCTAAAGCATTGTAAATAGATGACTTTGTTCAAGTTGCGGACTCTTATGGTTTGAAAATAGATGATATCCTTTAAAATCATATTCTAAAGCATTGTAAATAGATAGCTTTGTTCAAGTTGATGATTCTTAATGTTTAAAAATAGATGATATCGTTTAAAGTCGGATTCTAAAGCATTGTAAATAGATGAATTTGTTTTAGTTGCGGATTCTTGATGTTTGAAAATAGATGATATCGTTTAAAGTCGGATTCTAAAGCATTGTAAATAGATGACTTTGTTAGAGTTGCGGACCCTTAATGTTGGAAAAAAGATGATAACATTTAAATAGATGAATTTGTTTAAGTTGCGGATTCTTAAGTCGGAGTCTAAAGCATTGTGAAAAGATGACTTTGTTCAAGTTGCGGACACTTAATGTTTGAAAATAGATGATATCGTTTAAAGTCGGATTCTAAAGCATTGTAAATAGATGACTTTGTTCAAGTTACGGATTCTTACGGTTTGAAAATAGATGATATCGTTTCAAGTCGGAGTCTAAAGCATTGTAAATAGATGACGTTGTTCAAGTTGCCGATTCTTAAAGTGTGAAAATAGATTATATCGTTTGCAGTCGGATTCAAAATCATTGTAAATAAATGACTTTGTTCAAGTTGCGGATTCTTAAGATTTGAAAATAGATGATATCGTTTAAAGTCGGATTCTAAAGCATTGTAAATAGATGACTTTGTTCAAGTTGCGGACTTTTATGGTTTTAAAATAGATGATAATTTTAAGAGTAAGATTCTAAAGCATTGTAAATAGATGACTTTGTTCAAGTTGAGGATTCTTAAGTGTTGAAAATAGATGATATTGTTTAAAGTCGGATTCTAAAGCATTGGAAATAGATGACTTTGTTCAAGTTCCGGATTCTACAGAGTTTGAAAATAGATTATATCGCTTAAAGTCGGATTTTAAAGCATTGTAAATAGATGACCTTGTTCAAGTTGCGAGTTGTTAAGGTTTAAAAGTAGATGATATCGTTTAATGTCGGATACTAAAACATTGTAAATAGATGACTTTGTTTAAGTTGCGGATTCTTAATGTTTGAAAATAGATGATATCGGTTAAAGTCGGATTCTAAAGCATTGGAAATAGATGACTTTGTTCAAGTTGCGGATACTCTATGTTTGAAAATAGATGATATCGTTTAAAGTCGGATTCTAAAGCATTGTAAATAGATGACTTTGTTCCAGTTGCGGATTCTTAAGGTTTGAAAATAGATGATATCGTTTAAAGTCGGATTCTAAAGCATTGTAAATCTTTGACTTTGTTCAAGTTGCGGATTCTTGATGGTTAAAAATAGATGATATCGTTTAAAGTCGGATTCTAAAGCATTGTAAATAGATGACTTTGTTAGAGTTGCGTATTCTTTTATGTTTGAAAATAGATGATATCGTTTAAGTCGGATTATAAAGCATTGTAAATAGATGACTTTGTTCAAGTTGCGGATACTTGATGTTTTAAAATAGATGATATCGTTTCAAGTCGGATTCTAAAGCATTGTAAATAGATGACTTTGTTCCAGTTTCGGATTCTTAAGGTTTGAAAATAGATGATTTTGTTTAAAGTCGGATTCTAAAGCATTGTAAATAGATGACTTTGTTCAAGTGGCCGATTCTTAAAGTTTGAAAATAGATTATATCGTTTAAAGTCGGATTCTAAATCATTGTAAATAGATGACTTTGTTCAAGTTGCGGATTCTTAAGATTTGAAAATAGATGACATCGTTTAAAGTCGGATTCTAAAGCATTGTAAATAGATGACTTTGTTCAAGTTGCGGACTTTTATGGTTTTAAAATAGATGATAATTTTAAGAGTAAGATTCTAAAGCATTGTAAATAGATGACTTTGTTCAAGTTGAGGATTCTTAAGTGTTGAAAATAGATGATATTGTTTAAAGTCGGATTCTAAAGCATTGGAAATAGATGACTTTGTTCAAGTTCCGGATTCTACAGAGTTTGAAAATAGATTATATCGCTTAAAGTCGGATTTTAAAGCATTGTAAATAGATGACCTTGTTCAAGTTGCGAGTTGTTAAGGTTTAAAAGTAGATGATATCGTTTAATGTCGGATACTAAAACATTGTAAATAGATGACTTTGTTTAAGTTGCGGATTCTTAATGTTTGAAAATAGATGATATCTGTTAAAGTCGGATTCTAAAGCATTGGAAATAGATGACTTTGTTCAAGTTGCGGATACTCTATGTTTGAAAATAGATGATATCGTTTAAAGTCGGATTCTAAAGCATTGTAAATAGATGACTTTGTTCCAGTTGCGGATTCTTAAGGTTTGAAAATAGATGATATCGTTTAAAGTCGGATTCTAAAGCATTGTAAATCTTTGACTTTGTTCAAGTTGCGGATTCTTGATGGTTAAAAATAGATGATATCGTTTAAAGTCGGACTCTAAAGCATTGTAAATAGATGACTTTGTTAGAGTTGCGTATTCTTTTATGTTTGAAAATAGATGATATCGTTTAAGTCGGATTATAAAGCATTGTAAATAGATGACTTTGTTCAAGTTGCGGATACTTGATGTTTTAAAATAGATGATATCGTTTCAAGTCGGATTCTAAAGCATTGTAAATAGATGACTTTGTTCCAGTTTCGGATTCTTAAGGTTTGAAAATAGATGATTTTGTTTAAAGTCGGATTCTAAAGCATTGTAAATAGATGACTTTGTTCAAGTGGCCGATTCTTAAAGTTTGAAAATAGATTATATCGTTTAAAGTCGGATTCTAAATCATTGTAAATAGATGACTTTGTTCAAGTTGCGGATTCTTAAGATTTGAAAATAGATGACATCGTTTAAAGTCGGATTCTAAAGCATTGTAAATAGATGACTTTGTTCAAGTTGCGGACTCTTATTGTTTGAAAATAGATGATATCGTTTAAAGTCGTATTCTAAAGCATTGTAAATAGATAGCTTTGTTCAAGTTGCGGATTCTTAATGGTTGAAAATAGATGATATCGTTTAAAGTCGGATTCTAAAGCATTGTAAATAGATTAATTTGTTAAAGTTGCGGATGCTTAAAGATTGAAAATAGATGATATCGTTTAAAGTCGAGTTCTAAAGCATTGTAAATAGATGACTTTGTTCAAGTTGCGGATTCTTGATGTTTGAAAATAGATGATATCGTTTAAAGTCGGATTCTAAAGCATTGTATATAGATGAATTGTTAGAGTTGCGGATCCTTAATGTTGGAAAATAGATGATATCGTTTCAAGTCGGAGTCTAAAGCATTGTAAATAGATGACGTTGTTCAAGTTGCATATTCTTAAAGTTTGAAAATAGATTATATCGTTTGAAGTGTGATTCTAAATCATTGTAAATAGATGACTTTGTTCAAGTTGCGGATTCTTAAGATTTGAATATAGATGATATCGTTTAAAGTCGGATTCTAAAGCATTGTAAATAGATGACTTTGTTCAAGTTGCGGACGCTTATGGTTTGAAAATAGATGATAATGTTTAGAGTCGGATTCTAAAGCATTGTAAATAGTTGACTTGTTCCAGTTGCGGATCCTTAAGGTTTGAAAATAGATGATATCGTTTAAAGTCGGATTCTAGAGCATTGTAAATGGATGACTTTGTTCAAGTTTAGGATTCTCAAGGTTTGAAAATAGATGATATTGTGAAAGTCGGATTCTAAAGCATTGTAAATAGATGACTTTGTTCAAGTTGCGGATTCTTAAGGTTTAAAAATAGATGATATCGTTTAAAGTCGGATTCTAAAGCATTGTAAATAGATGACTTCGTTCAAGTTGCGGACTCTTATGGTTGGAAAATAGATGATAATGTTTAAAGTCGGATTCTAAAGCATTGTAAATAGATGACTTTGTTCAAGTTGCGGATTCTTAATGTTTGAAAATAGACGATATCGTTTAAAGTCGGATTCTAAAGCATTGTAAATAGATGACTTTGTTCAGTTGCGGACTCTTAAGGTTTGAAAATAGATGATATCGTTTCAAGTCGGATTCTAAAGCATTGTAAATAGATGACTTTGTTCAAGTTGCGAGTTGTTTAGGTTTAAAAGTAAATGATATCATTTCATGTCGGATACGTAAGCATTGTAAATACATGACTTTGTTTAAGTTGCGGATTCTTAATGTTTTAAAATAGATTATATCGTTTAAAGTCGGATTCTAAAGCATTGTAAATAGATGACTTTGTTCCAGTTGCGGATTCTTAATGGTTTGAAAATAGATGATATCGTTTCAAGTCGGATTCTAAAGCATTGTAAATAGATGACTTTGTTCAAGTTTCCGATTCTTAAAGTTTGAAAATAGATTATATCGTTTAAAGTCGGATTCTAAATAATTGTAAATAGATGACTTTGTTCAAGTTGCTGATTCTTAAGATTTGAAAATAGATGATATTGTTTAAAGTCGGATTCTAAAGCATTGTAAGTAGATGACTTTGTTCAAGTTGCGGACTCTTATGGTTTGAAAATAGATGATATCGTTTCAAGTCGGATTCTAAAGCATTGTAAATAGATGACTTTGTTCAAGTTGAGGATTCTCAAGGTTTGAAAATAGATGATATTGTTTAAAGTCGGACTCTAAAGCATTGTAAATGGATGACTTTGTTCAAGTTGCGGATTCTTAAGGTTTAAAAATAGATGATACCGTTTAAAGTCGGATTCTAAGGCATTGTAAATAGATCACTTTGTTCAAGTTGCGGATTCTTTAGGTTTGAAAATAGATCATATCGTTTAAAGTCGGATTATAAAGCATTGTAAGTAGATGACTTTGTTCAAGTTGCGGATTCTTAATGTTTGAAAATAGATGATATCGTTTAAAGTCGGATTCTAAAGCATTGTAAATAGATGACTTTGTTCCAGTTGCGGATTCTTAATGGTTTGAAAATAGATGATATCGTTTCAAGTCGGATTCTAAAGCATTGTAAATAGATGACTTTGTTCAAGTTGCCGATTCTTAAAGTTTGAAAATAGATGATATTGTTTAAAGTCGGATTCTAAAGCATTGTAAATGGATGACTTTGTTCAAGTTGCGGATTCTTAAGGTTTAAAAATAGATGATATCGTTTAAAGTCGGATTCTAAGGCATTGTAAATAGATCACTTTGTTCAAGTTGCGGATTTTTAAGGTTTGACAATAGATCATATCGTTTAAAGTCGGATTCTAAAGCATTGTAAGTAGATGACTTTGTTCAAGTTGCCGATTCTTAATGTTTGAAAATAGATGATATCGTTTAAAGTCGGATTCTAAAGCATTGTAAATAGATTACTTTGTTCAATTTGCAGACTCTTACGGTTTGAAAATAGATAGTATCGTTTCAATTCGGATTCTAAAGCATTGTAAATAGATAACTATGTTTAAGTTGCGGACTGCTAAGGTTTTAAAATAGATGATATCCTTTAAAGTCGGATTCTAAAGCATTGTAAATAGATGACTTTGTCTAAGTTGGTGGATTCTTAGGGTTTTAAAATAGATGATATCGTTTAAAGTCGGATTCTAAAGTAGGGAACATGAACATGAAGAGGGCTTACTTGCGAAACGTTATCGGGTTTGCTTGTCCTGTGCGCTGCGAGTGAAAGAAAGAAAGAAGGAAAGAAATCCAACATGGCGTCCCTGAATGTTTATTACATACAGTTCACGCAAAATCTCGCAAAGTCTCGCTGCACGTATGGAAATTAGGTGTGACTGGATATTATAAAAAGCGAGTCTCGTACCGTCTCAGAAGAACGGAGTGTGCAAAGCGAGTGCACGTGTCGAGCAGTAAGAGCTGCTTTGGAGGTTAACAGTGACTTGCGACCTTCGTTATTATTTCAAGCTATCTCGGCGATGGACAAGTTCGACGGCTCCCCCTCCGGACCCTCTGTAGTCGAGTGGTGGGAGAAAGCCGAGCGCGTCTGCAGACTTTGCAATATAAAGGATCCTGCACTGGTCATCCCGCTGAGGCTGACCAAAGGAGCATATTCGGTGTATCAGCAGCTCGGAGACGAACCAGGCCTGGAGGAAATTAGGCAGGCGCTATACGCAGCCTTTGCTGTGGACCCTTTCGTCGCCTGGAGGCAGTTCACCGAACGGCGGCTTGGGCTAGATGAGACTGTGGACGTCTACCTGGCCGATTGGAGGAGGCTAGCCGCGCCGTTTGGTGGAACAAGCGAGCGAATACTGGGATGCGCTTTTCTGACTGGACTCCCAGACGGCGCCAGCAGACTGCTGCAGACATCGTCCAGACTCAGTGAGATTGGGGTTGACAAGTTGTTGGCCAGAGCCCGAAACATTTTGAAAGAGGACACAGAGCCGGTTTCGGCAGCTGCGGAAGCGTCTTCACCACCAACAGAAGACGTGAGATGCTACAAATGTGGCGGGCCGAATCATTTTTCAAAAGACTGCCGTAGCCGAAGCGGTGCAAAGGACGCGCCCGATCGAGGAACGTTAAAACGCGTGCGTTGTTACCGGTGCAACAAGCTGGGTCACGTGGCAAGAGGTTGTCCGGGAAACGGGCAAGGGGAGTAAGCTATAGCGCCAGTCTTCTCCCCAGATCGTCGCCAAATAAGGCGCTACCCACAGTGAGCGTGCGCGTAAACGGGCGTGAGCGCTTCGCGCTCGTAGACACCGGGTGCACGCAGACCCTCGTGCGCAAAGCATGCTGTGACGCATGGGATAAGGAAAGGATCTCGGTATTGACGGTTGGCGGTGGCTCGATTGCCTCTTGTGGCGTTAGCATCATTCGCGCAGGTGTCGGCGATGGGCCTACAGTAACCGCACGAGCCTTGGTTATAAACGGTGACCTGCTCGGTTACGACCTACTCCTGGGAATGGACGTCATCAAGGAATTGGGAGGTGTACGCATTGATGGTGAGGGTAGAGCACATTTTGCAAAAGCGGGCCTTGCTCTGAGTGCAGCTATGAAGCTGGAACAGCCTGATTGTTGTGCGGAATTCGACCAGCGCACAAAATCCTAGACAGCCTCCTGGAAGTGGTCGGAGGAGCAGCCACCCGAGAAATTATGCAATAAGGTGCCAGAATACAAAATTCCCCCCGGAGCTCGTGCAGAATACGACAAGGAACTACAAACTTGGATTAGTAATGGATGGCTAGTTCCGTATTCAGAGAAGGAATTGGGTCCTCCAAAGTGCCTAATCCCGTTAATGGCGGTTATCCAACAGAATAAGCAGAAGGTGAGGCCGGTGCTCGACTATCGAGAATTGAATGAGCACGTGGACCCTTTTACAGCTTGCGCGGACGTATGCACTGAAAAGTTGAGGGAATGGCGGCAAGTGGGATCTAATGTATCTGTACTGGATCTTCACAAAGAATACCTTCAAGTGCGTGTACACAAATCACTATGGCCCTATCAAACGGTGCTCATCAAGGGGAAAAGGTATTGCCTAACCCGCATGGGATTTGGACTTAATTTTGCGCCATCAATTATGCAAATGATTGTTGACACCATTCTGACTAAAGATGAGCGCATTCAGCGGGCAACGTCTGCATATATTGATGACGTGTACGTGGACGAGGAAATTGTATCTGCGGCGCGCGTGAGGGAGCATCTCTACAACTTTGGCCTTCTCAGCAAGGAACCGGAAAGGCTACGAGATGGCGCACGGGTACTTGGTTTGCAGGTCTGGGAGGAAGATGACGTTCTGTATTGGAAACGAGGAAATGAAACCCCGGACATGCCTTGTATTGTTACACGACGAAACGTGTTTTCCTTGTGCGGAAAGTTAGTTGGACACCTTCCTGTCGGCGGCTGGCTTCGTGTTGCGGTGGCATTTATTAAGCGAAGACCCTCCGCCGTCACCACTGGATAAGATGACGAAACTCATGACGTCCCTCTCAATACAATGCTCAAAGAAGTCCTCACCAGGGTGCACAAGGAAGACCCAACGCGAGGCAGATGGTGCGTCGACAGCCAGAACCTTAGTGTGTGGGTTGATGCAAGCTCTCTCGCCATTGGTGTATCGGTGGTCCATGATGGAATGGTGGTGGAAGACGCTTGCTGGTTACGCCCAGAAAAGGACTCCCAGCACATAAACCTGGCAGAACTTGATGCGGTTATCAAGGGGATAAACTTGGCAATCATTTGGAAGACGACCACCCTGCGACTATTCACGGATTCTGCTTGCGTCCATAAGTGGATTTCAGATACTCTCACCGGGAGGGCCAGAATACGAACCAAAGCCACGAGCGAGATGCTCATCCGACGGCGGCTCGACACGATCATGAAGCTGGTGAACGAATATGCTCTGTCAATAGAGGTGTCCCTGGTCAAATCCAGCCTGAACAAAGCAGATTGTTTGACGAGAGTACCTCAAAGATGGCTTGATGCCATAAGAAAGACTATTGAACCCATGCAGCCCGCCTGCGCCGCTTCTATGAGCCCCGTTCGATCTAATACCATCAAAGAAGTCCACCAACAAACCGGGCACCCTGGGGTCAAGCGGGCCCTATATTTCGCTAAGTTGGTTGAACCAGGAGTACAAAAGGCAGACGTCAGGAAAGTGGTCAAAGATTGTATAGCATGCCAATCCATTGATCCAGCACCCGTTCGCTGGGAGAAAGGAAAGCTGGTAGTGGAAAGCCATTGGAACCGGCTGGCGATGGATATTACTCACCACAACGGTGAGGATTTCTTGACTCTCATTGATTGCGGTCGATCCAGGTTTGCGATATGGCGCATGCTGCGCCGGCAGGATGCAGCCAGCATCATCCGTCAGTTAAACAATATTTTTCTTGAACGTGGCCCCCCAACGGAGATATTAACCGACAATGGCGCTGCATTCACTAGTGAGCAGTTCAGAAAGTTTGCTGATGGCTGGGGAGTACACCTGAGGTTTCGATGCGCCCACGTACCGAGTAGAAATGGGGTCATCGAGCGGAATCACAGAACCGTCAAAACCATTGCGGCCAGGACGGGCTGCACGGTATTTGAGGCAGTCTACCTGTATAACGTAACCCCAAAGGATAATGTTTCACCCTCTACAGCGCCGGCTGACAGCTTGCACAGGTATCACGTCAGGGGGAAAGGCATAGAGACTAACCCGCTGCCCGAACTGGAAGTAACCAAAGAGAAACTGAAAAAAGGGGATGTCGTCTGGATTAAGAACCCGCGCGGCAAGTGTACAACGAAATACGGAGTTGGACGCGTACCGAGGTAATCAGCCCACAGGCGGTGCGAGTCGACGGCATGCCCCGTCACATTAGGGACCTACGGTTAGCAACGCAATCATCACTGAACGACAAGAGCGAGTCGGAGTCAGAGAGCAGTGAGGCATCGCTCTGGCTTGCAGCAGCCCCATCGGACAGTGACTCGGATATCAGCAGTATCCCAGCGGACGCGATGTTTCTCGACCCTCAGACCGCGGACGAGAGCACAAGCGAAGATGAGGCTTGCGTTGTCCCCCTGCGAAGAAGCAACCGGCGAAGGCGATCGAGGCCTCCCTGCCATCTCTGTGATCATAAGATCAGGGGGGAGTGTAGGGAACATGAACATAAAGAGGGCTTACTTGCGAAACGTCCTCGTGTTTGCTAGTCCTGTGCGCTGCGAGTGAAAGAAAGAAAGGAGGAAAGAAATCCAACATGGCGTCCCTGAATGTTTATTACATACAGTTCACGCAAAATCTCGCAAAGTCCCGCTGCACTTATGGATATTAGGTGTGACTGGATATTATAAAAAGCGAGTCTCGTACCGTCTCAGAAGAACGGAGTGTGCGAAGCGAGTGCACGTGTCGAGCAGTAAGAGCTGCTTTGGAGGTTAACAGTGACTTGCGACCTTCGTTATTATTTCAGTAAATAGATGACTTTGTTCAAGTTGCGGATTCTTAGGGTTTGAAAATAGATGATATCCTTTAAAGTCGGATTCTAAAGCATTGTAAATAGATGTCTTTAGTCAAGTTGGTGGATTCTTACGGTTTGAAAATAGATGATATCGTTTAAAGTCGGATTCTAAAGCATTGTAAATAGATAACTTTGTTAAAGTTGCCGATGCTTAATGTTTGAAAATAGATGATATCGTTTAAAGTCAGATTCTAAAGCATTGTAAATAGATTACTTTGTTTAAAGTTGCAGACACTTACGGTTTGAAAATAGATGATATCGTTTCAAATCGGATTCTAAAGCATTGTACGTAGATGACTTTATTACAGTTGCGGATTCTGAAGGTTTGAAAATAGATGATAATGTTAAAAGTCGCATCTTAAAGCATTGTAAATAGATGACTTTGTTCAAGTTGCCGATTCTTAAGGTTTGAAAACAGATGATATTGTTTGAAGTCGGATCCTAAATCATTGTAAGTAGATGACTTAATTACAGTTGCGGATTCTTAAGGTTTGAAAATAGATGATAATGTTTAAAGTCGCATTCTAAAGCATTGTAAATAGATGACCTTGTTAAGTTGCGGACTATTAAGGTTTTAAAATAGTTGATGGCGTTTTAAGTCGGATTCTAAAGCATTGTAAATACATGACTTTCTTCAAGTTGCCGATTCTTAAGGTTTGAAAATAGATAATATTGTTTAAAGTACGATTCTAAAGCATTGTAAGTAGATGACTTTATTACAGTTGCGGATTCTTTAGGTTTGAAAATAGATTTTAATGTTTGAAGTCGGATTCTAAAGCATTGTAAATAGATGACTTTGTTCAAGTTGCGGATTCTTAAGGTTTGAAAATAGATGATATCGTTTAAAGTCGGATTCTAAAGCATTGTAAATAGATGACTTTGTTCGAGTTGCGGATTTATAAGGTTTGAAAATAGATGATATCGTTTAAAGTCGGATTCTAAAGCATTGTAAATAGATGACTTTGTTTAAGTTGCGGATTCTTAATGTTTGAAAATAGATGATATCGTTTAAAGTCGGATTCTAAAGCATTGTAAATAGATGACATTGTTACAGTTGCGGACTCTTAAGGTTTGAAAATAGATGATATCGTTTAAAATCTGATTCTAAAGCATTGTTAATACCTGACTTTGTTCAAGTTGCGAATTCTTTAGGTTTGATAATAGATGATATCGGTTGAAGTCGGATTCTAAAGCATTGTAAATAGATGACTTTGTTCAAGTTGCGAATTCTTTAGGTTTGAAAATAGATGATATCGGTTTAAGTCGGATTCTAAAACATTGTAAATAGAGGACTTTGTTCAAGTTGCCGATTCTTAAGGTTTGAAAATAGATGATATCGTTTAAAGTCGGATTCTAAAGCATTGTAAGTAGATGACTTTATTCAAGTTTGCGATTCTTAATGTTTGAAAATAGATGATATCGTTTAAAGTCGGATTCTGAAGCATTGTTAAATAGATTACTTTGTTCAAGTTGCAGACTCTTAAGGTTTGTAAATAGATGATATCGTTTGAAGTCGGATTCTAAAGCATTGTAAATAGATGACATTGTTCAAGTTGCGGACTCTTATGGTTTGAAAATAGATGATATTGTTTCAAGTGGGATTCTAAAGCATTGTAAATAGGTGACTTTGTTCAAGTTGCGGATTCTCAAGGTTTGAAAATAGAGTATATCGTTTAAAGTCGGATTCTAAAGCATTGTAAATAGATGACTTTGTTATAGTTGCGGATTCTTAAGGTTTGAAAATAGATTATATTGGTTTAAGTCTGATACTAAAGAATTGTAAATGGATGACTTTGTTCAAGTTGCAGATTCTTAAGGTTTGAAAATAGATGATATCGTTTGAAGTCGGATTCTAAAGCATTGTAAATAAATGACTTTGTTATAGTTGTCGATTCGAAATGTTTTAAAATACATGATATCGGTTAAAGTCGGATTCTAAAGCATTGTTAATAGATGACTTTGTTCAAGTTGCAGATTCTTAAGGTTTCAAAATAAATGATATCGTTTAACGTCGGATTCTACAGCATTGTACATAGATTACTTTGTTCATGTTGCAGATTCTTAATGTGTCAACATAGATGATATCGTTTAAAGTCGGATTCTAAAGCATTGTAAATAGGTGACTTTGTTCAAGTTGCCGATTCTTAATGTTCGAAAATCGATGATATCGGTTAAAGTCAGATTCTAAAGCATTGTAAATAGATGACTTTGTTAAGGTTGCGGATTCTTAAGGTTTGAAAATAGATGATATCGTTTAAAGTCGGTTTCTAAAGAATTGTAAATAGGTGACTTTGTTCACGTTGCCGGTGTTTAAGGTTTGAAAATAGATGATATTGTATGAAGTCGGATTCAAAATAATTGTAAATAGATGACTTTGTTCAAGTTTCCGATTCTTATGGTTAGAAAAAAGATGATATCAGTGAAAGTCGGATTCTAAAGCATTGTAAATAGATGACTTTGTGCAAGTTGCGGATTCTAAAGCTTTGAAAGATGATGATATTGTTTAAAGTCGGATTCTAAAGCATTGTGAATAGATGACTTTGTTCAAGTTGCCGATTCTTAAAGTTTGAAAATAGATGATATTGTTTAAAGTCGGATGCTAAAGCATTGTAAATAGACGACTTTGTGCAAGTTGCGGATTCTTAAAGTTTCAAAATAGATGATATCGTTTAAAGTCGGATTCTAAAGCAATGTAAATAGATTACTGTGTTCAAGTTGCCGATTGTAAAGCTTTGAATATAGAGAATATCGTTAAAAGTCGGATTGTAAAGCATTGTAAATAGATGACTTTGTTCGAGTTCTCGATTAAAAGGGTTTTAAAATAGATGATATCGTTTAAAGTAGGTTTCTAAAGCATTGTAAATACATGACTTCGTTCCAGTTGCGGATTTTTAAGCTTTGAGAATAGACGATATCGTTAAAAGTCGTATTCTAAAGCATTGTAAATAGATGACTTTGTTTATTTTGCCGATTCGTAAAGTTTGAAAAAAGATGATATCGTTTAAAGTCGGATTCTAAAGCATTGTAAGTAGATGAGTTAGTTCAAGTTACCGATTATTGAGGTTTGAAAATATATGATATCGTTTAAAGTCGGATTCTTAAGCATTGTAAATAGATGACTTAGTTTTAGTTGCCGATTCTTAATGGTTTGAAAATAGATGATGCTGTTTAAAGTCGGATTCTATAGCATTGTACCTATATGACTTTGTTCCAGTTGCCGTTTCTTAAGGTTTGAAAATAGATGATATCGTCTAAAGTCGGATTCTAAAGCATTGTAAATAGATGATTTGTTTAAAGTTGCGGATTCTTAAGGTTTGAAAATAGATGATATCGTTTATAGTCGGATCCTATAGCATTGTAAATAGATGACTTAGTTCAAGTTGCAGATTCTTAAGGTTTGCAAATAGATGATATCGTTTAAAGTCGTTTTCTAAAGCATTGTAAATAGATGACTTTGTTATAGTTGCGGATACTTTAGGTTTGAAAATAGATTATATTGTTTAAAGTCTGATACTAAAGAATTGTAAATAGATGACTTTGTTCAAGTTTCAGATTCTTAAGGTTTGAAATTGATGATATCGTTTAAAGTCGGATTCTAAAGCATTGTAAATAAATGACTTTGTTATAGTTGTCGATTCGAAATGTTTGAAAATAGATGATATCGTTTAAAGTCGGATTCTAAAGTATTGTTAATAGAGGAGAGAGTTCAAGTTGCAGATTCTTAAGGTGTGAAAATAGATGATATCCTTTGAAGTCGGATTCTAAAACATTGTAAATAGATGACTTTGTTCGTGTTGAGGATTCTAAAGGTGTCAACATAGATGATATCGTTTAAAGTCGGATTCTAAAGCATTGTAAATTGGTGACTTTGTTCAAGTTGCCGATTCTTGAGGTTTAAAAATAGAGGATATTGTTTTAAGTCGGATTCTAAAGCATTGTAAATAGATGACTTTATTCAAGTGGCTGATTCTTAATGTTTGAAAATCGATGATATCGTTTGAAGTCATATTTTAAAGCATTGTAAATAGATGACTTTGTTAAGGTTGCGGATTCTTAAGGTTTGAAGATAGATGATATTTGTAACGTAAAAAGAAGACACGAATAGAAAAACCTTTTCTAAGGCTTTATTCAATTAATTCAAAACTACAATGCCAACAAGGCAAGAGGCCAAGAACGTATATATGGTAAAAGAAAGAGAACGCATTTAAATTAAAAAGTCACGTGGACAAGAAAACCCAGTAATTTTACTTTAACGGAAATATATGCAAGTGCACGTAATCCATCTCGTAATCCCAAGGTGGTGAGTTCAATCCTGGGCAAATGCAGCTGAAGAAATATAATATACATAACATTTTCCCCTACTTGTAACAGAGATTGTTATCAGAAAGTTTTATAAATCCAGACGCTGGACTGGTTTGCGAATCCTGCTAGACCGGCGGGGAAGTAGTTCACTCTCAGAAGCACCATATCTCTGGGAAGGTGGATTCTCTGAATTCTGATTCACTAATTCATTTTCTGTATAACTTTTTCTGAGGTGAAGGAGTATTTGTGGAACTTGTATCAGGCAAAGGCCCCATGTCAGGTAGAACGTTTTCAGCAGAAGCTTGAGATCGACCCGAGCGTGGAAAACGTGCTAAATGTCTTAGTGCTACTGAATCTTCCCGGCCATCATGATATCGTAATATTGCATGTGTAGGGTTAGCCTCGAAGAGGTCCACTACCTCAACGATCGGGTCATATTTACTCCTGTTACCAAATCGCTTTAATAACACTTCCCCAGGCTCACAGAGCCAAACAGGTAATGCAGTGCCAGTGGAAGAGCGCCTTTTAAAATTGAACATGCGTTCGTGAGGCGTAGCATTTGTGGAGGTGCATAGTAGAGAGCGAATAGTTTGTAAAACATCCTGTAGAACATCCTGCCAAGCGCTAATGGGTAACCGTTTTGATCCCAAAGCTAATAAGATGGTGTTCCAAATAATGCCGTTATAGCGCTCACATTGGCTGTTACCTCTTGGGTTATACGCAGTAGTATTACTGGATCCAATTCCAAGTCGCAGCAAAAATTGTTTGAATTCCTCCGACATAAACGAAGTTCCTCGATCGGAATGGATGAATGAGGGAAGTCCAAAAATAGAAAAAATATTCACCAGGCACTGAATCGCGGTTTGAAAGGAGCAATCACGACAAGGGAAAGCAAACGGAAATCGACTGTATTCATCGACGACTGTAAATATGTAACGGCAACCTGATGAAGATGCCGGGATAGGTCCTTTGTAATCGACAGAAAGACGCTGGAATGGAGCAGTAGAACGGATAAGAATATTATTAGTAGAAGTAAAGAATTGGGGTTTTATTTTGGCGCAAGTAGTACATTGAGATGTCACACGTCGGATTTCATCAAGTGAATATGGCAAATTTTGTGACCTTAGAAAATGCCAAAAGCGTTGTACTCCAGGATGTATTAAGGAATCATGAATTGATTTTAGTTCCTCCAAGGAAGAAACAGCAGCACCACATACTCTGGATAATGTGTCAGCGACAATATTTTCATTCCCGGGACGGTGTTTTATATCATATGAAAAGGGAAGAAGTTCCATTTTCCACCGTATAATTTTATCGTTTTTAATTTTTCCACGATTAGCAGGTTTAAACACAAAAGATACGGCTTGTTGATCAGTAATAATAGTAAAATGTTTCCCAACAATGAGATCTCTCCATTTACGAACACATTCGACTATGGCATATGCTTCTTTTTCGACTATATGAAGTCGCATTTCAGAGAGGTTTAACGACCGAGAAAAGAATGCTTCAGGTCTCCCAGCTTGTAAAAGAGTGCCTCCGATAGCCTTTTCTGAGGCATCGGTTTCAATAATAAACGGCAATTCATCATCAATAACTTTTACGGATGATTCAGCAATGTCTTTCTTGAGTTTTTCGAAAGAATTTACAACTATAGGAGGCATAGGGAATTGTTTATTTTCGACCAGTGGACGAATTTTGTATGAATACTTAGGTATCCATTTCGCATAGTAAGCAAACATACCAAGACACCTTTTTAACGATTTTGAATCGGAAGGGGAAGGCATTTGCACAAGAGGTCTCAAACGCTCTGGATCAGGTTGAAGAGTTCCGTTACAAATTTGGTATCCAAGCACGTTAATAGAACGAAGTAAAAACTTTGATTTTTCCCGGTTTATTTCGAGGTTGTATGTCGAGGCAGCTTTTAAGAAATACTCCAAATTGACGTCATGCTCCTCCTGGGTTTTACCGCAAATAGTTATATCATCTATATACGAGAAGGTTCCAGGTAATTTGTTATCAGAAATGAAAGAATTCATAAATCGTTGAAAGGCAGAAACCCCGTTTGTGACCCCCATGGGTATTCGTTTAAATTGGTACAGACGGTTTCCAGCCTGAAAAGCCGTATAGGGGCGATCTTCAGGGCAAATTTCAATCTGATAGTATGCTTTGGACAAGTCAATTATACTAAAGATACGATACTGGGCTATTTGGTCAACGAGATCCCCAATTCGTGGCAAGGGGTATGCATCAAGTAAGGTGAAACGGTTAATAGTTTGGGAGAAATCGACTACCAATCGTTTCTTTTTATTAGTTGACGAAGTCACAACAATTTGAGCGCGCCACGGAGAGTAACTTGGTTCAATTATATCATCCTCAAGGATTTGTAGAATTTCTTTTTCAATGAATCGAGAGTCCTCCGCACGGTAATTTCGGGACCCAGTAGCAATAGGTTTGCAATCACGGGTCAAGTTTCGGAACAATTTAACGGGTGCACAACTGATTTTGGTTAAAGCGCAGATTTTTAGAATATCCTGAGACCCTCCAAAAGAAATAGTGATACTCTGGTGTAGTTTTAAGAAGGGCACTCTGAGTATAATATCCATACAGGAATCAGGAAGTACTGTGAAGTCAATTTCTTTATATTCGTAACCATTGAAGATAACGTCCTCAGTACAATATTCAGATAGCTTGAGGGAAATGGCCAATGATGCCATGGAAATTACGGAATTCCGTTTAGAAGTAGACAGTTTCATTGTTTTAACAATACGAGCACTGATAAAGTTATCAGAACTGCCGGTGTCTATGAGAGCAGTTAATCGTTTACCCTTTAATTTTACAATTTTAGTAATAGGAGGGAACCTATCATCATCTTTAGCACGGGCTACTATAATAGCTGAGGTGGAACGTGAAGGTGTAGACATTGTAGAACGACAAACTTTGGCAAAATGGCCGAGTTTGCCACAGTTTCGACATACTTTATCGCGGGCAGGACAGTGGCGGCGATCATCCTTAATGTGACGTTTCCCTCCGCAGTTGTAGCACTTTCCATGAGCAGGAAGGGCAGCAGACAATTGTACAGATTCACACTTCATAGGAGCAGTAATAGTGGCCTCCTCGACAGAATCAGTAAACACATTTTTAGTCGTGGTAGCAGCAACGGTAGGTCCAATCTGAGAAGCGTATGACTCAGCACGAAATTGAGCCTGTTCTAAAGCTCTAGCACATTGAGTAGCCTCCTTGAGATTTAACGTATCATTTTCAAGTAGTCTGGCACGTATTACGGAAGACCGGAGACCACGTATAAATGAATCACGGACAGATTCATCTCTGTAAGTAGTAGCAGTAACATCTTTGAAGCAACAGTCTGCGGCAAGTCGGTTCAAGGCCTGAAGGTACTGGTCTACAGACTCATTTTCCTGCTGTAGACGTGTAGAAAGCAAATGTCTAGAATGAATAACGCTTGGAGACTTATCATAAACACTTTTCAGCAATTCAACAGCATCTTCGAATCCAGAACAACCCTCGATAATGTCAGCAACGGTAGCACCAATGTTTAAATAAAGGACTTCGAGTTTGTCTGGATTTGAAGAAGCAATAGTAGATAAGTAATAAGTACAATTACGGTATCATAGTCTCCAGAGCTTGCCAGCCTGAGGGTCTGCAGAAGATATATCAAACTTGTCCAGACGAATGATCTTATCCATGAGTAATTTAGTAAATGAATTAATTGAATAAATTGTAATGTAAAACCAAGACACGAATAGAAAAACCTTTTCTAAGGCTTTATTCAATTAATTCAAAACTACAATGCCAACAAGGCAAGAGGCCAAGAACGTATATATGGTAAAAGAAAGAGAACGCATTTAAATTAAAAAGTCACGTGGACAAGAAACCCCAGTAATTTTACTTTAACGGAAATATATGCAAGTGCACGTAATCCATCTCGTAATCCCAAAGTGCTGAGTTCAATCCTGGGTAAATGCAGCTGAAGAAATATAATATACATAACAATATTGTTTAAAGTCGGATTCTAAAGCAGTGTAAAAAGATGACTTTGTTCAAGTTACCGATTGTGGAGGTTTGAAAATAGATGATATCGTTTAAAGTCGGATTGTAAAGCAATGTAAATAGATGACTGTGTTCAAGTTGCCGATTTTAAAGCTTTTAAAATAGATGATATCGTTTAAAGTCGGATTCTAAAGCATTGTAAATACATGACTTCGTTCCAGTTGCAGAATTCTTAAGCTTTGAGAATAGACGATATCGTTTAAAGTCGGATTCTAAAGCATTGTAAATAGATTACTTCGTTCAAGTTGCGAATTCTTAAGGTTTGAAAGTAGATGATATCGTTCAAAGTCGGATTCTAAAGCATTGTAAATAGATGACTTTGTTCAAGTTGCGGATTCTTAATGTTTGAAAATAGATGATATCGTTTAAAGTCGGATGCTAAAGCATTGTAAGTAGATGACTTTATTACAGTTGCGGATTCTTAAGGTTTGAAAATAGATAGAACGATAGAATCTATTTTCAAACCTTAAGAATCCGCAACTTGAACAAAGTCATCTATTTAAAAGGCTTTAGAATCCGACTTTAAACGATATCATCTAGGTTCAAACCTTTAGAATCCGCAACTTTAACAAAGTCATCTATTTACAATGCTTTAGAATCCGACTTGAAACGATATCATCTATTTTCAAACCTTTAGACGGTGCAACTTGAACAAAGTATATATTTACAATGCTTTAGAATCCGACTGTAAACGATATAATCTATTTTTAAACCTTACGAATCCGAAACTTGAACTAAGACATCTATTTACAATGCTTTAGGATCCGACTTTAAACGATATCATATATTTTCAAACCTTAAGAATCCGCAATTTGTAACAAAGTCATCAATTTACAATGCTTTAGAATGCGACTTTAAACATTATCATCTATTTAAACACCTTAAGAATCCGCAACTGTAATAAAGTCATCTATTTACGATATCATCTATTTTTAATATTAAGTATCCGCAACTTGTCCAAAGTCATCTATTTACAATGCTTTAGAATCCCACTTTAAACAATATCATCTATTTTTAAACCTAAAGTATCCGCAACTTGACCAAAGTCATCTATTTACAATGCTTTAGAATCCGATTTCAAACGATATCATCTAGGTTCAAACCTTTAGAATCTGCAACTTGAACAAAGTCATCAATTTACAATGCTTTAGAATCCTGACTTTAAACGATATCATCTAGGTTAAAACCTTAAGAATCCGCAATTTGAACAAAGTAATCTATCAACAAAGCTTTAGAATTCCACTTTAAACATTATCATCTATTTAAACACCTTAAGAATCCGCAACTGTAATAAAGTCATCTACTTACAATGCTTTAGAATCCGACTTTAAACGATATCATCTATTTTCAAACCTGGAGAATCGGCAACTTGAACAAAGTCATCCATTTACAATGATTTAGAATCCGACTTGAAACGATATCATCTATTTTCAAACCTTCAGAATCTGCAACTTGAACAAAATCATCTATTTACAATGCTTTAGAATGCGACTTTAAACATTATCATCTATTTTCAAAGCTTAAGAATCCGCAACTGTAATAAAGTCATCTACTTACAATGCTTTAGAATCCTACTATAAACAATATCATCTATTTTCCTACCTTGAGAATGCGCAACTTGACCAAAGTCATCTATTTACACTGCTTTAGAAGACGATTGTAAACATTATCATCTATTTTCAAACCTTAAGAATCTGCAACTTGAACAAAGTCATCTATTAACAATGCTTTAGAATCCGACTTTAAACGATACTATCTAGGTTCAAACCTAAAGATTCCGCAACTTGAACAAAGTCATCTATTTACAATGCTTTAGATACCGACTTTAAACGATATCATCTATTTTCAAACCTTAAGAATCCGCAATTTGAACAAAGTCATCCATTAAGAATGCTTTAGAATGCAATTTTAAACATTATCATCTATTTTAAAACCTTAAGAATCCGCAATTGAACAAAGTCCTCTATTTACAATGCTTTAGAATCCGACCGTAAACGATATCATCTATTTTCAAACATTAAGAATCCGCAACTTGAACAAAGTCATCTATTTACAATGCTGTAGAATCCGACTTTGAACGATATCATCTATTTTCAAACCTTAAGAATCGGACACTTGAACAAAGTCATCTATTTACAATACTTTAGAATCCGACTTTCAACGATATCATCTATTGTTAAACCTAAAGAATCCGCAACTTGAACAAAGTCATCTATTTACAATGCTTGTGAATCCGACTTTAAACGATATAATCTATTTTCAAACCTTAAGAATCCGCAACTTGAACAAAATCATCGATTTAAAAGGCTTTAGAATCCGACTTTAAACGATATCATCTAGGTTCAAACCTTTAGAATCCGCAACTTTAACAAAGTCATCTATTTACAATGCTTTAGAATCCGACTTGAAACGATATCATCTATTTTCAAACCTTTAGACGGTGCAACTTGAACAAAGTATCTATTTACAATGCTTTAGAATCCTACTTTAAACGATATAATCTTTTTTTAAACCTTAAGAATCCGCAACTTGAACAAAGACATTTATTTACAATGCTTTGGAATCCGACTTTAAACGATATCATCTATTTTCAAACCTTAAGAATCTGCAACTTGAACAAAGTCATCTATTCTTTAGAATGCGACTTTAAACATTATCATCTATTTTCAAAGCTCAAGAATCCGCAACTGTAATAAATCATCTACTTACAATGCTTTAGAATCCGACTATAAACAATATCATCTATTTTCAAACCTTAAGAATCCGCAACTTGAACACAGTCATCTATTTACAATGCTTTAGCATCCGACTTTAAACGATATAATCTATTTTCAAACATTAAGAATCCGCAATTTGACCAAAGTCATCTATTTACAATGCTTTAGAATCCGACGGTAAACGATATCATCTATTTTCAAACATTAAGAATCCGCAACTTGAACAAAGTCATCTATTTACAATGCTTTAGAATCCGACTTTGAACGATATCATCTATTTTCTTAAGGTTTGAAAATAGATGATATCGTTTAAAGTCGGTATCTAAAGCATTGTAAATATATGACTTTGTTCAAGTTGCGGATTCTTAAGGTTTGAACCTAGATAGTTTCGTTTAAAGTCGGATTCCAAAGCATTGTAAATAGATGACTTTGTTCAAGTTACAGATTCTTAAGGTTTGAAAATAGATGATAATGTTTACAGTCGTCTTCTAAAGCATTGTAAATAGATGACTTTGGTCAAGTTGCGCATTTTCAAGGTTGGAAAATAGATGATATTGTTTGTAGTCGGATTCTAAAGCATTGTAAGTAGATGACTTTATTACAGGTGTCGGATTCTTAAGCTTTGTAAATAGATGATAATGTTTAAAGTCGCATTCTAAAGCATTGTAAATGGATGACTTTGTTCAAGTTGCAGATTCTGAAGGTTTGAAAATAGATGATATCGTTTAAAGTCGGATTATAAAGCATTGTTAATAGATACTTTGTTCAAGTTGCACCGTCTAAAGGTTTGAAAATAGATGATATCGTTTCAAGTCGGATTCTAAATCATTGTAAATAGATGACTTTGTTCAAGTTGCCGATTCTCCAGGTTTGAAAATAGATGATATTGTTTAAAGTCGGATTCTAAAGCATTGTAAATAGATGACTTTGTTCAAGTTGGTGGATTCTTAGGGTTTGAAAATAGATGATATCGTTTAAAGTCGGATTCTAAAGCATTGTAAATAGATGACTTTGTTCAAGTTGAGGATTCTTAATGTTTGAAAATAGATGATATCGTTTAAAGTCGGATTCTAAAGCATTGTAAATAGATGACTTTGTTCAAGTTTCGGATTCTTAGGGTTTGAAAATAGATGTTATCGTTTAAAGTTCGATTCTAAAGCATTGTAAATAGATGACTTTGTTAAAGTTGCTGATTCTCAGGGATTCAAAATAGATAGTATCGTTTAAAGTCGGATTCTAAAGCATTGTAAATAGATGACTTTGTTCAAGTTGCGGAGTCTTGATGTTTGTAAATAGATGATATCGTTTAAAGTCGGATTCTAAAGCTTTGTAAATAGATGACTTTTGTCAAGTTGCGGATACTTAAGGTTTGAAAATAGATTATATCGTTTAACGTCGGGTTAAAAGCATTGTAAATAGATGAGTTTGTTCAAGTTGCGGATTCTTAAGGTTTAAAACTAGATGATATCGTTTAAAGTCGGATTCAAAAGCATTGTAAATAGATGACTTTGTTCATGTTGCGGATTCTTAATGTTTGAAAATAGATGATATCGTTTTCCGTCGGACTCTAATGCATTGTAAATAGATGACTTTGGTCAAGTTGCAGATTCTTAATGTTTGAAAATAGATGATATTGTTTAAAGTCGGATGCTAAAGCATTGTAAGTAGATGACTTTATTACAGTTGCGGATTCTTAAGGTTTGAAAATAGATGGTAATGTTTAAAGTCGCATTCTAAAGCATTGTAAATAGATGACTTTGTGCAAATTGCGGATTCTTAATGTTTGAAAATAGATGATATCGTTTAAAGACGGATTTTAAAGCATTGTAAGTAGATGACTTTATTAAAGTTGCGGTTTCTTCAGGTTTTAAAAAAGATGATAATGTTAAAAGTTGCATTCTAAAGCTTTGTAAATAGATGACTTTGTTCAAGTTGCCGATTCTAACGGTGTGAAAATAGATGATATCGTTTAAAGTCGGATTCTAAAGCATTGTAAATAGATGACTTTGTTAAAGTTGCAGATTCTAAAGGTTTGAACCTAGATGATATCGTTTGAAATCAGATTCTAAAGCATTGTAAATAGATGACTTTGTTCAAGTTGCGGATTCTTAAGGTTTGAAAATAGATGATATCGTTTAAAGTCGGATTCTAAAGCATTGTAAATAGATGACTTTGGTCAAGTTGCGGATACTAAAGGTTTGAAAATAAATGATAATGTTTAAAGTGGCATTCTAAAGCTTTGTTGATAGATGACTTTGTTCAAATTGCGGATTCTTAAGGTTTTAACCTAGATGATATCGTTTAAAGTCGGATTCTAAAGCATTGTAAATAGATGACTTTGTTCAAGTTGCAGATTCTAAAGGTTTGAACCTAGATGATATCGTTTGAAATCGGATTCTAAAGCATTGTAAATAGATGACTTTGTTCAAGTTGCGGATTCTTAAGGTTTGAAAATAGATGATATCGTTTAAAGTCGGATTCTAAAGCATTGTAAATAGATGACTTTGGTCAAGTGGCGGATACTTTAGGTTTAAAAATAGATGATATTGTTTAAAGTCGGATTCTAAAGCATTGTAAATAGATGACTTTGGACAAGTTGCGGATACTTAAGGTTTAAAAATAGATGATATCGTAAAATGTCGGATTCTAAAGCATTGTAAATAGATGACATTGTTAGAGTTGCGGATTCTTAATGTTTGAAAATAGATGATATCGTTTAAGTCGGATTCTAAAGCATTGTAAATAGATGACTTTGTTCAAGTTGCGGATACTTAATGTTTGAAAATAGATGATATTGTTTAAAGTCGGATTCTAAAGCATTGTAAATAGATGACTTTGTTTAAGTTGCGGATTCTTAATGTTTTAAAATAGATGATATCGTTTTAGGTCGGATTCTAAAGCATTGTAAATAGATATTTTGGTCAAGTTGCGGAGTCTAAAAGTTTGAAAATAGAAGATATCGTTTCAAGTCTGATTCTAAAGCATTGTAAATAGATGACTTTGTTGAAGTTGCGGATTCTCAAGGTTGTAAAATAGATGATATTGTTTATAGTCGGATACTAAAGCATTGTAAGTAGATGACTTTATTACAGTTGCGGATTCTTAAGCTTTGAAAATAGATGATAATGTTTAAAGTCGCATTCTAAAGCATTGTAAATTGATGACTTTGTTCAAATTGCGGATTCTTAAGGTTTGAAAATATATGATATCGTTTAAAGTCGGATCCTAAAGCATTGTAAATAGATGTCTTAGTTCAAGTTTCGGATTCTTAAGGTTTAAAAATAGATTATATCGTTTACAGTCGGATTCTAAAGCATTGTAAATAGATACTTTGTTCAAGTTGCACCGTCTAAAGGTTTGAAAATAGATGATATCGTTTCAAGTCGGATTCTAAAGCATTGTAAATAGATGACTTTGTTAAAGTTGCGGATTCTAAAGGTTTGAACCTAGATGATATCGTTTAAAGTCGGATTCTAAAGCCTTTTAAATAGATGACTTTGTTTAAGTTGCGGATTCTTTAGGTTTGAAAATAGATTCTATCGTTTTAAGTCGGATTCAAAAGCATTGTAAATAGATGACTTTGTTCAATTTGCGGAGGGTTAAGGTTTAAAAATAGATGATATCGTTTATAGTCGGATTCTAAAGCATTTTAAATAGATGACTTTGTTCAAGTTGCGGATTCTTAAGGTTTAAAAATAGATTATATCGTTTAAAGTCGGATTCAAAAGCATTGTAAATAGATGACTTTGTTCAAGTTGCGGATTCTTTAGGTTTAAAAATAGATGATATCGTTGAAAGTCGGATTCTAAAGTATTGTATATAGATGACTTTGTTCAAGTGTCCGATTCTTAAGGTTTGAAAATAGATGATATCGTTCAAAGTCGGATTCTACAGCATTGTAAATAGATGACTTTGTTCAAGTTGCGGATTCTTAATGTTTGAAAATAGATGATATCGTTTACGGTCGGATTCTAAAGCATTGTAAATAGATGACTTTGGTCAAGTTGCGGATGCTTAATGTTTGAAAATAGATGATATCGTTTAAAGTCGGATGCTAAAGCATTGTAAGTAGATTACTTTATTACAGTTGCTGATTCTTAAGGTTTGAAAATAGATGATAATGTTTAAAGTTGCATTCTAAAGCATTGTTAATGGATAGCTTTGTTCAAATTGCGGATTCTTAAGGTTTGAAAATAGATGATATCGTTTAAAGTCGGTATCTAAAGCATTGTAAATATATGACTTTGTTCAAGGGGCGGATTCTTAAGGTTTGAACCTAGATAGTATCGTTTAAAGTCGGATTCCAAAGCATTGTAAATAGATGACTTTGTTCAAGTTACAGATTCTTAAGGTTTGAAAATAGATGATAATGTTTACAGTCGTCTTCTAAAGCATTGTAAATAGATGACTTTGGTCAAGTTGCGCATTCTCAAGGTTGGAAAATAGATGATATTGTTTATAGTCGGATTCTAAAGCATTGTAAGTAGATGACTTTATTACAGTTGCAGATTCTTAAGCTTTGAAAATAGATGATAATGTTTAAAGTCGCATTCTAAAGCATTGTAAATGGATGACTTTGTTCAAGTTGCAGATTCTGAAGGTTTGAAAATAGATGATATCGTTTAAAGTCGGATTCTAAAGCATTGTAAATAGATGTCTTTGTTCAAGTTGCGGATTCTTAAGGTTTAAAAATAGATTATATCGTTTAAAGTCGGATTATAAAGCATTGTTAATAGATACTTTGTTCAAGTTGCACCGACTAAAGGTTTGAAAATAGATGATATCGTTTCAAGTCGGATTCTAAATCATTGTAAATAGATGACTTTGTTCAAGTTGCCGATTTTCCAGGTTTGAAAATAGAATATATTGTTTAAAGTCGGATTCTAAAGCATTGTAAATAGATGACTTTGTTCAAGTTGGTTGATGCTTAGGGTTTGAAAATGGATGATATCGTTTAAAGTCGGATTCTAAAGCATTGTAAATAGATGACTTTGTTCAAGTTGCGGATTCTTAATGTTTGAAAATAGATGATATCGTTTAAAGTCGGATTCTAAAGCATTGTAAATAGATGACTTTGTTCAAGTTTCGGATTCTTAGGGTTTGAAAATAGATGTTATCGTTTAAAGTTCGATTCTAAAGCATTGTAAATAGATGACTTTGTTTAAGTTGCTGATTCTCAAGGATTCAAAATAGATAGTATCGTTTAAAGTCGGATTCTAAAGCATTGTTAATAGATCACTTTGTTCAAGTTGCGGATTCTTAAGGTTTGTAAATAGATGATATCGTTTAAAGACGGATTCTAAAGCTTTGTAAATAGATGACTTTGGTAAAGTTGCGGATACTTAAGGTTTAAAAATAGATGATATCGTGGAATGTCAGATTCTAAAGCATTGTAAATAGATGACATTGTTAGAGTTGCGGATTCTTAATGTTTGAAAATAGATGATATCGTGTAAGTCGGATTCTAAAGCATTGTAAATAGATGACTTTGTTCAAGTTGCGGATACTTAATGTTTGAAAATAGATGATAATGTTTAAAGTCGCATTCTAAAGCATTGTAAATTGATGACTTTGTTCAAATTGCGGATTCTTAAGGTTTGAAAATATATGATATCGTTTAAAGTCGGATCCTAAAGCATTGTAAATAGATACTTTGTTCAAGTTGCACCGTCTAAAGGTTTGAAAATAGATGATATCGTTTCAAGTCGGATTCTAAAGCATTGTAAATAGATGACTTTGTTCAAGTTTCCGATTCTGCCGGTTTTAAAATAGATGATATTGTTTCTAGTCAGATGCTAAAGCATTGTAAGTAGATGACTTTATTACAGTTGCGGATTCTTAAGGTTTGAAAATAGATGATAATGTTTAAAGTCGCATTCTAAAGCTTTGTAAATAGATGACTTTGTTCAAGTTGCGGATTCTAAAGATATGAACCTAGATGATATCGTTTAAAGTCGGATTCTAAAGCATTGTAAATAGATGACTTTGTTCAAGTTGCGGATTCTTAAGGTTTGAAAATAGATTATATCGTTTAACGTCGGGTTAAAAGCATTGTAAATAGATGACTTTGTTCAAGTTGCGGATTCTTAATGTTTGAAAATAGATGATATCGTTTACCGTCGGACTCTAAAGCATTGTAAATAGATGACTTTGGTCAAGTTGCGGATTCTTAATGTTTGAAAATAGATGATATCGTTTAAAGTCGGATGCTAAAGCATTGTAAGTAGATGACTTTATTACAGTTGCGGATTCTTAAGGTTTGAAAATAGATGATAATGTTTAAAGTCGCATTCTAAAGCTTTGTAAATAGATGACTTTGTTCAAGTTGCCGATTCTAACGGTTTGAAAATAGATGATATTGTTTAAAGTCGGATTCTAAAGCATTGTAAATAGATGACTTTGTTCAAGTTGCGGATTCTAAAGGTTTGAACTTAGATGATATCGTTTAAAGTCGGATTCTAAAGCATTGTAAATAGATGACTTTGTTCGAGTTGCGGATTCTTAAGGTTTGAAAATAGATGATATCGTTTAAAGTCGGATTCTAAAGCATTGTAAATATATGACTTTGGTCAAGTTGCGCATTCTCAGGGTTGGAAAATAGATGATATCGTTGAAAGTCGGATTCTAAAGCATTGGTAATAGATGACTTTGGTCAAGTTGCGGATACTTAAGGTTTAAAAATAGATGATATCGTGGAAAGTCGGATTCTAAAGCATTGTAAATAGATGACATTGTTAGAGTTGCGGATTCTTAATGTTTGAAAATAGATGATATCGTTTAAGTCGGATTCTAAAGCATTGTAAATAGATGACTTTGTTTAAGTTGCGGATACTTAATGTTTGAAAATAGATGATATTGTTTAAAGTCGGATTCTAAAGCATTGTAAATAGATGACATTGTTAGAGTTGTGGATTCTTAATGTTTGAAAATAGATGATATCGTTTAAGTCGGATTCTAAAGCATTGTAAATTGATGACTTTGTTCAAGTTGCGGATACTTAATGTTTGAAAATAGATGATATTGTTTAAAGTCGGATTCTAAAGCATTGTAAATAGATGACTTTGTTTAAGTTGCGGATTCTTAATGTTTGAAAATAGATGATATCGGTTAAAGTCGGATTCTAAAGCATTGTAAATAGATGACTTTCTTCAAGTTACGAGTTGTTTAGGTTTAAAAGTAGATGATATCGTTTAATGTCGAATACTAAAGCATTGTAAATAGATGACTTTGTTTAAGTTGCGAATTCTTAATGTCTGAAAATAGATGATATCGTTTAAAGTCGGATTCTAAAGCATTGTAAATAGATGAATTTGTTTAAGTTGCGGATTCTTAATGTTTGAAAATAGATGATATCGTTTAAAGTTAGATTCTAAAGCATTGTAAATAGATGACTTTGTTCAAGTTGCGGATTCTTTAGGTTTACAAATCGATGATATCGTTTAAAGTCGGATTCTAAAGCATTGTAAATAGATGACTTTGTTCAAGTTGCGGATTCTTGATGTTTTAAAATAGATGATATCGTTTAAAGTCGGATTCTAAAGCATTGTAAATAGATGACTTTGTTCAAGTTGCAGATATTTAATGTTTGAAAATAGATGATATCGTTTAAAGTCGGATTCTAAAGCATTGTAATTAGATGACTTTGGTCCAGTTGCGGATTCTTTAGGTTTGAAAATAGATGTTATCGTTTAAAGTCGGATTCTAAAGCATTGTAAGTAGATGACTTTGTTCAAGTTGCCGATTCTTAAAGTTTGAAAATATATACTATCGTTTAAAATCGAATTCCAAATCATTGTAAATAGATGACTTTGTTCAAGTTGCGGATTCTTAAGATTTAAAAATAGATGATATCGTTTAAAGTTGGATTCTAAAGCATTGTAAATATATGACTTTGTTCAAGTGGCGGACTCTTATTGTTTGAAAATAGATGATATCGTTTCAAGTCGGATTCTAAAGCATTGTAAATAGATTACTTTGTTCAAGTTGAGGAAGCTCAAGGTTAGAAAATAGATTATATTGGTTAAAGTCGGATTCTTAAGCATTGTAAGTACATTACTTTATTACAGTTGCGGATTCTTAAGGTTTGAAAATAGATGATAATGTTTACAGTCGCATTCTAAAGCTGTGCATTCTTGAGGTTTGTGAATAGATGATAGCGTTTAAAGTCGGATTCTAAAGCACTTTAAATAGATGACTTTGTTCAAGTTGCGGATTCTTAAGGTTTGAAAATAGATGATATCGTTTAAAGTCGGATTCTAAAGCATTGTAAATAGATGACTTTGTTCAAGGTGCAGATTCTTTAAGGTTTGAAAATAGATGATATCGTGTAAAGTCGGATTCTAAAGCATTGTGATTAGATGACTTTGTTCAAGGATCCAATTCCTGATGTTAGAAAATGCATGATATCTTTTAAAGTCGGATTCTAAAGCATTGTAAATAGATTACTTTGTTCAAGTTGCCGACTCTTGAGGTTTTAAAATAGATGATATCGTTTCAAATCGGATTCTAAAGCATTGTAAATTAATGACTTTGTTCAAGTGGCCAATTCTTAAGGTGTGAAAATAGATGATATCGTTTAAAGTCGAATTCTAAAGCATTGTAAATAGATTACTTTGTTTAAGTTGCGGACTGCTCAGGTTTGAAACTAGATTATATCGTTTAAAGTCGGATTCTAAAGCATTGTAAATAGATGACTGTGTTCAAGTTGGTGGATTCTTAGGGTTTGAAAATAGATGATATCGTTTAAAGTCGGATTCTAAAGCATTATAAATAGATGACTTTGTTCAAGTTGCGGATTCTCAGGGTTTGAAAATAGATGATATCGTTTAAAGTCGGATTCTAAAGCATTGTAAATAGATGACTTTGTTCAAGTTGCCGATTCTTGAGGATTGAAAATAGATAATATCGTTTAAAGTCGGATTCTAAAGCATTGTAAGTTGATGACTTTGTTCAAGTTGCCGATTCTTAAAGTTTGAAAATATATTATATCGTTTAAAATCGGATTCCAAATCATTGTAAATAGATGACTTTGTTCAAGTTGCGGATTCTTAAGATTTAAAAATAGATGATATCGTTTAAAGTCGGATTCTTAAGCATTGTAAATTTATGACTTTTGTTCAAGTTGCGGACTCTTATTGTTTGAAAAGAGATGATATCGTTTCAAGTCGGATTCTAAAGCATTGTAAATAGATTACTTTGTTCAAGTTGAGGTAGCTCAAGGTTAGAAAATAGATGATATTGGTTAAAGTCGGATTCTTTAGCATTGTAAGTACATTACTTTATTACAGTTGCGGATTCTTAAGGTTTGAAAATAGATGTCAATGTTTACAGTCGCATTCTAAAGCATTGTAAATAGATGACTTCGTTCAAGTTGTGCATTCTTGAGGTTTGTGAATAGATGATATCGTTTAAAGTCGGATTCTAAAGCACTTTAAATAGATGACTTTGTTCAAGTTGCGGATTCTTAAGGTTTGAAAATAGATGATATCGTTTAAAGTCGGATTCTAAAGCATTGTAAATAGATGACTTTGTTCAAGTTGCAGATTCTTTAATGTTTGAAAATAGATGATATCGTTTAAAGTGGGATTCTTAAGCATTGTAAATAGATGACTTTGTTCAAGTTGCGGATTCTTAAGGTGTCAAAATAGATGATATCGTTTAAAGTCGGATTCTAAAGCATTGTAAATAGATGACTTTGTTCAAGTTGCAGACTCCTAAGGTTTGAATATAGATGATATCGTTTAAAGTCGGATTCTAAAGCATTGTAAATAGATTACTTTGTTCAAGTTGCGGATTCTTAGGTTTTGAAAATAGATGATATCGTTTTAAGTCGGATTCTAAAGCATTGTAAATAGATGACTTTGTTCAAGTTGCGAGTTGTTAAGGTTTAAAAGTAGATGAATTCGTTTAATGTCGGATGCTGATGCATTGTAAATAGATGACTTCGTTTAAGTTGCGGATTCTTAATGTTTGAAAATAGTATGTATCGTTTAAAGTAACATTCTAAAGCATTGTAAATAGATGACTTTGTTCAAGTTGCGGATTCTTAAGGTTTGAAAATAGATGATATCGTTTGAAGTCGGATTCTAAAGCATTGTAAATAGATGACTGTGTTAAAGTTGCGGATTCTTAAGGTTTGAAAATAGATGATATCTTTTAAAGTCGGATTCTAAAGCATTGTAAATAGATGACTTTGTTAAAGTTGCGGATTCTTAAGGTGTGAAAATAGATGTTATCGTTTAAAGTCGGATTCTAAAGCATTGTAAATAGATGACTTTGGTCAAGTTGCGGATTCTTTATGTTTGAAAATAGAAGATTTCGTTTAAAGTCTGATTCTAAAGCATTGTAAATAGATGACTTTGTTCAAGTTGCGGATTCTTAAGGTTGGAAAATAGATGATATCGTTTAAAGTCGGATTCTAAAGCATTGTAAATATATGACATTGTTCAAGTTGCTGGTTCTTTATGTTTGAAAATAGATGATATCGTGTAAAGTCGGATTCTTAAGCATTGTAAATAGATGACTTTGTTCAAGTTGCGGATTCTTATTTTTTGAAAATAGATCATATCGTTTAAAGTCGGATTCTAAAGCATTGAAAATAGATGACTTTGTTAAAGTTGCGGATTCTTAATGTTTGAAAATAGATGATATCGTTTAAGTCGGATTCTAAAGCACTGTAAATAGATGACTTTGTTCAAGTTGCGGATACTTAATGTTTGAAAATTGATGATATCGTTTAAAGTCGGATTCTAAAGCATTGTAAATAGATACTTTGTTCAAGTTGCGGAGTCTAAAGTTTTAAAAATAGATGCTATCTTTTCAAGTCGGATTCTAAAGCATTGTAAATCGATGACTGTGTTAAAGTTGCGGATTCCTAAGGTTGACAAAAAGATGATATCGTTTAAAGTCGGATTCTAAAGCATTGTAAATAGATGACTTTGTTCAAGTTGCGAATTCTTAAAGTGTGAAAATAGATGTTTTCGTTTAAAGTCGGATTCTTAAGCATTGTAAATAGATGACTTTGTTCAAGTTGCGGATTCTTAAGGTTTGAAAATAGATGATATCGTTTAAAGTCGGATTCTAAAGCATTGTAAATAGATGACTTTGTTCAAGTTGCGAGCTTAAGGTTATAAACTAGATAATATCGTTTAATGTCGGATACTAAAGCATTGTAAATAGATGACTCTGTGTAAGTTGCGGATGCTTACGGGTTTAAAATAGATAATATCGTTTAAAGTTGGATTCTAAAGCATTGTAAATAGATGACTTTGTTCAAATTGCCGATTCTTCAGCTTTGAAAATAGATGATATCGTTTAAAGTCGGATTCCAAAGCATTGTAAATAGATAACTTTGTTCAAGTTGCGGATTCTTAAGGTTTGAAAATAGATGATATCGGTTAAGTCGGATTCTAAAGCATTGTAAATAGATGATATGTTCAAGTTGCCGATTCTTAAGCTTTGAAAATAGATGATATCGTTTAAAGTCAGATTCTGAAGCACTGTAAATTGATGACTTTGTTCAAGTTGCCGATTCTTAATGTTCGAAAATAGATGATATCGTTTCAATTCGGATTCTAAAGCATTGTAAATAGATGACTTGTTCAAGTTGTGGATTTTTGAGCTTAGAAAATAGATGATATCGTTTAAAGTCTAATTCTAAAGCACTGTAAATGGATGACTTTGTTAAAGTTGCCCAATCTTAAGGTTCGGAAATAGATGATATCGTTTAAAGTCGGATTCTAAAGCATTTTAAATAGATGACTTTGTTCAAGTAGCGAGTTCTTAAGGTTTGAAACTAGGTGATACTGTGTAATGTCGGATACTAAAGCATTGTAAATAGATGACTTTGTTCATTTTGAGGATTCTCAAGGTTTAAAAATAGATGATATCGTTGAAAGTGTGATTCTAAAGCACTATAAAGTAATGACTTTGTACAAGTTGCTTATTCTTAAGGTTCGAAAATAGATTATATCGTTGAAAGTCGGATTCTAAAGCATTGTAAATAGATGACTTTGTTCAAGTTGCGGATTCTGAAGGTTTGAAAATAGAAGGTAAGTTTTAAAGTAGGATTCAAAAGCATTGTAAATAGATGACTTTGTTCAAGTTGCGGATTCTTAAGGTTTGAAAATAGATAATATCGTTGAAAGTGTGATTCTAAAGCATTGTAAATAGATGACTTTGTTCAAGTTGCGGATTCTTAAGGTTTGAAAATCAATGATATCGTTTAAAGTCGGATTCTAAAGCATTGTAAATAGATGACTTGTTCAAGTTGCCGATTCTTAAGCTTTGAAAATAGATGATATCGTTTGAAGTCGGATTCTAAAGCATTGTAAATAGACGACTGTGTTCAAGTTACGTATTCTTAAGGTTCGAAAATAGAGTATACCGTTAAAGTTGGATTATAAAGCATTTTAAATAGATGACTTTGTTCAAGTTGCGGATTTTTTAGGTTTGAAAATAGATGATATCGTTTAAAGTCGGATTCTAAAAGATTGTAAATAGATGACTTTGTTTAAGTTCCGGATTCTTAAGGGTTGAAAATAGATGATAATGTTTAAAGTCCCATTCTAAAGCATTGAAAATAGATGACTTTGTTCAAGTTGCAGATTCTTAAGTTTTTAAAATAGATGATATCGTTTAAAGTCGGATTCTAAAGCATTGTAAATAGATGATCTTGTTCAAGTTGCGGATTCTTAAGGTTTGTAAATCGATGATATCGTTAAACGTCGGATTGTTAAGCATTGTAAATAGATGACTTTGTTCAAGTTGCGGATTCTTGAGGTTTAAAAATAGATGATATCGGTCAAAGTCGGATTCAAAAGCATTGTAAATAGATGACTTTTTTCAAGTTGCGGATGCTTAAGAATTGAAAATAGATGATAATGTTTAAAGTCGGATTCTAAAGCATTGTAAATAGATGACTTTGTTCAAGTTGCATATTCTTAACGTTTGAAAATCGATGATATCGTTTAAAGTCGGATTCTAAAGCATTGTAAATAGATGACTTTGTTCAAGTCGCGGAAACTAAATGTTTGAAAATAGATGTAACTGTTTAAAGTAAGATTCTACAGCACTGTAAATAGATAACTTTGTTCAAGTTGCCGATTCTGAAGGTTCGAAAATAGATGATATCGTTTGAAATCGGATTCTAAAGCATTGTAAATAGATGACTTTGTTCAAGTTACGTATTCTTAAGGTTTGAAAATAGATGATATCATTTAAAGTCGGATTCTAAAGCATTGTAAATAGATGACTTTGTTCAAGTTGCGGATTGTTTAGGTTTGAAAATAGATGATATCGCTTCAAGTCGGATTCCAAAGCACTTTAAATAGATGACTTTGTTCAAGTTGCGGATTCTTTAGGTTTGAAAATAGATGATATCGTTTAAAGTCGGATTCTAAAGAATTGTAAATAGATGATTTTGTTCAAGTTGCGGATTCTTAAGGTTTGAAAATAGAAGATAATGTTTAACGTAGGATTCAAAAGCATTGTAAATAGATGACTTTGTTCAAGTGGTGGATTCTTTGGTTTGAAAATAGATGATATCGTTTAAAGTCGGATTATAAAGCCTTGTAAATAGATGACTTTGTTCAAGTGGTGCATTTTTTAAGTTTGAAAATAGATGATATCGTTTAAAGTCGGATTCTAAAGAATTGTAAATAGATTACTTTGTTAGATTAGCGGATCCTTACTGTTTGAAAATAGATGATATCGTTTAAGTCGGATTCTAAAGCATTGTATATAGATGACATCGTTCAAGTTGCGGATACTTAATGTTTGAAAATAGATGATATCGTTTAAAGTCGGATTCTAAAGCATTGTTATTTGATGACTTTGTTCCAGTTGCGGATTCTTAAGGTTTGAAAATAGATGATATCGTTTAAAGTCGGATTCTAAAGCACTTTAAATAGATGACTTGGTTCAAGTTGCGGATTCTTAAGGTTAGAAAATAGATGATATCGTTTAAAGTCGGATTCTAAAGCATTGTAAATAGATGACTTTGTTCAAGTGGCGGACTAAAATAGATGATATTGTTACAAGTACGATTCTAAAGCATTGTAAGTTGATGACTTTATTACAGTAGCGGATTCGTTAGGTTTGAAAATAGATTATCATGTTTAAAGTCGCATTCTTAAGCATTGTAAATAGATGACTTTGTTCAAGTTGCGGATTCTTAAGGTTTGAAAATAGATGATATCGTTTTAAGTCGGATTCTAAAGCATTGTAAATAGATGACTTTGTTCAAGTTGCGGATTCCTAAGGTTTGAAAATAGATGATATCGTTTAAAGTCAGATTCTAAAGCATTGTAAATAGATTACTTTGTTCAAGTTGCCGATTCTTAAGGTTTGAAAATAGATGATATCGTTTTAAGTCGGATTCTAAACCATTGTAAATTGATGACTTTGTTAAAGTTGCGGACTCTTAAGGTTTGAAATTAGATGATATCGTTTAAGATCGGATTCCAAACTATTGAAAATAGATGACTTTGTTCAAGTTGCGGATTCTTAAGGTTTGAAAATAGATGATATCGTTTAAAGTCGGATTCTAAAGCATTGTAAATAGATTACTTTGTTAGAGTTGCGGATCCTTACTGTTTGAAAATAGATGATATCGTTTAAGTCGGATTCTAAAGCATTGTATATAGATGACATTGTTCAAGTTGCGGATACTTAATGTTTGAAAATAGATGATATCGTTTAAAGTCGGATTCTAAAGCATTGTAATTTGATAACTTTGTTCCAGTTGCGGATTCTTAAGGTTTTAAAATAGATGATATCGTTTAAAGTCGGATTCTAAAGCACTTTAAATAGATGACTTTGTTCAAGTTGCGGATTCTTAAGGTTAGAAAATAGATGATATCGTTTAAAGTCGGATTCTACAGCATTGTAAATCGATGACTGTGTTCAAGTTGCGGATTCTTAAGGTTTGAAAACAGATGATACCGGTTAAAGTCGGATTCTAAAGCATTGTAAATAGATGACTTTGTTCAAGTGGCGGACTAAAATAGATGATATTGTTACAAGTACGATTCTAAAGCATTGTAAGTTGATGACTTTATTACAGTTGCGGTTTCTTGAGGTTTGAAAATAGATGATAATGTTTAAAGTCGCATGCTGAAGCATTGTAAATGGATGACTTTGTTCAAGTTGCGGATTCTTAAGGTTTGAAAATAGATGATATCGTTTTAAGTCGGATTCTAAAGCATTGTAAATAGATGACTTTGTTCAAGTTGCGGATTCTTAAGGTTTGAAAATAGATGATATCGTTTAAAGTCAGGTTCTAAAGCATTGTAAATAGATGACTTTGTGCAAGTAACGGATGCTTAAGGTTTAAAAATAGATGATATCGTTTAAAGTCGGATTCTAAAGCATTGTAAATAGATGACTTTGTTCAAGTTGCGAGTTCTTAAGGTTTAAAACTAGATGATATCGTTTTCTGTCGGATACTAAAGCATTGTAAATAGATTACTAAGTGCAAGTTACGTATTCTTTACGTTTTGAAAATAGATGATATCGTTTAAAGTCGGATTATAAAGCCTTGTAAATAGATGACTTTGTTCAAGTTGCGCATTATTTTAGTTTGAAAATAGATGATATCGTTTAAAGTCGGATTCTAAAGCATTGTAAATAGATGACTTCGTTCAAGTTGCCGATTCTTAAGGTTTGTAAAATATATGATATTGTTGAAATTCGGATTCTAAAGGATTGTAAATAGAGGACTTTGTTCCAGTTGCGGATGCTTAAGGGTTCAAAATAGATGATAATGTTTCAAGTCAGATTCTAAAGCATTGTAAATAGATGACTTTGTTCAAGTTTCGGATTCTTAAGGTTTGAAAATAGATGATATCGTTTAAAGTGTGATTCTAAAGCATTGTAAATAGATGACTTGTTTACGTTGCGGATTCTTAACGTTTGAAAATAGATGATATCGTTTAAAGTCGGATTCTAAAACATTGTAAATAGATGACTTTGTTCAAGTCGCGGATACTTAATGTTTGAAAATAGATGATATCGTTTAAAGTCGGATTCTACAGCACTGTAAATAGATAACTTTGTTTAAGTTGCGGATTCTTAAGGTTCGAAAATAGATGATATTGTTACAAGTACGATTCTAAAGCATTGTAAGTAGATGACTTTATAACAGTTGCGGATTCTTTAGGTTGAAAAATAGATGATAATGTTTAAAGTCGCATTCTTAAGCATTGTAAATGGATGACTTTGTTCAAGTTGCGGATTCTTAAGGTTTGAAAATAGATGATATCGTTTAAAGCCGGATTTTAAAGCATTGTAAGTAGATGACTTTGTTCAAGTTGCCGATTCTTAAAGTTTGAAAATATATTATATCGTTTAAAATCGGATTCCAAATCATTGTAAATAGATGACTTTGTTCAAGTTGCGGATTCTTAAGATTTAAAAATAGATGATATCGTTTAAAGTCGGATTCTAAAGCATTGTAAATAGATTACTTTGTTCAAGTTGCGGACTCTTATTGTTTGAAAATAGATGATATCGTTTCAAGTCGGATTCTATAGCATTGTAAATAGATGACTTTGTTCAAGTTGAGGAGGCTCAAGGTTAGAAAATAGATGATATTGGTTAAAGTCGGATTCTTAAGCATTGTAAGTACATTACTTTATTACAGTTGCGGATTCTTAAGGTTTGAAAACAGATGGTAATGTTTACAGTCGCATTCTAAAGCATTGTAAATAGATGACTTCGTTCAAGTTGTGCATTCTTGAGGTTTGTGAATAGATGATATCGTTTAAAGTCGGATTCTAAAGAACTTTAAATAGATGACTTTGTTCAAGTTGCGGATTCTTAAGGTTTTTAAATAGATGATATCAATTAAAGTCGGATTCTAAAGCATTGTAAATAGAGGACTCTGTTCAAGTTACAGACTCTGAAGGTTTAAAAATAGATGATATCGTTTAAAGTCGGATTTTAAAGCATTGTAAATTGATGACTGTGTTCAAGTTGCTGATTCTTATGGTTTGAAAATTGATGATATCGGTTTAAGTCGGATTCTAAAGCATTGTAAATTGATGACTTTGTTCAAGTTGCGGATTCTTAATGTTTTAAAATAGATGATATAGTTTTAAGTCGGATTCTAAAGCATTGTAAATAGATGACTTTGTTACAGTTGCGGATTCTTAAGGTTTAAATATAGATAATATCGGTTAAAGTCGGATTCTAAAGCATTGTAAATAGATGACTTTGTTCAAGTGGCGGACTAAAATAGTTGATATTGTTTAAAGTACGATTCTAAAGCATTGTAAGTAGATGACTTTATTACAGTTGCGGATTCTTAAGGTTTCAAAATAGATGATAATGTTTAAAGTCGCATTCTTAAGCATTGTAAATAGATGACATTGTTAAAGTTGCGGATTCTTTAGGTTTGAAAATAGATGATATCGTTTAAAGTCGGATTCTAAAGCATTGTAAATACATGACTTTGTTCAAGTTGCAGATTCTTAAGGTTTGAAAATAGATGATATCGTTTAAAGTCGGATTCTAAAGCATTGTAAATAGATCACTTTGGTCAAGTTGCGGATTCTTAAGGTTTGAAAATAGATGATATCGTTTTAAGTCGGATTCTAAAGCATTGTAAATTGATGACTTTGTTAAAGTTGCGGACTCTTCAGGTTTCAAAATAGATGATATCGTTTAAGATCGGATTCCAAACTATTGAAAATAGATGACTTAGTTCAAGTTGCGGATGGTTAAGGTTTAAAATAGATGATATCGTTTAAAGTCGGATTATAAAGCATTGTAAATAGATTACTTTGTTAGATTAGCGGATCCTTACTGTTTGAAAATAGATGATATCGTTTAAGTCGGATTCTAAAGCATTGTATATAGATGACATTGTTCAAGTTGCGGATACTTAATGTTTGAAAATAGATGATATCGTTTAAAGTCGGATTCTAAAGCATTGTTATTTGATGACTTTGTTCCAGTTTCGGATTCTTAAGGTTTGAAAATAGATGATATCGTTTAAAGTCGGATTCTAAAGCACTTTAAATAGATGACTTTGTTCAAGTTGCGGATTCTTAAGGTTAGAAAATAGATGATATCGTTTAAAGTCGGATTCTAAAGCATTGTAAATCGATGACTGTGTTCAAGTTGCGGATTATTGAGGTTTGAAAACAGATGAGACCGGTTAAAGTCGGATTCTAAAGCATTGTAAATAGATGACTTTATTCAAGTGGCGGACTAAAATAGATGATATTGTTACAAGTACGATTCTAAAGCATTGTAAGTTGATGACTTTATTACAGTTGCGGATTCTTTAGGTTTGAAAATAGATTATAATGTTTAAAGTCGCATTCTTAAGCATTGTAAATAGATGACTTTGTTCAAGTTGCGGATTCTTAAGGTTTGAAAATAGATGATATCGTTTTAAGTCGGATTCTAAAGCATTGTAAATAGATGACTTTGTTCAAGTTGCGGATTCTTAAGGTTTGAAAATAGATGATATCGTTTAAAGTCAGATTCTAAAGCATTGTAAATAGATGACTTTGTTCAAGTTGCGGATTCTTAAGGTTTTAAAATAGATGATATCGTTTTAAGTCGGATTCTAAAGCATTGTAAATTGATGACTTTGTTAAAGTTGCAGCCTCTTAACGTTTCAAAATAGATGATATCGTTTAAGATCGGATTCCAAACTATTGAAAATAGATGACTTTGTTCAAGTTGCGGATTCTTAAGGTTTGAAAATAGATGATATCGTTTAAAGTCGGATTCTAAAGCATTGTAAATAGATTACTTTGTTAGAGTTGCGGATCCTTACTGTTTGAAAATAGATGATATCGTTTAAGTCGGATTATAAAGCATAGTATATAGATGAGATTGTTCAAGTTGCAGATACTTAATGTTTGAAAATAGATGATATCGTTTAAAGTCGGATTCTAAAGCATTGTAATTTGATAACTTTGTTCGAGTTGCGGATTCCTAAGGTTTTAAAATAGATGATATCGTTTAAAGTCGGATTCTAAAGCACTTTAAATAGATGACTTTGTTCAAGTTGCGGATTCTTAAGGTTAGAAAATAGATGATATATTTTAAAGTCGGATTCTAAAGCATTGTAAATAGATGACTGTGTTCAAGTTGCGGATTCTTAAGGTTTGAAAACAGATGATACCGGTTAAAGTCGGATTCTAAAGCATTGTAAATAGATGACTTTGTTCAAGTGGCGGACTAAAATAGATGATATGGTTACAAGTACGATTCTAAAGCATTGTAAGTTGATGACTTTATTACAGTTGCGGATTCTTTAGGTTTGAAAATAGATGATAATGTTTAAAGTCGCATTCTTAAGCATTGTAAATGGATGACTTTGTTCAAGTTGCGGATTCTTAAGGTTTGAAAATAGATGATATCGTTTTAAGTCGGATTCTAAAGCATTGTAAATAGATGACTTTGTTCAAGTTGCGGATTCTTAAGGTTTGAAAATAGATGATATCGTTTAAAGTCAGGTTCTAAAGCATTGTAAATAGATGACTTTGTTCAAGTTGCGGATTCTTAAGGTTTGAAAATAGATGATATAGTTTTAAGTCTGATTCTAAAGCATTGTAAATTTATGACTTTGTTAAAGTTGCGGACTCTTAAAGTTTGAAAATGGATGATATCGTTTAAGATCGGATTCCTAACTATTGAAAATTGATGACTTTGTTAAGTTGCGGATTCTTAATGTTTGAAAATAGATGATATCGTTTAAAGTCGGATTCTACAGCATTGTAAATAGATGACTTTGTTCAAGTGGCCGATTCTTAAAGTTTGAAAATAGATGATATCGTTTAAAGTCGGATTCTAAAGCATTGTAAATAGATGACTTTGTTCAAGTTGCGGATTCTTAAGGTTTGAAAATAGATGATATCGTTTAAAGTCGGATTACAAAGCATTGTAAATAGATGACTTTGTTCAAGTTGCGGATTCTTAAGGTTTGAAAATAGATGATATCGTTTTAAGTCGGATACTAAAGCATTGTAAATTGATGACTTTGTTAAAGTTGCGGACTCTTAAGGTTTGAAAATAGATGATATCGTTTAAGATCGGATTCCAAACTATTGAAAATAAATGACTTTGTTCAAGTTGCGGATTCTTAAGGTTTGGAAATCGATGATATCGTTTAAAGTCAGATTCTAAAGCCTTGTAAATAGATGACGTTGTTCAAGTTGCGGATTCTTGATGTTTTAAAATAGATGATATCGTTTGAAGTCGGATTCTAAAGCATTGTAAATAGATTACTTTGTTAGAGTTGAGGATCCTTACTGTTTGAAAATAGATGATATCGTTTAAGGCGGATTCTAAAGCATTGTATATAGATGACATTGTTCAAGTTGCGGATACTTAATGTTTGAAAATAGATGATATCGTTTAAAGTCGGATTCTAAAGCATTGTAAAATTATGACTTTGTTCCAGTAGCGGATTCTTAATTTTGAAAGTAGATGATATCGTTTAAAGTCGGATTCTAAAGCACTTTAAATTAATGACTTTGTTCAAGTTGCGGATTCTTAAGGTTTGAAAATAGATGATATCGGTTAAAGTCGGATTCTAAAGCATTGTAAATAGATGACTTTGTTCAAGTTGCGGATTCTTGACGTTTGAACATAGATGATATAGTTTAAAGTCGGATCTTAATGCATTGTAACTAGATGACTTTGTTCAAGTTGCGGATTCTTAGGGTTTGAAAATAGATGATATCGTTTAAAGTCGGATTCTAAAGCATTGTAAATAGATGACTTTGTTCAAGTTGCGGACTTAAATAGATGATATTGTTTAAAGTACGATTCTAAAGCATTGTAAGTAGATGACTTCATTACAGTTGCGGATTCTTAAGGTTTGAAAATAGATGATAATGTTTAAAGTCGCATTCTAAAGCATTGTAAATAGATGACTTTGTTCAAGTTGCGGATTCTTAAGGTTTGGCAATAGATGATATCGTTTAAAGTCGGATTCTAAAGCATTGTAAATAGATGACTTTGTTCAAGTTGCCGATTCTTAAGGTTTGAAAATAGATGATATCGGTTAAAGTCGGATTCTAAAGCATTGTAAATAGATGACTTTGTTCAAGTTGCGGATTTTTTAGGTTTGAAAATAGATGATATCGCTTAAAGTCGGATTCCAAAGCATTGTAAATAGATGACTTTGTTCAAGTTGCGGATTCTTTAGGTTTGAAAATAGATGAGTTCGTTTAAAGTCGGATTCTAAAGCATTGTAAATAGGTGACTTTGTTCAAGTTGCGGATTCTTAAGGTTTGAAAATAGAAGATAATGTTTAAAGTAGTATTCAAAAGCATTGTAAATAGATGACTTTGTTCAAGTGGCTGATTCTGAAGGTTTGAAAATAGATGATATCGTTTAAAGTGTGATTCTAAAGAATTGTAAATAGATGACTTTGTTCAAGTTGCGGATTCTTAAGGTTTGAAAATCGATGATATCGTTTAAAGTCGGATTCTAAAGCATTGTAAATAGATGACTTCGTTCAAGTTGCCGATTCTTAAGCTTTGAAAATAGATGATATCGTTTAAAGTCGGATTACAAAGCATTGTAAATGGACGACTTTGTTCAAGTGGCGGAATCTTCAAGTTTGAAAATAGATGATATCGTTTAATGTCGTATACTAAATCATTGTAAATAGATTACTAAGTTCAAGTTACGTATTCTTAAGGTGTCAAAATAGATTGTATCGTTTAAAGTAAGATTAGAAAGCATTGTAAATAGATGACTTTGTTCAAGTTGCGGATCTTTAAGGTTTGAAAATAACTGATATCGTTTAAAGTCGGATTCTAAAGAATTGTACATAGATGATATTGTTTAAGTTGCCAATTCTTAAGCTTGGAAAATAGATGATATTGTTGCCATACGGATTCTACCCGATTGTAAATAGATGACTTTGTTCAAGTTGCGGACTTAAATAGATGATATTGTTTAAAGTACGATTCTAAAGCATTGTAAGTAGATGACTTCATTACAGTTGCGGATTCTTAAGGTTTGAAAATAGATGATAATGTTTAAAGTCGCATTCTAAAGCATTGTAAATAGATGACTTTGTTCAAGTTGCGGATTCTTAAGGTTTGGCAATAGATGATATCGTTTAAAGTCGGATTCTAAAGCATTGTAAATAGATGACTTTGTTCAAGTTGCCGATTCTTAAGGTTTGAAAATACATGATATCGGTTAAAGTCGGATTCTAAAGCATTGTTAATAGATGACTTTGTTCAAGTTGCGGATTTTTTAGGTTTGAAAATAGATGATATCGCTTAAAGTCGGATTCCAAAGCATTGTAAATAGATGACTTTGTTCAAGTTGCGGATTCTTTAGGTTTGAAAATAGATGAGTTCGTTTAAAGTCGGATTCTAAAGCATTGTAAATAGATGTCTTTGTTCAAGTTGCGGATTCTTAAGGTTTGAAAATGGATGATATCGTTTAAAGTCGGATTCTAAAGCATTGTAAATAGGTGACTTTGTTCAAGTTGCGGATTCTTAAGGTTTGAAAATAGAAGATAATGTTTAAATTAGTATTCAAAAGCATTGTAAATAGATGACTTTGTTCAAGTGGCTGATTCTGAAGGTTTGAAAATAGATGATATCGTTGAAAGTGTGATTCTAAAGAATTGTAAATAGATGACTTTGTTCAAGTTGCGGATTCTTAAGGTTTGAAAATCGATGATATCGTTTAAAGTCAGATACTAAAGCATTGTAAATAGATGACTTCGTTCAAGTTGCCGATTCTTAAGCTTTGAAAATAGATGATATCGTTTAAAGTCGGATTACAAAGCATTGTAAATGGACGACTTTGTTCAAGTGGCGGATTCTTCAGGTTTGAAAATAGATGATATCGTTTAATGTCGTATACTAAAGCATTGTAAATAGATTACTAAGTTCAAGTTACGTATTCTTAAGGTGTCAAAATAGATTGTATCGATAAAGTAAGATTAGAAAGCATTGTAAATAGATGACTTTGTTCAAGTTGCGGATCTTTTAGGTTTGAAAATAGATGATATCGTTTAAAGTCGGATTCTAAAGCATTGTAAATAGATGATATTGTTCAAGTTGCCAATTCTTAAGCTTGGAAAATAGATGATATTGTTGCCATACGGATTCTACCCGATTGTAAATAGATGACTTTGTTCCAGTTGCGGATTCTTAAGGTTTGAAAATAGATGATATCGTTTAAAGTCGGATTCTAAAGCACTTTAAATAGATGACTTGGTTCAAGTTGCGGATTCTTAAGGTTAGAAAATAGATGATATCGTTTAAAGTCGGATTCTAAAGCATTGTAAATAGATGACTTTGTTCAAGTGGCGGACTAAAATAGATGATATTGTTACAAGTACGATTCTAAAGCATTGTAAGTTGATGACTTTATTACAGTAGCGGATTCTTTAGGTTTGAAAATAGATTATAATGTTTAAAGTCGCATTCTTAAGCATTGTAAATAGATGACTTTGTTCAAGTTGCGGATTCTTAAGGTTTGAAAATAGATGATATCGTTTTAAGTCGGATTCTAAAGCATTGTAAATAGATGACTTTGTTCAAGTTGCGGATTCTTAAGGTTTGAAAATAGATGATATCGTTTAAAGTCAGATTCTAAAGCATTGTAAATAGATTACATTGTTCAAGTTGCCGATTCTTAAGGTTTGAAAATAGATGATATCGTTTTAAGTCGGATTCTAAACCATTGTAAATTGATGACTTTGTTAAAGTTGCGGACTCTTAAGGTTTGAAATTAGATGATATCGTTTAAGATCGGATTCCAAACTATTGAAAATAGATGACTTTGTTCAAGTTGCGGATTCTTAAGGTTTGAAAATAGATGATATCGTTTAAAGTCGGATTCTAAAGCATTGTAAATAGATTACTTTGTTAGAGTTGCGGATCCTTACTGTTTGAAAATAGATGATATCGTTTAAGTCGGATTCTAAAGCATTGTATATAGATGACATTGTTCAAGTTGCGGATACTTAATGTTTGAAAATAGATGATATCGTTTAAAGTCGGATTCTAAAGCATTGTAATTTGATAACTTTGTTCCAGTTGCGGATTCTTAAGGTTTTAAAATAGATGATATCGTTTAAAGTCGGATTCTAAAGCACTTTAAATAGATGACTTTGTTCAAGTTGCGGATTCTTAAGGTTAGAAAATAGATGATATCGTTTAAAGTCGGATTCTACAGCATTGTAAATCGATGACTGTGTTCAAGTTGCGGATTCTTAAGGTTTGAAAACAGATGATACCGGTTAAAGTCGGATTCTAAAGCATTGTAAATAGATGACTTTGTTCAAGTGGCGGACTAAAATAGATGATATTGTTACAAGTACGATTCTAAAGCATTGTAAGTTGATGACTTTATTACAGTTGCGGTTTCTTGAGGTTTGAAAATAGATGATAATGTTTAAAGTCGCATGCTGAAGCATTGTAAATGGATGACTTTGTTCAAGTTGCGGATTCTTAAGGTTTGAAAATAGATGATATCGTTTTAAGTCGGATTCTAAAGCATTGTAAATAGATGACTTGTTCAAGTTGCCAGTTCTTAAGCTTGGAAAATAGATGATATCGTTTAAAGTCGGATTCTAAAGCACTGTAAATCGATGACTTTGTTCAAGTTGCCGATTCTTAATGTTCGAAAATAGATGATATCGTTTAAAGTCGGATTCTAAAGCATTGTAAATAGATGACTTTGTTTAAGTTGCTGATACTTAAGGATTCAAAATAGATAGTATCGTTTAAAGTCGGATTCTAAAGCATTGTAAATAGATGACTTTGTTCAAGTTGCGGATTCTTAAGGTTTGAAAATAGATGATATCGTTTAAAGTCGGATTCTAAAGCATTGTAAGTAGATGACTTTGGTCAAGTTGCGGATACTTAAGGTTTAAAAATAGATGATATCGTGGAATGTGGGATTCTAAAGCATTGTAAATAGATGACATTGTTAGCGTTGCGGATTCTTAATGTTTGAAAATAGATGATATCGTTTAAGTCGGATTCTAAAGCATTGTAAATAGATGACTTTGTTCAAGTTGCGGATACTTAATGTTTGAAAATAGATGATATTGTTTATAGTCGGATTCTAAAGGATTGTAAATAGATGACTTTGTTTAAGTTACGGATTCTTAATGTTTTAAAATAGATGATATCGTTTAAAGTCAGATTCTAAAGCATTGTAAATAGATATTTTTGTCAAGTTGCGGAGTCTAAAGGTTTGAAAATAGATGATATCGTTTAAAGTCTGATTCTAAAGTATTGTAAATAGATGACTTTGTTGAAGTTGCCGATTCTCAAGGTTTGAAAATAGATGATATTGTTTATAGTCGGATTCTAAAGCATTGTAAGTAGATGACTTTATTACTATTGCGGATTCTTAAGCTTTGAAAATAGATGATAATGTTTAAAGTCGCATTCTAAAGCATTGTAAATTGATGACTTTGTTCAAATTGCGGATTCTTAAGGTTTGAAAATATATGATATCGTTGAAGGTCGGATCCTAAAGCATTGTAAATAGATGTCTTTGTTCAAGTTGCGGATTCTTAAGGTTTAAAAATAGATTGTATCGTTTACAGTCGGATTCTAAAGCATTGTAAATAGATACTTTGTTCAAGTTGCACCTACTAAAGGTTTAAAAATAGATGATATCGTTTCAAGTCGGATTCTAAAGCATTGTAAATAGATGACTTTGTTCAAGTTGCCGATTCTCCCGGTTTGAAAATAGATGATATTGTTTCAGGTCAGATGCTAAAGCATTGTAAGTAGATGACTTTATTACAGTTGCGGATTCTTAAGGTTTGAAAATAGATGATAATGTTTAAAGTCGCATTCTAAAGCTTTGTAAATAGATGACTTTGTTCAAGTTGCGGATTCTAAAGGTTTGAACCTAGATGATATCGTTTAAAGTCGGATTCTAAAGCATTGTAAATAGATGACTTTGTTCAAGTTGCGGATTCTTAAGGTTTGAAAATAGATTATATCGTTTAACGTCGGGTTAAAAGCATTGTAAATAGATGACTTTGTTCCAGTTGCGGATTCTTAAGGTTTAAAACTAGATGATATCGTTGAAAGTCGGATTCTAAAGCATTGTAAATAGATGACTTTGTTCAAGTGTCCGATTCTTAAGGTTTGAAAATAGATGATATCGTTCAAAGTCGGATTCTAAAGCATTGTAAATAGATGACTTTGTCCAAGTTGCGGATTCTTAATGTTTGAAAATAGATGATATCGTTTACCGTCGGACTCTAAAGCATTGTAAATAGATGACTTTGGTCAAGTTGCGGATTCTTAATGTTTGAAAATAGATGATATCGTTTAAAGTCGAATGCTAAAGCATTGTAAGTAGATGACTGTATTACAGTTGCGGATTCTAAAGGTTTGAAAATAGATGATAATGTTTAAAGTCGCATTCTAAAGCATTGTAAACAGATGACTTTGTGCCAATTGCGGATTCTTAATGTTTGTAAATAGATGATATCGTTTAAAGACGGATTCTAAAGCATTGTAAGTAGATGAGTTTATACAGTTGCGGTTTCTTAAGGTTTTAAAAAAGATGATAATGTTTAAAGTCGCATTCTAAAGCTTTGTAAATAGATGACTTTGTTCAAGTTGCCGATTCTAACGGTTTTAAAATAGATGATATTGTTTAACGTCGGATTCTAAAGCATTGTAAATAGATGACTTGTTCAAGTTGCGGATTCTAAAGGTTTGAACTTAGATGATATCGTTTAAAGTCGGATTCTAAAGCATTGTAAATAGATGACTTTGTTCAAGTTGCGGATTCTTAAGGTTTGAAAATAGATGATATCGTTTAAAGTCGGATTCTAAAGCATTGTAAATAGATGACTTTGTTCAAGTTGCGGATACTTAATGTTTGAAAATAGATGATATTGTTTAAAGTCGGATTCTAAAGCATTGTAAATAGATGACTTTGTTTAAGTTGCGGATTCTGAATGTTTGAATATAGATGATATCGGTTAAAGTCGGATTCTAAAGCATTGTAAATAGATGACTTTCTTCAAGTTGCGAGTTGTTTAGGTTAAAAAGTAGATGATATCGTTTAATGTCGGATACTAAAGCATTGGAAATAGATGACTTTGTTTAAGTTGCGGATTCTTAATGTCTGAAAATAGATGATATCGTTTAAAGTCGGATTCTAAAGCATTGTAAATAGATGAATTTGTTTAAGTTGCGTATTCTTAATGTTTGAAAATAGATGATAATGTTTAAAGTCGCATTCTAAAGCATTGTAAATTAATGACTTTGTTCAAATTGCGGATTCTTAATGTTTGAAAATATATGATATCGTTTAAAGTCGGATCCTAAAGCATTGTAAATAGATGTCTTTGTTCAAGTTGCGGATTCTTAAGGTTTAAAAATAGATTATATCGTTTACAGTCGGATTCTAAAGCATTGTAAATAGATACTTTGTTCAAGTTGCACCGTCTAAAGGTTTGAAAATAGATGATATCGTTTCAAGTCGGATTCTAAAGCATTGTAAATAGATGACTTTGTTAAAGTTGCGGATTCTAAAGGTTTGAACCTAGATGATATCGTTTAAAGTCGGATTCTAAAGCCTTTTAAATAGATGACTTTGTTCAAGTTGCGGATTCTTTAGGTTTGAAAATAGATTCTATCGTTTAAAGTCGGATTCAAAAGCATTGTAAATAGATGACTTTGTTCAAGTTGCGGAGGGTTAAGGTTTAAAAATAGATGATATCGTTGAAAGTCGGATTCTAAAGCATTGTAAATAGAGGACTTTGTTAAAGTTGCGGATTCTTAAGGTTTGAAAATAGATTATATCGTTTAAAGTCGGATTCAAAAGCATTGTAAATAGATGACTTTGTTCAAGTTGCGGATTCTTTAGGTTTAAAAATAGATGATATCGTTGAAGTCGGATTCTCAAGTATTGTAAATAGATGACTTTGTTCAAGTGTCCGATTCTTAAGGTTTGAAAATAGCTGATATCGTTCAAAGTCGGATTCTACAGCATTGTAAATAGATGACTTTTTTCAAGTTGCGGATTCTTAATGTTTGAAAATAGATGATATCGTTTACGGTCGGATTCTAAAGCCTTTTAAATAGATGACTTTGGTCAAGTTGCGGATGCTTAATGTTTGAAAATAGATGATATCGTGTAAAGTCGGATGCTAAAGCATTGTAAGTAGATGACTTTATTACAGTTGCGGATTCTTAAGGTTTGAAAATAGATGATAATGTTTAAAGTTGTATTCTAAAGCATTGTTAATGGATGACTTTGTTCAAATTGCGGATTCTTAAGGTTTGAAAATAGATGATATCGTTTAAAGTCGGTATCTAAAGCATTGTAAATAGATTACTTTGTTCAAGTTGCGGATTCTTAAGGTTTAGACCTAGATAGTATCGTTTAAAGTCGGAGTCCAAAGCATTGTAAATAGATGACTTTGTTCAAGTGGCAGATTCTTAAGGTTTGAAAATAGATGATAATGTTTACAGTCGTCTTCTAAAGCATTGTAAATAGATGACTTTGGTCAAGTTGCGCATTCTCAAGGTTAGAAAATAGATGATATTGTTTATAGTCGGATTCTAAAGCATTGTAAGTATATGACTTTATTACAGTTGCGGATTCTTAAGCTTTGAAAATAGATGATAATGTTTAAAGTCGCATTCTAAAGCATTGTAAATAGATGACTTTGTTCAAGTTGCAGATTCTGAAGGTTTGAAAATAGATGATATCGTTTAAAGTCGGATTCTAAAGCATTGTAAATAGATGTCTTTGTTCAAGTTGCGGATTCTTAAGGTTTAAAAATAGATTATATCGTTTAAAGTCGGATTATAAAGCAGTGTTAATAGATACTTTGTTCAAGTTGCACCGTCTAAAGGTTTGAACATAGATGATATCGTTTCCAGTCGGATTCTAAATCATTGTAAATAGATGACTTTGTTCAAGTTGCCGATTCTCCAGGTTTGAAAATAGATGATATTGTTTAAAGTCGGATTCTAAAGCATTGTAAATAGATGACTTTGTTCAAGTTGGTGGATTCTTAGGGTTTGAAAATAGATTATATCGTTTAAAGTCGGATTCTAAAGCATTGTAAATAGATGACTTTGTTCAAGTTTCGGATTATTAGGGTTTGAAAAAAGATGTTATCGTTTAAAGTTCGATTCTAAAGCATTGAAAATAGATGACTTTGTTTAAGTTGCTGATTCTTAAGGATTCAAAATAGATAGTATCGTTTAAAGTCGGATTCTAAAGCATTGTAAATAGATGACTTTGTTCAAGTTGCGGATTCTTATGGTTTGAAAATAGATGATATCGTTTAAAGTCGGATTCTAAAGCATTGTAAATAGATGACTTTGGTGAAGTTGCGGATACTTAAGGTTTAAAAATAGATGATATCGTGGAATGTCGGAGTCTACAGCATTGTAAATAGATGACATTGTTAGAGTTGCGGATTCTTGATGTTTGAAAATAGATGATATCGTTTAAGTCGGATTCTAAAGCATTTTAAATAGATGACTTTGTTCAAGTTGCGGATACTTAATGTTTGAAAATAGATGATATTGTTTAAAGTCGGATTCTAAAGCATTGTAAATAAGTGACTTTGTTTAAGGGTGCGGATTCTTAATGTTTTAAAATAGATGATATCGTTTAAAGTCGGATTCTAAAGCATTGTAAATTAATATTTTGGTCAAGTTGCGGAGTCTAAAGGTTTAAAAATAGATGATATCGTTTCAAGTCTGATTCTAAAGTATTATAAATTGATGACTTTGTTGAAGTTGCCGATTATCAAGGTTTGAAAATAGATGATATTGTTTATAGTCGGATTCTAAAGCATTGTAAGTAGATGACTTTATTACAGTTGCGGATTCTTAAGCTTTGAAAATAGATGATAATGTTTAAAGTCGAATTCTAAAGCATTGTAAATTGATGACTTTGTTCAAATTGCGGATTCTTAAGGTTTGAAAATATATGATATCGTTTAAAGTCGGATCCTAAAGCATTGTAAATAGATGTCTTTGTCAAAGTTGCAGATTCTTAAGGTTTAAAAATAGATTATATCGTTTACAGTCGGATTCTAAAGCATTGTAAATAGATACATTGTTCAAGTTGCACCGTCTAAAAGTTTGAGAATAGATGATATTGTTTAAAGTCGGATTCTAAAGCATTGTAAATAGATTACTTTGTTCAAGTTGCCGATACCAAAGGTTTGAGAATAAATGATATCGTTTAAAGTCGGATTCTAAAGCATTGTAAACAGATGACTTAGTTCAAGTTGCCGATTCTTAAGGTTTGAAAATAAATTATATCGTGTAAATTCGGATTCTAAAGCCTCTTAAATAGATGACTTTGTTCAAGTTGCGGATTCTTAAGGTTAGAAAATAGATGATATCGCTTAAAATCGGATTCTAAAGCATTGTAAATAGATTACTTTGTTCAAGTGTCGAGGTGTTAAGGTTTAAAAATAGATGATATCGTTTTATGTCGGATACTAAAGCATTGTAAATAGATGACTTTGTTTAAGTTGCGGATTCTTAATGTTTGAAAATAGATGATATCGTTTAAAGTCGGATTCTAAAGCATTGTAAATAGATGACTTTGTTTATGTTGCCGATTCTTCAGGTTTGAAAATAGATGATATCGTTTAAAGTCGGATTCTAAAGCATTGTAAATAGATGACTTTGTTCAAGTTGCGGATTCTTAAGGTTTGAAAATAGATGATATCGTTTAAAGTCGGAGTGTAAAGCATTGTAAATAGATGATAGTGTTCAAGTTGCGGATTCTTAAGGTTTGAAAATAGATGATATCGTTTAAAGTCGGATTCGAAAGCATTGTAAATAGATGACTTTGTTCAAGTTTCCGATTCTTAAGGTTTGAAGATAGATGATATTGTTTAAAATCGGATTCTAAAGAATCGTAAATACATGACTTTGTTGAAGTTGCCGATTCGTAAGCTTTGAAAATAGATGATATTGTTTAAAGTCGGATTCTAAAGCATTGTAAATAGATGACTTTGTTCAAGTTGCCGAGACTTTAGGTTTCGAAAACAGATGATATCGTTTAAAGTCGTATTCTTAAGCATCGTAAATAGATGACTTTGTTCAAGTTGCGGATTCTTAAGGTTTGAAAAAAGTATGATATCGTGTAAAGTCGGATTCTAAAGCATTGTAAATAGATCACTTTGTTCAAGTTGCCTATCTTAAGGTTTGAGAATAGATGATATCGTTTAAAATCGGATTCTAAAGCATCGTAAATAGATTGCTTTGTTCAAGTTGCGGATTCTTAAGGTTTGAAAATAGATGATATCGTTTAAAGTCGGATTCGAAAGCATTGTAAATAGATGACTTTGTTCAAGTTGCCGATTCTTAAGGTTTGAAGATAGATGATATTGTTTAAAATCGGATTCTAAAGAATCGTAAATACATGACTTTGTTGAAGTTGCCGATTCGTAAGCTTTGAAAATAGATGATATTGTTTAAAGTCGGATTCTAAAGCATTGTAAATAGATGACTTTGTTCAAGTTGCCGAGACTTTAGGTTTCGAAAACAGATGATATCGTTTAAAGTCGTATTCTTAAGCATCGTAAATAGATGACTTTGTTCAAGTTGCGGATTCTTAAGGTTTGAAAAAAGTATGATATCGTGTAAAGTCGGATTCTAAAGCATTGTAAATAGATCACTTTGTTCAAGTTGCCTATATTAAGGTTTGAGAATAGATGATATCGTTTAAAGTCGGATTCTAAAGCATCGTAAATAGATTGCTTTGTTCAAGTTGCCGATTCTTAAGGTTCGAAAATAGATGATATCGTTTAAAGTCGGATAATAAAGCATTGTAAATAGATGACTTTGTTCAAGTTTCGGATTCTTAAGGTTGTAAAATAGATGATATTTTTAAAGTCGGATTCTAAAGAATTGTAAATAGATGACTTTGTTCAAGTTACCGATTCTTAAGCTTTGAAAAAAAGATGATATCGTTTAAAGTCGGATTCTACAGCATTGTAAATAGATGACTTTGTTCAAGTTGCCGATTCTAAAGGTTTGAGAATAGATTATATTGTTTAAAGTCGGATTCTAAAGCATTGTAAGAAGATGACTTTGTTCAAGTTGCCGATACTAAAAGTTTGAGAATAGATGATATCGTTTAAAGTCGGATTCTAAAGCATCGTAAATAGATTGCTTTGTTCAAGTTGCGGATTCTTAAGGTTTGAAAATAGATGATATCGTTTAAAGTCGGATTCGAAAGCATTGTAAATAGATGACTTTGTTCTAGTTGCCGATTCTTAAGGTTTGAAGATAGATGATATTGTTTAAAATCGGATTCTAAAGAATCGTAAATACATGACTTTGTTGAAGTTGCCGATTCGTAAGCTTTGAAAATAGATGATATTGTTTAAAGTCGGATTCTAAAGCATTGTAAATAGATGACTTTGTTCAAGTTGCCGACACTTTAGGTTTCGAAAACAGATGATATCGTTTAAAGTCGTATTCTTAAGCATCGTAAATAGATGACTTTGTTCAAGTTGCGGATTCTTAAGGTTTGAAAAAAGTATGATATCGTGTAAAGTCGGATTCTAAAGCATTGTAAATAGATCACTTTGTTCAAGTTGCCTATCTTAAGGTTTGAGAATAGATGATATCGTTTAAAATCGGATTCTAAAGCATCGTAAATAGATTGCTTTGTTCAAGTTGCGGATTCTTAAGGTTTGAAAATAGATGATATCGTTTAAAGTCGGATTCGAAAGCATTGTAAATAGATGACTTTGTTCAAGTTGCCGATTCTTAAGGTTTGAAGATAGATGATATTGTTTAAAATCGGATTCTAAAGAATCGTAAATACATGACTTTGTTGAAGTTGCCGATTCGTAAGCTTTGAAAATAGATGATATTGTTTAAAGTCGGATTCTAAAGCATTGTAAATAGATGACTTTGTTCAAGTTGCCGAGACTTAAGGTTTCGAAAACAGATGATATCGTTTAAAGTCGTATTCTTAAGCATCGTAAATAGATGACTTTGTTCAAGTTTCGGATTCTTAAGGTTTGAAAAAAGTATGATATCGTGTAAAGTCGGATTCTAAAGCATTGTAAATAGATCACTTTGTTCAAGTTGCCTATATTAAGGTTTGAGAATAGATGATATCGTTTAAAGTCGGATTCTAAAGCATCGTAAATAGATTGCTTTGTTCAAGTTGCCGATTCTTAAGGTTCGAAAATAGATGATATCGTTTAAAGTCGGATAATAAAGCATTGTAAATAGATGACTTTGTTCAAGTTTCGGATTCTTAAGGTTGTAAAATAGATGATATTTTTAAAGTCGGATTCTAAAGAATTGTAAATAGATGACTTTGTTCAAGTTACCGATTCTTAAGCTTTGAAAAATAGATGATATCGTTTAAAGTCGGATTCTACAGCATTGTAAATAGATGACTTTGTTCAAGTTGCCGATTCTAAAGGTTTGAGAATAGATTATATTGTTTAAAGTCGGATTCTAAAGCATTGTAAGAAGATGACTTTGTTCAAGTTGCCGATACTAAAAGTTTGAGAATAGATGATATCGTTTAAAGTCGGATTCTAAAGCATCGTAAATAGATTGCTTTGTTTAAGTTGCGGATTCTTTGTGTTTGAAAATAGATGATATCGTTTAAAGTCGGATTCTAAAGCATTGTAAATAGATGACTTTGTTCAAGTTGCGGATTCTTAAGGTTTGAAAATAAATGATATCGTTTAAAATCGGATTCTAAAGCATTGTAAATAGATGACTTTGTTCAAGTTGGTGATTCTTAAGGTTTGAAAATAGATGATATCGTTTAAAGTCGGATTCTAAAGCATTGTAAATAGATGATATTGTTCAAGTTGCAAATTCTTCAGGTTTAAAAATAGATGATATCGTTTATAGTCGGATTCTAAAGCATTGTAAATAGATGAATTGTTTCAAGTGGCCGATTCTAAAAATTTGAAAATGAATGATATCGTTTAAAGTCGGATTCTAAAGCATTGTAAATAGATGACTTTGTTCAAGTTGCGGAATCTTAAGGTTTGAAAATAGATGATATCGTTTAAAGTCGGATTCTAAAGCATTGTAAATAGATGACTTTGTTCAAGTTGCGCATTCTTAAGGTTTGAAAATAGATGATATCGTTTAAAGTCGGATTCTAAAGCATTGTAAATAGATGACTTTGTTCAAGTTGCGGATTCTTTGTGTTTGAAAATCGATGATATCGTTTAAAGTCGGATTCTAAAGCATTGTAAATAGATGACTTTGTTCAAGTTGCGGATTCTTAAGGTTTGAAAATAGATGATATCGTTTAAAATCGGATTCTAAAGCATTGTAAATAGATGACTTTGTTCAAGTTGGTGATTCTTAAGGTTTGAAAATAGATGATATCGTTTAAGGTCGGATTCTAAAGCATTGTAAATAGATGAAATTGTTCAAGTTGCAAATTCTTAAGGTTTAAAAATAGATGATATCGTTTATAGTCGGATTCTAAAGAATTGTAAATAGATGACTTTGTTCAAGTTGCATACTCTTAAGGTTTGAAAATAGATGATATCGTTTAAAGTCGGATTCTAAAGCATTGTAAATAGATGACTTTGTTCAAGTTGCGGATTCTTATGGTTTGAAAATAGATTATATGGTTTAAAGTCGGATTCTAAAGCATTGTAAATAGATTACTTTGTTCAAGTTGCGGACTGCTAAGGTTTGGAAATAGATGATATCGTTTAAAGTCGGATTCTAAAGCACTGTAAATAGATGACTTTGTTGAAGTTGGTGGATTCTTAGAGTTTGAAAACAGATGATATCGTTGTAAGTCGGATTCTAAAGCATTGTAAATAGATGACTTTGTTCAAGTTGCTAGTTGTTTAGGTTTAAAAGTAGATTATATCGTTTAAAGTATGATGCTAAAGCATTGTAAATAGATGACTTTGTTTAAGTTGCCGATTCTTAAGGTTTGACAATAGATGATATCGTTGAAAGTCAGATTCTAAAGCAGTATAAATAGATAACTTTGTTAAAGTTGCCGATTCTTAAAGTTTAGAAATAGATGATATTGTTTAAAGTCGTATTCTAAAGCATTGTAAATAGATGACTTTGTTCAAGTTGCCGATTCTTAAGGTTCGACAATAGATGATATCGGTTAAAGTCGGATTTTAAAGCATTGTAAATAGATTACTTTGTTCAAGTTACCGATTCTTAAGGTTTGAAGATAGATGATATTGTTTAAAATCGGATTCTAAAGAATCGTAAATACATGACTTTGTTGAAGTTGCCGATTCGTAAGCTTTGAAAATAGATGATATTGTTTAAAGTCGGATTCTAAAGCATTGTAAATAGATGACTTTGTTCAAGTTGCCGAGACTTTAGGTTTCGAAAACAGATGATATCGTTTAAAGGCGTATTCTTAAGCATCGTAAATAGATGACTTTGTTCAAGTTGCGGATTCTTAAGGTTTGAAAAAAGTATGATATCGTGTAAAGTCGGATTCTAAAGCATTGTAAATAGATCACTTTGTTCAAGTTGCCTATCTAAAGGTTTGAGAATAGATGATATCGTTTGAAGTCGGATTCTAAAGCATCGTAAATAGATTGCTTTGTTGAAGTTGCCGATTCTTAAGGTTCGAAAATAGATGATATCGTTTAAAGTCGGATAATAAAGCATTGTAAATAGATGACTTTGTTCAAGTTTCGGATTCTTAAGGTTTGAAAATAGATAATATTTTTAAAGTCGGATTCTAAAGCATTGTAAATAGATGACTTTGTTCAAGTTACCGATTCTTAAGCTTTGAAAAATAGATGATATCGTTTAAAGTCGGATTCTACAGCATTGTAAATAGATGACTTTGTTCAAGTTGCCGATTCTAAAGGTTTGAGAATAGATGATATTGTTTAAAGTCGGATTCTAAAGCATTGTAAGAAGATGACTTTGTTCAAGTTGCCGATACTAAAAGTTTGAGAATAGGTGATATCGTTTAAATTCGGATTCTAAAGCATCGTAAATAGATTGCTTTGTTCAAGTTGCCGATTCTTAAGGTTTGAAAATAGATGATATCGTTAAAAGTCGGATAATAAACCATTGTAAATAGATGACTTTGTTGAAGTTTCGGATTCTTAAGATTTCAAAATAGATGATATTTTTAAAGTCGGATTCTAAAGAATTGTAAATAGATGACTTTGTTCAAGTTACACATTCTTAAGCTTTGAAAAATAGATGATATCGTTTAAAGTCGGATTCTACAGCATTGTAAATAGATGACTTTGTTCAATTTGCCGATTCTAAAGGTTTGAGAATAGATGATATTGTTTAAAGTCGGATTCTAAAGCATTGTAAGTAGATGACTTTGTTCAAGTTGCCGATACTAAAAGTTTGAGAATAGATGATATCGTTTAAAGTCGGATTCTAAAGCATTGTAAATAGATGACTTAGTTCAAGGGTCCGATTCTTAAGGTTTGAAAATAGATGATATCGTGTAAAGTCGGATTCTAAAGCATCGTAAATAGATGACTTTGTTCAAGTTGTGGATTCTTAAGGTTAGAAAATAGATGATATCGTGTAAAGTCGGATTCTAAAGCATTGTTAATAGATGACTTTGTTCAAGTTGCCTATTCTTAAGGTTTGAGAATAGATGATATCGTTTAAAGTCAGATTCTAAAGAATTGTAAATAGATGACTTTGTTCAAGTTCTAGATTCTTTAGGTAGAAAATAGATAATATTGTTTAAAGTCGGATCATAAAGCATTGTAAATAGATGACTTAGTTCAAGTTGCGAATTCTTAAAGTTTGAAAATAGATGATATTGGTTTTAGTCGGGTTCTAAAGCATTGTAAATAGATGACTTTGTTCAAGTTACCGATTCTTAAGGTTTGAGAATAGATGATATCGTTTAAAGTCGGATTCTAAAGCATTGTAAATAGATGACTTAGTTCAAGTTGCCGATTCTTAAGGTTTGAAAATAAATGATATCCTTTAAAGTCGGATTCTAAAGCATTGTAAATAGATGACTTTGTTCAAGTTGCCGATTCTAAAGGTTTGCGAATTCTTAAGGTTTTAAAATAGATGATATTGTTTTAAGTCGGGTTCTAAAGAATGGTAAATTCATGATTCTTAAGGTTTTATAATAGATGATATCGTTTAAAGTATGATTCTAAAGCATTGCGTATTCTTTAGGTTTGGAAATAGATGATATCGTTTAAAGTCGGATTGTAAAGCATTGTAAATAGATGACTTTGTTCAAGTTGCCGATTCTAAAGGTTTGCGAATTATTAAGGTTTGAAAATAGATGATATCGTTTTATGTCAGATTCTAAAGCAGTATAAATAGATAACTTTGTTCAAGTTGCCGATTCTGTAAGTTTGAAAATAGATGATATTGTTTAAAGTCGTATTCTAAAGCATTGTACATAGATGACTTTGTTTAAGTTGCCGATTCTTAAGGTTTGAGAATAGATGATATCGTTTAAAGTCGGATTCTAAAGCATTGTAAATAGATGACTTTGTTAAAGTTGCCGATTCGTAAGGTTTGAAACTAGATTATATCGTTTAAAGTTGCCGATTCTTAAGGTTTGCGAATTCTTAAGGTTTGAAAATAGATGATATTGTTTTAAGTCGGGTTCTAAAGAATGGTAAATCCATGACTTTGTTCAAGTTGCCGATTCTTAAGGTTTTAGAATAAATGATATCGTTTAAAGTCGGATTCTAAAGCATTGTAAATAGATGACTTAGTTCAAGTTGCCGCTTCTTAAGGTTTGAAAATAAATGATATCCTTTAAAGTCGGATTCTAAAGCATTGTAAATAGATGACTTTGTTCAAGTTGCCGATTCTAAAGTTTTGCGAATTCTTTAGGTTTGAAAATAGATTATATTGTTTTAAGTCGGGTTCTAAAGAATGGTAAATTCATGATTCTTAAGGTGTTATAATAGATGATATCGTTTAAAGTATGATTCTAAAGCATTGCGTATTCTTAAGGTTTGGAAATAGATGATATCGTTTAAAGTCGGATTGTAAAGCATTGTAAATAGATGACTTTGTTCAAGTTGCGTATTCTAAAGGTTTGCGAATTATTAAGGTTTGAAAATAGATGATATCGTTTTATGTAAGATTCTAAAGCAGTATAATAGATAACTTTGTTCAAGTTGCCGATTCTTAAGGTTTTAAAATAGATGATATCGTTTAAAGTCGGATTGTAAAGCATTGTAAATAGATGACTTTGTTCAAGTTGCCGATTCGAAAGGTTTGAGAAGTAATGATATCGTTTAAAGTCGGATTCTAAAGCATTGTAAATAGATGACTTTGTTAAAGTTGCCGATACTTGAAGTTTGAAAATAGATGATATCGTGAAAAGTACGATTCTAAAGCATTGTAAATAGATTACTTCGTTCAAGTTGCTGATTCTTAAGGTTTGAAAATAGATGATATTGTTTAAAGTCGGATTCTAAAGCATCGTAAATAGATGACTTTGTTCAAGTTGCCAATTCGTAAGCTTTGAAAATAGATTATATGGTTTAAAGTTGGATTCTAAAGCATTGTAAATAGATGACTTTTTTCAAGTGGCCGATTCGTAAGGTTTGAAAATAGATGATATCGGTTAAAGTCATATTCGAAAGCATTGTAAATAGATGACTTTGTTCAAGTTGCAGATTCTTAAGGTTTGAAAATAGATAATATCGTTTAAAGTCGGATTCTAAAGCATTGTAAATAGATGACTTTGTTCAAGTTACCGATTCTTAAGGTTTGAGAATAGATGATATCGTTAAAGTATGATTCTAAAGCATTGTATATAGATGACTTAGTTTAAGTTGCCGATTCTTAAGGTTTGAAAATAGATGATATTGTTTAAAGTCGGATTCTATAGCATCGTAAATAGATGACTTTGTTCAAGTTGCCAATTCGTAAGCTTTGAAAATAGATGATATCGTTTAAAGTCGGATTCTAAAGCATTTTAAATAAATGACCTTTTTCAAGTTGCGGATTCTTTATGTTTGAACATAGACGATATCGTTTAAAGTCGGATCCTAAAGCATTGTAAGTAGATGACTTTGTTCAAGTTGCGGACTCTTAAGGTTTGAAAATAGATAATATGGTTTCAAGTCGGATTCTAAAGCATTGTAAATAGATAACTTTGTTCAAGTTGCGGACACTTAATGTTTGAAAATAGATGATATCGTTTAAATCGGATTCCAAAGCATTGTAAATAGATCACTTTGTTCAAGTGGCCGATTCTTAAGGTTTGAAAATGAATGATATCGTTTAAAGTCGGATTCTAAAGCATTGTAAATAGATGACTTTGTACAAGTTGCGGATTCTTAATGTTTGAAAATAGATGATATAGTTTAAAGTCGGATTCTAAAGCATTGTCAATAGATGACTTTGTTCAAGTTGCGGATTCTTAAAGTTTGAAAATAGATGATATCGTTTAAAGTCGGATTCTAAAGCATTGTAAATAGATGACTTTGTTCAAGTGGCGGACTCTTAAGGTTTGAAAATAGATGATATTGTTTAAAGTACGATTCTAAAGCATTGTAAGTGGATGACTTTATTACAGTTGCGGATTCTTTAGGTTTGAAAATAGATGATAATGTTTGAAGTCGCATTCTAAAGCATTGTAAATAGATGACTTTGTTCAAGTTGCTGATACTTCAGGTTTGAAAATAGATGATATCGTTTAAAGTCGGATTCTAAAGCATTGTAAATAGATGACTTTGTTCAAGTTGCGCATTCTTAAGGTTTGAAAATAGATGATATCGTTTAAAGTCGGATTCTAAAGCATTGTAAATAGATGCCTTTGTTCAAGTTGCGGATTCTTAAGGTTTAAAACTAGATGATATCGTTCAAAGTCGGATTCTAAAGCATTGTAAATAGATGACTTTGTTATAGTTGCGGATTATTAAGGTTTGAAAATAGATGATATCGTTTAAAATCGGATTCTAAAGCATTGTAAATAGATGACTTTGTTCAAGTTGGTGATTCTTAAGGTTTGAAAATAGATGATATCGTTTAAAGTCGGATTCTAAAGCATTTTAAATAGATGATATTGTTCAAGTTGCAAATTCTTAAGGTTTAAAAATAGATGATATCGTTTATAGTCGGATTCTAAAGCATTGTAAATAGATGACTTTGTTCAAGTTGCCGATTCTTAATGTTTGAAAATAGATGATATCGTTTAAAGTCGGATTCTACAGCATTGTAAATAGATTACTTTGTTCAAGTTGCATACTCTTAAGGTTTGAAAATAGATGATATCGTTTAAACTCGGATTCTACAGCATTGTAAATAGATGACTTTGTTCAAGTTGCGAATTCTTAAGGTTGTAAAATAGATTATATGGTTTAAAGTCGTATTCTAAAGCATTGTAAATAGATGACTTTGTTCAAGTTGCCGATTCTTAAGGTTCGACAATAGATGATATCGTTTAAAGTCGGATTCTAAAGCATTGTAAATAGATTACTTTGTTTAAGTTGCCGATTCTTATATTTTTCAAAATAGATGATATCGTGTAAAGTCGGATTCGAAAGCATTGTCAATAGATGACTTTGTTCAAGTTGCCGATTCTTAAGGTTTGAAGATAGATGATATTGTTTAAAATCGGATTCTAAAGAATCGTAAATACATAACTTTGTTGAAGTTGCCGATTCGTAAGCTTTGAAAATAGATGATATTGTTTAAAGTCGGATTCTAAAGCATTGTAAATAGATGACTTTGTTCAAGTTGCCGAGACTTTAGGTTTCGAAAACAGATGATATCGTTTAAAGTCGTATTCTTAAGCATCGTAAATAGATGACTTTGTTCAAGTTGCGGATTCTTAAGGTTTGGAAAAAGTATGATGTCGTGTAAAGTCGGATTCTAAAGCATTGTAAATAGATCACTTTGTTGAGGTTGCCTATATTAAGGTTTGAGAATAGATGATATCGTTTAAAGTCGGATTCTAAAGCATCGTAAATAGATTGCTTTGTTCAAGTTGCCGATTCTTAAGGTTCGAAAATAGATGATATCGTTTAAAGTCGGATAATAAAGCATTGTAAATAGATGACTTTGTTCAAGTTTCGGATTCTTAAGGTTTGAAAATAGATGATATTTTTAAAGTCGGATTCTAAAGAATTGTAAATAGATGACTTTGTTCAAGTTACCGATTCTTAAGCTTTGAAAAATAGATGATATCGTTTAAAGTCGGATTCTACAGCATTGTAAATAGATGACTTTGTTCAAGTTGCCGATTCTAAAGGTTTGAGAATAGATGATATTGTTTAAAGTCGGATTCTAAAGCATCGTAAATAGATTGCTTTGTTCAAGTTGCCGATTCTTAAGGTTTGAAAATAGATGATATCGTTTAAAGTCGGATAATAAACCATTGTAAATAGATGACTTTGTTGAAGTTTCGGATTCTTATGATTTATCAATAGATGATATTTTTAAAGTCGGATTCTAAAGAATGGTAAATAGATGACTTTGTTCAAGTTACACATTCTTAAGCTTGGAAAAATAGATGATATCGTTTAAAGTCGGATTCTAAAGAATTGTAAGTAGATGACTTTGTTCAAGTTGCCGATACTAAAAGTTTGAGAATAGATGATATCGTTTAAAGTCGGATTCTAAGCATTGTAAATAGATGACTTAGTTCAAGGGTCCGATTCTTAAGGTTTGAAAATAGATGATATCGTGTAAAGTCGGATTCTAAAGCATCGTAAATAGATGACTTTGTTCAAGTTGCGGATTCTTAAGGTTAGAAAATAGATAATATCGTGTAAAGTGGGATTCTAAAGCATTGTAAATAGATGACTTTGTTCAAGTTGCCTATTCTTAAGGTTTGAGAATAGATGATATCGTTTAAAGTCAAGTTCTAAAGAATTGTAAATAGATGACTTTGTTCAAGTTCTAGATTCTTTAGGTAGAAAATAGATAATATTGTTTAGAGTCGGATCATAAAGCATTGTAAATAGATGACTTAGTTCAAGTTGCGAATTCTTAATGTTTGAAAATAGATAATATTTGTTTTAGTCGGGTTCTAAAGCATTGTAAATAGATGACTTTGTTCAAGTTACCGATTCTTAAGTTTTGAGAATAGATGATATCGTTTAATGTCGGATTCTAAAGCATTTTAAATAGATGATTTAGTTCAAGTTGCCGATTCTTAAGGTTTGAAAATAAATGATATCCTTTAAAGTCGGATTCTAAAGCATTGTAAATAGATGACTTTGTTCAAGTTGCCGATTCGTAAGGTTTTAAACTAGAATATATCGTTTAAAGTCGGATTCTAAAGCATTGTAAATAGATGACTTTGTTCAAGTTGCCGATTCTAAAGGTTTGCGAATTCTTAAGGTTTGAAAATAGATGATATTGTTTTAAGTCGGGTTCTAAAGAATGGTAAATCCATGATTCTTAAGGTTTTATAATAGATGATATCGTTTAAAGTATGATTCTAAAGCATTGCGTATTCTTAAGGTTTGAAAATAGATGATATCGTTTAAAGTCGGATTGTAAAGCATTGTAAATAGATGACTTTGCTGAAGTTGCCGATTCTAAAGGTTTGCGAATTCTTAAGGTTTGAAAATAGATGATATCGTTTAATGTCAGATTCTAAAGCAGTATAAATAGATAACTTTGTTCAAGTTGCCGATTCTGTAAGTTTGAAAATAGATGATATTGTTTAAAGTCGTATTCTAAAGCATTGTACATAGATGACTTTGTCCAAGTTGCCGATTCTTAAGGTTCGAAAATAGATGATATCGTTTAAAGTCGGATTCTAAAGCATTGTAAATAGATTACTTTGTTTAAGTTGCCGATTCTTAAAGTTTGAAAATAGATGATATCGTGTAAAGTCGGATTCGAAAGCATTGTAAATAGATGACTTTGTTAAAGTTACCGATTCTGAAGGTTTGAGAATAGATGATATCGTTTAAAGTCGGATTCTAAAGCATTGTAAATAGATGACTTCGTTAAAGTTGCCGATTCGTAAAGTTTGAAACTAGATTATATCGTTTAAAGTTGCCGATTCTTAAGGTTTGCGAATTCTTAAGGTTTGAAAATAGATGATATCGTTTTAAGTCGGGTTCTAAGAATGGTAAATCCATGACTTTGTTCAAGTTGCCGATTCTTAAGGTTTTAGAATAAATGATATCGTTTAAAGTATGATTCTGAAGCATTGTAAATAGATGACTTAGTTCAAGTTGCCGATTCTTAAGGTTTGAAAATAGATGATATCGTTGAAAGTCGGATTCTAAAGCATTGTAAATAGATTACTTTGTTCAAGTTGCGGAGTCTTAAGGGTTGAAAATAGATGATATCGTTTAAAGTCGGATTGTAAAGCATTGTAAATAGATGACTTTGTTCAAGTTGCCGATTCGAAAGGTTTGAGAAGTAATGATATCGTTTAAAGTCGGATTCTAAAGCATTGTAAATAGATGACTTTGTTAAAGTTGCCGATACTTGAAGTTGTAAAATAAATGATATCGTGAAAAGTACGATTCTAAAGCATTGTAAATAGATTACTTCGTTCAAGTTGCTGATTCTTAAGGTTTGAAAATAGATGATATTGTTTAAAGTCGGATTCTAAAGCATCGTAAATAGATGACTTTGTTCAAGTTGCCCATTCGTAAGCTTTGAAAATAGATTATATTGTTTAAAGTTGGATTCTAAAGCATTGTAAATAGATGACTTTGTTCAAGTTGCCGATTCGTAAGGTTTGAAAATAGATGATATCGGTTAAAGTCGGATTCGAAAGCATTGTAAATAGATGACTTTGTTCAAGTTGCAGATTCTTAAGGTTTGAAAATAGATGATATCGTTTAAAGTCGGATTCTAGAGCATGGTAAATAGATAACTTTGTTCAAGTTACCGATTCTTAAGGTTTGAGAATAGATGATATCGTTAAAGTATGATTCTAAAGCATTGTAAATAGATGACTTAGTTTAAGTTGCCGATTCTTAAGGTTTGAAAATAGATGATATTGTTTAAAGTCGGATTCTAAAGCATCGTAAATAGATGACTTTGTTCAAGTTGCCAATTCGTATGCTTTGAAAATAGATGATATCGTTTAAAGTCGGATTCTAAAGCATTGTAAATAGATGACCTTTTTCAAGTTGCGGATTCTTTAAGTTTGAACATAGAAGATATCGTTTAAAGTCGGATTCTAAAGCATTGTAAGTAGATGACTTTGTTCAAGTTGCGGACTCTTAAGGTTTGAAAATAGATAATATGGTTTCAAGTCGGATTCTAAAGCATTGTAAATAGATAACTTTGTTCAAGTTGCGGACACTTAATGTTTGAAAATAGATGATATCGTTTTAAGTCGGATTCCAACGCATTGTAAATAGATCACTTTGTTCAAGTGGCCGATTCTTAAGGTTTGAAAATGAATGATATCGTTTAAAGTCGGATTCTAAAGCATTGTAAATAGATTACTTTGTACAAGTTGCGGATTCTTAATGTTTGAAAATAGATGATATAGTTTAAAGTCGGATTCCAAAGCATTGTAAATAGATGACTTTGTTCAAGTTGCGGATTCTTAAAGTTTGAAAATAGATGATATCGTTTAAAGTCGGATTCTAAAGCATTGTAAATAGATGACTTTGTTCAAGTGGCGGACTCTTAAGGTTTGAAAATAGATGATATTGTTTAACGTACGATTCTAAAGCATTGTAAGTAGATGACTTTATTACAGTTGCGGATTCTTTAGGTTTTAAAATAGATGATATCGTTTAAAGTCGGATTCTAAAGCATTGTAAATAGATTGCTTTGTTCAAGTTGCTGATTCTAAAGGTTTGAGAATAGATGATATTTTAAAAGTCGGATGCTAAAGCATTGTAAATAGATCACTTTGTTCAAGTTGCCGATTCTGTAGCTTTGAAAAATAGATGATATCGTTTAAAGTCGGATTCTTCAGCATTGTAAATAGATGACTTTGTTCAAGTTGCCGATTCTAAAGGTTTGAGAATAGATGATATTGTTTAAAGTCGGATTCTAAAGCATTGTAAATAGATTACTTTGTTCAAGTTGCCGATACCAAAGGTTTGAGAATAAATGATATCGTTTAAAGTTAGATTCTAAAGCATTGTAAATAGATGACTTAGTTCAAGTTGCGGATTCTTAAGGTTAGAAAATAGATTATATCGTGTAAATTCGGATTCTAAAGCCTCTTAAATAGATGACTTTGTTAAAGTGTCGAGGTGTTAATGTTTAAAAATAGATGATATCGTTTTATGTCGGATACTAAAGCATTGTAAATAGATGACTTTGTTTAAGTTGCGGATTCTTAATGTTTGAAAATAGATGATATCTTTTAAAGTCGGATTCTAAAGCATTGTAAATAGATGACTTTGTTTATGTTGCCGATTCTTCAGGTTTGAAAATAGATGAAATTGTTTAAAGTCGGATTCTAAAGCATTGTAAATAGATGACTTTGTTCAAGTTGCGGATTCTTAAGGTTTGAAAATAGATGATATCGTTGCAAGTCGGATTCTAAAGCATTGTAAATAGATGACTTAGTTCAAGTTGCGGACTCTTAATGTTAAAAAATAGATGATATCGTTTCAAGTCGGATTCTAAAGCATTGTAAATAAATGACTTTTTTCAAGTTGCCGATTCTTAAAGTTTGAAAATAGATGATATCGTTTCAAGTCAGATTCTAAAGCATTGTAAATAGATAAGTTTGTTCAAGTTGCAGACTCTTATGGTTTGACAACAGATGATATCGTTGAAAGTCGAATTCTAAAGCATTGTGAATATATGACTTTGTTCAAGTTGAGGATTCTCAAGGTTTAAAAATAGATGATAATGTTTAAAGTCTGATTCTAAAGCATTGTAAATGGATGACTTTGTTCAAGTTGCGGATTCTTAAGGTTTGAAAATAGATGATATCGTTTAAAGTCGGATTGTAAAGCATTGTAAATAGATGATAGTGTTCAAGTTGCGGATTCTTAAGGTTTAGAAATAGGTGATATCGTTTAAAGTCGGATTCTAAAGCATTGTAAATAGATTACTTTGTTCAAGTTGCGGATTGTTTGTGTTTGAAAATAGATGATATCGTTTAAAGTCGGATTCTAAAGCATTGTAAATAGATGACTTTGTTCAAGTTGCGGACTTAAGTTTTGAAAATAGATGATATCGATTAAAATCGGATTCTAAAGCATTGTAAATAGATGACTTTGTTCAAGTTGCGGATTCTTAAGGTTTGAAAATAGATGATATCGTTTAAAGTCGGATTCTAAAGCATTGTAAATAGATGACTTTGTTCATGTTGCCGATTCTTCAGGTTTGAAAATAGATGATATCGTTTAAAGTCGGATTCTAAAGCATTGTAAATAGATGACTTTGTTCAAGTTGCCGATTCTTAATGTTTGAAAATAGATGATTTCGTTTAAAGTCGGATTCTAAAGCATTGTAAGTGGATGACTTTGTTCAAGTTGCGGATTCTTAAGGGTTGAAAATAGATGATATCGTTTCAAGTCGGATTCTAAAGCATTGTAAATAGATTACTTTGTTCAAGTTGCGGACTCTTAAGGTTAAAAAATAGATGATATCGTTTCAAGTCGGATTCTAAAGCATTGGAAATAAATGACTTTGTTCAAGTTGCCGATTCTTAAAGTTTGAAAATAGATGATATCGTTTAAAGTCGGATTCTAAAGCATTGTAAATAGATGACTTTGTTCAAGTTGCGGACTCTTATGGTTTGAAAACAGATGATATCGTTGAAAATCGGTCACTAAAGCATTGTAAATATATGACTTTGTTCAAGTTGAGGATTCTCAAGGTTTGAAAATGAATGATAATGTTTAAAGTCGCATTCTAAAGCATTGTAAATGGATGACTTTGTTCAAGTTGCGAATTCTTAAGTTTTAAAATAGATTATATCGTTTAAAGTCGGATTGTAAAGCATTGTAAATAGATGACTGTGTTCAAGTTGCGGATTCTTAAGGTTAGAAAATAGATGATATCGTTTAAAGTCGGATTCTAAAGCATTGTAAATAGATGACTTTGTTCAAGTTGCGGATTCTTTAGGTTTGAAAATAGATGATATCGTTTAAAGTCGGATTCAAAAGCATTGTAAATAGATGACTTTGTTCAAGTGGCGGACTCTTAATGTTTGTAAAATAGATGATATCGTTTAAAGTCGGATTCTAAAGCATTGTTAGTAGATGACTTTATTACAGTTGCGGATTCTTTAGGTTTGAAAATAGATGATACCGTTTAAAGTCGGATTCTAAAGCATTGTAAATAGATGACTTTGTTCAAGTTGAGGATTCTCAAGGTTTGAAAATAGATGATAATGTTTAAAGTCGCATTCTAAACCATTGTAAATGGATGACTTTGTTCAAGTTGCGGATTCTTAAGGTTTGCAAATAGATGATATCGTTTAAAGTCGGATTGTAAAGTATTGTAAATAGATGATAGTGTTCAAGTTGCGGATTCTTAAGGTTTGAAAATAGATGATATCGTTTTACGTCGGATTCTAAAGCATTGTAAATTAATGACTTTGTTCAAGTGGCCGATCCTTAAAGTTTGAAAATGAAAGTATATCGTTTAAAGTCGGATTCTAAAGCATTGTAAATAGATGACTTTGTTCTAGTTGCGGATTCTTAATGTTTGAAAATAGATGATATCGTTAAAAGTCGGATTCTAAAGCATTGTAAATAGATGACTTTGTTCAAGTTGCGGATTCTTAAAATTTGAAAATAGATGATATCGTTTAAAGTCGGATTCTAAAGCATTGTAAATAGATGACTTTGTTCAAGTTGCGCATTCTTAAGGTTTGAAAATAGATTATATCGTTTAAAGTGTGATTCTAAAGCATTGTAAATAGATGCCTTTGTTCAAGTTGCGGATTCTTACGGTTTGAAAATAGATGATATCGTTCAAAGTCGGATTCTAAAGCATTGTAAATAGATGATATTGTTCAAGTTACAAATTCTTAAGGTTTAAAAATAGATGAAATCGTTTATAGTCGGATTCTAAAGCATTGTAAATAGATGACTTTGTTCAAGTTGCCGATTCTTAATGTTTGACAATAGATGATATCGTTTAAAGTCGGATTCTACAGCATTGTAAATAGATGACTTTGTTCAAGTTGCGGATTCTTAAGGTTTGAAAATAGATTATATGGTTTAAAGTCGGATTCTAAAGCATTGTAAATAAATGACTTTGTTTAAGTTGCGGATTCTTAATGTTTGAAAATAGATGATATCGTTTCAAGTCGGATTCTAAAGCATTGTAAATAGATGACTTTGTTCAAGTTTCCGATTCTTAATGTTTGAAAATAGATGATGTCGTTTAAAGTCGGATTTTAAAGCATTGTAAATGGATGACTTTGTTCAAGTTGCGGATTCGTAATGTTTGAAAATAGATGATATCGTTTAAAGTCGGATTCTAAAGCATTGTACATAGATTACTTTGTTCAAGTTGCGGATTCTTTGTGTTTGAAAATAGATGATATCGTTTAAAGTTGGATTCTAAAGCATTGTAAATAGATGACTTTGTTCAAGTTGAGGATTCTCAAGGTTTGAAAATAGATGATAATGTTTAAAGTCGCATTCTAAACCATTGTAAATGGATGACTTTGTTCAAGTTGCGGATTCTTAAGGTTTGCAAATAGATGATATCGTTTGAAGTCGGATTGTAAAGTATTGTAAATAGATGATAGTGTTCAAGTTGCGGATTCTTAAGGTTTGAAAATAGATGATATCGTTTTACGTCGGATTCTAAAGCATTGTAAATTAATGACTTTGTTCAAGTGGCCGATCCTTAAAGTTTGAAAATGAATGATATCGTTTAAAGTCGGATTCTAAAGCATTGTAAATAGATGACTTTGTTCTAGTTGCGGATTCTTAATGTTTGAAAATAGATGATATCGTTTAAAGTCGGATTCTAAAGCATTGTAAATAGATGACTTTGTTCAAGTTGCGGATTCTTAAAATTTGAAAATAGATGATATCGTTTAAAGTCGGATTCTAAAGCATTGTAAATAGATGACTTTGTTCAAGTTGCGCATTCTTAAGGTTTGAAAATAGATTATATCGTTTAAAGTGTGATTCTAAAGCATTGTAAATAGATGCCTTTGTTTAAGTTGCGGATTCTTACGGTTTGAAAATAGATGATATCGTTCAAAGTCGGATTCTAAAGCATTGTAAATAGATGACTTTGTTATAGTTGCCGATTTTTAAGGTTTGAAAATAGATGATATCGTTTAAAGTCGTATTCTTAAGCATCGTAAATAGATGCCTTTGTTCAAGTTGCGGATTCTTAAGGTTTGAAAATAGATGATATCGTTTAAAGTCGGATTCTAAAGCATTGTAAATAGATTGCTTTGTTCAAGTTGCGGATTCTTTAGGTTTGAAAATAGATGATATCGTTTAAAGTCGGATTCTAAAGCATTGTAAATAGATGACTTTGTTCAAGTTGCGGATTCTTAATGTTTGAAAATAGATGATATCGTTTAAAGTCGGATTCTAAAGCATTGTACATAGATTACTTTGTTCAAGTTGCGGATTCTTTGTGTTTGAAAATAGATGATATCGTTTAAAGTCGGATTCTAAAGCATTGTAAATAGATGACTTGGTTCAAGTTGCGGACTCTTAAGTTTTGAAAATAGATGATATCGTTTAAAATCGGATTCTAAAGCATTGTAAATAGATGACTTTGTTCAAGTTGCGGATTCTTAAGGTTTGAAAATAGATAATATCGTTTAAAGTCGGATTCTAAAGCATTGTAAATAGATGATATTGTTCAAGTTACAAATTCTTAAGGTTTAAAAATAGATGAAATCGTTTATAGTCGGATTCTAAAGCATTGTAAATAGATGACTTTGTTCAAGTTGCCGATTCTTAATGTTTGACAATAGATGATATCGTTTAAAGTCGGATTCTACAGCATTGTAAATAGATGACTTTGTTCAAGTTGCGGATTCTTTAGGTTTGAAAATAGATTATATGGTTTAAAGTCGGATTCTAAAGCATTGTAAATAGATTACTTTGTTCAAGTTGCGGACTGCTAAGGTTTGAAAATAGATGATATCGTTTATAGGCGGATTCTAAAGCATTGTAAATAGATGACTTTGTTCAAGTTGGGTGATTCTTAGAGTTTGAAAATAGATGATATCGTTTAAAGTCGGATTCTAAAGCATTGTAAATAGATGACTTTGTTCAAGTTGCGAGTTGTTTAGGTTTAAAAGTAGATTATATCGTTTAATGTCGGATACTAAAGCATTGTAAGGTGATTACTTTGTTTAAGTTGCGGATTATTAATGTTTGAAAATAGATGATATCGTTTAAGTCGGATTATAAAGCATTGTAAATAGATGACTTTGTTCAAGTTGCGGATACTTAATGTTTGAAAATAGATGATATCGTTTAAAGTCGGACTCTAAAGCATTGTAAATAGATGACTTTGTTTCAGTTTCGGATTCTTAAGGTTTGAAAATAGATGATTTCGTTTAAAGTCGAATTCTAAAGCATTGTAAATAGATTACTTTGTGCAAGTTGCCGATTCTGAAAGTTTGAAAATAGATTATATCGTTTAAAGTCGGATTCTAAAGCATTGTAAATAGATGACTTTGTTCAAGTTGCGGATTTTTAAGATTTGAAAATAGATGATATCGTTTAAAGTCGGATGTTAAAGCATTGTAAATAGATGACTTTGTTTAAGTTGCGGACTCTTATTGTTTGAAAATAGATGATATCGTTTGAAATCGGATTCTAAAGCATTGTAAATAGATGAGTTTGTTCAAGTTGCGGATTCTTAAGGTTTGAAAATAGATGATATCGTTTAAAGTCGGATTCTAAAACATTGTAAGTAGATGACTTTGTTCAAGTTGCCGATTCTTAAAGTTTGTAAAATAGATGATATCGTTTAAAGTCGTATTCTAAAGCATTGTAAATAGATGACTTTGTTCAAGGTGCAGACTCTGAAGGTTTGAAAATAGATGATGTCGTTTCAAATCAGATTCTAAAGCATTGTAAATAGATGACTTTGTTTAAGTTTCCGATTCTTAAGGTGTGAAAATAGAAGTTATCGTTTAAAGTTCGATTCTAAAGCATTGTAAATTGATGACTGTATTCAAGTTGCGGACTGCTAAGGTTTGATAATAGATGATATCCTTTAAAGCCGGATTCAAAAGCATTGTAAATAGATGACTTTGTTCAAGTTGCGCATTCTTCAGCTTTGAGAATAGACAGTATTGTTTACAGTCGGATTCTAAAGCATTGTAAATAGATGACTTCGTTGAAGTTGCCGGTTCCTAAGGTTTGAAAATAGATAATATCGTTTTAAGTCGGATTCTAAAGCATTGTAAATAGATGACTTTGTTAAAATTGCGGATCGTTTAGGTTTGAAAATAGATGATATAGTTTCAAGTCGGATTCTAAAGAATTGTAAATAGATGACTTTGTTCAAGTTGCGGATTCTTAAGGTTTGAAAATAGATGATATCTTATAAAGTCGGATTCTAAAGCATTGTAAATAGATGACATTGTGTAAGTTGCCGATTCTTAAGGTTTGAAAATAGATGATATCGCTTAAAGTCGGATTCTAAAGCATTGTAAATGGATGACTTTGTTCAAGTTGCGAATTCTTAAGTTTTAAAATAGATGATATCGTTTAATGTAGGATTCTAAAGCATTGTAAATAAATGACTTTGTTTAAGTTGCGGATTCTTAATGTTTGAAAATAGATGATATCGTTTCAAGTCGGATTCTAAAGCATTGTAAATAGATGACTTTGTTCAAGTTTCCGATTCTTAATGTTTGAAAATAGATGATGTCGTTTAAAGTCGGATTTTAAAGCATTGTAAATGGATGACTTTGTTCAAGTTGCGGATTCTTAAGGTTTGAAAATAGATGATATCGTTTCAAGTCGGATTCTAAAGCATTGTAAATAAATAACTTTGTTCAAGTTGCGGATACCTAATGTTTGAAAATAGAGGATATCGTTTATAGTCGGATTCTAAAGCATTGTAAATAGATGACTTTGTTCAAGTTGGTTGATTCCTTATGTTTGAAAATAGATGATATAGTGTAAAGTCGGATTCTAAAGCATTGTAAATAGATTACTTTGTTCAAGTGTCGGATTCTTTGTGTTTTAAAATAGAGGATATGGTTTAAATTCGGATTCTAAAGCATTGTAAATAGATGACTTTGTCTAAGTTGCGAATTCTAAAGATTTGAAAATAGATGATATCGTTTAAAGTCGGATTCTAATGCATTGTAAATAGATGTCTTTGTTCAAGTTGCGGACTCTTATGGTTTGAAAATAGATGATATCGTTTCAAGTCGGATTCTAAAGCATTGTAAATAGATGACTTTGTTCAAGTTTCCGATTCTTAAGGTGTGAAAATAGATGTTGTCGTTTAAAGTTCGATTCTAAAGCATTGTAAATAGATGACTTTGTTCAAGTTGCGGACTGCTAAGGTTTGAAAATAGATGATATCTTTTAAAGTCTGATTCTAAAGCATTGTAAATAGATGACTTTGTTCAAGTTGCCGATTCTTAATGTTTGTAAAATAGATGATATCTTTTAAAGTCGTATTCTAAAGCATGTTAAATAGATGACTTTGTTCAAGGTGCAGACTCTGAAGGTTTGAAAATAGATGATGTCGTTTCAAATCAGATTCTAAAGCATTGTAAATAGATGACTTTGTTTAAGTTTCCGATTCTTAAGGTGTGAAAATAGAAGTTATCGTTTAAAGTTCGATTCTAAAGCATTGTAAATTGATGACTGTATTCAAGTTGCGGACTGCTAAGGTTTGATAATAGATGATATCCTTTAAAGTCGGATTCAAAAGCATTGTAAATAGATGACTTTGTTCAAGTTGCGGATTCTTCAGCTTTGAGAATATACAGTATTGTTTACAGTTGTATTCTAAAGCATTGTAAATAGATGACTTCGTTGAAGTTGCCGGTTCCTAAGGTTTAAAAATAGATAATATCGTTTAAAGTCGGATTCTAAACATTGTAAATAGATGACTTTGTTCAAGTTTCCGATTGTTAAGGTTTGAAAATAGATAATATCGTTTAAAGTTCGATTCTAAAGCATTGTAAATAGATTACTTTGTTCAAGTTGCGGACTGCGAAGGTTTGAAAATAGATGATATCCTTTAAAGTCTGATTCTAAAGCATTGTAAATAGATGACTTTGGTCAAGTTGCCGATTTTTAATGTTTGACAATAGATGATCTCGTTTAAAGTCGGATTCTACAGCATTGTAAATAGATGACTTTGTTCAAGTTGCGGATTCTTAAGGTTTGAAAATAGATTATATGGTTTAAAGTCGGATTCTAAAGCATTGTAAATAGATTACTTTGTTCAAGTTGCGGACTGCTAAGGTTTGAAAATAGATGATATCGTTTAAAGTCGGATTCTAAAGCATTGTAAATAGATGACTTTGTTCAAGTTGCGAGTTGTTTAGGTTTAAAAGTGGATTATATCGTTTAATGTCGGATACTAAAGCATTGTAAATAGATTACTTTGTTTAAGTTGCGGATTATTAATGTTTGAAAATAGATGATATCGTTTAAGTCGGATTATAAAGCATTGTAAATAGATGACTTTGTTCAAGTTGCGGATACTTAATGTTTGAAAAAAGATGATATCGTTTAAAGTCGGATTCTAAAGCATTGTAAATAGATGACTTTGTTTCAGTTTCGGATTCTTAAGGTTTGAAAATAGATGATTTCGTTTAAAGTCGGATTCTAAAGCATTGTAAATAGATTACTTTGTGCAAGTTGCCGATTCTGAAAGTTTGAAAATAGATTATATCGTTTAAAGTCGGATTCTAAAGCATTGTAAATAGATGACTTTGTTCAGGTTGCGGATTCTTAAGATTTGAAAATAGATGATATCGTTTAAAGTCGGATGTTAAAGCATTGTAAATAGATGACTTTGTTTAAGTTGCGGACTCTTATGGTTTGAAAATAGATGATATCGTTTGAAATCGGATTCTAAAGCATTGTAAATAGATGACTTTGTTTAAGTTTCCGATTCTTAAGGTGTGAAAATAGAAGTTATCGTTTAAAGTTCGATTCTAAAGCATTGTAAATTGATGACTGTATTCAAGTTACGGACTGCTAAGTTTTGATAATAGATGATATCCTTTAAAGTCGGATTCTAAAGCATTGTAAATAGATTACTTTGTTCAAGTTGCGGACTGCTAAGGTTTGAAAATAGATGATATCGTTTAAAGTCGGATTCTAAAGCATTGTAAATAGATGACTTTGTTCACGTTGGTTCATTCTTAGAGTTTGAAAATTGATGATATCGTTTAAAGTCGGATTCTAAAGCATTGTAAATAGATGACTTTGTTCAAGTTGCGAGTTGTTTAGGTTTAAAAGTAGATTATATTGTTTAATGTCGGATACTAAAGCATTGTAAATAGATGACTTTGTTTAAGTTGCGGATTCTTAATGTTTGAAAATCGATGATATCGTTTAAAGTCAGATTATAAAGCATTGTAAATTTTTGACTTTGTTCAAGTTGTGGATTCTAGATGTTTGAAAATAGATGATATCGTTTAAAGTCGGATTCTTAAGCATTGTAAATAGATGACTTTGTTAGAGTTGCGGATCCTACATGTTTGAAAATAGATGATATTGTTTTAGTCGGATTATAAAGCATTGTAAATAGATGACTTTGTTCAAGTTGCGGATACTTAATGTTTGAAAATAGATGATATCGTTTAAAGTCGGATTCTAAAGCATTGTAAATAGATGACTTTGTTCAAGTTGAAGACTCTGAAGGTTTGAAAATAGATGATGTCGTTTAAATCGGATTCTAAAGCATTGTAAATAGATGAATTTGTTCAAGTTTCCGATTCTTAAGGTGTGAAAATAGAAGTTATCGTTTAAAGTTCGATTCTAAAGCATTGTAAATTGATGACTGTATTCAAGTTGCGGACTGCTAAGGTTTGATAATAGATGATATCCTTTAAAGTCGGATTCTAAAGCATTGTAAATAGATGACTTTGTTATAGTTGCCGATTTTTAAGGTTTGAAAATAGATGATATCGTTTAAAGTCGGATTCTAAAGCATTGTAAATAGATGACTTTGTTCCAGTTGCGGATTCTTAATGTTTGAAAATAGATGATATCGTTTAAAGTCGGATTCTAAAGCATTGCAAATAGATGACTTTGTTCAAGTTTCGGATTCTTAAGGTTTGAAAATAGATGATATCGTTTAAAGTCGGATTCTAAAGCATTGTAAATAGATGACTTTGTTCAAGTTGCGCATTCTTTAAGGTTTGAAAAAAGATGATATCGTTTAAAGTCGGATTCTAAAGCATTTTAAATAGATTACTTTGTTCAAGTTGCGGATTCTTTGTGTTTGAAAATAGATGATATCGTTTAAAGTCGGATTCTCAAGCATTGTAAATAGATGACTTTGTTAAAGTTGCGGATTCTTAATGTTTAAAAATAGATGATATCGTTTAAAATAGGATTCTAAAGTATTATAAATAGATGACTTTGTACAAGTTGGTGATGCTAAGGTTTGAAAATAGATGATATCGTTTAAAGTCGGATTCTAAAGCATTGTAAATAGATGATATTGTTCAAGTTGCAAATTCTTAAGGTTTAAAAATAGATGATATCGTTTATAGTCGGATTCTAAAGCATTGTAAATAGATGACTTTGTTCAAGTTGCCGATTCTTAATGTTTGAAAATAGATGATATCGTTTAAAGTCGGATTCTACAGAATTGTAAATAGATTACTTTGTTCAAGTTGCATACTCTTAAGGTTTGAAACTAGATGATATCGTTTAAACTCGGATTCTACAGCATTGTAAATAGATGACTTTGTTCAAGTTGCGGATTCTTAAGGTTGTAAAATAGATTGTATGGTTTGAAGTCGGATTCTAAAGCATTGTAAATAGATTACTTTGTTCAAGTTGCGGACTGCTAAGGTTTGGAAATAGATGATATCGTTTAAAGTCGGATTCTAAAGCACTGTAAATAGATGACTTTGTTCAAGTTGGTGGATTCTTAGAGTTTGAAAATAGATGATATCGTTTAAAGTCGGATTCTAAAGCATTGTAAATAGATGACTTTGTTCAAGTTGCGAGTTGTTTAGGTTTAAAACTAGATTATATCGTTTAAAGTATGATTCTAAAGCATTGTAAATAGATGATATTGTTTAAGTTGCCGATTCTTAAGGTTTGACAACAGATGATATCGTTTATAGTCAGATTCTAAAGCAGTATAAATAGATAACTTTGTTCAAGTTTCCGATTCTTAAAGTTTGAAAATAGATGATATTGTTTAAAGTCGTATTCTAAAGCATTGTAAATAGATGACTTTGTTCAAGTTGCCGATTCTTAAGGTTCGACAATAGATGATATCGTTTAAAGTCGGATTCTAAAGCATTGTAAATAGATTACTTTGTTTAAGTTGCCGATTCTTAAAGTTTGAAAATAGATGATATCGTGTAAAGTCGGATTCGAAAGTATTGTAAATAGATGACTTTGTTCAAGTTGCCGATTCTTAAGGTTTGAAGATAGATGATATTGTTTAAAATCGGATTCTAAAGAATCGTAAATACATGACTTTGTTGAAGTTGCCGATTCGTAAGCTTTGAAAATAGATGATATTGTTTAAAGTCGGATTCTAAAGCATTGTAAATAGATGACTTTGTTCAAGTTGCCGAGACTTTAGGTTTCGAAAACAGATGATATCGTTTAAATTCGTATTCTTAAGCATCGTAAATAGATGACTTTGTTCAAGTTGCGGATTCTTCAGGTTTGAAAAAAGTATGATATCGTGTAAAGTCGGATTCTAAAGCATTGTAAATAGATGACTTTGTTCAAGTTGCCTATCTTAAGGTTTGAGAATAGATGATATCGTTTAAAGTCGGATTCTAAAGCATTGTAAATAGATTGCTTTGTTCAAGTTGCCGATTCTTAAGGTTCGAAAATAGATGATATCGTTTAAAGTCGGATAATAAAGCATTGTAAATAGATGACTTTGTTCAAGTTTCGGATTCTTAAGGGGTGTAAAATATATGATATTTTTAAAGTCGGATTCTAAAGAATTGTAAATAGATGACTTTGTTCAAGTTACCGATTCTTAAGCTTTGAAAAATAGATGATATCGTTTAAAGTCGGATTCTACAGCATTGTAAATTGATGACTTTGTTCAAGTTGCCGATTCTAAAGGTTTGAGAATAGATGATATTGTTTAAAGTCGGATTCTAAATCATTGTAAGTAGATGACTTTGTTAAAGTTACCGATACTAAAAGTTTGAGAATAGATGATATCGTTTAAAGTCGGATTCTAAAGCATCGTAAATAGATTGCTTTGTTCAAGTTGCCGATTCTTAAGGTTTGAAAATAGATGATATCGTTTAAAGTCGGATAATAAACCATTGTAAATAGATGACTTTGTGGAAGTTTCGGATTCTTAAGGTGTGAAAATAGATGTTGTCGTTTAAAGTTCGATTCTAAAGCATTGTAAATAGATTACTTTGTTCAAGTTGCGGACTGCTAAGGTTTACAAATAGATGATATCCTTTAAAGTCTGATTCTAAAGCATTGTAAATAGATGACTTTGGTCAAGTTGGTAGAATTTTAAGGTTTGAAAATAGATGATATCGTTTAAAGTTCGATTCTAAAGCATTGTAAATAGATGACTTTGTTAAAGTTTCCGATTCTTAAAGATTGAAAATAGATGATATCGTTTAAAGTCGGATTCTAAAGCATTGTAAATAGATGACTGTATTCAAGTTGCGGACTCTTAAGTTTTGAAAATAGATGATATCGTTTAAAATCGGATTCTAAAGCAATGTAAATAGATTACTTTGTTCAAGTTGCGGATTCTTAAGGTTTGAAAATAGATGATATCGTTTAAAGTCGGATTCTAAAGCATTGTAAATAGATGATATTGTTCAAGTTGCAAATTCTTAAGGTTTAAAAATAGAATATATCGTTTATAGTCGGATTCTAAAGCATTGTAAATAGATGACTTTGTTCAAGTTGCCGATTCTTAATGTTTGAAAATAGATGATATCGTTTAAAGTCGGATTCTACAGCATTGTAAATAGATTACTTTGTTCAAGTTGCATACTCTTAAGGTTTGAAAATAGATGATATCGTTTAAAGTGGGATTCTACAGCATTGTAAATGGATGACTTTGTTCAAGTTGCGGATTCTTAAGGTTTGAAAATAGATTATATGGTTTAAAGTCGGATTCTAAAGCATTGTAAATAGATTACTTTGTTCAAGTTGCGGACTGCTAAGGTTTGAAAATAGATGATATCGTTTAAAGTCGGATTCTAAAGCATTGTAAATAGATGACTTTGTTCACGTTGGTTGATTCTTAGAGTTTGAAAATAGATGATATCGTTTAAAGTCGGATTCTAAAGCATTGTAAATAGATGACCTTGTTCAAGTTGCGAGTTGTTTAGGTTTAAAAGTAGATTATATCGTTTAATGTCGGATACTAAAGCATTGTAAATAGATTACTTTAAGTTGCGGATTCTTAATGTTTGAAAATCGATGATATCATTTAAAGTCGGATTATAAAGCATTGTAAATTTTTAACTTTGTTCAAGTTGTGGATTCTTGATGTTTGAAAATAGATGATATCGTTTAAAGTCGGATTCTTAAGCATTGTAAATAGATGACTTTGTTTAAGTTGCGGATCCTACATGTTTGAAAATAGATGATACAGTTTTAGTCGGATTATAAAGCATTGTAAATAGATGACTTTGTTCAAGTTGCGGATACTTAATGTTTGAAAATAGATGATATCGTTTAAAGTCGGATTCTAAAGCATTGTAAATAGATGACTTTGTTTCAGTTTCGGATTCTTAAGGTTTGAAAATAGATGATTTCGTTTAAAGTCGGATTCTAAAGCATTGTAAATAGATGACTTTGTTCAAGTTGCAGATTCTGAAAGTTTGAAAATAGATTATATCGTTTAAAGTCAGATTCTAAAGCATTGTAAATAGATGACTTTGTTCAAGTTGCGGATTCTTAAGATTTGAAAATAGATGATATCGTTAAAAGTCGGCTTCTAAAGCATTGTAAATAGATGACTTTGTTTAAGTTGCGGACTCTTATGGTTTGAAAATAGATGATATCGTTTCAAATCGGATTCTAAAGCATTTTAAATAGATGACTTTGTTCAAGTTGCGGATTCTTAAGGTTTTAAAATAGATGATATCGTTTAAAGTCGGATTCTAAAACATTGTAAGTAGATGACTTTGTTCAAGTTGCCGATTCTTAATGTTTGTAAAATAGATGATATCTTTTAAAGTCGGATTCTAAAGCATTGTAAATAGATGACTTTGTTCAAGTTGCAGACTCTGAAGGTTTTAAAATAGATGATGTCGTTTAAATGGGATTCTAAAGCATTGTAAATAGATGAATTTGTTCAAGTTTCCGATTCTTAAGGTGTGAAAATAGAAGTTATCGTTTAAAGTTCGATTCTAAAGCATTGTAAATTGATGACTGTATTCAAGTTGCGGACTGCTAAGGTTTGATAATAGGTGATATCCTTTAAAGTCGGATTCTAAAGCATTGTAAATAGATGACTTTGTTCAAGTTGCGGATTCTTCAGCTTTGAGAATAGACAGTATTGTTTACAGTCGGATTCTAAAACATTGTAAATAGATGACTTCCTTCAAGTTGCCGATTCCTAAGGTTTGAAAATAGATAATATCGTTTAAAGTCGGATTCTAAAGCATTGTAAATAGATGACTTTGTTCAAGTTTCCGATTGTTAAGGTTTGAAAATAGATAATATCGTTTAAAGTCGGATTCTAAAGCATTGTAAATAGATGACTTTGTTAAAATTGCGGATTCTTAAGGTTTGAAAATGGATGATATCGTTTATAGTCGGATTCTAAAGCATTGTAAATAGATGACTTTGTTCAAGTTGCCGATTCTTAATGTTTGAAATTAGATGATATCGTTTATAGTCCGATTCTACAGCATTGTAAATAGATTACTTTGTTCAAGTTGCATACTCTTAAGGTTTGAAAATAGATGATATCGTTTAAAGTGGGATTCTACAGCATTGTAAATAGATTACTTTGTTCAAGTTGCGGATTCTTAAGGTTTGAAAATAGATTATATGGTTTAAAGTCGGATTCTAAAGCATTGTAAATAGATTACTTTGTTCAAGTTGCGGACTGCTAAGGTTTGAAAATAGATGATATCGTTTAAAGTCGGATTCTAAAGCATTGTAAATAGATGACTTTGTTCAAGTTGTTGGATTCTTAGAGTTTGAAAATAGATGATATCGTTTAAAGTCGGATTCTAAAGCATTGTAAATAGATGACTTTGTTCAAGTTGCGAGTTGTTTAGGTTTAAAAGTAGATTATATCGTTTTATGTCGGATACTAAAGCATTGTAAATAGATTACTTTGTTGAAGTTGCGGATTCTTAATGTTTGAAAATCGATGATATCGTTTAAAGTCGGATTATAAAGCATTGTAAATAGATGACTTTGTTCAAGTTGTGGATTCTTGATGTTTGAAAATAGATGATATCGTTTAAAGTCGGATTCTTAAGCATTGTAAATAGATGACTTTGTTCAAGTGGCGGATACTTAATGTTTGAAAATAGATGATATCGTTTAAAGTCGGATTCTAAAGCATTGTAAATTAATGACTTTGTTTCAGTTTCGGATTCTTAAGGTTTGAAAATAGATGATTTCGTTTAAAGTCGGATTCTAAAGCATTGTAAATAGATGACTTTGGTCAAGTTGCCGATTCTGAAAGTTTGAATATAGATGATATCGTTTAAAGTCGGATTCTAAAGCATTGTAAATAGATGACGTTGTTTAAGTTGCGGACTCTTATGGTTTAAAATAGATGATATCGTTTCAAATCGGATTCTAAAGCATTGTAAATAGATGACTTTGTTCAAGTTGCGGATTCTTAAGGTTTGAAAATAGATGATATCGTTTAAAGTCGGATTCTAAAACATTGTAAGTAGATGACTTTGTTCAAGTTGCCGATTCTTAATGTTTGTAAAATAGAAGTTATCGGTTAAAGTTCGATTCTAAAGCATTGTAAATTGATGACTGTATTCAAGTTGCGGACTACTAAGGTTTGATAATAGATGATATCCTTTAAAGTCGGATTCTAAAGCATTGTAAATAGATGACTTTGTTCAAGTTGCGGATTCTTAAGGTTTGAAATTAAATGATATCGTTTAAAGTCGGATTCAACAGCATTGTAAATAGATGACTTTGTTAAAATTGCGGATTCTTTAAGTTTGAAAATAGATGATATAGTTTCAAGTCGGATTCTACAGAATTGTAAATAGATTACTTTGTTCAAGTTGCGGATTCTTAAGGTTTGAAAATAGATGATATCTTATAAAGTCGGATTCTAAAGCATTGTAAATAGATGACATTGTGTAAGTTGCCGATTCTTAAAATTTGAAAATAGATGATATCGCTTAAAGTCGGATTCTAAAGCATTGTAAATAGATGACTTTGTTCAAGTTTCGAGTAGTTAAGGTTTAAAAATAGATGATATCGTTTAATGTAGGATTCTAAAGCATTGTAAATAAATGACTTTGTTTAAGTTGCGGATTCTTAATGTTTGAAAATAGATAATATAGTTTAAAGTCGGATTCTAAAGCATTGTAAGTAGATGACTTTGTTCCAGTTGCGGACTCTTAAGGTTTGAAAATAGATGATATCGTTTCAAGTCGGATTCTAAAGCATTGTAAATAGATGACTTTGTTCAAGTTGCGGATACCTAATGTTTGAAAATAGATGATATCGTTTAAGGTCGGATTCCAAAGCATTGTAAATAGATGACTTTGTTCAAGTGGCCGATTCTCAAGGTTTGAAAATGAATGATATCGTTTAAAGTCGGATTCTAAAGCATTGTAAATAGATGACTTTGTTCAAGTTGCGGATTCTTAATGTTTGAAAATAGAGGATATAGTCCAAAGTCGGATTCTAAAGCATTGTAAATAGATTACTTTGTTCAAGTTGCGGATTCTTATGTTTGAACATAGATGATATCGTTTAAAGTCGGATTCTAAAGCATTGAAAATAGATTACTTTGTTCAAGTTGCAGACTCTCAAGGTTTGAAAATAGATGATATCGTTTCAAATCGGATTCTAAAGCATTGTAAATAGATGACTTTGTTCACGTTGCGAGTTGTGAAGGTTTAAAATATAGATGATATCGTTTAATGTACGATACTAAAGCATTGTAAATAGATTACTTTGTTCAAGTTGCGGATTCTTAATGTTAGAAAATAGATGATATCGTTTAAAGTCGGATTCTAAAGCATTGTAAATCTTTGGCTTTGTTCAAGTTGCGGATTCTTAAGGTTTGAAAATAGATCATATCGTTTAAAGTCGGATTCTAAAGCATTGTAAATAGATGACTTTGTTCCAGTTGCGGATTCTTAAGGTTTGAAAATAGATGATATCGTTTCAAGTCGGATTCTAAAGCATTGTAAATAGATGACGTTGTTCAAGTTGCAGATTCTTAAAGTTTAAAAATAGATTATATCGTTTGAAGTCGGATTCTAAATCAATGTAAATAGATGACTTAGTTCCAGTTGAGGAATCTTAATGTTTGAAAATAGATGATATCGTTTAAAGTCGGATTCTAAAGCATTGTAAATAGATGACATTGTTCATGTTCTGAGTGGTTAAGGTTTAAAAATAGATGATATCGTTTAATGTCGGATACTAAAGCATTGTAAATAGATGACTTTGTTTAAGTTGCAGATTCTTAATGTTTGAAAATAGATTATATCGTTTAAAGTCGGATTCTAAAGCATTGTAAATAGATGACTTTGTTCATGTTGCCGATACTTCAGGTTTGAAAATAGATGATATCGTTTAAAGTCGGATTCTAAAGCATTGTAAATAGATGACTTTGTTCAAGTTGCCGATTCTTAAGGATTGAAAATAGATGATATCGTTTAAAGTCGGATTCTAAAGCATTGTAAATAGATGACTTTGTTCATGTTGCCGATTCTTAAGGATTGAAAATAGATGATATCGTTTAAAGTCGGATTCTAAAGCATTGTAAATAGATGACTTTGTTCAAGTTGCGAGTTGTTAAGGTTTAAAAGTAGATGATATCGTTAAATGTCGGATACTAAAGCATTGTAAATAGATGACTTTGTTTAAGTTGCGGATTCTTGATGTTTGAAAATAGATGATATCGTTTAAAGTCGGATTCTAAAGCATTGTAAATAGATGAACTGTTCAAGTTACGGATTCTTAATGTTTAGAAAATAGATGATATCGTTTAAAGTTGAATTCTAAAGCATTGTAAATAGATGACTTTGTTCAAGTTGCGGATTCTTAATGTTTGAAAATCGATGATATCGTTTAAAGTCGGATTCTAAAGCATTGTAAATCTTTGACTTTGTTCAAGTTGCGGATTCTTCATGGTTGAAAATAGATGATAATATTTGAAGTCAGATTCTAAAGCATTGTAAATAGATGACTTTGTTCAAGTTGCGGATTCTTAAGATTTAAAAATAGATGATATCGTTTAAAGTCGGATTCTAAAGCATTGTAAATAGATGACTTTGTTTAAGTTGCGGACTCTTATGGTTTGAAAATAGATGATATCGTTTGAAGTCGGATTTTAAAGCATTGTAAATAGATGACTTTGTTCAAGTTGCGGATTCTTAATGTTTGAAAATAGATGATATCGTTTAAAGTCGGATTCTAAAGCATTGTAAATAGATGAATTTGTTCAAGTTGCGGATTCTTAAGGATTGAAAATAGATGATATCGTTTAAAGTCGGATTCTAAAGCATTGTAAATAGATAACTTAGTTCAAGTTGCGGATTCTTGATGTTTTAAAATAGATGATATCGTGTAAAGTCGGATTCTAAAGCATTGTAAATAGATGACTTTGTTAGAGTTGCGGATTCTTAATGTTTGAAAATAGATGATATCGTTTAAAGTCGGATTCTAAAGCATAGTAAATAGATGAATTTGTTTAAGTTACGGATTGTTAATGTTTCAAAATAGATGATATCGTTTAAAGTCGGATTCTAAAGCATTGTAAATCTTTGACTTTGTTCAAGTTGCGGATTCTTGATGTGATAAAATAGATGATATCGTTTAAAGTCGGATTCTAAAGCATTCTAAATAGATGACTTTGGTAGAGGGGCGGATCCTTAATGTTTGAAAATACATGATATCGTTTAAGTTGGATTATAAAGCATTGTAAATAGATGACTTTTTTCAAGTTGCCGATTGTTAAGGATTGAAAATAGATGATATCGTTTAAAGTCAGATTCTAAAGCATTGTCAATAGATGACTTTGTTCAAGTTGCGAGTTGTTAAGGTTTGAAAGTAGATCATATCATTTAATGTCGGATACTAAAGCATTGTAAATAGATGACTTTGTTTAAGTTGCGGATTCTTAATAATTGAAAATAGATGATATCGTTTAAAGTCGGATTCTAAAGCATTGTAGATAGATGAATCTGTTTCAGTTGCGGATTCTTAATGTTTGAAAATCGATGATATCCTTTAAAGTCGGATTCTAAAGCATTGTAAATAGATAACTTTGTTCAAGTTGCGGATTCTCAAGGTTTGAAAATAGATGATATCGTTTAAAGTCGGATTCTAAAGCATTGTAAATAGATGACTTTGTTCCAGTTGCGGATTCTTAAGGTTTGAAAATAGATGATATCGTTTCAAGTCGGATTCTAAAGCATTGTAAATAGATGACGTTGTTCAAGTTGCAGATTCTTAAAGTTTAAAAATAGATTATATCGTTTGAAGTCGGATTCTAAATCATTGTAAATAGATGACTTTGTTCCAGTTGAGGATTCTTAATGTTTGAAAATAGATGATATCGTTTAAAGTCGGATTCTAAAGCATTGTAAATAGATGACATTGTTCAAGTTCTGAGTGGTTAAGGTTTAAAAATAGATGATATCGTTTAATGTCGGATACTAAAGCATTGTAAATAGATGACTTTGTTCAAGTTGCGGATTCTTAATGTTTGAAAATAGATGATATCGTTTAAAGTCGGATTCTAAAGCATTGTAAATAGATGACTTTGTTCATGTTGCCGATACTTCAGGTTTGAAAATAGATGATATCGTTTAAAGTCGGATTCTAAAGCATTGTAAATAGATGACTTTGTTCAAGTTGCCGATTCTTAAGGATTGAAAATAGATGATATCGTTTAAAGTCGGATTCTAAAGCATTGTTAATAGATGACTTTGTTCAAGTTGCGAGTTGTAAAGGTTTAAAAGTAGATGATATCGTTAAATGTCGGATACTAAAGCATTGTAAATAGATGACGTTGTTCAAGTTGCGGATTCTTGATGTTTGAAAATAGATGATATCGTTTAAAGTCGGATTCTAAAGCATTGTAAATAGATGAACTGTTCAAGTTACGGATTCTTAATGTTTAGAAAATAGATGATATCGTTTAAAGTTGAATTCTAAAGCATTGTAAATAGATGACTTTGTTCAAGTTGCGGATTCTTAATGTTTGAAAATCGATGATATCGTTTAAAGTCGGATTCTAAAGCATTGTAAATCTTTGACTTTGTTCAAGTTGCGGATTCTTCATGGTTGAAAATAGATGATAATGTTTGAAGTCAGATTCTAAAGCATTGTAAATAGATGACTTTGTTCAAGTTGTGGATTCTTAAGATTTAAAAATAGATGATATCGTTTAAAGTCGGATTCTAAAGCATTGTAAATAGATGACTTTGTTTAAGTTGCGGACTCTTATGGTTTGAAAATAGATGATATCGTTTAAAGTCGGATTCTAAAGCATTGTAAATAGATGACTTTGTTCAAGTTGCGGATTCTTAAGATTTAAAAATAGATGATATCGTTTAAAGTCGGATTCTAAAGCATTGTAAATAGATTAATTTGTTCAAGTTGCGGATTCTTAAGGATTGAAAATAGATGATACGTTTAAAGTCGGATTCTAAAGCATTGTAAATAGATGACTCTGTAAGAGTTGCGGATTCCTAATGTTTGAAAATAGATGATATCGTTTAAAGTCGGATTCTAAAGCATAGTAAATAGATGAATTTGTTTAAGTTACGGATTGTTAATGTTTCAAAATAGATGATATCGTTTAAAGTCGAATTCTAACGCATTGTAAATCTTAGACTTTTTTCAAGTTGCGGATTCTTGATGTTTGAAAATAGATGATATCGTTTAAAGTCGGATTCTAAAGCATTCTAAATAGATGACTTTGGTAGAGGGGCCGATCCTTAATGTTTGAAAATAGATGATATCGTTTAAGTCTGATTATAAAGCATTGTAAATAGATGACTTTTTTCAAGTTGCCGATTGTTAAGGATTGAAAATAGATGATATCGTTTAAAGTCAGATTCTAAAGCATTGTCAATAGATGACTTTGTTCAAGATGCGAGTTGTTAAGGTTTGAAAGTAGATTATATAATTTAATGTCGGATACTAAAGCATTGTAAATAGATGACTTTGTTTAAGTTGCCGATTCTTAAAGTTTGAAAATAGATTATATCGTTTAAAGTCGGATTCTAAAGCATTGTAAATAGATGACTTTGTTCAAGTTGCCGATTCTTAAAGTTTGAAAATAGATGATAATGTTCAAAGTCGCATTCTAAAACATTGTTAATAGATGACTTTGTTCAAGTTGCGGATTCTTAAAGGTTTGAAAATAGATGATATCGTTTAAAGTCGGATTCTAAAGCATTGTAAATAGATTACTTTGTTCAAGTTGCGGATTCTTAAGGTTTCAAAATAGATGATATCGTTTAAAGTCGGATTCCAAAGCATTGTAAATAGATGACTCTGTTCAAGTTGCGGATTCTTAAAGGTTTGAAAATAGATGATATCGTTTAAAGTCGGATTCTAAAGCATTGTAAATAGATTCCTTTGTTCAAGTTGCGGATTTTAAGGTTTCAAAATAGATGATATTGTTTAAAGTCGGATTCTAAAGCATTGTAGATAGATGAATCTCTTTCAGTTGCGGATTCTTAATGTTTGAAAATCGATGATATCCTTTAAAGTCGGATTCTAAAGCATTGTAAATAGATAACTTTGTTCAAGTTGCGGATTCTCAAGGTTTGAAAATAGATGATATCGTTTAAAGTCGGATTCTAAAGCATTGTAAATAGATGACTTTGTTCCAGTTGCGGATTCTTAAGGTTTGAAAATAGATGATATCGTTTCAAGTCGGATTCTAAAGCATTGTAAATAGATGACGTTGTTCAAGTTGCAGATTCTTAAAGTTTAAAAATAGATTATATCGTTTGAAGTTGGATTCTAAATCATTGTAAATAGATGAGTTAGTTCCAGTTGAGTATTCTTAAAGTTTGAAAATAGATGATATCGTTTAAAGTCGGATTCTAAAGCATTGTAAATAGATGACATTGTTCGAGTTCTGAGTGGTTAAGGTTTAAAAATAGATGATATCGTTTAATGTCGGATACTAAAGCATTGTAAATAGATGACTTTGTTTAAGTTGCGGATTCTTAATGTTTGAAAATAGATGATATCGTTTAAAGTCGGATTCTAAAGCATTGTAAATAGATTCCTTTGTTCAAGTTGCGGATTTTAAGGTTTCAAAATAGATGATATTGTTTAAAGTCGGATTCTAAAGCATTGTAGATAGATGAATCTCTTTCAGTTGCGGATTCTTAATGTTTGAAAATCGATGATATCCTTTAAAGTCGGATTCTAAAGCATTGTAAATAGATAACTTTGTTCAAGTTGCGGATTCTCAAGGTTTGAAAATAGATGATATCGTTTAAAGTCGGATTCTAAAGCATTGTAAATAGATGACTTTGTTCCAGTTGCGGATTCTTAAGGTTTGAAAATAGATGATATCGTTTCAAGTCGGATTCTAAAGCATTGTAAATAGATGACGTTGTTCAAGTTGCAGATTCTTAAAGTTTAAAAATAGATTATATCGTTTGAAGTTGGATTCTAAATCATTGTAAATAGATGAGTTAGTTCCAGTGGAGTATTCTTAAAGTTTGAAAATAGATGATATCGTTTAAAGTCGGATTCTAAAGCATTGTAAATAGATGACATTGTTCGAGTTCTGAGTGGTTAAGGTTTAAAAATAGATGATATCGTTTAATGTCGGATACTAAAGCATTGTAAATAGATGACTTTGTTTAAGTTGCGGATTCTTAATGTTTGAAAATAGATGATATCGTTTAAAGTCGGATTCTAAAGCATTGTAAATAGATGACTTTGTTCATGTTGCCGATACTTCAGGTTTGAAAATAGATGATATCGTTTAAAGTCGGATTCTAAAGCATTGTAAATAGATGACTTTGTTCAAGTTGCCGATTCTTAAGGATTGGAAATAGATGATATCGTTTAAAGTCGGATTCTAAAGCATTGTAAATAGATGACTTTGTTCAAGTTGCGAGTTGTTAAGGTTTAAAAGTAGATGATATCGTTAAATGTCGGATACTAAAGCATTGTAAATAGATGACTTTGTTTAAGTTGCGGATTCTTGATGTTTGAAAATAGATGATATCGTTTAAAGTCGGATTCTAAAGCATTGTAAATAGATGAACTGTTCAAGTTACGGATTCTTAATGTTTAGAAAATAGATGATATCGTTTAAAGTTGAATTCTAAAGCATTGTAAATAGATTACTTTGTTCAAGTTGCGGATTCTTAATGTTTGAAAATCGATGATATCGTTTAAAGTCGGATTCTAAAGCATTGTAAATCTTTGACTTTGTTCAAGTTGCGGATTCTTCATGGTTGAAAATAGATGATAATGTTTGAAGTCAGATTCTAAAGCATTGTAAATAGATGACTTTGTTCAAGTTGCGGATTCTTAAGATTTAAAAATAGATGATATCGTTTAAAGTCGGATTCTAAAGCATTGTAAATAGATGACTTTGTTTAAGTTGCGGACTCTTATGGTTTGAAAATAGATGATATCGTTTAAAGTCGGATTCTAAAGCATTGTAAATAGATGACTTTGTTCAAGTTGCGGATTCTTAATGTTTGAAAATAGATGATATCGTTTAAAGTCGGATTCTAAAGCATTGTAAATAGATGAATTTGTTCAAGTTGCGGATTCTTAAGGATTGAAAATAGATGATATCGTTTAAAGTCGGATTCTAAAGCATTGTAAATAGATGACTTAGTTCAAGTTGCGGATTCTTGATGTTTTTAAATAGATGATATCGTGTAAAGTCGGATTCTAAAGCATTGTAAATAGATGACTTTGTAAGAGTTGCGGATTCTTAATGTTTGAAAATAGATGATATCGTTTAAAGTCGGATTCTAAAGCATAGTAAATAGATGAATTTGTTTAAGTTACGGATTGTTAATGTTTCAAAATAGATGATATCGTTTAAAGTCGGATTCTAAAGCATTGTAAATCTTTGACTTTGTTCAAGTTGCGGATTCTTGATGTTTGAAAATAGATGATATCGTTTAAAGTCGGATTCTAAAGCATTCTAAATAGATGACTTTGGTAGAGGGGCGGATCCTTAATGTTTGAAAATAGATGATATCGTTTAAAGTCAGATTCTAAAGCATTGTCAATAGATGACTTTGTTCAAGTTGCGAGTTGTTAAGGTTTGAAAGTAGATTATATCATTTAATGTCGGATACTAAAGCATTGTAAATAGATGACTTTGTTTAAGTTGCGGATTCTTAATAATTGAAAATAGATGATATCGTTTAAAGTCGGATTCTAAAGCATTGTAGATAGATGAATCTGTTTCAGTTGCGGATTCTTAATGTTTGAAAATCGATGATATCCTTTAAAGTCGGATTCTAAAGCATTGTAAATAGATAACTTTGTTCAAGTTGCGGATTCTCAAGGTTTGAAAATAGATGATATCGTTTAAAGTCGGATTCTAAAGCATTGTAAATAGATGACTTTGTTCCAGTTGCGGATTCTTAAGGTTTGAAAATAGATGATATCGTTTCAAGTCGGATTCTAAAGCATTGTAAATAGATGACGTTGTTCAAGTTGCAGATTCTTAAAGTTTAAAAATAGATTATATCGTTTGAAGTCGGATTCTAAATCATTGTAAATAGATGACTTAGTTCCAGTTGAGGATTCTTAATGTTTGAAAATAGATGATATCGTTTAAAGTCGGATTCTAAAGCATTGTAAATAGATGACATTGTTCAAGTTCTGAGTGGTTAAGGTTTAAAAATAGATGATATCGTTTAATGTCGGATACTAAAGCATTGTAAATAGATGACTTTGTTTAAGTTGCGGATTCTTAATGTTTGAAAATAGATGATATCGTTTAAAGTCGGATTCTAAAGCATTGGAAATAGATGACTTTGTTCATGTTGCCGATACTTCAGGTTTGAAAATAGATGATATCGTTTAAAGTCGGATTCTAAAGCATTGTAAATAGATGACTTTGTTCAAGTTGCCGATTCTTAAGGATTGAAAATAGATGATATCGTTTAAAGTCGGATTCTAAAGCATTGTTAATAGATGACTTTGTTCAAGTTGCGAGTTGTAAAGGTTTAAAAGTAGATGATATCGTTAAATGTCGGATACTAAAGCATTGTAAATAGATGACGTTGTTCAAGTTGCGGATTCTTGATGTTTGAAAATAGATGATATCGTTTAAAGTCGGATTCTAAAGCATTGTAAATAGATGAACTGTTCAAGTTACGGATTCTTAATGTTTAGAAAATAGATGATATCGTTTAAAGTTGAATTCTAAAGCATTGTAAATAGATGACTTTGTTCAAGTTGCGGATTCTTAATGTTTGAAAATCGATGATATCGTTTAAAGTCGGATTCTAAAGCATTGTAAATCTTTGACTTTGTTCAAGTTGCGGATTCTTCATGGTTGAAAATAGATGATAATGTTTGAAGTCAGATTCTAAAGCATTGTAAATAGATGACTTTGTTCAAGTTGTGGATTCTTAAGATTTAAAAATAGATGATATCGTTTAAAGTCGGATTCTAAAGCATTGTAAATAGATGACTTTGTTTAAGTTGCGGACTCTTATGGTTTGAAAATAGATGATATCGTTTAAAGTCGGATTCTAAAGCATTGTAAATAGATGACTTTGTTCAAGTTGCGGATTCTTAAGATTTAAAAATAGATGATATCGTTTAAAGTCGGATTCTAAAGCATTGTAAATAGATTAATTTGTTCAAGTTGCGGATTCTTAAGGATTGAAAATAGATGATACGTTTAAAGTCGGATTCTAAAGCATTGTAAATAGATGACTCTGTAAGAGTTGCGGATTCCTAATGTTTGAAAATAGATGATATCGTTTAAAGTCGGATTCTAAAGCATAGTAAATAGATGAATTTGTTTAAGTTACGGATTGTTAATGTTTCAAAATAGATGATATCGTTTAAAGTCGAATTCTAACGCATTGTAAATCTTAGACTTTTTTCAAGTTGCGGATTCTTGATGTTTGAAAATAGATGATATCGTTTAAAGTCGGATTCTAAAGCATTCTAAATAGATGACTTTGGTAGAGGGGCCGATCCTTAATGTTTGAAAATAGATGATATCGTTTAAGTCTGATTATAAAGCATTGTAAATAGATGACTTTTTTCAAGTTGCCGATTGTTAAGGATTGAAAATAGATGATATCGTTTAAAGTCAGATTCTAAAGCATTGTCAATAGATGACTTTGTTCAAGATGCGAGTTGTTAAGGTTTGAAAGTAGATTATATAATTTAATTTCGGATACTAAAGCATTGTAAATAGATGACTTTGTTTAAGTTGCCGATTCTTAAAGTTTGAAAATAGATTATATCGTTTAAAGTCGGATTCTAAAGCATTGTAAATAGATGACTTTGTTCAAGTTGCCGATTCTTAAAGTTTGAAAATAGATGATAATGTTCAAAGTCGCATTCTAAAACATTGTTAATAGATGACTTTGTTCAAGTTGCGGATTCTTAAAGGTTTGAAAATAGATGATATCGTTTAAAGTCGGATTCTAAAGCATTGTAAATAGATTACTTTGTTCAAGTTGCGGATTCTTAAGGTTTCAAAATAGATGATATCGTTTAAAGTCGGATTCCAAAGCATTGTAAATAGATGACTCTGTTCAAGTTGCGGATTCTTAAAGGTTTGAAAATAGATGATATCGTTTAAAGTCGGATTCTAAAGCATTGTAAATAGATTCCTTTGTTCAAGTTGCGGATTTTAAGGTTTCAAAATAGATGATATTGTTTAAAGTCGGATTCTAAAGCATTGTAGATAGATGAATCTTTCAGTTGCGGATTCTTAATGTTTGAAAATCGATGATATCCTTTAAAGTCGGATTCTAAAGCATTGTAAATAGATAACTTTGTTCAAGTTGCGGATTCTCAAGGTTTGAAAATAGATGATATCGTTTAAAGTCGGATTCTAAAGCATTGTAAATAGATGACTTTGTTCCAGTTGCGGATTCTTAAGGTTTGAAAATAGATGATATCGTTTCAAGTCGGATTCTAAAGCATTGTAAATAGATGACGTTGTTCAAGTTGCAGATTCTTAAAGTTTAAAAATAGATTATATCGTTTGAAGTTGGATTCTAAATCATTGTAAATAGATGAGTTAGTTCCAGTTGAGTATTCTTAAAGTTTGAAAATAGATGATATCGTTTAAAGTCGGATTCTAAAGCATTGTAAATAGATGACATTGTTCGAGTTCTGAGTGGTTAAGGTTTAAAAATAGATGATATCGTTTAATGTCGGATACAAAAGCATTGTAAATAGATGACTTTGTTTAAGTTGCGGATTCTTAATGTTTGAAAATAGATGATATCGTTTAAAGTCGGATTCTAAAGCATTGTAAATAGATTCCTTTGTTCAAGTTGCGGATTTTAAGGTTTCAAAATAGATGATATTGTTTAAAGTCGGATTCTAAAGCATTGTAGATAGATGAATCTCTTTCAGTTGCGGATTCTTAATGTTTGAAAATCGATGATATCCTTTAAAGTCGGATTCTAAAGCATTGTAAATAGATAACTTTGTTCAAGTTGCGGATTCTCAAGGTTTGAAAATAGATGATATCGTTTAAAGTCGGATTCTAAAGCATTGTAAATAGATGACTTTGTTCCAGTTGCGGATTCTTAAGGTTTGAAAATAGATGATATCGTTTCAAGTCGGATTCTAAAGCATTGTAAATAGATGACGTTGTTCAAGTTGCAGATTCTTAAAGTTTAAAAATAGATTATATCGTTTGAAGTTGGATTCTAAATCATTGTAAATAGATGAGTTAGTTCCAGTGGAGTATTCTTAAAGTTTGAAAATAGATGATATCGTTTAAAGTCGGATTCTAAAGCATTGTAAATAGATGACATTGTTCGAGTTCTGAGTGGTTAAGGTTTTAAAATAGATGATATCGTTTAATGTCGGATACTAAAGCATTGTAAATAGATGACTTTGTTTAAGTTGCGGATTCTTAATGTTTGAAAATAGATGATATCGTTTAAAGTCGGATTCTAAAGCATTGTAAATAGATGACTTTGTTCATGTTGCCGATACTTCAGGTTTGAAAATAGATGATATCGTTTAAAGTCGGATTCTAAAGCATTGTAAATAGATGACTTTGTTCAAGTTGCCGATTCTTAAGGATTGAAAATAGATGATATCGTTTAAAGTCGGATTCTAAAGCATTGTAAATAGATGACTTTGTTCAAGTTGCGAGTTGTTAAGGTTTAAAAGTAGATGATATCGGTAAATGTCGGATACTAAAGCATTGTAAATAGATGACTTTGTTTAAGTTGCGGATTCTTGATGTTTGAAAATAGATGATATCGTTTAAAGTCGGATTCTAAAGCATTGTAAATAGATGAACTGTTCAAGTTACGGATTCTTAATGTTTAGAAAATAGATGATATCGTTTAAAGTTGAATTCTAAAGCATTGTAAATAGATTACTTTGTTCAAGTTGCGGATTCTTAATGTTTGAAAATCGATGATATCGTTTAAAGTCGGATTCTAAAGCATTGTAAATCTTTGACTTTGTTCAAGTTGCGGATTCTTCATGGTTGAAAATAGATGATAATGTTTGAAGTCAGATTCTAAAGCATTGTAAATAGATGACTTTGTTCAAGTTGCGGATTCTTAAGATTTAAAAATAGATGATATCGTTTAAAGTCGGATTCTAAAGCATTGTAAATAGATGACTTTGTTTAAGTTGCGGACTCTTATGGTTTGAAAATAGATGATATCGTTTAAAGTCGGATTCTAAAGCATTGTAAATAGATGACTTTGTTCAAGTTGCGGATTCTTAATGTTTGAAAATAGATGATATCGTTTAAAGTCGGATTCTAAAGCATTGTAAATAGATGAATTTGTTCAAGTTGCGGATTCTTAAGGATTGAAAATAGATGATATCGTTTAAAGTCGGATTCTAAAGCATTGTAAATAGATGACTTAGTTCAAGTTGCGGATTCTTGATGTTTTTAAATAGATGATATCGTGTAAAGTCGGATTCTAAAGCATTGTAAATAGATGACTTTGTAAGAGTTGCGGATTCTTAATGTTTGAAAATAGATGATATCGTTTAAAGTCGGATTCTAAAGCATAGTAAATAGATGAATTTGTTTAAGTTACGGATTGTTAATGTTTCAAAATAGATGATATCGTTTAAAGTCGGATTCTAAAGCATTGTAAATCTTTGACTTTGTTCAAGTTGCGGATTCTTGATGTTTGAAAATAGATGATATCGTTTTAAGTCGGATTCTAAAGCATTCTAAATAGATGACTTTGGTAGAGGGGCGGATCCTTAATGTTTGAAAATAGATGATATCGTTTAAAGTCAGATTCTAAAGCATTGTCAATAGATGACTTTGTTCAAGTTGCGAGTTGTTAAGGTTTGAAAGTAGATTATATCATTTAATGTCGGATACTAAAGCATTGTAAATAGATGACTTTGTTTAAGTTGCGGATTCTTAATAATTGAAAATAGATGATATCGTTTAAAGTCGGATTCTAAAGCATTGTAGATAGATGAATCTGTTTCAGTTGCGGATTCTTAATGTTTGAAAATCGATGATATCCTTTAAAGTCGGATTCTAAAGCATTGTAAATAGATAACTTTGTTCAAGTTGCGGATTCTCAAGGTTTGAAAATAGATGATATCGTTTAAAGTCGGATTCTAAAGCATTGTAAATAGATGACTTTGTTCCAGTTGCGGATTCTTAAGGTTTGAAAATAGATGATATCGTTTCAAGTCGGATTCTAAAGCATTGTAAATAGATGACGTTGTTCAAGTTGCAGATTCTTAAAGTTTAAAAATAGATTATATCGTTTGAAGTCGGATTCTAAATCATTGTAAATAGATGACTTAGTTCCAGTTGAGGATTCTTAATGTTTGAAAATAGATGATATCGTTTAAAGTCGGATTCTAAAGCATTGTAAATAGATGACATTGTTCAAGTTCTGAGTGGTTAAGGTTTAAAAATAGATGATATCGTTTAATGTCGGATACTAAAGCATTGTAAATAGATGACTTTGTTTAAGTTGCGGATTCTTAATGTTTGAAAATAGATGATATCGTTTAAAGTCGGATTCTAAAGCATTGTAAATAGATGACTTTGTTCATGTTGCCGATACTTAAGGTTTGAAAATAGATGATATCGTTTAAAGTCGGATTCTAAAGCATTGTAAATAGAGTACTTTGTTCAAGTTGCCGATTCTTAAGGATTGAAAATAGATGATATCGTTTAAAGTCGGATTCAAAAGCATTGTAAATAGATTACTTTGTTCAAGTTGCGGATTCTTAATGTTTGAAAATCGATGATATCGTTTAAAGTCGGATTCTAAAGCATTGTAAATCTTTGACTTTGTTCAAGTTGCGGATTCTTCATGGTTGAAAATAGATGATAATGTTTGAAGTCAGATTCTAAAGCATTGTAAATAGATGACTTTGTTCAAGTTGCGGATTCTTAAGATTTAAAAATAGATGATATCGTTTAAAGTCGGATTCTAAAGCATTGTAAATAGATGACTTTGTTCAAGTTGCGGACTCTTATGGTTTGAAAATAGATGATATCGTTTAAAGTCGGATTCTAAAGCATTGTAAATAGATGACTTTGTTCAAGTTGCGGATTCTTAATGTTTGAAAATAGATGGTATCGTTTAAAGTCGGATTCTAAAGCATTGTAAATAGATGAATTTGTTCAAGTTGCGGATTCTTAAGGATTGAAAATAGATGATATCGTTTAAAGTCGGATTCTAAAGCATTGTAAATAGATGACTTAGTTCAAGTTGCGGATTCTTGATGTTTTTAAATAGATGATATCGTGTAAAGTCGGATTCTAAAGCATTGTAAATAGATGACTTTGTTAGAGTTGCGGATTCTTAATGTTTGAAAATAGATGATATCGTTTAAAGTCGGATTCTAAAGCATAGTAAATAGATGAATTTGTTTAAGTTACGGATTGTTAATGTTTCAAAATAGATGATATCGTTTAAAGTCGGATTCTAAAGCATTGTAAATCTTTGACTTTGTTCAAGTTGCGGATTCTTGATGTTTGAAAATAGATGATATCGTTTAAAGTCGGATTCTAAAGCATTCTAAATAGATGACTTTGGTAGAGGGGCGGATCCTTAATGTTTGAAAATAGATGATATCGTTTAAGTTGGATTATAAAGCATTGTAAGTAGATGACTTTTTTCAAGTTGCCGATTGTTAAGGATTTAAAATAGATGATATCGTTTAAAGTCAGATTCTAAAGCATTGTCAATAGATGACTTTGTTCAAGTTGCGAGTTGTTAAGGTTTGAAAGTAGATTATATCATTTAATGTCGGATACTAAAGCATTGTAAATAGATGACTTTGTTTAAGTTGCGGATTCTTAATAATTGAAAATAGATGATATCGTTTAAAGTCGGATTCTAAAGCATTGTAGATAGATGAATCTGTTTCAGTTGCGGATTCTTAATGTTTGAAAATCGATGATATCCTTTAAAGTCGGATTCTAAAGCATTGTAAATAGATAACTTTGTTCAAGTTGCGGATTCTCAAGGTTTGAAAACAGATGATATCGTTTAAACTCGGATTCTAAAGCATTGTAAATAGATGACTTTGTTCCAGTTGCGGATTCTTAAGGTTTGAAAATAGATGATATCGTTTCAAGTCGGATTCTAAAGCATTGTAAATAGATGACGTTGTTCAAGTTGCAGATTCTTAAAGTTTAAAAATAGATTATATCGTTTGAAGTCGGATTCTAAATCATTGTAATTAGATGACTTAGTTCCAGTTGAGAATTCTTAATGTTTGAAAATAGATGATATCGTTTAAAGTCGGATTCTAAAGCATTGTAAATAGATGACATTGTTCAAGTTCTGAGTGGTTAAGGTTTAAAAATAGATGATATCGTTTAATGTCGGATACTAAAGCATTGTAAATAGATGACTTTGTTTAAGTTGCGGATTCTTAATGTTTGAAAATAGATGATATCGGTTAAAGTCGGATTCTAAAGCATTGTAAATAGATGACTTTGTTCATGTTGCCGATACTTCAGGTTTGAAAATAGATGATATCGTTTAAAGTCGGATTCTAAAGCATTGTAAATAGATGACTTTGTTCAAGTTGCCGATTCTTAAGGATTGAAAATAGATGATATCGTTAAAAGTCGGATTCTAAAGCATTGTAAATAGATGACTTTGTTCAAGTTGCGAGTTGTTAAGGTTTAAAAGTAGATGATATCGTTAAATGTCGGATACTAAAGCATTGTAAATAGATGACTTTGTTTAAGTTGCGGATTCTTGATGTTTGAAAATAGATGATATCGTTTAAAGTCGGATTCTAAAGCATTGTAAATAGATGAACTGTTCAAGTTACGGATTCTTAATGTTTAGAAAATAGATGATATCGTTTAAAGTTGAATTCTAAAGTATTGTAAATAGATGACTTTGTTCAAGTTGCGGATTCTTAATGTTGGAAAATCGATGATATCGTTTAAAGTCGGATTCTAAAGCATTGTAAATTATTGACTTTGTTCAAGTTGCGGATTCTTCATGGTTGAAAATAGATGATAATGTTTGAAGTCAGATTCTAAAGCACTGTAAATAGATGACTTTGTTCAAGTTGCGGATTCTTTAGATTTAAAAATAGATGATATCGTTTAAAGTCGGATTCTAAAGCATTGTAAATAGATGACTTTGTTTAAGTTTCGGACTCTTATGGTTTGAAAATAGATGATATCGTTTAAAGTCGGATTCTAAAGCATTGTAAATAGATGACTTTGTTCAAGTTGCGGATTCTTAATGTTTGAAAATAGATGATATCGTTTAAAGTCGGATTCTAAAGCATTGTAAATAGATGAATTTGTTCAAGTTGCGGAATCTTAAGGATTGAAAATAGCTGATATCGTTTAAAGTCGGATTCTAAATCATTGTAAATAGATGACTTAGTTCAAGTTGCGGATTCTTGATGTTTTAAAATAGATGATATCGTGTAAAGTCGGATTCTAAAGCATTGTAAATAGATGACTCTGTTCTAGTTGCGGATTCTTAATGTTAGAAAATAGATGATATCGTTTAAAGTCGGATTCTAAAGCATAGTAAATAGATGAATTTGTTTAAGTTACGGATTGTTAATGTTTCAAAATAGATGATATCGTTTAAAGTCGGATTCTAAAGCATTGTAAATCTTAGACTTTTTTCAAGTTGCGGATTCTTGATGTTTGAAAATAGATGATATCGTTTAAAGTCGGATTCTAAAGCATTCTAAATAGATGACTTTGGTAGAGGGGCGGATCCTTAATGTTTGAAAATAGATGATATCGTTTAAGTCGGATTATAAAGCATTGTAAATAGATGACTGTTTTCAAGTTGCCGATTGTTAAGGATTGAAAATAGATGATATCGTTTAAAGTCAGATTCTAAAGCATTGTCAATAGATGACTTTGTTCAAGATGCGAGTTGTTAAGGTTTGAAAGTAGATTATATCATTTAATGTCGGATACTAAAGCATTGTAAATAGATGACTTTGTTTAAGTTGCCGATTCTTAAAGTTTAAAAATAGATTATATCGTTTAAAGTCGGATTCTAAAGCATTGTAAATAGATGACTTTGTTCAAGTTGCCGATTCTTAAAGTTTAAAAATAGATGATAATGTTCAAAGTCGCATTCTAAAGCATTGTTAATAGATGACTTTGTTCAAGTTGCGGATTCTTAAAGGTTTGAAAATAGATGATATCGTTTAAAGTCGGATTCTAAAGCATTGTAAATAGATTACTTTGTTCAAGTTTCGAGTTCTTAAGGTTTCAAAATAGATGATATCGTTTAAAGTCGGATACCAATACATTGTAAATAGATGACTCTGTTCAAGTTGCGGATTCTTAAAAGTGTGAAAATAGATGATATCGTTTAAAGTCGGATTCTAAAGCATTGTAAATTGATTACTTTGTTCAAGTTGCGGATTTTAAGGTTTCAAAATAGATGATATCGTTTAAAGTCGGATTCTAAAGCATTGTAAATAGATGACTTTGTTCAAGTTGCAGATTCTTAAAGTTTGAAAATAGATTATATCGTTTAAAGTCGGATTCTAAAGCATTGTAAATAGATGACTTTGTTGAAGTTGCCGATTCTTAAAGTTTGAAAATAGATGATAATGTTCAAAGTCGCATTCTAAAGCATCGTAAATAGATGACTTTGTTCAAGTTGCGGATTCTTAAGCTTTCAAAATAGATGATATCGTTTAAAGTCGGATTCCAAAGCATTGTAAATAGATGACTTTGTTCAAGTTGCGGATTCTAAAAGGTTTGAAAATAGATGGTATCGTTTAATGTCGGATACTAAAGCATTGTAAATAGATGACGTTGTTCAAGTTGCGGATTCTTGATCTTTGAAAATAGATGATATCGTTTAAAGTCGGATTCTAAAGCATTGTAAGTAGATGGCGTTGTTAGAGTGGCGGATCCTTAATGTTTGAAAATTGATGATATCGTTTAAGTCGGATTCTAAAGCATTTTAAATAGATGACTTTGTTCAAGTTGCGGATACTTAATGTTTGAAAATAGATGATATCGTTTAAAGGCGGATTCTAAAGCATTGTAAATAGATGACTTTGTTCAAGTTTCGGATTCTTAAGGTTTGAAAATAGATGATTACTTTTAAAGTCGGATTCTAAAGCATTGTAAATAGATGACTTTGTTCAAGTTGAAGATTCTTAAAGTTTGAAAATAGATTATATCGTTTAAAGTCGAATTCTAAAGCACTGTAAATTAATGACTTTGTCTAAGTTGCGAATTCTTAAGATTTGAAAATAGATGATATCGTTTAAAGTCAGATTCTAAAGCATTGTAAATAGATGTCTTTGTTCAAGTTGCGGACTCTTAGGGTTTGAAAATAGATGATATCGTTTCAAGTCGGATTCTAAAGCATTGTAAATAGATTACTTTGTTCAAGTTTCCGATTCTTAAGGTGTGAAAATAGATGTTATCGTTCAAAGGTCGATTCTAAAGCATTGTAAATAGCTTACTTTGTTCAATTTGCGGACTGCTAAGGTTTGAAAATAGATGATATCCTTTTAAGTCGGATTCTAAAGCATTGTAAATAGATGAATTGTTCAAGTGTCCTATTCTTAAAGTTTGAAAATAGATGATAATGTTCAAAGTCGCATTCTAAAGCATTGTAAATAGATGACTTTGTTCAAGTTGCGGATTCTTAAGGTTTGAAAATAGATGATGTCGTTTAAAGTCGGAATCCAAAGCATTGTAAATAGATGACTTTGTTCAAGTTGCGGATTCTTAAGGGTTGAAAATAGATTATATCGTTTAAAGTCGGATTCTAAAGCATTGTAAATAGACCACATTGTTCCAGTTGCGGAATCTTAAGGTTTGAAAATAGATGATATCGTTTAAAATCGGATTCTAAAGCATCGTAAATAGATTACTTTGTTCAAGTTGCGAGTTGTTAAGGTTTAAAAGTAGATGGTATCGTTTAATGTCGGATACTAATGCATTGTAAATAGATGACTTTGTTCAAGTTGCGGATTCTTGATCTTTGAAAATAGATGATATCGTTTAAAGTCGGATTCTAAAGCATTGTAAGTAGATGGCGTTGTTAGAGTGGCGGACCCTTAATGTTTGAAAATTGATGATATCGTTTAAGTCGGATTCTAAAGCATTGTAAATAGATGACTTTGTTCAAGTTGCGGATACTTAATGTTTGAAAATAGATGATATCGTTTAAAGTCGGATTCTAAAGCATTGTAAATAGATGACTTTGTTCCAGTTTCGGATTCTTAAGGTTTGAAAATAGATGATTACTTTTAAAGTTGGATTCTAAAGCAGTGTAAATAGATGACTTTGTTCAAGTTGAAGATTCTTAAAGTTTGAAAATAGATTGTATCGTTTAAAGTCGAATTCTAAAGCACTGTAAATTAATGACTTTGTCTAAGTTGCGAATTCTTAAGATTTGAAAATAGATGATATCGTTTAAAGTCAGATTCTAAAGCATTGTAAATAGATGTCTTTGTTCAAGTTGCGGACTCTTATGGTTTGAAAATAGATGATATCGTTTCAAGTCGGATTCTAAAGCATTGTAAATAGATTACTTTGTTCAGGTTTCCGATTCTTAAGGTGTGAAAATAGATGTTATCGTTTAAAGGTCGATTCTAAAGCATTGTAAATAGCTTACTTTGTTCAATTTGCGGACTGCTAAGGTTTGAAAATAGATGATATCCTTTAAAGTCGGATTCTAAAGCATTGTAAATAGATGAATTGTTCAAGTGTCCTATTCTTAAAGTTTGAAAATAGATGATAATGTTCAAAGTCGCATTCTAAAGCATTGTAAATAGATGACTTTGTTCAAGTTGCGGATTCTTAAGGTTTGAAAATAGATGATATCGTTTAAAGTCGGAATCCAAAGCATTGTAAATAGATGACTTTGTTCAAGTTGCGGATTCTTAAGGGTTGAAAATAGATTATATCGTTTAAAGTCGGATTCTAAAGCATTGTAAATAGATGACATTGTTCCAGTTGCGGAATCTTAAGGTTTAAAAATAGATGATATCGTTTAAAATCGGATTCTAAAGCATCGTAAATAGATTACTTTGTTCAAGTTGCGGATTCTTAAGGTTTGAAAATAGATGATATCGTTTAAAGTCGGATTCTAAAGCATTGTAAGTAGATGACTTTGTTCAAGTTGCCGATTCTTAATGTTTGAAAATAGATGATATCGTTTAAAGTCGGATTCTAAAGCATTGTAAATAGATTACTTTGTTCAAGTTGCAGACTCTCAATGTTTGAAAATAGATGATATCGTTTCAAATCGGATTCTAAAGCATTTTAAATAGATGACTTTGTTCAAGTTGCCGATTCTTAAGGTGTTAAAATAGATGTTATCGTTTCAAGTCGGATTCTAAAGCATTGTAAATAGATGACTTTGTTCAAGTTGCGGACTGCTAAGGTTTGAAAATAGATGATATCGTTTAAGTCGGATTCTAAAGCATTGTAAATAGATGACTTTGTTCAAGTTAGTGGATTCTTAGGGTTTGAAAATAGATGATATCGTTTAAAGTCGGATTCTAAAGCATTGTAAATAGATGCATTTGTTTAAGTTACGGATTCTTAATGTTTGAAAATTGATGATATCGTTTAAAGTTTAATTCTAAAGCATTGTAAATCTTTGACTATGTTCAAGTTGCGGATTCTTGATGTTTGAAAATAGATGATATCGTTTAAAGTCGGATTCTAAAGCATTGTAAGTAGATGACGTTGTTAGAGTTGCGGATCCTTAATGTTTGAAAATAGATGATATCGTTTAAGTCGGATTCTAAAGCATTGTAAATAGATGACTTTGTTCAAGTTGCGGATACTTAATGTTTGAAAATAGATGATATCGTTTAAAGTCTGATTCTAAAGCATTGTAAATAGATGACTTTGTTCCAGTTTCGGATTCTTAAGGTTTGAAAATAGATGATTTCTTTTAAAGTCGGATTCTAAAGCAGTGTAAATAGATGACTTTGTTCAAGTTGCCGGTTTTTTAAAGTTTGAAAATAGATTATATCGTTTAAAGTCGGATTCTAAAGCATAGTAAATTAATGACTTTGTCTAAGTTGCGAATTCTTAAGATTTGAAAATAGATGATATCGTTTAAAGTCAGATTCTACAGCATTGTAAATAGATGTCTTTGTTCAAGTTGCGGACTCTTATGGTTTGAAAATAGATGATATCGTTTCAAGTCGGATTCTAAAGCATTGTAAATAGATTACTTTGTTCAAGTTTCTTATTGTTAAGGTGTGAAAATAGATATTATCGTTTAAAGGTCGATTCTAAAGCATTGTAAATAGATTACTTTGTTCAAGTTGCGGACTGCTAAGGTTTGAAAATAGATGATATCCTTTAAAGTCGGATTCTAAAGCATTGTAAATAGATGAATTGTTCAAGTGTCCTATTCTTAAAGTTTGAAAATAGATGATATCGTTCAAAGTCAGATTCTAAAGCATTGCAAATAGATGACTTTGTTCAAGTTGCCGAATTTTAAGGATTGAAAATAGATGATATCGTTTAAAGTCGGATTCTAAAGCATTGTAAATAGATGACTTTGTCCAAGTTGCGAGTTTTTAAGGTTTAAAAGTAGATGATATCGTTAAATGTCGGATACTAAAGCATTGTAAATAGATGACTTTGTTTAAGTTGCGGATTCTTAATGTTTGAAAATAGATGATATCGTTTAAAGTCGGATTCTTAAGCATTGTAAATAGATGAATTTGTTTAAGTCACGGATTCTTAATGTTTGAAAATAGATGATATCGTTTAAAGTTGAATTCTAAAGCATTGTAAATAGATGACTTTGTTAAAGTTGCGAATTCTTAATGTTTGAAAATCGATGATATCGTTTAAAGTCGGATTCTAAAGCATTGTAAATCTTTGACTTTGTTTAAGTTGCGGATTCTTGATTGTTGAAAATAGATGATATCGTTTATAGTCGGATTCTAAAGCATTGTACATAGATGAATTTGTTTAAGTTACGGATTCTTAATGTTTGAAAATAGATGATATCGTTTAAAGTTGAATTCTAAAGCATTGTAAATAGATGAATTTGTTCAAGTTGCGAATTCTTAATGTTTGAAAATCGATGATATCGTTTAAAGTCGGATTCTAAAGCATTGTAAATCTTTGACTTTGTTCAAGTTGCGGATTCTTGATAGTTGAAAATAGATGATATCGTTTAAAGTCGGATTCTAAAGCATTGTAAATTATTGACTTTGTTCAAGTTGCGGATTCTTCATGGTTGAAAATAGATGATAATGTTTGAAGTCAGATTCTAAAGCATTGTAAATAGATAACTTTGTTCAAGTTGCGGATTCTTAAGATTTAAAAATAGATGATATCGTTTAAAGTCGGATTCTAAAGCATTGTAAATAGATGACTTTGTTTAAGTTGCGGACTCTTATGGTTTGAAAATAGATGATATCGTTTAAAGTCGGATTCTAAAGCATTGTAAATAGATGACTTTGTTCAAGTTGCGGATTCTTAATGTTTGAAAATAGATGATATCGTTTAAAGTCGGATTCTAAAGCATTGTAAATAGATGAATTTGTTCAAGTTGCGGAATCTTAAGGATTGAAAATAGATGATATCGTTTAAAGTCGGATTCTAAAGCATTGTAAATAGATGACTTAGTTCAAGTTGCGGATTCTTGATGTTTTAAAATAGATGATATCGTGTAAAGTCGGATTCTAAAGCATTGTAAATAGATGACTCTGTTCGAGTTGCGGATTCTTAATGTTTGAAAATAGATGATATCGTTTAAAGTCGGATTCTAAAGCATAGTAAATAGATGACTTTGGTAGAGGGGCGGATCCTTAATGTTTGAAAATAGATGATATCGTTTAAGTCGGATTATAAAGCATTGTAAATCGATGACTTTTTTGAAGTTGCCGATTGTTAAGGATTGAAAATAGATGATATCGTTTAAAGTCAGATTCTAAAGCATTGTCAATAGATGACTTTGTTCAAGATGCGAGTTGTTAAGGTTTGAAAGTAGATTATATCATTTAATGTCGGATACTAAAGCATTGTAAATAGATGACTTTGTTTAAGTTGCCGATTCTTAAAGTTTAAAAATAGATTATATCGTTTAAAGTCGGATTCTAAAGCATTGTAAATAGATGACTTTGTTCAAGTTGCCGATTCTTAAAGTTTAAAAATAGATGATAATGTTCAAAGTCGCATTCTAAAGCATTGTTAATAGATGACTTTGTTCAAGTTGCGGATTCTTAAGGTTTCAAAATAGATGATATCGTTTAAAGTCGGATTCCAAAGCATTGTAAATAGATGACTCTGTTCAAGTTGCGGATTCTTAAAGGTTTGAAAATAGATGATATCGTTTAAAGTCGGATTCTAAAGCATTGTAAATTGATTACTTTGTTCAAGTTGCGGATTTTAAGGTTTCAAAATAGATGATATCGTTTAAAGTCGGATTCTAAAGCATTGTAAATAGATGACTTTGTTCAAGTGGCAGATTCTTAAAGTTTGAAAATAGATTATATCGTTTAAAGTCGGATTCTAAAGCATTGTAAATAGATGACTTTGTTCAAGTTGCCGATTCTTAAAGTTTGAAAATAGATGATAATGTTCAAAGTCGCATTCTAAAGCATCGTAAATAGATGACTTTGTTCAAGTTGCGGATTCTTAAGCTTTCAAAATAGATGATATCGTTTAAAGTCGGATTGCAAAGCATTGTAAATAGATGACTTTGTTCAAGTTGCGGATTCTTAAAGGTTTGAAAATAGATGATATCGTTTAAAGTCGGATTCTAAAGCATTGTAAATAGATTACTTTGTTTAAGTTGCCGATTTTAAGGTTTCAAAATAGATGATATCGTTTAAAGTCGGATTCTAAAGCATTGTAAATAGATGACATTGTTCCAGTTGCGGACTCTTAAGGTTTGAAAATAGATGATATAGTTTAAAATCGGATTCTAAAGCATTGTAAATAGATTACTTTGTTCAAGTTGCGGATTCTTAAGGTTTGAAAATAGATGATATCGTTGAAAGTCGGATTCTAAAGCATTGTAAGTAGATGACTTTGTTCAAGTTGCCGATTCTTAATGTTTGAAAATAGATGATATCGTTTAAAGTCGGATTCTAAAGCATTGTAAATAGATGACTTTGTTCAAGTTGCAGACTCTCAATGTTTGAAAATAGATGATATCGTTTCAAATCGGATTCTAAAGCATTGTAAATAGATGACTTTGTTCAAGTTGCCGATTCTTAAGGTGTTAAAATAGATGTTATCGTTTCAAGTCGCATTCTAAAGCATTGTAAATAGATGACTTTGTTCAAGTTGCGGACTGCTAAGGTTTGAAAATAGATGATATCGTTTCAAGTCGGATTCTAAAGCATTGTAAATAGATGACTTTGTTCAAGTTGGTGGATTCTTAAGGTTTGAAAATAGATGATATCGTTTAAAGTCGGATTCTAAAGCATTGTAAATAGATGACTTTGTTCAAGTTGCGGATTCTTAGGGTTTGAAAATAGATGATATCGTTTAAAGTCGGATTCTAAATCATTGTAAATAGATGACTTTGTTCAAGTTGCGAGTTGTTAAGGTTTAAAAGTAGATGGTATCGTTTAATGTCGGATACTAAAGCATTGTAAATAGATGACTTTGTTCAAGTTGCGGATTCTTGATCTTTGAAAATAGATGATATCGTTTAAAGTCGGATTCTAAAGCATTGTAAGTAGATGGCGTTGTTAGAGTGGCGGATCCTTAATGTTTGAAAATTGATGATATCGTTTAAGTCGGATTCTAAAGCATTTTAAATAGATGACTTTGTTCAAGTTGCGGATACTTAATGTTTGAAAATAGATGATATCGTTTCAAGTCGGATTCTAAAGCATTGTAAATAGATGACTTTGTTCCAGTTTCGGATTCTTAAGGTTTGAAAATAGATGATTACTTTTAAAGTCGGATTCTAAAGCATTGTAAATAGATGACTTTGTTCAAGTTAAAGATTCTTAAAGTTTGAAAATAGATTATATCGTTTAAAGTCGAATTCTAAAGCACTGTAAATTAATGACTTTGTCTAAGTTCCGAATTCTTAAGATTTGAAAATAGATGATATCGTTTAAAGTCAGATTCTAAAGCATTGTAAATAGATGTCTTTGTTCAAGTTGCGGACTCTTATGGTTTGAAAATAGATGATATCGTTTCAAGTCGGATTCTAAAGCATTGTAAATAGATTACTTTGTTCAAGTTTCCGATTCTTAAGGTGTGAAAATAGATGTTATCGTTTAAAGGTCGATTCTAAAGCATTGTAAATAGCTTACTTTGTTCAATTTGCGGACTGCTAAGGTTTGAAAATAGATGATATCGTTTAAAGTCGGATTCTAAAGCATTGTAAATAGATGAATTGTTCAAGTGTCCTATTCTTAAAGTTTGAAAATAGATGATAATGTTCAAAGTCGCATTCTAAAGCATTGTAAATAGATGACTTTGTTCAAGTTGCGGATTCTTAAGGTTTGAAAATAGATGATATCGTTTAAAGTCGGAATCCAAAGCATTGTAAATAGATGACTTTGTTCAAGTTGCGGATTCTTAATGGTTGAAAATAGATTATATCGTTTAAAGTCGGATTCTAAAGCATTGTAAATAGATGACATTGTTCCAGTTGCGGAATCTTAAGGTTTGAAAATAGATGATATCGTTTAAAATCGGATTCTAAAGCATCGTAAATAGATTACTTTGTTCAAGTTGCGAGTTGTTAAGGTTTAAAAGTAGATGGTATCGTTTAATGTCGGATACTAAAGCATTGTAAATAGATGACTTTGTTCAAGTTGCGGATTCTTGATCTTTGAAAATAGATGATATCGTTTAAAGTCGGATTCTAAAGCATTGTAAGTAGATGGCGTTGTTAGAGTGGCGGATCCTTAATGTTTGAAAATTGATGATATCGTTTAAGTCGGATTCTAAAGCATTGTAAATAGATGACTTTGTTCAAGTTGCGGATACTTAATGTTTGAAAATAGATGATATCGTTTAAAGTCGGATTCTAAAGCATTGTAAATAGATGACTTTGTTCCAGTTTCGGATTCTTAAGGTTTGAAAATAGATGATTACTTTTAAAGTCGGATTCTCAAGCAGTGTAAATAGATGACTTTGTTCAAGTTGAAGATTCTTAAAGTTTGAAAATAGATTATATCGTTTAAAGTCGAATTCTAAAGCACTGTAAATTAATGACTTTGTCTAAGTTGCGAATTCTTAAGATTTGAAAATAGATGATATCGTTTAAAGTCAGATTCTAAAGTATTGTAAATAGATGTCTTTGTTCAAGTTGCGGACTCTTATGGTTTGAAAATAGATGATATCGTTTCAAGTCGGATTCTAAAGCATTGTAAATAGATTACTTTGTTCAGGTTTCCGATTCTTAAGGTGTGAAAATAGATGTTATCGTTTAAAGGTCGATTCTAAAGCATTGTAAATAGCTTACTTTGTTCAATTTGCGGACTGCTAAGGTTTGAAAATAGATGATATCCTTTAAAGTCGGATTCTAAAGCATTGTAAATAGATGAATTGTTCAAGTGTCCTATTCTTAAAGTTTGAAAATAGATGATAATGTTCAAAGTCGCATTCTAAAGCATTGTAAATAGATGACTTTGTTCAAGTTGCGGATTCTTAAGGTTTGAAAATAGATGATATCCTTTAAAGTCGGAATCCAAAGCATTTTAAATAGATGACTTTGTTCAAGTTGCGGATTCTTAAGGGTTGAAAATAGATTATATCGTTTAAAGTCGGATTCTAAAGCATTGTAAATAGATGACATTGTTCCAGTTGCGGAATCTTAAGGTTTGAAAATAGATGATATCGTTTAAAATCGGATTCTAAAGCATCGTAAATAGATTACTTTGTTCAAGTTGCGGATTCTTAAGGTTTGAAAATAGATGATATCGTTTAAAGTCGGATTCTAAAGCATTGTAAGTAGATGACTTTGTTCAAGTTGCCGATTCTTAATGTTTGAAAATAGATGATATCGTTTAAAGTCGGATTCTAAAGCATTGTAAATAGATTACTTTGTTCAAGTTGCAGACTCTCAATGTTTGAAAATAGATGATATCGTTTCAAATCGGATTCTAAAGTATTTTAAATAGATGACTTTGTTCAAGTTGCCGATTCTTAAGGTGTTAAAATAGATGTTATCGTTTCAAGTCGGATTCTAAAGCATTGTAAATAGATGACTTTGTTCAAGTTGCGGACTGCTAAGGTTTGAAAATAGATGATATCGTTTAAGTCGGATTCTAAAGCATTGTAAATAGATGACTTTGATCAAGTTAGTGGATTCTTAGGGTTTGAAAACAGATGATATCGTTTAAAGTCGGATTCTAAAGCATTGTAAATAGATGCATTTGTTTAAGTTACGGATTCTTAATGTTTGAAAATTGATGATATCGTTAAAAGTTTAATTCTAAAGCATTGTAAATCTTTGACTTTGTTCAAGTTGCGGATTCTTGATGTTTGAAAATAGATGATATCGTTTAAAGTCGGATTCTAAAGCATTGTAAGTAGATGACGTTGTTAGAGTTGCGGATCCTTAATGTTTGAAAATAGATGATATCGTTTAAGTCGGATTCTAAAGCATTGTAAATAGATGACTTTGTTCAAGTGACGGATACTTAATGTTTGAAAATAGATGATATCGTTTAAAGTCTGATTCTAAAGCATTGTAAATAGATGACTTTGTTCCAGTTTCGGATTCTTAAGGTTTGAAAATAGATGATTTCTTTTAAAGTCGGATTCTAAAGCAGTGTAAATAGATGACTTTGTTCAAGTTGCCGGTTTTTTAAAGTTTGAAAATAGATTATATCGTTTAAAGTCGGATTCTAAAGCATAGTAAATTAATGACTTTGTCTAAGTTGCGAAGTCTTAAGATTTGAAAATAGATGATATCGTTTAAAGTCAGATTCTAAAGCATTGTAAATAGATGTCTTTGTTCAAGTTGCGGACTCTTATGGTTTGAAAATAGATGATATCGTTTCAAGTCGGATTCTAAAGCATTGTAAATAGATTACTTTGTTCAAGTTTCTGATTCTTAAGGTGTGAAAATAGATGTTATCGTTTAAAGGTCGATTCTAAAGCATTGTAAATAGATTACTTTGTACAAGTTGCGGACTGCTAAGGTTTGAAAATAGATGATATCGTTCAAAGTTGAATTCTAAAGCATTGTAAATAGATAGCTTTGTTCAAGTTGCGAATTCTTAATGTTTGAAAATCGATGATATCGTTTAAAGTCGGATTCTAAAGCATTGTAAATCTTTGACTTTGTTTAAGTTGCGGATTCTTGATTGTTGAAAATAGATGATATCGTTTATAGTCGGATTCTAAAGCATTGTAAATAGATGAATTTGTTTAAGTTACAGGTTTCTTAATGTTTGAAAATAGATGATATCGTTTAAAGTTGAATTCTAAAGCATTGTAAATAGATGAATTTGTTCAAGTTGCGAATTCTTAATGTTTGAAAATCGATTATATCGTTTAAAGTCGGATTCTAAAGCATTGTAAATCTTTGACTTTGTTCAAGTTGCGGATTCTTGATAGTTGAAAATATATGATATCGTTTAAAGTCGGATTCTAAAGCATTGTAAATAGATGACTTTTTTATAGGGTCTAATCCTTAATGTTTGAAAATAGATGATATCGTATAAGTCGGATTATAAAGCATTGTAAATAGATGACTTTGTTCATGTTGCCGATTCTTCAAGTTTGAAAATAGATGATATCGTTTAAAGTCGGATTCTAAAGCATTGTAAATAGATGACTTTGTTCAAGTTGCCGATTCTTAAGGATTGAAAATAGATGATAACGTTTAAAGTTGGATTCTAGAGCATTGTAAATAGATGACTTTGTTACAGTTGCGAGTTGTTAAGGTTTAAAAGTAGATGATATCGTAATATGTCGGATACTAAAGCATTGTAAATAGATGACTTTGTTTAAGTTGCCGATTCTTAAAGTTTGAAAATAGATTATATCGTTTAAAGTCGGATTCTAAAGCATTGTAAATAGATGACTTTGTTCAAGTTGCCGATTCTTAAAGTTTGAAAATAGATGATAATGTTCAAAGTCGCATTCTAAAGCATTGTTAATAGATGACTTTGTTCAAGTTGCGGATTCTTAAAGGTTTGAAAATAGATTATATCGTTTAAAGTCGGATTCTAAAGCATTGTAAATAGATTACTTTGTTCAAGTTGCGGATTCTTAAGGTTTCAAAATAGATGATATCGTTTAAAGTCGGATTCCAAAGCATTGTAAATAGATGACTCTGTTCAAGTTGCGGATTCTTAAAGGTTTGAAAATAGATGATATCGTTTAAAGTCGGATTCTAAAGCATTGTAAATAGATGAATTTGTTCAAGTTGCGGATTTTAAGGTTTCAAAATAGATGATATCGTTTAAAGTCGGATTCTAAAGCATTGTAAATAGATGACCTTTTTCAAGTTGCAGATTCTTAAAGTTTGAAAATATATTATATCGTTTAAAGTCGGATTCTAAAGCATTGTAAATAGATAACTTTGTTCAAGTTGCCGATTCTTAAAGTTTGAAAATAGATTATAATGTTCAAAGTCGCATTCTAAAGCATTGTAAATAGATGACTTTGTTCAAGTTGCGGATTCTTAAGGTTTCAAAATAGATGATATCGTTTAAAGTCGGATTCAGAAGCATTGTACATAGATGACTTTGTTCAAGTTGCGGATTCTTAAAGGTTTGAAAATAGATGATAACCTTTAAAGTCGGATTCTAAAGCATTGTAAATAGATTACTTTGTTCAAGTTGCCGATTTTAAGGTTTCAAAATAGATGATATCGTTTAAAGTCGGATTCTAAAGCATTGTAAATAGATGACATTGTTCCAGTTGCGGACTCTTAAGGTTTGAAAATAGATGATATAGTTTAAAATCGGATTCTAAAGCATTGTAAATAGATTACTTTGTTCAAGTTGCAGATTCTTAAGGTTTGAAAATAGATGATATCGTATAAAGTCGGATTCTAAAGCATTGTAAGTAGATGACTTTGTTCAAGTTGCCGATTCTTAATGTTTGAAAATAGATGATATCGTTTAAAGTCGGATTCTAAAGCATTGTAAATAGATGACTTTGTTCAAGTTGCAGACTCTCAATGTTTGAAAATAGATGATATCGTTTCAAATCGGATTCTAAAGCATTGTAAATAGATGACTTTGTTCAAGTTGCCGATTCTTAAGGTGTTAAAATAGATGTTATCGTTTCAAGTCGGATTCTAAAGCATTGTAAATAGATGACTTTGTTCAAGTTGCGGACTGCTAAGGTTTGAAAATAGATGATATCGTTTAAAGTCGGATTCTAAAGCATTCTAAATAGATGACTTTGTTCAAGTTGGTGGATTCTTAAGGTTTGAAAATAGATGATATCGGTTAAAATCGGATTCTAAAGCATTGTAAATAGATGACTTTGTTCAAGTTGCGGATTCTTAGGGTTTGAAAATAGATGATATGGTTTAAAGTCGGATTCTAAATCATTGTAAATAGATGACTTTGTTCAAGTTGCGAGTTGTTAAGGTTTAAAAGTAGATGGTATCGTTTAATGTCGGATACTAAAGCATTGTAAATAGATGACTTTGTTCAAGTTGCGGATTCTTGATCTCTCAAAATAGATGATATCGTTTAAAGTCGGATTCTAAAGCATTGTAAGTAGATGGCGTTGTTAGAGTGGCGGATCTTTAATGTTTGAAAATAGATGATATCGTTTAAGTCGGATTCTAAAGCATTGTAAATAGATGACTTTGTTCAAGTTGCGGATACTTAATGTTTGAAAATAGATTATATCGTTTAAAGTCGGATTCTAAAGCATTGTAAATAGATGACTTTGTTCCAGTTTCGGATTCTTAAGGTTTGAAAATAGATGATTTCGTTTAAAGTCGGATTCTAAAGCAGTGGAAATAGATGACTTTGTTCAAGTTGCAGATTCTTAAAGTTTGAAAATAGATTATATCGTTTAAAATCGGATTCTAAAGCATCGTAAATAGATTACTTTGTTCAAGTTGCGGATTCTTAAGGTTTGAAAATAGATGATATCGTTTAAAGTCGGATTCTAAAGCATTGTAAGTAGATGACTTTGTTCAAGTTGCCGATTCTTAATGTTTGAAAATAGATGATATCGTTTAAAGTCGGATTCTAAAGCATTGTAAATAGATTACTTTGTTCAAGTTGCAGACTCTCAATGTTTGAAAGTAGATGATATCGTTTCAAATCGGATTCTAAAGCATTTTAAATAGATGACTTTGTTCAAGTTGCCGATTCTTAAGGTGTTAAAATAGATGTTATCGTTTCAAGTCGGATTCTAAAGCATTGTAAATAGATGACTTTGTTCAAGTTGCGGACTGCTAAGGTTTGAAAATAGATGATATCGTTTAAGTCGGATTCTAAAGCATTGTAAATAGATGACTTTGTTCAAGTAAGTGGATTCTTAGGGTTTGAAAATAGATGATATCTTTTAAAGTAGGATTCTAAAGCATTGTAAATAGATGCATTTGTTTAAGTTACGGATTCTTAATGTTTGAAAATAGATGATATCGTTTAAAGTTGAATTCTAAAGCATTGTAAATCTTTGACTTTGTTCAAGTTGCGGATTGTTGATGTTTGAAAATAGATGATATCGTTTAAAGTCGGATTCTAAAGCATTGTAAGTAGATGACGTTGTTAGAGTTGCGGATCCTTAATGTTTGAAAATAGATGATATCGTTTAAGTCGGATTCTAAAGCATTGTAAATAGATGACTTTGTTCAAGTTGCGGATACTTAATGTTTGAAAATAGATGATATCGTTTAAAGTCTGATTCTAAAGCATTGTAAATAAGTGACTTTGTTCCAGTTTCGGATTCTTAAGGTTTGAAAATAGATGATTTCTTTTAAAGTCGGATTCTAAAGCAGTGTAAATAGATGACTTTGTTCAAGTTGCTGGTTTTTTAAAGTTTGAAAATAGATTATATCGTTTAAAGTCGGATTCTAAAGCATTGTAAATTAATGACTTTGTCTAAGTTGCGAATTCTTAAGATTTGAAAATAGATGATATCGTTTAAAGTCAGATTCTAAAGCATTGTAAATAGATGTCTTTGTTCAAGTTGCGGACTCTTATGTTTTGAAAATAGATGATATCGTTTCAAGTCGTATTCTAAAGCATTGTAAGTAGATTACTTTGTTCAAGTTTCCGATTCTTAAGGTGTGAAAATAGATGTTATCGTTTAAAGGTCGATTCTAAAGCATTGTAAATAGATTACTTTGTTCAAGTTGCGGACTGCTAAGGTTTGAAAATAGATGATATCCTTTAAAGTCGGATTCTAAAGCATTGTAAATAGATGAATTGTTCAAGTGTCCTATTCTTAAAGTTTGAAAATAGATGATATCGTTCAAAGTCGGATTCTAAAGCATTGCAAATAGATGACTTTGTTCAAGTTGCTGAATCTTAAGGATTGAAAATAGATGATATCGTTTAAAGTCGGATTCTAAAGCATTGTAAATAGATGACTTTGTTCAAGTTGCGAGTTTTTAAGGTTTAAAAGTAGATGATATCGTTAAATGTCGGATACTAAAGCATTGTAAATAGATGACTTTGTTTAAGTTGCGGATTCTTAATGTTTGAAAATAGATGATATCGTTTAAAGTCGGATTCTTAAGCATTGTAAATAGATGAATTTGTTCAAGTTGCGGATTCTTAATGTTTGAAAATAGATGATATCGTTTAAAGTTGAATTCTAAAGCATTGTAAATAGATGACTTTGTTCAAGTTGCGAATTCTAAATGTTTTAAAATCGATGATATCGTTTAAAGTCGGATTCTCCCGCATTGTAAATCTTTGACTTTGTTCAAGTTGCGGATTCTTGATAGTTGAAAATAGATGATATCGTTTAAAGTCGGATTCTAAAGCATTGTAAATAGATGACTTTTTTAGAGGGTCTAATCCTTAATGTTTGAAAATAGATGATATCGTTTAAGTCGGATTATAAAGCATTGTAAATAGATGACTTTGTTCATGTTGCCGATTCTTTCAGTTTGAAAATAGATGATATATCGTTTAAAGTCGGATTCTAAAGCATTGTAAATAGATGACTTTGTTCAAGTTGCCGATTCTTAAGGATTGAAAATAGATGATAACGTTTAAAGTTGGATTCTAGAGCATTGTAAATAGATGACTTTGTTACAGTTGCGAGTTGTTAAGGTTTAAAAGTAGATGATATCGTAATATGTCGGATACTAAAGCATTGTAAATAGATGACTTTGTTTAAGTTGCGGATTCTTAATGTTTGAAAATAGATGATATCGTTTAAAGTCGTATTCTAAAGCATTGTAAATAGATGAATTTGTTTAAGTTACGGATTGTTAATGTTTGAAAATAGATGATATCGTTTAAAGTTGAATTCTAAAGCATTGTAAATAGATGACTTTGTTCAAGTTGCGGATTCTTAATGTTTGAAAATCGATGATATCGTTTAAAGTCGGATTCTAAAGCATTGTAAATAGATGACTTTGTTCAAGTTGCGGATTCTTGATGGTTGAAAATAGATGATATCGTTTAAAGTCGGATTCTAAAGCATTGTAAATAGATGACTTTGTTAGAGTTGCAGATCCTTAATGTTTGAAAATAGATGATATCGTTTAAGTCGGATTATAAAGCATTGTAAATAGATAACTTTGTTAAAGTTGCGGATACTTAATGTTTTAAAATAGATGATATCGTTTCAAGTCGGATTCTAAAGCATTGTAAAGGGATGACTTTGTTCCAGTTGCGGATTCTTAAGATTTGAAAATAGATGATTTCGTTTAAAGTCGGATTCTAAAGCATTGTAAATAGATGACTTTGTTCAAGTTGCGGATTCTTAAGATTTGAAAATAGATGATATCGTAAAAAGTCGGATTCTAAAGCATTGTAAATAGATGACTTTGTTCAAGTTGCGGACTCTTATGGTTTAAAATAGATGATATCGTTTAAAGTCGGATTCCAAAGCATTGTCAATAGATGACTTTGTTAAAGTTGCGGATTCTTAATGTTTGAAAATAGATGATATTGTTTAAAGTCGGATTCAAAAGCATTGGAAATAGATGACTTTTTACAAGTTGCGGATTGTCAAGGTTTTAAAATAGATTATATCGCTTTAAGTCGGATTCTAAAGCATTGTAAATAGATGACTTTGTTCAAGTTGCGAGTTGTTAAGGTATAAAAGTAGATGATATCGTTTAATGTCGGATACTAAAGCATTGTAAATAGATGACTTTGTTTAAGTTGCGGATTCTTAATGTTTGAAAATAGATGATATCGTTTAAAGTGTGATTCTAAAGCATTGTAAATAGATGACTTTGTTCATGTTGCCGATTCTTCAGGTTTGAAAATAGATGATATCGTTTAATGTCAGATACTAAAGCATTGCAAATAGATGACTTTGTTCAAGTTGCCGAATCTTAAGGATTGAAAATAGATGATATCGTTTAAAGTCGGATTCTAAAGCGTTGTATATAGATGACTTTTTTCAAGTTGCGAGTTGTTAAGGTTTAAAAGTAGATGATATCGTTAATCTCGGATACTAAAGCATTGTAAATAGATGACTTTGTTTAAGTTGCGGATTCTTAATGTTTGAAAATAGATGATATCGTTTAAAGTCGGATTCCAAAGCATTGTAAATAGATGAATTCGTTTAAGTTACGGATTCTTAATGTTTGAAAATAGATGATATCGTTTAAAGTTGAATTCTACAGCATTGTAAATAGATGACCTTGTTTAAGTTGCGAATTCTTAATGTTTGAAAATCGATGATATCGTTTAAAGTCGGATTCTAAAGCATTGTAAATCTTTGACTTTGTTCAAGTTGCGGATTCTTGATGGTTGAAAATAGATGATATCGTTTAAAGTCGGATTCTAAAGCATTCTAAATAGATGACTTTGTTAGAGTTGCGGATCCTTAATGTTGGAAAATAGATGATATCGTTTAAAGTTGAATTCTAAAGCATTATAAATAGATGACTTTGTTCAAGTTGCGGATTCTTAATGTTTTAAAATAGATGATATCGTTTCAAGTCGGATTCTAAAGCATTGTAAAGGGATGACTTTGTTCAAGTTGCGGACTCTTATGGTTTAAAATAGATGATATCGTTTAAAGTCGGATTCCAAAGCATTGTCAATAGATGACTTTGTTCAAGTTGCGGATTCTTAATGTTTGAAAATAGATGATATCGTTTAAAGTCGGATTCTAAAGCATTGTAAATAGATGACTTTGTCTAAGTTGCGGACTCTTAGGGTTGCAAAATAGATGATAATGTTTAAAGTCGGATTCTAAAGCATTGTAAATAGATGACTTTGTTCAAGTTGAGGATTCTCAATGTTTGAAAATAGATGATATTGTTTAAAGTCGGATTCAAAAGCATTGGAAATAGATGACTTTTTACAAGTTGCGGATTGTCAAGGTTTTAAAATAGATTATATCGCTTTAAGTCGGATTCTAAAGCATTGTAAATAGATGACGTTGTTCAAGTTGCGAGTTGTTAAGGTTTAAAAGTAGATGATATCGTTTAATGTCGGATACTAAAGCATTGTAAATAGATGACTTTGTTTAAGTTGCGGATGCTTAATGTTTGGAAATAAATCATATCGTTTAAAGTCGGATTCTAAAACATTGTAAATAGATGAATTTGTTCCAGTTGCGGATTCTTAAGGTTTGAAAATAGATGATATCGTTTAAAGTCGGATTCTAAAGCATTGTACATAGATGACTTTGTTAAAGTTTCGAGTGGTTAAGGTTTAAAAATAGATGATATCGTTTAATGTCGGATACTAAAGCATTGAAAAAAGATGACTTTGTTTAAGTTGCGGATTCTTAATGTTTGAAAATAGATGATATCGTTTAAAGTGTGATTCTAAAGCATTGTAAATGGATGACTTTGTTCATGTTGCCGATTCTTCAGGTTTGAAAATAGATGATATCGTTTAAAGTAGGATTCTAAAGCATTGCAAATAGATGACTTTGTTCAAGTTGCCGAATCTTAAGGATTGAAAATAGATGATATCGTTTAAAGTCGGATTCTAAAGCATTGTAAATAGATGACTTTGTTCAAGTTGCGAGTTGTTAAAGTTTAAAAGTAGATGATATCGTTAAATGTCGGATACTAAAGCATTGTAAATAGATGACATTGTTAAAGTTGCGAGTTCTTAATGGTTAAAAATAGATTATATCGTTTAAAGTCGGATTCTAAAGCATTGTAAATAGATAAATTTGTTTAAGTTACGGATTCTTAATGTTTGAAAATAGATGATATCGTTTAAAGTTGAATTCTAAAGTATTGTAAATAGATGACTTTGTTCAAGTTGCGGATTCTTAATGTTTGAAAATCGATGATATCGTTTAAAGTCGGATTCTAAAGCATTGTAAATATTTGACTTTGTTCAAGTTGCGGATTCTTGATGGTTGAAAATAGATGATATCGTTTAAAGTCGGATTCTAAAGCATTGTAAATAGATGACTTTGTTAGAGTTGCGGATCCTTAATGTTGGAAAATAGATGATATCGTTTAAGTCGGATTATAAAGCATTGTAAATAGATGACTTTGTTCAAGTTGCGGATACTTAATGTTTTAAAATAGATGATATCGTTTCAAGTCGGATTCTAAAGCATTGTAAAGGGATGGCTTTGTTCCAGTTTCGGATTCTTAAGGTTTGAAAATAGATAATTTCGTTTAAAGTCGGATTCTAAAGCATTGTAAATAGATGACTTTGTTCAAGTTGCCGATTCTTAAAGTTTGAAAATTAATTATATTGTTTAAAGTCGGATTCTACATCATTGTAAATAGATTACTTCGTTCAAGATGCGGATTCTTAAGATTTGAAAATAGATGATATCGTTTAAAGTCGGATTCTAAAGCATTGTAAATAGATGACTTTGTTCAAGTTGCGGACTCTTATCGTTTGAAAATAGATGATATCGTTTAAATTCGGATTCCAAATCATTGTCAATAGATGACTTTGTTCAAGTTGCGGATTCTTAATGTTTGAAAATAGATGATATCGTTTAAAGTCGGATTCTAAAGCATTGTAAATATATAACTTTGTTCATGTTGCCGATTCTTCAGGTTTGAAAATAGATGATATCATTTAAAGTCGGATTCTAAAGCATTGTAAATAGATGACTTTGTTCAAGTTGCCGATTCTTAAGGATTGAAAATAGATGATATCGTTTAAAGTCGGATTCTAAAGCATTGTAAATAGATGACTTTGTTACAGTTGCGAGTTGTTAAGGTTTAATAGTCGATGATATCGTTAAATGTCGGATACGAAAGCATTGTAAATAGATGACTTTGTTTAAGTTGCGGATTCTTAGTGGGGTAAAATAGATGATATCGTTTAATGTCGGATACTAAAGCATTGTAAATAGATGACTTTGTTCAAGTTGCGGATTCTTAATGTTGGAAAATAGATGATATCGTTTAAAGTCGGATTCTAAAGCATTGTAAATAGATGAATTTGTTCCATTTGCGGATTCTTAAGGTTTGAAAATAGATAATATCGTTTAAAGTCGGATTCTAAAGCATTGTACATAGATGACTTTGTTCAAGTTTCGAGTGGTTTAGGTTTAAAAATAGATGATATCGTTTAATGTCTGATACTAAAGCATTGTAAATAGATGACTTTGTTTAAGTTGCGGATTCTTTATGTTTGAACATAGATGATATCGTTTAAAGTGTGATTCTAAAGCATTGTAAATAGATGACTTTGTTCATGTTGCCGATTCTTCAGGTTTGAAAATAGATGATATCGTTTAAAGTCGGATTCTAAAGCATTGAAAATAGATGACTTTGTTCAAGTTGCCGAATCTTAAGGATTGAAAATAGATGATATCGTTTAAAGTCGGATTCTAAAGCATTGTAAATAGATGACTTTGTTCAAGTTGCGAGTTGTTAAGGTTTAAAAGTAGATGATATCGTTAATCTCGGATACTAAAGCATTGTAAATAGATGACTTTGTTTAAGTTGCGGATTCTTAATGTTTGAAAATAGATGATATCGTTTAAAGTCGGATTCCAAAGCATTGTAAATAGATGAATTCGTTTAAGTTACGGATTCTTAATGTTTGAAAATAGATGATATCGTTTAAAGTTGAATTCTACAGCATTGTAAATAGATGACCTTGTTTAAGTTGCGAATTCTTAATGTTTGAAAATCGATGATATCGTTTAAAGTCGGATTCTAAAGCATTGTAAATCTTTGACTTTGTTCAAGTTGCGGATTCTTGATGGTTGAAAATAGATGATATCGTTTAAAGTCGGATTCTAAAGCATTCTAAATAGATGACTTTGTTAGAGGGTCCAAACCCTAATGTTTGAAAATAGATGATATCGTTTAAGTCGGATTATAAAGCATTGTAAATAGATGACTTTGTTCATGTTGCCGATTCTTCAAGTTTGAAAAGTGATGATATCGTTTAAAGTCGGATTCTAAAGCATTGTAAATAGATGACTTTGTTCAAGTTGCCGATTCCTAAGGATTGAAAATAGATGATATCGTTTAAAGTCGGATTCTAAAGCATTGTAAATAAATGACTTTGTTAGAGTTGCGGATCCTTAATGTTGGAAAATAGATGATATCGTTTAAGTCGGATTATAAAGCATTGTAAATAGATGACTTTGTTCAAGTTGCGGATACTTAATGTTTTAAAATAGATGATATCGTTTCAAGTCGGATTCTAAAGCATTGTAAAGGGATGGCTTTGTTCCAGTTTCGGATTCTTAAGGTTTGAAAATAGATAATTTCGTTTAAAGTCGGATTCTAAAGCATTGTAAATAGATGACTTTGTTCAAGTTGCCGATTCTTAAAGTTTGAAAATAAATTATATTGTTTAAAGTCGGATTCTAAATCATTGTAACTAGATGACTTCGTTCAAGTTGCGGATTCTTAAGATTTCAAAATAGATGATATCGTTTAAAGTCGGATTCTAAAGCATTGTAAATAGATGACTTTGTTCAAGTTGCGGACTCTTATGGTTTGAAAATAGATGATATCGTTTAAAGTCGGATTCCAAATCATTGTCAATAGATGACTTTGTTCAAGTTGCAGATTCTTTATGTTTGAAAATAGATGATATCGTTTAAAGTCGGATTCTAAAGCATTGTAAATATATAACTTTGTTCATGTTGCCGATTCTTCAGGTTTGAAAATAGATGATATCATTTAAAGTCGGATTCTAAAGCATTGTAAATAGATGACTTTGTTCAAGTTGCCGATTCTTAAGGATTGAAAATAGATGATATCGTTTCAAGTCGGATTCTAAAGCATTGTAAATAGATGACATTGTTACAGTTGCGAGTTGTTAAGGTTTAATAGTCGATGATATCGTTAAATGTCGGATACGAAAGCATTGTAAATAGATGACTTTGTTTAAGTTGCGGATTCTTAGTGGGGTGAAATAGATGATATCGTTTAATGTCGGATACTAAAGCATTGTAAATAGATGACTTTGTTCAAGTTGCGGATTCTTAATGTTGGAAAATAGATGATATCGTTTAAAGTCGGATTCTAAAGCATTGTAAATAGATGAATTTGTTCCAGTTGCGGATTCTTAAGGTTTGAAAATAGATGATATCGTTTAAAGTCGGATTCTAAAGCATTGTACATAGATGACTTTGTTCAAGTTTCGAGTGGTTAAGGTTTAAAAATAGATGATATCGTTTAATGTCGGATACTAAAGCATTGTAAATAGATGACTTTGTTTAAGTTGCGGATTCTTTATGTTTGAGCATAGATGATATCGTTTAAAGTGTGATTCTAAAGCATTGTAAATAGATGACTTTGTTCATGTTGCCGATTCTTCAGGTTTGAAAATAGATGATATCGTTTAAAGTCGGATTCTAAAGCATTGCAAATAGATGACTTTGTTCAAGTTGCCGAATCTTAAGGTTTAAAAATAGATGATATCGTTTAAAGTCGGATTCTAAAGCATTGTAAATAGATGACTTTGTTCAAGTTGCGAGTTGTTAAGGTATAAAAGTAGATGATATCGGTTAATGTCGGATACTAAAGCATTGTAAATAGATGACTTTGTTTAAGTTGCGGATTCTTAATGTTTGAAAATAGATGATATCGTTTAAAGTCGGATTCTAAAGCATTGTAAATAGATGAATTCGTTTAAGTTACGGATTCTTAATGTTTGAAAATAGATGATATCGTTTAAAGTTGAATTTTAAAGCATTGTAAATAGATGACCTTGTTCAAGTTGCGAATTCTTAATGTTTGTAAATCGATGATATCGTTTAAAGTCGGATTCTAAAGCATTGTAAATCTTTGACTTTGTTCAAGTTGCGGATTCTTGATGGTTGAAAATAGATGATATCGTTTAAAGTCGGATTCTAAAGCATTCTAAATAGATGACTTTGTTAGAGGGTCTAATCCTTAATGTTTGAAAATAGATGATATCGTTTAAGTCGGATTATAAAGCATTGTAAATAGATGACTTTGTTCATGTTGCAGATTCTTCAAGTTTGAAAATAGATGATATCGTTTAAAGTCGGATTCTAAAGCATTGTAAATAGATAACTTTGTTCAAGTTGCCGATTCTTAAGGATTGAAAATAAATGATAACGTTTTAAGTTGGATTCTAGAGCATTGTAAATAGATGACTTTGTTACAGTTGCGAGTTGTTAAGGTTTAAAAGTAGATGATATCGTAATATGTCGGATACTAAAGCATTGTAAATAGATGACTTTGTTTAAGTTGCGGATTCTTAATGTTTGAAAATAGATGATATCGTTTAAAGTCGTATTCTAAAGCATTGTAAATAGATGAATTTGTTTAAGTTACGGATTCTTAATGTTTGAAAATAGATGATGTCGTTTAAAGTTGAATTCTAAAGCATTGTAAATAGATGACTTTGTTCAAGTTGCGGATTCTTAATGTTTGAAAATCGATGATATTGTTTAAAGTCGGATTCTAAAGCATTGTAAATCTTTGACTTTGTTCAAGTTGCGGATTCTTGATGGTTGAAAATAGATGATATCGTTTAAAGTCGGATTCTAAAGCATTGTAAATAGATGACTTTGTTAGAGTTGCGGATCCTTAATGTTGGAAAATAGATGATATCGTTTAAGTCGGATTATAAAGCATTGTAAATAGATGACTTTGTTCAAGTTGCGGATACTTAATGTTTTAAAATAGATGATATCGTTTCAAGTCGGATTCTAAAGCATTGTAAAGGGATGGCTTTGTTCCAGTTTCGGATTCTTAAGGTTTGAAAATAGATAATTTCGTTTAAAGTCGGATTCTAAAGCATTGTAAATAGATGACTTTGTTCAAGTTGCCGATTCTTAAAGTTTGAAAATAAATTATATTGTTTAAAGTCGGATTCCAAAGCATTGTAAATAGATAACTTTGTTCAAGTTGCGGATTCTGAAGGTTTGAAAATAGAAGGTAAGTTTTAAAGTAGGATTCAAAAGCATTGTAAATAGATGACTTTGTTCAAGTTGCGGATTCTTAAGGTTTGAAAATAGATAATATCGTTGAAAGTGTGATTCTAAAGCATTGTAAATAGATGACTTTGTTCAAGTTGCGGATTCTTAAGGTTTGAAAATAGATAATATCGTTTAAAGTCGGATTCTAAAGCATTGTAAATAGATGACTTGTTCAAGTTGCCGATTCTTAAGCTTTGAAAATAGATGATATCGTTTGAAGTCGGATTCGAAAGCATTGTAAATAGACGACTTTGTTCAAGTTACGTATTCTTAAGGTTCCAAAATAGATGATACCGTTAAAGTCAGATTATAAAGCATTGTAAATAGATGACTTTGTTCAAGTTGCGGATTTTTTAGGTTTGAAAATAGATGATATCGTTTAAAGTCGGAATCTAAAGCACTGTAAATAGATGACTTTGTTCAAGTTGCGGATTCTTAAGGTTTGAAAATAGATGATATTGTTTAAAGTCGGATTCTAAAAGATCGTAAATAGATGACTTTGTTCAAGTTTCGGATTCTTAAGGGTTGAAAATAGATGATAATGTTTAAAGTCCTATTCTGAAGCATTGAAAATAGATGACTTTGTTCAAGTTGCGGATTCTTAAGTTTTTAAAATAGATGATATCGTTTAAAGTCGGATTCTAAAGCATTGTAAATAGATGATCTTGTTCAAGTTGCGGATTCTTAATGTTTGAAAATAGATGATATCGTTTAAAGTCGGATTCTAAAGCATTGTAAATAGATGAATAGTTTAAGTTGCGGATTCTTAAGGATTGAAAATAGATGATATCGTTTAAGTCGATAGGTGTTATTCTCGTTTCCGAGTTGATTTCAGCCGCTGCATCCGAGATTAAGGCTTTAATGTTCGGTGTAGACCTGTAGGTAACCGACCACTCTCGTTTAATTTTTTGATCTTCTGAGTGGTGTACAAATTTCATGATTTGGCCTTGATCGGTAGCAGCGGCTGCTTTCATTAGAGATTTTATGAAGACGAATTTGTTTTGCCTTTCCGTGTCAGAGTTTGTAAATCGATGATATCGTTAAAAGTCGGATTCTTAAGCATTGTAAATAGATGACTTTGTTCAAGTTGCTAATTCTTGAGGTTTAAAAATAGATGATATCGGTCAAAGTCGGATTCAAAAGCATTGTAAATAGATGACTTTGTTCAAGTTGCGGATGCTTAAGAATTGAAAATAGATGATAATGTTTAAAGTCGGATTCTAAAGCATTGTAAATAGATGACTTTGTTCAAGTTGCATATTCTTAAAGTTTGAAAATAGATGATATCGTTTAAAGTGTGATTCTAAAGCATTGTAAATAGATGACTTGTTTACGTTACGGATTCTTAACGTTTGAAAATCGATGATATCGTTTACAGTCGGATTCTAAAGCATTGTAAATAGATGACTTTGTTCAAGTCGCGGAAACTAAATGTTTGAAAATAGATGTAATCGTTTAAAGTAAGATTCTACAGCACTGTAAATAGATAACTTTGTTCAAGTTGCCGATTCTTAAGGTTCGAAAATAGATGATATCGTTTGAAATCGGATTCTAAAGCATTGTAAATAGATGACTTTGTTCAAGTTACGTATTCTTAAGGTTTGAAAATAGATGATATCATTTAAAGTCGGATTCTAAAGCATTGTAAATAGATGACTTTGTTCAAGTTGCGGATTTTTTAGGTTTTAAAATAGATGATATCGCTTAAAGTCGGATTCCAAAGCATTTTAAATAGATGACTTTGTTCAAGTTGCGGATTCTTTAGGTTTGTAAATAGATTATATCGTTTAAAGTCGGATTCTAAAGAATTGTAAATAGATTACTTTGTTCAAGTTGCGGATTCTTTAGGTTTGAAAATAGAAGATAATGTTTAAAGTAGGATTCAAAAGCATTGTAAATAGATGACTTTGTTCAAGTGGTGGATTCTTAAGTTTTGAAAATAGATGATATCGTTGAAAGTGTGATTCTAAAACATTGTAAATAGATGACTTTGTTCAAGTTGCGGATACTTAAGGTTTAAAAATCGATGATATCGTTTAAAGTCGGATTCTAAAGCATTGTAAATAGATGACTTTGTTCAAGTTGCCGATTCTTAAGCTTTGCAAATAGATGATATCGTTTAAAGTCGGATTACAAAGCATTGTAAATAGACGACTTTGTTCAAGTTGCGGATTCTTAAGATTTGAAAATAGATGATATCGTTTAATGTCAGATACTAAAGCATTGTAAATAGATTACTAAGTTATAGTTACGTATTCTTAAGGTTTGAAAATAGATGATATCGTTTAAAGTCGGATTATAAAGCATTGTAAATAGATGACTTTGTTTAAGTTGCGGATTTTTTAGGTTTGGAAATAGATGATATCGTTTAAAGTCGGATTCTAAAGCATTGTAAATAGATGATATTGTTCAAGTAGCCGATTCTTAAGGTTTGAAAATAGATGATATTGTTTAAATACGGATTCTAAACGATTGTAAATAGATGACTTTGTTCAAGTTGCGGATTCTTAAGGGTTGAAAATAGATGATAATGTTTAAAGTCAGATTCTAAAGCATTGTAAATAGATAACTGTGTTCAAGTTGCATATTCTTAATGTTTGAAAATGGATGATATCGTTTCAAGTCGGATTCTAAAGCATTGTAAATAGATGACTTCTTGAAGTTTCTGATTCTTAAGGTTCGAAAATAGATGATATCGTTTGAAGTCCGATTCTAAAGCATTGTAAATAGATCACTTTGTTCAAGTTGCAGATGTTTTAGGTTTGAAAATAGATGGTATCGTTTAAAGTCGCATTCCAAAGCATTGTAAATAGATGACTTTGTTCAAGTTGCGGATTCGTTAGGTTTGAAAATAGATGATACCGGTTAAAGTCGGATTCTTAAGCATTGTAAATAGATGACTTGTTCAAGTTGCGGCCTCTGAAGGTTTGAAAATAGATGATATCGTTTAAAGTCGGATTCTAAAGCATTGTAAATATATGACTTTGTTCAAGTTGCCGATTCTTAAGATTTGAAAATAGATGATATTGTTTAAAGTCGGATTCTAAATGATCGTAAATAGATGACTTTGTCTAAGTTTCGGATTCTTAAGGTTTGAAAATAGAAGATCATGTTTAAAGTAGGATTCAAAAGCATTGTAAATAGATGACTTTGTTCAAGTAGCGGATTCTTAAGGTTTGAAAATAGATGATATCGTTGAAAGTTTGATTCTAAAGCATTGTAAATAGATGACTTTGTTCAAGTTGCCGATTCTTTAGCTTTGAAAATAGATGATATCGTTTAAAGTCGGATTCCAAAGAATTTTAAATAGATGACTTTGTGCAAGTAACGGATTCTTAAGGTTTAAAAATAGATGATATCGTTTAAATTCGGATTCTAAAGCATTGTAAATAGATGACTTTGTTCAAGTTGCCGATTCTGAAGGTTTGAAAATAGATGATATCGTTTATAGTCGGATTCTAAAGCATTGTAAATAGATGACTTTGTTCAAGTTGCGGATTCTTAAGGTTTAGACATAGATGATATCGTTTAAAGTCGGATTCTAAAGCATTGTAAGTAGATGACTTTGTTCACGTTGCCGATTCTTAAGGTTTTAAAATAGATGATATCGTTTAAAGTGTTATTCTAAAACCTTGTAAATAGATGACTTTGTTCAAGTTTCGGATTCTTAAGGTTTAAAAATAGATGATATCGTTTCAAATCGGATTCTAAAGTATTGTAAATAGATGACTTTGGTCAAGTTGCGGATTCTTAAGGTTTGAAAATAGATGATATCGTTTAAAGTCGGATTCTAAAGCATTGTAAATAGATGACTTTGTTCAAGTTGCCGATTCTTAAGGTTTGAAAATCGATGATATTGTTTAAAGTCGGATTCTAAAGCATTGTAAATAGATGGTTTTGTTCAAGTTGCCGGTTCTTAAGGTTAGAGAATTGATGATATCGGTTAAAGTCGGATTTTAAAGCATTGTAAATAGAGGACATTGTTCAGGTTGCGGATTCTTAATGTTTGAAAGTCGATGGTTTCGTTTAAAATCGGATTCTAAAGCATTGTAAATAGATGACTTTGTTCAAGTTGCGGACTCGGAAGGTTTGAAAATAGATGATATCGTTTAAAGTCGGATTCTAAAGCATTGTTAATAGATTACTTTGTTCAAGTTGCGGATTCTTAAAGTTTCAAAATAGATGATATCTTTTAAAGTCGGATTCTAAAGCATTGTAAATAGATGACTTTGTTCAAGTTGCCGATTCTTAAGGTTTGAAAATAGATGATATCGGTTAAAGTCGGATTCTAAAGCATTGTAAATAGATGACTTTGTAAGAGTTGCGGATCCTTAATGTTGTAAAATAGATGATATCGTTTAAGTCGGATTCTAAATAATTTTAAATAGATGACTTTGTTCATGTTGCCGATTCTTAAGGTTTGAAAATTGATGATATCGTTTTAAGTGTGATTCTAAAACCTTGTAAATAGATGACTTTGGTCAAGTTACGGATTCTTAAGGTTTAAAAATAGATGATATCGTTTCAAATCGGATTCTAAAGCATTGTAAATAGATGACTTTGTTCAAGTTGCGGACTCGGAAGGTTTGAAAATACATGATATCGTTTAAAGTCGGATTCTAAAGCATTGTTTATAGATGACTTTGTCTAAGTTGCGGATTCTTAAGGTTTGAAAATAGATGATATCGTTTAAAGTCGGATTCTAAAGCATTGTAAATAGATGACTTTGTGTAAGTTGCCGATTCTTAAGGTTTGAAAATAGATGATATCGGTGAAAGTCGGATTCTAAAGCATTGTAAATAGATGACTTTGTTCAAGTTGCGGATTCTTAAGGTTTAAAAATAGATAATATCGTTTAAAGTCGGATTCTAAAGCATTGTAAATAGATGACTTTGTTCAGGTTGCGGATTCTTAAGGTTTACAAATAGATGATATTGGTTAAACTCGGATTCTAAAGCATTGTAAGTACATGACTTTATTACAGTTGCGGATTCTTAATGTTTGAAAATAGATGATAATGTTTACAGTCGCATTCGAAAGCATTGTAAATAGATGACTTCGTTCAAGTTGTGCATTCTTAAGGTTTGAAAATAGATGATATCGGTTAAAGTCGGATTCTAAAGCATTGTAAATAGATGACTTTGTTCAAGTTGCGGACTCGGAAGGTTTGAAAATAGATGATATCGTTTAAAGTCGGATTCTAAAGCATTGTTAATAGATTACTTTGTTCAAGTTGCGGATTCTTAAGGTTTGAAAATAGATGATATCGTTTAAAGTCGGATTCTAAAGCATTGTAAATAGATGACTTTGTAAAAGTTGCGGACTCTTAAGGTTTGAAAATAGATGATATCGTTTAAAATCGGATTCTAAAACATTGTAAATAGATGACTTTGTAAAAGTTGCGTACTCTTAAGTTTCGAAAATAGATGATATCGTTTAAAATCAGATTCTAAAACATTGTAAATAGATGACTTTGTTCAAGTTGCGGATTCTTAAGGTTTGAAAATAGATGATATCGTTTAAAGTCGGATTCTAAAGCATTGTAAGTAGATGACTTTGTTCACGTTGCCGATTCTTAAGGTTTGAAAATAGATGATATCGTTTAAAGTGTGATTCTAAAACCTTGTAAATAGATGACTTTGTTCAAGTTTCGGATTCTTAAGGTTTAAAAATAGATGATATTGTTTCAAATCGGATTCTAAAGTATTGTAAATAGATGACTTTGTTCAAGTTGTGGATTCTTATGGTTTGAAAATAGATGATATCGTTTAAAGTCGGATTCTAAAGCATTGTAAATAGATGACTTTGTTCAAGTTGCCGATTCTTAAGGTTTGAAAATCGATGGTATTGTTTAAAGTCGGATTCTAAAGCATTGTAAATAGATGACTTTGTTTAAGTTGAGGATTCTTAAGGTTTGAAAATAGATGATAATGTTTAAAGTCGGATTCTAAATCATTGTAAATAGATGGTTTTGTACAAGTTGCCGGTTCTTAAGGTTAGAGAATTGATGATATCGGTTAAAGTCGGATTTTAAAGCATTGTAAATAGATGACATTGTTCAAGTTGCGGATTCTTAATGTTTGAAAGTCGATGATATCGTTTAAAATCGGATTCTAAAGCATTGTAAATAGATGACTTTGTTCAAGTTGCGGACTCGGAAGGTTTGAAAATAGATGATATCGTTTAAAGTCGGATTCTAATGCATTGTTAATAGATTACTTTGTTCAAGTTGCGGATTCTTAAGGTTTGAAAATAGATGATATCTTTTAAAGTCGGATTCTAAAGCATTGTAAATAGATGACTTTGTTCAAGTTGCCGATTCTTAAGGTTTGAAAATAGATGATATCGGTTAAAGTCGGATACTAAAGCATTGTAAATAGATGACTTTGTAAGAGTTGCGGATCCTTAATGTTTGAAAATAGATGATATCGTTTAAGACGGATTCTAAATAATTTTAAATAGATGACTTTGTTCACGTTGCAGATTCTTAAGGTTTGAAAATTGATGATATCGTTTAAAGTTTGATTCTAAAACCTTGTCAATAGATGACTTTGGTCAAGTTTCGGATTCTTAAGGTTTAAAAATAGATGATATCGTTTCAAATCGGATTCTAAAGCATTGTAAATAGATGACTTTGTTCAAGTTGCGGACTCGGAAGGTTTGAAAATAGATGATATCGTTTCAAGTCGGATTCTAAAGCATTGTTAATAGATGACTTTGTTCAAGTTGCGGATTCTTAAGGTTTGAAAATTGATGATATCGTTTAAAGTCGGATTCTAAAGCATTGTAAATAGATGACTTTGTGTAAGGTGCCGATTCTTAAGGTTTGAAAATAGATGATATCAGTGAAAGTCGGATTTTAAAGCATTGTAAATAGATGACTTTGTTCAAGTTGCGGATTCTTAATGTTTGAAAATAGATGATATAGTTAAAAGTCGGATTCTAAAGCATTGTAAATAGATGACTTTGTTCAAGTTGCGGATTCTTAAGGTTTAAAAATAGATAATATCGTTTAAAGTCGGATTCTAAAGCATTGTAAACATATGACTTTGTTCAAGTGGCGGATAAAAATAGATGATATTGTTTAAAGTACTATTCTAAAGCATTGTAAGTAGATGACTTTATTACAGTTGCGGATTCTTTAGGTTTGAAAATAGATGATATTGTTTAAAGTACGATTCTAAAGCATTGTAAGTAGATTACTTTATTACAGTTGCGGATTCTTTAGGTTTGTAAATAGATGATAATGTTTAAAGTCGCATTCTAAAGCATTGTAAATAGATGACTTTGTTTAAGTTGCGGACTCTTAATGTTTGAAAATAGATGATATACTTTAAAGTCGGATTCTAAAGCATTGTAAATAGATGACTTTGTTCAAGTTGCGGATTCTTAAGGTTTGAAAATAGATGATATCATTTAAAGTCGGATTCTAAAGCATTGTAAATAGATGACTTTGTTCAAGTTGCCGATTCTTAAGGTTTGAAAATAGATGATATCGGTTAAAGTCGGATACTAAAGCATTGTAAATAGATGACTTTGTAAGAGTTGCGGATCCTTAATGTTTGAAAATAGATGATATCGTTTAAGACGGAGTCTAAATAATTTTAAATAGATGACTTTGTTCACGTTGCCGATTCTTAAGGTTTGAAAATTGATGATATCGTTTAAAGTTTGATTCTAAAACCTTGTCAATAGATGACTTTGGTCAAGTTTCGGATTCTTAAGGTTTAAAAATAGATGATATCGTTTCAAATCGGATTCTAAAGCATTGTAAATAGATGTCTTTGTTCAAGTTGCGGACTCGGAAGGTTTGAAAATAGATGATATCGTTTCAAGTCGGATTCTAAAGCATTGTTAATAGATGACTTTGTTCAAGTTGCGGATTCTTAAGGTTTGAAAATTGATGATATCGTTTAAAGTCGGATTCTAAAGCATTGTAAATAGATGACTTTGTGTAAGGTGCCGATTCTTAAGGTTTGAAAATAGATGATATCAGTGAAAGTCGGATTTTAAAGCATTGTAAATAGATGACTTTGTTCAAGTTGCGGATTCTTAATGTTTGAAAATAGATGATATAGTTAAAAGTCGGATTCTAAAGCATTGTAAATAGATGACTTTGTTCAAGTTGCGGATTCTTAAGGTTTAAAAATAGATAATATCGTTTAAAGTCGGATTCTAAAGCATTGTAAACATATGACTTTGTTCAAGTGGCGGACTAAAATAGATGATATTGTTTAAAGTACGATTCTAAAGCATTGTAAGTAGATGACTTTATTACAGTTGCGGATTCTTTAGGTTTGAAAATAGATGATATTGTTTAAAGTACGATTCTAAAGCATTGTAAGTAGATTACTTTATTACAGTTGCGGATTCTTTAGGTTTGAAAATAGATGATAATGTTTAAAGTCACATTCTAAAGCATTGTAAATAGATGACTTTGTTTAAGTTGCGGACTCTTAATGTTTGAAAATAGATGATATACTTTTAAGTCGGATTCTAAAGCATTGTAAATAGATGACTTTGTTCAAGTTGCGGATTCTTAAGGTTTGAAAATAGATGATATCGTTTAAAGTCGGATTCTAAAGCATTGTAAGTAGATGACTTTGTTCACCTTGCTGATTCTTAAGGTTTGAAAATAGATGATATCGTTTAAAGTGTGATTCTAAAACCTTGTAAATAGATGACTTTGTTAAAGTTTCGGATTCTTAAGGTTTAAAAATAGATGATATCGTTTCAAATCGAATTCTAAAGTATTGTAAATAGATGACTTTGTTCAAGTTGCGGATTCTTGAGGTTTTAAAATAGATGATATCGTTTAAAGTCGGATCTAAAGCATTGTTAATAGATGACTTTGTTCAAGTTGTCGATTCTTAAGCGTTGTAAATAGATGATATTGTTTAAAGTCGGATTCTAAATCATTGTAAATAGATGGTTTTGTTCAAGTTGCCGGTTCTTAAGGTTAGAGAATTGATGATATCGGTTAAAGTCGGATTTTAAAGCATTGTAAATAGATGACATTGTTCAAGTTGCGGATTCTTATGGTTTGAAAGTCGATGATATCGTTTAAAATCGGATTCTTAAGCATTGTAAATAGATGGTTTTGTTCAAGTTGCCGGTTCTTAAGGTTGAAGAATAGATGATATCGTTTAAAGTCGGATTCTAAAGCATTGTAAACAGATGACTTTGTTCAAGTTGCCGATTCTTAAGGTTTGAAAATCGATGATATTGTTTAAAGTCGGATTCTAAAGCATTGTAAATAGATGACTTTGTTTAAGTTGAGGATTCTTAAGGTTCGAAAATAGATGATAATGTTTAAAGTCGGATTCTAAATAATTGTAAATCGATGACTTTGTTCTAGGTTCGGATTCTTAAGGTTGGAAAATAGATGATATCGTTTAAAGTGTGATTCTAAAGCATTGTAAATTGATGACTTTGTTCAAGTTGCGGATTCTTAAGGTTTTAAAATAGATGATGTTGTTTAAAGTCGGATACTTAAGCATTGTAAATAGATGACTTTGTTACAGTTGCCGATTCTTTAGGTTTGAAAATAGATGATATTGTTTAAAGTCGAATTCTAAAGGATTGTAAATAGATGACTTTGTTCAAGTTGGGGTCTCTAAAGGTTTGAAAATAGATTATAATGTTTAAAGTATGATTTAAAAGCATTGTAAATAGATGACTTTGTTCAAGTTGCGGATTCTTGATGTTTGAAAATAGATGATATCGTTGACAGTGTGATTCTAAAGCATTGTAAATAGATGACTTTGTTCAAGTTGCGGATTCTGAAGGTTTGAAAATCGATGATATCTTTTAAAGTCGGATTTTAAAGCATTTTAAATAGATGATTTCGTTCAAGTTGCCGATTCTTAAGCTTTAAAAATAGATGATATCGTTTAAAGTCGGATTCCAAAGCATTGTAAATAAATTACTTTGTTCAAGTTTCCGATTCTTAAGGTTTGAAAATAGATGATATCGTTTAAAGTCGGATTCTAAAGCATTGTTCATAGATGACTTGTTCAAGTCGCCGATTCTCAAGCTTTGAAAATAGATGATATCGTTTAAAGTCGCATTCTAAAGCACTGTAAATAGAAGACTTTGTTCAAGTTGCGGATTCTTAAGGTTCGAAAATACATAATATCGTTTACAGTCGGATTCTAAAGCATTGTAAATAGATGACTTTGTTCAAGTTGCAAGTTCTTAAGGTATAAAACTAGATGATATATTTTAATGTCGGATTCTAAAGCATTGTAAATAGATGAATTTTTACAAGTTGGGGATTCTTAAGGTTCGAAAATAGATGATATCGTAAACAGTCGGATTCAAAAGCATTGTAAATAGATGACTTGGTTCTAGTGGCGAGTTCTTCAGGTGTACAACTAGATGATATCTTTTAATGTCGGATTCTAAAGCATTGTAAATAGATGAATTTTTTTAAGTTGCTGATTCTTAAGGTTCGAAAATTGATGATATCTTTTAAAGTGTGATTCTAAAGCATTGTAAATTGATGACTTTGTTCAAGTTGCGGATTCTTAAGGTTTTAAAATAGATGATGTTGTTTAAAGTCGGATACTTAAGCATTGTAAATAGATGACTTTGTTCAAGTTGCCGATTCTTAAAGTTTGAAAATATATGATATCGTTTAAAGTCGGATTCTAAAGCTTGTAGATAGATGACTTTGTTCAAGTTGCGGATACTTAATGTTTCAAAATAGATGATATCGTTTAAAGTCGGATTCTAAAGCATTGTAAATAGATTACTTTGTTCAAGTTGCGGATTCTTAAGGTTTGAAAATAGATGATATCGTTTCAAGTCGGAGTCTAAAGCATTGTAAATAGATGACGTTGTTCAAGTTGCCGATTCTTAAAGTTTGAAAATAGATTATATCGTTTGAAGTCGGATTCTAAATCATTGTAAATAGATGACTTTGTTCAAGTTGCGGATTCTTAAGATTTGAAAATAGATGATATCGTGTAAAGTCGGATTCTAAAGCATTGTAATTAGATTACTTTGTTCAAGTTGACGACTCTTATGGTTTGAAAATAGATGATAATGTTTAGAGTCGGATTCTAAAGCATTGTAAATCGATGACTTTGTTCAAGTTGCGGATTCTTAATGTTTGAAAATCGATGATATCGTTTAAAGTCGGATTCTAAAGCATTGTAAATCTTTGACTTTGTTCAAGTTGCGGATTCTTGATGGTTGAAAATAGATGATATCGTTTAAAGTCGGATTTTAAAGCATTGTAAATAGATGACTTTGTTAGAGTTGCGGATCCGTAATGTTTGAAAATAGATGATATCGTTTAAGTCGGATTATAAAGTATTGTAAATAGATGACTTTGTTCAAGTTGCGGATACTTAATGTTTGAAAATAGATGATATCGTTTAAAGTCGGATTCTAAAGCATTGTAAATAGATGACTTTGTTCAAGTTGCGGATTCTTCAGGTTTGAAAATAGATGATATCGTTTAAAGTCGGATTCTAAAGAATTGTAAATAGATGACTTTGTTTAAGTTTCCGATACTTAATGTTTGAAAATAGATGATGTCGTTTTAAGTCGGATTCTAAAGCATTGTAAATGGATGACATTGTTCAAGTTGCGGATTCTTAAGGTTTGAAAATAGATGATATTGTTTAAAGTCGGACTCAACAGCATTGTACATAGATGACTTTGTTCAAGTTGCGGATTCTTAATGTTTGAAAATAGACGATATCGTTTAAAGTCGGATTCTAAAGCATTGTAAATAGATGACTTTGTTCAGTTGCGGACTCTTAAGGTTTGAAAATAGATAATACCGTTTTAAGTCGGATTCTAAAGCATTGTAAATGGATGACATTGTTCAAGTTGCCGATTCTTAAGGTTTGAAAATAGATTATGTCGTTTAAAGTCGGATTCTAAAGCATTGTAAATAGATTCCTTTGTTCAAGTTGCGGACTCTTTATGTTTAAAAATAGATGATATCGTTTAAAGTCGGATTCTAAAGCATTGTAAATAGATTACTTTGTTCAAGTTGCGGATTCTTAATGTTTGAAAATAGATGATATCGTTTAAAGTCAGATTCTAAAGCATTGTAAATAGATGACTTTGTTCAAGTTGCGGATTCTTAATGTTTGAAAATAGATGATATCGTTTAAAGTCGGATGATACAGCATTGTAAATAGATGACTTTGTTTAAGTTGCAGATTCTTAAGGTTTGTAAATAGACGATATCGTTTAAAGTCGGATTCTAAAGCATTGTAAATAGGCGACGTTGTTCAAGTTGCGGATTCTTAAGGTTTGAAAATAGATGATATCGTTTAAAGTCGGATTCTAAAGCATTGTAAATAGATGACTTTGTTCATGTTGCCGATTCTTCAAGTTTGAAAATAGATGATATCGTTTAAAGTCGGATTCTAAAGCATTGTAAATAGATAACTTTGTTCAAGTTGCCGATTCTTAAGGATTGAAAATAGATGATAACGTTTAAAGTTGGATTCTAAAGCATTGTAAATAGATGACTTTGTTACAGTTGCGAGTTGTTAAGGTTTAAAAGTAGATTATATCGTAATATGTCGGATACTAAAGCATTGTAAATAGATGACTTTGTTTAAGTTACGGATTCTTAATGTTTGAAAATAGATGATATCGTTTAAAGTTGAATTCTAAAGCATTGTAAATAGATGACTTTGTTCAAGTTGCGGATTCTTAATGTTTGAAAATCGATGATATCGTTTGAAGTCCGATTCTAAAGCATTGTAAATAGATGACTTTGTTCAAGTTGCGGATTCTTGATGGTTGAAAATAGATGATATCGTTTAAAGTCGGATTCTAAAGCATTGTAAATAGATGACTTAGTTAGAGTTGCGGATCCTTAATGTTTGAAAATAGATGATATCGTTTTAGTCGGATTATAAAGCATTGTAAATAGATGACTTTGTTCAAGTTGCGGATACTTAATGTTTTAAAATAGATGATATCGTATCAAGTCGGATTCTAAAGCATTGTAACTGGATGACTTTGTTCCAGTTTCGGATTCTTAAGGTTTGAAAATAGATGATTTCGGTTAAAGTCGGATTCTAAAGCATTGTAAATAGATGACTTTGTTCAAGTTGCGGATTCTTAAGATTTGAAAATAGATGATATCGGTTAAAGTCGGATTCTAAAGCATTGTAAATAGATGACTTTGTTCAAGTTGCGGACTCTTATGGTTTAAAATAGATGATATCGTTTAAAGTCGGATTCCAAAGCATTGTAAATAGATTCCTTTGTTCAAGTTGCGGACTCTTTATGTTTAAAAATAGATGATATCGTTTAAAGTCGGATTCTAAAGCATTGTAAATAGATTACTTTGTTCAAGTTGCGGATTCTTAATGTTTGAAAATAGATGATATCGTTTAAAGTCAGATTCTAAAGCATTGTAAATAGATGACTTTGTTCAAGTTGCGGATTCTTAATGTTTGAAAATAGATGATATCGTTTAAAGTCGGATGATACAGCATTGTAAATAGATGACTTTGTTTAAGTTGCCGATTCTTAAGGTTTGTAAATAGACGATATCGTTTAAAGTCGGATTCTAAAGCATTGTAAATAGGCGACGTTGTTCAAGTTGCCGATTTTTAAGGTTTGAAAATAGATGATATCGTTTAAAGTCGGATTCTAAAGCATTGTAAATAGATGACTTTGTTCAAGTTGAGGATTCTCAAGGTTTGAAAATAGAGTATATTGTTTGAAGTCGGATTCTAAAGCATTGTAAATAGATGACTTTGTTATAGTTGCGGATTCTTAAGGTTTGAAAATAGATTATATTGGTTTAAGTCTGATACTAAAGAATTGTAAATAGATGACTTTGTTCAAGTTGCAGTTTCTTAAGGTTTGAAAATAGATTATATCGTTTAAGTCGGACTCTAAAGCATTGTAAATAAATGACTTTGTTATAGTTGTCGATTCGAAATGTTTGAAAATGCATGATATCGGTTAAAGTCGGATTCTAAAGCATTGTTAATAGATGACTTTGTTCAAGTTGCAGATTCTTAAGGTTTCAAAATAAATGATATCGTTTAACGTCGGATTCTACAGCATTGTACATAGATTACTTTGTTCATGTTGCAGATTCTTAATGTGTCAACATAGATGATATCGTTTAAAGTCGGATTCTAAAACATTGTAAATAGGTGACTTTGTTCAAGTTGCCGATTCTTAATGTTCGAAAATCGATGATATCGGTTAAAGTCGGATTCTAAGGCATTGTAAATAGATGACTTTGTTAAGGTTGCGGATTCTTAAGGTTTGAAAATAGATGATATCGTTTAAAGTTGGTTTCTAAAGAATTGTAAATAGGTGACTTTGTTCACGTTGCCGGTGTTTAAGGTTTGAAAATAGATGATATTGTATGAAGTCGGATTCAAAATAATTGTAAATAGATGACTTTGTTCAAGTTTCCGATTCTTATGGTTAGAAAAAAGATGATATCAGTGAATGTCGGATTCTAAAGCATTGTAAATAGATGACTTTGTGCAAGTTGCGGATTCTAAAGCTTTGAAATACGATGATATTGTTTAAAGTCGGATTCTAAAGCATTGTGAATAGATGACTTTGTTCAAGTTGCCGATTCTTAAAGTTTGAAAATAGATGATATTATTTAAAGTCGGATGCTAAAGCATTGTAAATAGACGACTTTATGCAAGTTGCGGATTCTTAAAGTTTTAAAATAGAGGATATCGTTTAAAGTCGGATTCTAAAGCAATGTAAATAGATGACTGTGTTCAAGTTGCCGATTGTAAAGCTTTGAGAATAGACGATATCGTTAAAAGTCGTATTCTAAAGCATTGTTTATTTTGCCGATTCGTAAGGTAGGAAAAAAGATGATATCGTTTAAAGTCGGATTCTAAAGCATTGTAAGTAGATGACTTAGTTCAAGTTACCGATTATTGAGGTTTGAAAATATATGATATCGTTTAAAGTCGGATTCTTAAGCATGGTAAATAGATGACTTAGTTTTAGTTGCCGATTCTTAATGGTTTGAAAATAGATGATACTGTTTAAAGTCGGATTCTATAGCATTGTACCTAGATGACTTTGTTCCAGTTGCCGATTCTAAAGGTTTAAAAGTAGATGATATCGTAATATGTCGGATACTAAAGCATTGTAAATAGATGACTTTGTTTAAGTTGCGGATTCTTAATGTTTGAAAATAGATGATATCGTTTAAAGTCGTATTCTAAAGCATTGTAAATAGATGAATTTGTTTAAGTTACGGATTCTTAATGTTTGAAAATAGATGATATCGTTTAAAGTTGAATTCTAAAGCATTGTAAATAGATGAATTTGTTCAAGTTGCGGATTCTTAATGTTTGAAAATCGATGATATCGTTTGAAGTCCGATTCTAAAGCATTGTAAATAGATGACTTTGTTCAAGTTGCGGATTCTTCATGGTTGAAAATAGATGATATCGTTTAAAGTCGGATTCTAAAGCATTGTAAATAGATGACTTTGTTTAAGTTGCCGATTCTTAAGGTTTGTAAATAGACGATATCGTTTAAAGTCGGATTCTAAAGCATTGTAAATAGGCGACGTTGTTCAAGTTGCCGATTTTTAAGGTTTGAAAATAGATGATATCGTTTAAAGTCGGATTCTAAAGCATTGTAAATAGATGACTTTGTTCAAGTTGAGGATTCTCAAGGTTTGAAAATAGAGTATATTGTTTGAAGTCGGATTCTAAAGCATTGTAAATAGATGACTTTGTTATAGTTGCGGATTCTTAAGGTTTGAAAATAGATTATATTGGTTTAAGTCTGATACTAAAGAATTGTAAATAGATGACTTTGTTCAAGTTGCAGTTTCTTAAGGTTTGAAAATAGATTATATCGTTTAAGTCGGATTCTAAAGCATTGTAAATAAATGACTTTGTTATAGTTGTCGATTCGAAATGTTTGAAAATGCATGATATCGGTTAAAGTCGGATTCTAAAGCATTGTTAATAGATGACTTTGTTCAAGTTGCAGATTCTTAAGGTTTCAAAATAAATGATATCGTTTAACGTCGGATTCTACAGCATTGTACATAGATTACTTTGTTCATGTTGCAGATTCTTAATGTGTCAACATAGATGATATCGTTTAAAGTCGGATTCTAAAACATTGTAAATAGGTGACTTTGTTCAAGTTGCCGATTCTTAATGTTCGAAAATCGATGATATCGGTTAAAGTCGGATTCTAAGGCATTGTAAATAGATGACTTTGTTAAGGTTGCGGATTCTTAAGGTTTGAAAATAGATGATATCGTTTAAAGTTGGTTTCTAAAGAATTGTAAATAGGTGACTTTGTTCACGTTGCCGGTGTTTAAGGTTTTAAAATAGATGATATTGTATGAAGTCGGATTCAAAATAATTGTAAATAGATGACTTTGTTCAAGTTTCCGATTCTTATGGTTAGAAAAAAGATGATATCAGTGAATGTCGGATTCTAAAGCATTGTAAATAGATGACTTTGTGCAAGTTGCGGATTCTAAAGCTTTGAAATACGATGATATTGTTTAAAGTCGGATTCTAAAGCATTGTGAATAGATGACTTTGTTCAAGTTGCCGATTCTTAAAGTTTGAAAATAGATGATATTATTTAAAGTCGGATGCTAAAGCATTGTAAATAGACGACTTTATGCAAGTTGCGGATTCTTAAAGTTTTAAAATAGAGGATATCGTTTAAAGTCGGATTCTAAAGCAATGTAAATAGATGACTGTGTTCAAGTTGCCGATTGTAAAGCTTTGAGAATAGACGATATCGTTAAAAGTCGTATTCTAAAGCATTGTTTATTTTGCCGATTCGTAAGGTAGGAAAAAAGATGATATCGTTTAAAGTCGGATTCTAAAGCATTGTAAGTAGATGACTTAGTTCAAGTTACCGATTATTGATGGTTTGAAAATAGATGATACTGTTTAAAGTCGGATTCTATAGCATTGTACCTAGATGACTTTGTTCCAGTTGCCGATTCTAAAGGTTTAAAAGTAGATGATATCGTAATATGTCGGATACTAAAGCATTGTAAATAGATGACTTTGTTTAAGTTGCGGATTCTTAATGTTTGAAAATAGATGATATCGTTTAAAGTCGTATTCTAAAGCATTGTAAATAGATGAATTTGTTTAAGTTACGGATTCTTAATGTTTGAAAATAGATGATATCGTTTAAAGTTGAATTCTAAAGCATTGTAAATCGATGAATTTGTTCAAGTTGCGGATTCTTAATGTTTGAAAATCGATGATATCGTTTGAAGTCCGATTCTAAAGCATTGTAAATAGATGACTTTGTTCAAGTTGCGGATTCTTCATGGTTGAAAATAGATGATATCGTTTAAAGTCGGATTCTAAAGCATTGTAAATAGATGACTTATTTAGAGTTGCGGATCCTTAATGTTTGAAAATAGATGATATCGTTTTAGTCGGATTATAAAGCATTGTAAATAGATGACTTTGTTCAAGTTGCGGATACTTAATGTTTTAAAATAGATGATATCGTTTCAAGTCGGATTCTAAAGCATTGTAACTGGATGACTTTGTTCCAGTTTCGGATTCGTAAGGTTTGAAAATAGATGATTTCGGTTAAAGTCGGATTCTAAAGCATTGTAAATAGATGACTTTGTTCAAGTTGCGGATTCTTAAGATTTGAAAATAGATGATATCGTTTAAAGTCGGATTCTAAAGCATTGTAAATAGATGACTTTGTTCAAGTTGCGGACTCTTATGGTTTAAAATAGATGATATCGTTTAAAGTCGGATTCCAAAGCATTGTAAATAGATTCCTTTGTTCAAGTTGCGGACTCTTTATGTTTAAAAATAGATGATATCGTTTAAAGTCGGATTCTAAAGCATTGTAAATAGATTACTTTGTTCAAGTTGCGGATTCTTAAGGAGTGAAAATAGATGATATCGTTTAAAGTCAGATTCTAAAGCATTGTAAATAGATGACTTTGTTCAAGTTGCGGATTCTTAATGTTTGAAAATAGATGATATCGTTTAAAGTCGGATGATACAGCATTGTAAATAGATGACTTTGTTTAAGTTGCCGATTCTTAAGGTTTGTAAATAGACGATATCGTTTAAAGTCGGATTCTAAAGCATTGTAAATAGGCGACGTTGTTCAATTTGCCGATTTTTAAGGTTTGAAAATAGATGATATCGTTTAAAGTCGGATTCTAAAGCATTGTAAATAGATGACTTTGTTCAAGTTGAGGATTCTCAAGGTTTGAAAATAGAGTATATTGTTTGAAGTCGGATTCTAAAGCATTGTAAATAGATGACTTTGTTATAGTTGCGGATTCTTAAGGTTTGAAAATAGATTATATTGGTTTAAGTCTGATACTAAAGAATTGTAAATAGATGACTTTGTTCAAGTTGCAGTTTCTTAAGGTTTGAAAATAGATTATATCGTTTAAGTCGGATTCTAAAGCATTGTAAATAAATGACTTTGTTATAGTTGTCGATTCGAAATGTTTGAAAATGCATGATATCGGTTAAAGTCGGATTCTAAAGCATTGTTAATAGATGACTTTGTTCAAGTTGCAGATTCTTAAGGTTTCAAAATAAATGATATCGTTTAACGTCGGATTCTACAGCATTGTACATAGATTACTTTGTTCATGTTGCAGATTCTTAATGTGTCAACATAGATGATATCGTTTAAAGTCGGATTCTAAAACATTGTAAATAGGTGACTTTGTTCAAGTTGCCGATTCTTAATGTTCGAAAATCGATGATATCGGTTAAAGTCGGATTCTAAGGCATTGTAAATAGATGACTTTGTTAAGGTTGCGGATTCTTAAGGTTTTAAAATAGATGATATCGTTTAAAGTCGGTTTCTAAAGAATTGTAAATAGGTTACTTTGTTCACGTTGCCGGTGTTTAAGGTTTGAAAATAGATGATATTGTATGAAGTCGGATTCAAAATAATTGTAAATAGATGACTTTGTTCAAGTTTCCGATTCTTATGGTTAGAAAAAAGATGATATCAGTGAATGTCGGATTCTAAAGCATTGTAAATAGATGACTTTGTGCAAGTTGCGGATTCTAAAGCTTTGAAATTAGATGAAATTGTTTAAAGTCGGATTCTAAAGCATTGTGAATAGATGACTTTGTTCAAGTTGCCGATTCTTAAAGTTTGAAAATAGATGATATTGTTTAAAGTCGGATGCTAAAGCATTGTAAATAGACGACTTTATGCAAGTTGCGGATTCTTAAAGTTTTAAAATAGAGGATATCGTTTAAAGTCGGATTCTAAAGCAATGTAAATAGATGACTGTGTTCAAGTTGCCGATTGTAAAGCTTTGAGAATAGACGATATCGTTAAAAGTCGAATTCTAAAGCATTGTAAATAGATGACTTTGGTCAAGTTGCGGATTCTTAAGGTTTGAAAATAGATGATATCGTTTAAAGTCGGATTCTAAAGCATTGTAAATAGATGACTTTGGTCAAGTTGCGCATTCTCAAGGTTGGAAAATAGATAATATCGTTGAAAGTAGATGACTTTATTACAGTTGAGGATTCTTAAGGTTTGAAAATAGATGATATCGTTCAAAGTCGAATTCTAAAGCATTGTAAATAGATGACTTTGTTCAAGTTGCATATTCTTAAGGTTTTAAAATAGATGATATCGTTTAAAGTCGGATCTAAAGCATTGTAAATAGATGACTTTGTTCAAGTTGTCGATTCTTAAGCGTTGAAAATAGATGATATTGTTTAAAGTCGGATTCTAAAGCATTGTAAATAGATGGTTTTCTTCAAGTTGCCGGTTCTGAAGGTTAGAGAATAGATGATATCGTTTAAAGTCGGATGTTAAAGCATTGTACATAGATGACATTATTCAAGTTGCGGATTCTTAAGGTTTGAAAATCGATGATATCGGTTAAAGTCGGATTCTAAAGCATCGTAAATAGATCACTTTGTTCAAGTTGAGGATCTTCAAGGTTTGAAAATAGATGATATTGTTTAAAGTCGGATTCTAAAGCATTGTAAATAGATGACATTGTTCAAGTTGCCGATTTTTAAGGTTTGAAAATAGATTATATCGTTTGAAGTCGCATTCTAAAGCATTGTAAATAGATGACATTCTGCAAGTTTCGGATTCTTAAGATTTGAAAATAGATGATATCGTTTAAAGTCGGATTACAAATCATTGTAAATAGATGGTTTTGTTCAAGTTGCCGGTTCTTAACGTTGGAGAATAGATGATATCGTTTAAAGTCGGATTCTAAAGCATTGTAAATACATGACTTTGTTCAAGTTGCGGATTCTTAAGGTTTAGACCTAGATAGTATCGTTTAAAGTCGGATTCCGAAGCATTGTAAATATATGACTTTGTTCAAGTTGCAGATTCTTTAGGTTTGAAAATAGATGATAATGTTTACAGTCGTCTTCTAAAGCATTGTAAATAGATGACTTTGGTCAAGTTGCGCATTCTCAAGGTTGGAAAATAGATGATATTGTTTATAGTCGGATTCTAAAGCATTGTAAGTAGATGACTTTATTACAGTTGCGAATTCTTAAGCTTTGAAAATAGATGATAATGTTTAAAGTCGACTTCTAAAGCATTGTAAATAGATGACTTTGTTCAAGTTGCCGATTCTTTAGGTTTGAAAATAGATGATATCGTTTTAAGTCGGATTCTAAAGCATTGTAAATAGATGATTGTGTTCAAGTTGCGGATTCTTAAGGTTTGAAAATAGATGATATCCTTAAAAGTCGGATTCTAAAGCATTGTAAATAGATGACTTTGTTCAAGTTGCGGATTCTTAAGGTGTTAAAATAGATGTTATCGTTTAAAGTCGGATTCTAAAGCATTGTAAATAGATGACTTTGTTCAAGTTGCCGATTCTTAAGGTTTGAAAATAGATGATATCGTTTAAAGTCGGATTCTAAAGCATTGTAAATAGATGACTTTGTTCAAGTTGCAAGTTGTTAAGTTTTAAAAGTAGATGATATCGTTTAATGTCGGATGCTGATACATTGTAAATAGATGACTTCGTTTAAGTTGCCGATTCTTAATGTTTGAAAATAGTATGTATCGTTTAAAGTAACATTCTAAAGCATTGTAAATAGATGACTTTGTTCAAGTTCCGCATTCTTAGGGTTTTAAAATAGATGATATCGTTTAAAGTCGGTCTCTAAAGCATTGTAAATAGATGACTTTGTTCAAGTTGCGGATTCTTAGGGTTTAAAAGTAGATGATATCGTTACTAGTCGGATTCTAAAGCATTGAAAATAGATGACTTTGTTCAAGTTGCGAACTCTTTAGGTTTGAAAATAGATGATATCGTTTAACGTCGGATCTAAAGAATTGTAAATAGATGACTCTATTCAAGTTGCGGATTCTTAAGGTTCGAAAATAAATGATATCGTTTTAAGTATGATTCCAAAGCATTGTAAATAGATGACTTTGTTCAAGTTGCGGATTCTTAAGGTTTGAAAATAGATGATATCGTTTAAAGTGGGATTCTTAAGCATTGTAAATAGATGACTTTGTTCAAGTTGCGGATTCTTAAGGTGTCAAAATAGATGATATCGTTTAAAGTCGGATTCTAAAGCATTGTAAATAGATGACTTTGTTCAAGTTGCGGACTCCTAAGGTTTGAATATAGATGATATCGTTTAAAGTCGGATTCTAAAGCATTGTAAATTGATTACTTTGTTCAAGTTGCGGATTCTTAGGTTTTGAAAATAGATGATATCGTTTCAAGTGGGATTCTAAAGCATTGTAAATAGATGACTTTGTTCAAGTTGCGGATTCTTTATGTTTGAAAATAGATGATATCGTTTAAAGTCTGATTCTAAAGCATTGTAAATAGATGACTGTGTTCAAGTTGCCGATTCTTAAGGTTTGAAAATAGATGATATCGTTTTAAGTCGGATTCTAAAGCATTGTAAATAGATGACTTTGTTCAAGTTGCGAGTTTTTAAGGTTTAAAAGTAGATGAATTCGTTTAATGTCGGATGCTGATGCATTGTAAATAGATGACTTCGTTTAAGTTGCGGATTCTTAATGTTTGAAAATAGTATGTATCGTTTAAAGTAACATTCCAAAGCATTGTAAATAGATGACTTTGTTCAAGTTGCGGATTCTTAAGGTTTGAAAATAGATGATATCGTTTCAAGTCGGATTCTAAAGCATTGTAAATAGATGACTGTGTTAAAGTTGCGGATTCTCCCGGTTTGAAAATAGATGATATTGTTTCAAGTCAGATGCTAAAGCATTGTAAGTAGATGACTTTATTACAGTTGCTGATTCTTAAGGTTTGAAAATAGATGATAATGTTTAAAGTCGCATTCTAAAGCTTTGTAAATAGATGACTTTGTTCAAGTTGCGGATTCTAAAGGTATGAACCTAGATGATATCGTTTAAAGTCGGATTCTAAAGCATTGTAAATAGATGACTTTGTTCAAGTTGCGGATTCTTAAGGTTTGAAAATAGATTATATCGTTTAACGTCGGGTTAAAAGCATTGTAAATAGATGAATTGTTCCAGTTGCGGATTCTTAAGGTTTAAAACTAGATGATATCGTTGAAAGTCGGATTCTAAAGCATTGTAAATAGATGACTTTGTTCAAGTGTCCGATTCTTAAGGTTTGAAAATAGATGATATCGTTCAAAGTCGGATTCTAAAGCATTGTAAATAGATGACTTTGTCCAAGTTGCGGATTCTTTATGTTTGAAAATAGATTATATCGTTTACCGTCGGACTCTAAAGCATTGTAAATAGATGACTTAGGTCAAGTTGCGGATTCTTAATGTTTGAAGTTAGATTATATCGTTTAAAGTCGGATTCTAAAGCATTGTAAGTAGATGACTTTATTACAGTTGCAGATTCTTAAGGTTTGAAAATAGATGATAATGTTTAAAGTCGCATTCTAAAGCATTGTAAACAGATGACTTTGTGCAAATTGCGGATTCTTAATGTTTGAAAATAGATTATATCGTTTAAAGACGGATTCTAAAGCATTGTACAAAGATGACTTTATACAGTTGCGGTTTCTTAAGGTTTTAAAAAAGATGATAATGTTTAAAGTCGCATTCTAAAGCTTTGTAAATAGATGACTTTGTTCAAGTTGCGGATTCTAAAGGTTTGAACTTAGATGATATCGTTTAAAGTCGGATCCTAAAGCATTGTAAATAGATGACTTTGTTCAAGTTGCGGATTCTTAAGGTTTGAAAATAGATGATATCGTTTAAAGTCGGATTCTAAAGCATTGTAAATAGATGACTTTGTCAAGTTGCGCATTCTCGAGGTTGGAAAATAAATGATATCGTGTAAAGTCGGATTCTAAAGCATTGTAAATAGATGACTTTGGTCAAGTTGCGGATACTTAAGGTTTAAAAATAGATGATATCGTGGAAAGTCGGATTCTAAAGCATTGTAAATAGATGACATTGTTGGAGTTGTTGATTCTTAATGTTTGAAAATAGATGATATCGTTTAAGTCGGATTCTAAAGCATTGTAAATAGATGACTTTGTTCAAGTTGCGGATTCTTAAGGTTTGAAAATAGATGATATCGGTTAAAGTCGGATTCTAAAGCATTGTAAATAGATGACTTTCTTCAAGTTGCGAGTTGTTGCGGTTTAAAAGTAGATGATATCGTTTAATGTCGAATACTAAAGCATTGTAAATAGATAACTTTGTTTAAGTTGCGGATTCTTCATGTCTGAAAATAGATGATATCGTTTAAAGTCGGATTCTAAAGTATTGTAAATAGATTAATTTGTTTAAGTTGCGGATTCTGAAGGTTTGAAAATAGATGATAATGTTTAAAGTCGCATTCTAAAGCATTGTAAATTGATGACTTTGTTCAAATTGCGGATTCTTAAGGTTTGAAAATATATGATATCGTTTAAAGTCGGATCCTAAAGCATTGTAAATAGATGTCTTTGTTCAAGTTGCGGATTCTTAAGGTTTAAAAATAAATTATATCGTTTACAGTCGGATTATAAAGCATTGTAAATAAATACTTTGTTCAAGTTGCACCGTCTAAAGGTTTGAAAATAGATGATATCGTTTCAAGTCGGATTCTAAAGCATTGTAAATAGATGACTTTGTTCAAGTAGGTGGATTCTTAGGGTTTGAAAATAGATGATATCGTTTAAAGTCGGATTCTAAAGCATTGTAAATAGATGACTTTGTTCAAGTTTCGGATTCTTAGGGTTTGAAAATAGATGTTATAGTTTAAAGTTCGATTCTAAAGTATTGTAAATAGATGACTTTGTTTAAGTGGCTGATTCTTAAGGATTCAAAATAGATAGTATCGTTTAAAGTCGGATTCTAAAGCATTGTAAATAGATGACTTTGTTCAAGTTGCGGATTCTTAAGGTTTGAAAATAGATGATATCGTTTAAAGTCGGATTCTAAAGCATTGTAAATAGATGACTTTGGTCAAGTTGCGGATACTTAAGTTTTAAAAATAGATGATATCGTGGAATGTCGGATTCTAAAGCATTGTAAATAGATGACTTTGTTCAAGTGTCCGATTCTTAAGGTTTGAAAATAGATGATATCGTTCAAAGTCGAATTCTAAAGCATTGTAAATAGATGACTTTGTTCAAGTTGCTAATTCTTAAGGTTTAAAAATAGATGATATCGTTTAAAGTCGGATCTAAAGCATTGTAAATAGATGACTTTGTTCAAGTTGCGGATTCTTAAGCTTTTAAAATCGATAATATCGGTTAAAGTCGGATTCTAAAGCATTGTAAATAGATCACTTTGTTCAAGTTGAGGATCTTCAAGGTTTCAAAATAGATGATATTGTTTAAAGTCGGATTCTAAAGCATTGAAAATAGATGACTGTGTTCAAGTTGCGGATTCTAAAGCTTTGAAATAAGATGATATTGTTTAAAGTCGGATTCTAAAGCAGGGTAAATAGATGACTTTGTTCAAGTTGCCGAATCTTAAAGTTTGAAAATAGATTATATTGTTTAAAGTCGGATGCTAAAGCATTCTAAATAGACGACTTTGTGCAAGTTGCGGATTCTTAAAGTTTCAAAATAGATGATATCGTTTAAAGTCGGATTCTAAAGCATTGTAAATAGATTACTTTGTTCAAGTTGCGGATTCTTAAGGTTGAAAATAGAGGATATCGTTTAAAGTCGGATTCTAAAGCTTTGTAAATAGGTGACTCTGTTCAAGTTGCGGATTCTTAAGGTTTAAAAATAGATGATATCGTTTAAAGTATGATTCTGAAGCATTGTAAGTAGATAACTTTGTTCAAGTTGCGGATTCTTAAGGTAAAAAAATAGATGATATAGTTGAAAGTCGGATTCTAAAGCATTGTAAATAGATGACTTTGTTAAAGTTGCTGATTCTTAAGGATTCAAAATAGATAGTATCGTCGAAAGTCGGATGCTAAAGCATTGTAAACAGATGACTTTGTTCAAGTTGCGGATTCTTAAGGTTTGAAAATAGATGATATCGTTTAAAGTCGGATTCTAAAGCATTGTAAATAGATGACTTTGGTCAAGTTGCGGATACTTCAGGTTTAAAAATAGATTGTATCGTGGAATGTCGGATTCTAAAGCATTGTAAATAGATGACATTGTTAGAGTTGCGGATTCTTAATGTTTGAAAATAGATGATATCGTTTAAGTCGGATTCTAAAGCATTGTAACTAGATGACTTTGTTCAAGTTGCGGATACTTAATGTTTGAAAATAGATGATATTGTTTAAAGTCGGATTCTAAAGCATTGTAAATAGATGACTTTGTTAAAGGGTGCGGATTCTTAATGTTTTAAAATAGATGATATCGTTTAAAGTCGGATTCTAAAGCATTGTAAATAGATATTTTGGTCAAGTTGCGGAGTCTAAAGGTTTGAAAATAGATGATATCGTTTCAAGTCTGATTCTAAAGTATTATAAATAGATGACTTTGTTGCAGTTGCCGATTCTCAAGGTTTGAAAATAGATGATATTGTTTATAGTCGGATTCTAAAGCATTGTAAGTAGATGACTTTATTACAGTCGCGGATTCTTAAGCTTAAAAATAGATGATAATGTTTAAAGTCGCATTCTAAAGCATTGTAAATTGATGACTTTGTTCAAATTGCGGATTCTAAAGGTTTGAAAATAGATGATATCGTTTAAAGTCGGATTCTAAAGCATTGTAAATAGATGTCTTTGTTCAAGTTACGGATTCTAAAGGTTTGAACCTAGATTATATCGTTTAAAGTCGGATTCTAAAGCATTGTAAATAGATGACTTTGTTCAAGTGTCCGATTCTTAAGGTTTGAAAATAGATGATATCGTTCAAAGTCGAATTCTAAAGCATTGTAAATAGATGACTTTGTTCAAGTTGCTAATTCTTAAGGTTTTAAAATAGATGATATCGTTTAAAGTCGGATCTAAAGCATTGTAAATAGATGACTTTGTTCAAGTTGCGGATTCTTAAGCTGTGAAAATCGATAATATTGGTTAAAGTCGGATTCTAAAGCATTGTAAATAGATCACTTTGTTCAAGTTGAGGATCTTCAAGGTTTGAAAATAGATGATATTGTTTAAAGTCGGATTCTAAAGCATTGAAAATAGATGACTGTGTTCAAGTTGCGGATTCTAAAGCTTTCGAATTAGATGATATTGTTTAAAGTCGGATTCTAAAGCATTGTAAATAGATGACTTTGTTCAAGTTGCCGATTCTTAAAGTTTGAAAATAGATTATATTGTTTAAAGTCGGATGCTAAAGCATTGTAAATAGACGACGTTGTGCAAGTTGCGGATTCTTAAAGTTTCAAAATAGATGATATCGTTTAAAGTCGGATTCTAAAGCATTGTAAATAGATTACTTTGTTCAAGTTGCGGATTCTTTAGGTTGAAAATAGAGGATATCGTTTAAAGTCGGATTCTAAAGCTTTGTAAATAGGTGACTCTGTTCAAGTTGCGGATTCTTAAGGTTTAAAAATAGATGATATCGTTTAAAGTATGATTCTGAAGCATTGTAAGTAGATAACTTTGTTCAAGTTGCGGATTCTTAAGGTAAAAAAATAGATGATATAGTTGAAAGTCGGATTCTAAAGCATTGTAAATAGATGACTTTGTTCAAGTTGCTGATTCTTAAGGATTCAAAATAGATAGTATCGTTTAAAGTCGGATGCAAAAGCATTGTAAATAGATGACTTTGTTCAAGTTGCGGATTCTTAATGTTTGAAAATAGATGATATCGTTTAAGTCGGATTCTAAAGCATTGTAAATAGATGACTTTGTTCAAGTTGCGGATACTTAATGTTTGAAAATAGATGATATTGTTTAAAGTCGGATTCTAAAGCATTGTAAATAGATGACTTTGTTTAAGGGTGCGGATTCTTAAGCTTTGAAAATAGATGATAATGTTTAAAGTCGCATTCTAAAGCATTGTAAATTGATGACTTTGTTCAAATTGCGGATTCTTAAGGTTTGAAAATATATGATATCGTTTAAAGTCGGATCCTAAAGCATTGTAAATAGATGTCTTTGTCTAAGTTGCGGATTCTTAAAGTTTAAAAATAGATGATATTGTTTAAAGTCGGATTCTAAAGCATTGTAAATAGATACTTTGTTCAAGTTGCACCGTCTAAAGGTTTGAAAATAGATGATATCGTTTAAAGTCGGATTCTACAGCATTGTAAGTAGATGACTTTATTACAGTTGCTGATTCTTAAGGTTTGAAAATAGATGAGAATGTTTAAAGTCGCATTGTAAAGCTTTGTAAATAGATGACTTTGTTCAAGTTGCGGATTCTAAAGGTTTGAACCTAGATGATATCGTTTAAAGTCGGATTCTAAAGCATTGTAAATAGATGACTTTGTTCAAGTTGCGGATTCTTAAGGATTAAAACTTGATGATATCGTTGAAAGTCGGATTCTAAAGCATTGTAAATAGATGACTTTGTTCAAGTGTCCGATTCTTAAGGTTTGAAAATAGATGATATCGTTCAAAGTCGGATTCTAAAGCCTTGTAAATAGATGACTTTGGTCAAGTGGCGGATTCTTAATGTTTGAAAATAGATGATATCGTTTAAAGTCGGATGCTAAAGCATTGTAAGTTGATGACTTTATTACAGTTGCGGATTCTTAAGGTTTGAAAATAGATGGTAATGTTTAAAGTCGCATTCTAAAGCATTGTAAATAGATGACTTTGTGCAAATTGCGGATTCTTAATGTTTGAAAATAGATGATATCGTTTAAAGACGGATTTTAAAGCATTGTAAGTAGATGACTTTATTACAGTTGCGGTTTCTTAAGGTTTTAAAAAAGATGATAATGTTTAAAGTCGCATTCTAAAGCTTTGTAAATAGATGACTTTGTTCAAGTTGCCGATTCTCAAGGTTTGAAAATAGATGATATTGTGTATAGTCGGATTCTAAAGCATTGTAAGTAGATAACTTTATTACAGTTGCGGATACTTAAGCTTTGAAAATAGATGATAATGTTTAAAGTCGCATTCTAAAGCATTGTAAATTGATGACTTTGTTCAAATTGCGGATTCTGAAGGTTTGAAAATAGATGATATCGTTTAAAGTCGGATTCTAAAGCATTGTAAATAGATGTCTTTGTTCAAGTTACGGATTCTAAAGGTTTGAACCTAGATTATATCGTTTAAAGTCGGATTCTAAAGCATTGTAAATAGATGACTTTGTTCAAGTGTCCGATTCTTAAGGTTTGAAAATAGATGATATCGTTCAAAGTCGAATTCTAAAGCATTGAAAATAGATGACTTTGTTCAAGTTGCAGATTCTTAAGGTTTTAAAATAGATGATATCGTTAAAAGTCGGATCTAAAGCATTGTAAATAGATGACTTTTTTCAAGTTGTCGATTCTTAAGCGTTGAAAATAGATGATATTGTTTAAAGTCGGATTCTAAAGCATTGTAAATAGATGGTTTTCTTCAAGTTGCCGGTTCTTAAGGTTAGAGAATAGATGATATCGTTTAAAGTCGGATTTTAAAGCATTGTAAATAGATGACATTATTCAAGTTGCGGATTCTTAAGGTTTGAAAATCGATGATATCGGTTAAAGTCGGATTCTAAAGCATCGTAAATAGATCACTTTGTTCAAGTTGAGGATCGTCAAGGTTTGAAAATAGATGATATTGTTTAAAGTCGGATTCTAAAGCATTGTAAATAGATGACATTGTTCAAGTGGCCGATTTTTAAGGTTTGAAAATAGATTATATCGTTTGAAGTCGCATTCTAAAGCATTGTAAATATATGACATTCTGCAAGTTTCGGATTCTTAAAGTTTCAAAATAGATGATATCGTTTAAAGTCAGATTACAAATCATTGTAAATAGATGGTTTTGTTCAAGTTTCCGGTTCTTAAGGTTGGAGAATAGATGATATCGTTTAAAGTCGGATTCTAAAGCATTGTAAATACATGACATTGTTCAAGTTGCGGATTCTTAAGGTTTAGACCTAGATAGTATCGTTTAAAGTCGGATTCCAAAGCATTGTAAATAGATGACTTTGTTCAAGTTGCAGATTCTTAAGGTTTTAAAATAGATGATAATGTTTACAGTCGTCTTCTAAAGCATTGTAAATAGATGACTTTGGTCAAGTTGCGCATTCTCAAGGTTGGAAAATAGATGATATTGTTTATAGTCGGATTCTAAAGCATTGTAAGTAGATGACTTTATTACAGTTGCGGATTCTTAAGCTTTGAAAATAGAGTATAATGTTTTAAGTCGCATTCTAAAGCATTGTAAATAGAGTACTTTGTTCAAGTTGCAGATTCTGCAGGTTTGAAAATAGTATGTATCGTTTAAAGTAACATTCTAAAGCAATGTAAATAGATGACTTTGTTCAAGTTGCGGATTCTTAAGGTTTGAAAATAGATGATATCGTTTGAAGTCGGATTCTAAAGCATTGTAAATAGATGATTGTGTTCAAGTTGCGGATTCTTAAGGTTTGAAAATAGATGATATCCTTTAAAGTCGGATTCTAAAGCATTGTAAATAGATGACTTTGTTCAAGTTGCGGATTCTTAAGGTGTGAAAATAGATGTTATCGTTTAAAGTCGGATTCTAAAGCATTGTAAATAGATGACTTTGTTCAAGTTGCGGATTCTTAAGGTGTGAAAATAGATGTTATCGTTTAAAGTCGGATTCTTAAGCATTGTAAATAGATGACTTTGTTCAAGTTGCTAATTCTTAAGGTTTTAAAATAGATGATATCGTTTAAAGTCGGATCTAAAGCATTGTTAATAGATGACTTTGTTCAAGTTGTAGATTCTAAAGCGTTGAAAATAGATGATATTGTTTAAAGTCGGATTCTAAAGCATTGTAAATAGATTAGTTTCTTCAAGTTGCCGGTTCTTAAGGTTAGAGAATAGATGATATCGTTTAAAGTCGGATTTTAAAGCATTGTAAATAGATGACATCGTTCAAGTTGCGGATTCTTAAGCTTTGAAAATAATAATATGTGTTAAAGTCGGATTCTAAAGCATTGTAAATAGATCACTTTGTTCAAGTTGAGGATCTTCAAGGTTTGAAAATAGATGATATTGTTTAAAGTCGGATTCTACAGCAGTGTTAATAGATGACTGTGTTCAAGTTGCGGATTCTAAAGCTTTGAAATTAGATGATATTGTTTAAAGTCGGATACTAAAGCATTGTAAATAGATGACTTTGTTCAAGTTGCCGATTCTTAAAGTTTGAAAATAGATTATATTGTTTAAGTCGGATGCTAAAGCATTGTAAATATACGACTTTGTGCAAGTTGCAGATTCTTAAAGTTTCAAAATAGATGATATCGTTTAAAGTCGGATTCTAAAGCATTGTAAATAGATGACTTTGTTCAAGTTGCGGATTCTTAAGGTTGAAAATAGAGGATATCGTTTGAAATCGGATTCTAAAGCTTTGTAAATATGTGACTCTGTTCAAGTTGCGGATTCTTCAGGTTTAAAAATAGATGATATCGTTTAAAGTATGATTCTGAAGCATTGTAAGTAGATGACTTTGTTCAAGTTGCGGATTCTTAAGGTAAAAAAATAGATGATATAGTTGAAAGTCGGATTCTAAAGCATTGTAAATAGATGACTTTGTTCAAGTTGCTGATTCTTAAGGATTCAAAATAGATAGTATCGTTTAAAGTCGGATTCTAAAGCATTGTAAATAGATGACTTTGTTCAAGTTGCGGATTCTTAAGGTTTGAAAATAGATGATATCGTTTAAAGTCGGATTCTAAAGCATTGTAAATAGATGACTTTGGTCAAGTTGCGGATACTTCAGGTTTAAAAATAGATGATATCGTGGAATGTCGGATTCTAAAGCATTGTAAATAGATGACATTGTTAGAGTTGCGGATTCTTAATGTTTGAAAATAGATGTTATCGTTTAAGTCGGATTCTAAAGCATTGTAAATAGATGACTTTGTTCAAGTTGCGGAGACTTAATGTTTGTAAATAGATGATATTGTTTAAAGTCGGATTCTAAAGCATTGTAAATAGATGACTTTGTTTAAGGGTGCGGATTCTTAATGTTTTAAAATAGATGATATCGTTTAAAGTCGGATTCTAAAGCATTGTAAATAGATATTTTGGTCAAGTTGCGGAGTCTAAAGGTTTGAAAATAGATGATATCGTTTCAAGTCTGATTCTAAAGTATTATAAATAGATGACTTTGTTGAAGTTGCCGATTCTCAAGGTTTGAAAATAGATGATATTGTTTATAGTCTGATTCTAAAGCATTGTAAGTAGATGAGTTTATTACAGTTGCGGATTCTTAAGCTTTGAACATAGATGATAATGTTTAAAGTCGCATTCTAAAGCATTGTAAATTGATGACTTTGTTCAAATTGCGGATTCTTAAGGTTTGAAAATATATGATATCGTTTAAAGTCGGATCCTAAAGCATTGTAAATAGATGTCTTTGTCTAAGTTGCGGATTCTTAAAGTTTAAAAATAGATTATATCGTTTACAGTCGGATTCTAAAGCATTGTAAATAGATACTTCGTTCAAGTTGCACCGTCTAAAGTTTTGAAAATAGATGATATCGTTTCAAGTCGGATTCTAAAGCATTGTAAATAGATGACTTTGTTCAAGTTGCCGATTCTCCCGGTTTGAAAATAGATGATATTGTTTCAAGTCAGATTCTAAAGCATTGTAAGTAGATGACTTTATTACAGTTGCTGATTCTTAAGGTTTGAAAATAGATGAGAATGTTTAAAGTCGCATTCTAAAGCTTTGTAAATAGATGACTTTGTTCAAGTTGCGGATTCTAAAGGTTTGAACCTAGATGATATCGTTTTAAGTCGGATTCTAAAGCATTGTAAATAGATGACTTTGTTCAAGTGTCGGATTCTTAAGGTTTGAAAATAGATTATATCGTTTAACGTCGGGTTAAAAGCATTGTAAATAGATGACTTTGTCTAAGTTGCGGATTCTTAAGGTTTAAAACTAGATGATATCGTTGAAAGTCGGATTCTAAAGCATTGTAAATAGATGACTTTGTTCAAGTGTCCGATTCTTAAGGTTTGAAAATAGATGATATCGTTCAAAGTCGGATTCTAAAGCATTGTAAATAGATGACTTTGGTCAAGTTGCAGATTCTTAATGTTTGAAAATAGATGATATCGTTTAAAGTCGGATGCTAAAGCATTGTAAGTTTATGACTTTATTACAGTTGCGGATTCGTAAGGTTTGAAAATAGATGGTAATGTTTTAAGTCGCATTCTAAAGCATTGTAAATAGATGACTTTGTGCCAATTGCGGATTCCTAATGTTTGAAAATAGATGATATCGTTTAAAGACGGATTCTAAAGTTTTGTAAGTAGATGACTTTATTACAGTTGCGGTTTCTTAAGGTTTTAAAAAAGATGATAATGTTTAAAGTCGCATTCTAAAGCTTTGTAAATAGATGACTTTGTTCAAGTTGCCGATTCTCAATGTTTGAAAATAGATGATATTGTGTATAGTCGGATTCTAAAGCATTGTAAGTAGATGACTTTATTACAGTTGCGGATTCTTAAGCTTTGAAAATAGATGATAATGTTTAAAGTCGCATTCCAAAGCATTGTAAATTGATGACTTTGTTCAAATTGCGGATTCTGAAGGTTTGAAAATAGATGATATCGTTTAAAGTCGGATTCTAAAGCATTGTAAATAGATGTCTTTGTTCAAGTTACGGATTCTAAAGGTTTGAACCTAGATTATATCGTTTAAAGTCGGATTCTAAAGCATTGTAAATAGATGACTTTGTTCAAGTGTCCGATTCTTAAGGTTTGAAAATAGATGATATCGTTCAAAGTCGAATTCTAAAGCATTGTAAATAGATGACTTTGTTCAAGATTCAGATTCTTGAGGTTTTAAAATAGATGATATCGTTTAAAGTCGGATCTAAAGCATTGTAAATAGATGACTTTGTTCAAGTTGCCGGTTCTTAAGGTTAAGGAATAGATGATATCGTTTAAAGTCGGATTTTAAAGCATTGTAAATAGATGACATTATTCAAGTTGCGGATTCTTAAGGTTTGAAAATCGATTATATCGGTTAAAGTCGGATTCTAAAGCATCGTAAATAGATCACTTTGTTCAAGTTGAGGATCTTCAAGGTTTGAAAATAGATGATATTGTTTAAAGTCGGATTCTAAAGCATTGTAAATAGATGACATTGTTCAAGTTGCCGATTTTTAAGGTTTAAAAATAGATTATATCGTTTGAAGTCGCATTCTAAAGCATTGTAAATAGATGACATTCTGCAAGTTTCGGATTCTTAAAGTTTCAAAATAGATGATATCGTTTAAAGTCAGATTACAAATCATTGTAAATAGATGGTTTTGTTCAAGTTGCCGGTTCTTAAGGTTGGAGAATAGATGATATCGTTTAAAGTCGGATTCTAAAGCATTGTAAATACATGACATTGTTCAAGTTGCGGATTCTTAAGGTTTAGACCTAGATAGTATCGTTTAAAGTCGGATTCCAAAGCATTGTAAATAGATGACTTTGTTCAAGTTGCAGATTCTTAAGGTTTGAAAATAGATGATAATGTTTACAGTCGTCTTCTAAAGCATTGTAAATAGATGACTTTGGTCAAGTTGCGCATTCTCAAGGTTGGAAAATAGATGATATTGTTTATAGTCGGATTCTAAAGCATTGTAAGTAGATGACTTTATTACAGTTGCGGATTCTTAAGCTTTGAAAATAGAGTATAATGTTTTAAGTCGCATTCTAAAGCATTGTAAATAGAGTACTTTGTTCAAGTTGCAGATTCTGCAGGTTTGAAAATAGTATGTATCGTTTAAAGTAACATTCTAAAGCAATGTAAATAGATGACTTTGTTCAAGTTGCGGATTCTTAAGGTTTGAAAATAGATGATATCGTTTGAAGTCGGATTCTAAAGCATTGTAAATAGATGATTGTGTTCAAGTTGCGGATTCTTAAGGTTTGAAAATAGATGATATCCTTTAAAGTCGGATTCTAAAGCATTGTAAATAGATGACTTTGTTCAAGGGGCGGATTCTTAAGGTGTGAAAATAGATGTTATCGTTTAAAGTCGGATTCTAAAGCATTGTTAATAGATGACTTTGTTCAAGTTGCCGATTCTTAAGGTTGTAAAATAGATGATATCGTTTAAAGTCGGATTCTAAAGCATTGTAAATAGATGACTTTGTTCAAGTTGCCAGTTGTTAAGTTTTAAAAGTAGATGATATCGTTTAATGTCGGATGTTGATGCATTGTAAATAGATGACTTCGTTTAAGTTGCGGATTCTTAATGTTTGAAAATAGTATGTATCGTTTAAAGTAACATTCTCAAGGATTGTTAATAGATGACTTTGTTCAAGTTCCGCATTCTTAGGGTTTTAAAATAGATGATATCGTTTAAAGTCGGATTCTAAAGCATTGTAAATAGATGACTTTGTTCAAGTTGCGGATTCTTAGGGTTTAAAAGTAGATGATATCGTTACTAGTCGGATTCTAAAGCATTGTAAATAGATGACTTTGTTCAAGTTGCGAACTCTTAAGGTTTGAAAATAGATGATATCGTTTAACGTCGGATCTAAAGCATTGTAAATAGATGACTCTATTCAAGTTGCGGATTCTTAAGGTTCGAAAATAGATGATATCGTTTAAAGTCGGATTCTAAAGCATTGTAAATAGATGACTTTGTTCAAGTTGCGGATTCTTAATGTTTGAAAATAGATGATATCGTGTAAAGTCGGATTCTAAAGCATTGTAAATAGATGACTGTGTTAAAGTTGCGGATTCTTAAGGTTTGAAAATAGATGATATCTTTTAAAGTCGGATTCTAAAGCATTGTAAATAGATGACTTTGTTCAAGTTGCGGATTCTTAAGGTGTGAAAATAGATGTTATCGTTTAAAGTCGGATTCTAAAGCATTGTAAATAGATGACTTTGTCCAAGTTGCGGATTCTTTATGTTTGAAAATAGATTATATCGTGTAAAGTCGGATTCTAAAGCATTGTAAATAGATGACTTTGTTCAAGTTGCGGATTGTTATTTTTCGAAAATAGATCATATCGTTTAAAGTCGGATTCTAAAGCATTGTAAAAAGATGACTTTGTTAAAGTTGCGGATTCTTAATGTTTGAAAATAGATGATATCGTTTAAGTCGGATTCTAAAGCACTGTAAATAGATGACTTTGTTCAAGTTGCGGATACTTAATGTTTGAAAATTGATGATATCGTTTAAAGTCGGATTCTAAAGCATTGTAAATAGATGACTTTGTTCAAGTTGCGAATTCTTAAAGTGTGAAAAAAGATGTTTTCGTTTAAAGTCGGATTCTAAAGCATTGTAAATAGATTACTTTGTTCAAGTTGCGAATTCTTAAGGTTTGAAAATAGATGATATCGTTTAAAGTCGGATTCTAAAGCATTGTAAATAGATGACTTTGTTCAAGTTGCGAGTTCTTAAGGTTTGAAAATAGATGATATCGTTAAAGTCGGATTCTAAAGCATTGTAAATAGATGACTTTGTTCAAGTTGCGAGTTTTTAAGGTTTAAAAGTAGATGAATTCGTTTAATGTCGGATGCTGATGCATTGTAAATAGATGACTGTGTTAAAGTTGCGGATTCTCCCGGTTTGAAAATAGATGATATTGTTTCAAGTCAGATGCTAAAGCATTGTAAGTAGATGACTTTATTACAGTTGCGGATTCTTAAGGTTTGAAAATAGATGATAATGTTTAAAGTCGCATTCTAAAGCTTTGTAAATAGATGACTTTGTTCAAGTTGCGGATTCTAAAGGTATGAACCTAGATGATATCGTTTAAAGTCGGATTCTAAAGCATTGTAAATAGATGACTTTGTTCAAGTTGCGGATTCTTAAGGTTTGAAAATAGATTATATCGTTTAACGTCGGGTTAAAAGCATTGTAAATAGATGAATTGTTCCAGTTGCGGATTCTTAAGGTTTAAAACTAGATGATATCGTTGAAAGTCGGATTCTAAAGCATTGTAAATAGATGACTTTGTTCAAGTGTCCGATTCTTAAGGTTTGAAAATAGATGATATCGTTCAAAGTCGGATTCTAAAGCATTGTAAATAGATGACTTTGTCCAAGTTGCGGATTCTTTATGTTTGAAAATAGATTATATCGTTTACCGTCGGACTCTAAAGCATTGTAAATAGATGACTTAGGTCAAGTTGCGGATTCTTAATGTTTGAAGTTAGATGATATCGTTTAAAGTCGGATGCTAAAGCATTGTAAGTAGATGACTTTATTACAGTTGCGGATTCTTAAGGTTTGAAAATAGATGATAATGTTTAAAGTCGCATTCTAAAGCATTGTAAACAGATGACTTTGTGCAAATTGCGGATTCTTAATGTTTGAAAATAGATTATATCGTTTAAAGACGGATTCTAAAGCATTGTACAAAGATGACTTTATACAGTTGCGGTTTTTTAAGGTTTTAAAAAAGATGATAATGTTTAAAGTCGCATTCTAAAGCTTTGTAAATAGATGACTTTGTTCAAGTTGCGGATTCTAAAGGTTTGAACTTAGATGATATCGTTTAAAGTCGGATTCTAAAGCATTGTAAATAGATGACTTTGTTCAAGTTGCGGATTCTTAAGGTTTGAAAATAGATGATATCGTTTAAAGTCGGATTCTAAAGCATTGTAAATAGATGACTTTGTCAAAGTGCGCATTCTCGAGGTTGGAAAATAAATGATATCGTTGAAAGTCGGATTCTAAAGCATTGTAAATAGATGACTTTGGTCAAGTTGCGGATACTTAAGGTTTAAAAATAGATGATATCGTGGAAAGTCGGATTCTAAAGCATTGTAAATAGATGACATTGTTGGAGTTTTTGATTCTTAATGTTTGAAAATAGATGATATCGTTTAAGTCGGATTCTAAAGCATTGTAAATAGATGACTTTGTTTAAGTTGCGGATTCTTAATGTTTGAAAATAGATGATATCGGTTAAAGTCGGATTCTAAAGCATTGTAAATAGATGACTTTCTTCAAGTTGCGAGTTGTTTAGGTTTAAAAGTAGATGATATCGTTTAATGTCGGATACTAAAGCATTGTAAATAGATAACTTTGTTTAAGTTGCGGATTCTTCATGTCTGAAAATAGATGATATCGTTTAAAGTCGGATTCTAAAGTATTGTAAATAGATTAATTTGTTTAAGTTGCGGATTCTGAAGGTTTGAAAATAGATGATAATGTTTAAAGTCGCATTCTAAAGCATTGTAAATTGATGACTTTGTTCAAATTGCGGATTCTTAAGGTTTGAAAATATATGATATCGTTTAAAGTCGGATCCTAAAGCATTGTAAATAGATGTCTTTGTTCAAGTTGCGGATTCTTAAGGTTTAAAAATAAATTATATCGTTTACAGTCGGATTCTAAAGCATTGTAAATAGATACTTTGTTCAAGTTGCACCGTCTAAAGGTTTTAAAATAGATGATATCGTTTCAAGTCGGATTCTAAAGCATTGTAAATAGATGACTTTGTTCAAGTTGGTGGATTCTTAGGGTTTGAAAATAGATGATACCGTTTAAAGTCGGATTCTAAAGCATTGTAAATAGATGACTTTGTTCAAGTTTCGGATTCTTAGGGTTTGAAAATAGATGTTATAGTTTAAAGTTCGATTCTAAAGCATTGTAAATAGATGACTTTGTTTAAGTGGCTGATTCTTAAGGATTCAAAATAGATAGTATCGTTTAAAGTCGGATTCTAAAGCATTGTAAATAGATGACTTTGTTCAAGTTGCGGATTCTTAAGGTTTGAAAATAGATGATATCGTTTAAGGTCGGATTCTAAAGCATTGTAAATAGATGACTTTGGTCAAGTTGCGGATACTTAAGGTTTAAAAATAGATGATATCGTTGAATGTCGGATTCTAAAGCATTGTAAATAGATGACTTTGTTCAAGTGTCCGATTCTTAAGGTTTGAAAATAGATGATATCGTTCAAAGTCGAATTCTAAAGCATTGTAAATAGATGACTTTGTTCAAGTTGCTAATTCTTAAGGTTTTAAAATAGATGATATCGTTTAAAGTCGGATCTAAAGCATTGTAAATAGATGACTTTGTTCAAGTTGCGGATTCTTAAGCTTTTAAAATCGATAATATCGGTTAAAGTCGGATTCTAAAGCATTGTAAATAGATCACTTTGTACAAGTTGAGGATCTTCAAGGTTTGAAAATAGATGATATTGTTTAAAGTCGGATTCTAAAGCATTGTAAATAGATTACTTTGTTCAAGTTGCCGAATCTTAAAGTTTGAAAATAGATTATATTGTTTAAAGTCGGATGCTAAAGCATTCTAAATAGACGACTTTGTGCAAGTTGCGGATTCTTAAAGTTTCAAAATAGATGATATCGTTTAAAGTCGGATTCTAAAGCATTGTAAATAGATTACTTTGTTCAAGTTGCGGATTCTTAAGGTTGAAAATAGAGGATATCGTTTAAAGTCGGATTCTAAAGCTTTGTAAATAGGTGACTCTGTTCAAGTTGCGGATTCTTAAGGTTTAAAAATAGATGATATCGTTTAAAGTATGATTCTGAAGCATTGTAAGTAGATTACTTTGTTCAAGTAGCGGATTCTTAAGGTAAAAAAATAAATGATATAGTTGAAAGTCGGATTCTAAAGCATTGTAAATAGATGACTTTGTTCAAGTTGCTGATTCTTAAGGATTCAAAATAGATAGTATCGTCGAAAGTCGGATGCTAAAGCATTGTAAACAGATGACTTTGTTCAAGTTGCGGAGTCTTAAGGTTTGAAAATAGATGATATCGTTTAAAGTCGGATTCTAAAGCATTGTAAATAGATGACTTTGGTCAAGTTGCGGATACTTCAGGTTTAAAAATAGATTATATCGTGGAATGTCGGATTCTTAAGCATTGTAAATAGATGACATTGTTAGAGTTGCGGATTCTTAATGTTTGAAAATAGATGATATCGTTTAAGTCGGATTCTAAAGCATTGTAAATAGATGACTTTGTTCAAGTTGCGGATACTTAATGTTTGAAAATAGATGATATTGTTTAAAGTCCGATTCTAAAGCATTGTAAATAGATGACTTTGTTTAAGGGTGCGGATTCTTAATGTTTTAAAATAGATGATATCGTTTAAAGTCGGATTCTAAAGCAATGTAAATAGATATTTGGTCAAGTTGCGGAGTCTAAAGGTTTGAAAATAGATGATATCGTTTCAAGTCTGATTGTAAGGTATTATAAATAGATGACTTTGTTGAAGTTGCCGATTCTCAAGGTTTGAAAATAGATGATATTGTTTATAGTCGGATTCTAAAGCATTGTAAGTAGATGACTTTATTAAAGTTGCGGATTCTTAAGCTTAAAAATAGATGATAATGTTTAAAGTCGCATTCTAAAGCATTGTAAATTGATGACTTTGTTCAAATTGCGGATTCTGAAGGTTTGAAAATAGATGATATCGTTTAAAGTCGGATTCTAAAGCATTGTAAATAGATGTCTTTGTTCAAGTTACGGATTCTAAAGGTTTGAACCTAGATTATATCGTTTAAAGTCGGATTCTAAAGCATTGTAAATAGATGACTTTGTTCAAGTGTCCGATTCTTAAGGTTTGAAAATAGATGATATCGTTCAAAGTCGAATTCTAAAGCATTGTAAATAGATGACTTTGTTCAAGTTGCTAATTCTTAAGGTTTTAAAATAGATGATATCGTTTAAAGTCGGATCTAAAGCATTGTAAATAGATGACTTTGTTCAAGTTGCGGATTCTTAAGCTTGTAAAATCGATAATATTGGTTAAAGTCGGATTCTAAAGCATTGTAAATAGATCACTTTGTTCAAGTTGAGGATCTTCAAGGTTTGAAAATAGATGATATTGTTTAAAGTCGGATTCTAAAGCATTGAAAATAGATGACTGTGTTCAAGTTGCGGATTCTAAAGCTTTCGAATTAGATGATATTGTTTAAAGTCGGATTCTAAAGCATTGTAAATAGATGACTTTGTTCAAGTTGCCGATTCTTAAAGTTTGAAAATAGATTATATTGTTTAAAGTCGGATGCTAAAGCATTGTAAATAGACGACTTTGTGCAAGTTGCGGATTCTTAAAGTTTCAAAATAGATGATATCGTTTAAAGTCGGATTCTAAAGCATTGTAAATAGATTACTTTGTTCAAGTTGCGGATTCTTAAGGTTGAAAATAGAGGATATCGTTTAAAGTCGGATTCTAAAGCTTTGTAAATAGGTGACTCTGTTCAAGTTGCGGATTTTTAAGGTTTAAAAATAGATGATATCGTTTAAAGTATGATTCTGAAGCATTGTAAGTAGATAACTTTGTTCAAGTTGCGGATTCTTAAGGTAAAAAAATAGATGATATAGTTGAAAGTCGGATTCTAAAGCATTGTAAATAGATGACTTTGTTCAAGTTGCTGATTCTTAAGGATTCAAAATAGATAGTATCGTTTAAAGTCGGATGCTAAAGCATTGTAAATAGATGACTTTGTTCAAGTTGCGGATTCTTAAGGTTTGAAAATAGATGATATCGTTTAAAGTCGGATTCTAAAGCATTGTAAATAGATGACTTTGGTCAAGTTGCGGATACTTCAGGTTTAAAAATAGATGATATCGTGGAATGTCGGATTCTAAAGCATTGTAAATAAATGACATTGTTAGAGTTGCGGATTCTTAATGTTTGAAAATAGATGATATCGTTTAAGTCGGATTCTAAAGCATTGTAAATAGATGACTTTGTTCAAGTTGCGGATACTTAATGTTTGAAAATAGATGATATTGGTTAAAGTCGGATTCTAAAGCATTGTAAATAGATGACTTTGTTTAAGGGTGCGGATTCTTAAGCTTTGAAAATAGATGATAATGTTTAAAGTCGCATTCTAAAGCATTGTAAATTGATGACTTTGTTCAAATTGCGGATTCTTAAGGTTTGAAAATATATGATATCGTTTAAAGTCGGATCCTAAAGCATTGTAAATAGATGTCTTTGTCTAAGTTGCGGATTCTTAAAGTTTAAAAATAGATGATATTGTTTAAAGTCGGATTCTAAAGCATTGTAAATAGATACTTTGTTCAAGTTGCACCGTCTAAAGGTTTGAAAATAGATGATATCGTTTCAAGTCGGATTCTAAAGCATTGTAAATAGATGACTTTGTTCAAGTTGCCGATTCTCCCGGTTTGAAAATAGATGATATTGTTTCAAGTCAGATTCTACAGCATTGTAAGTAGATGACTATATTACAGTTGCTGATTCTTAAGGTTTGAAAATAGATGAGAATGTTTAAAGTCGCATTGTAAAGCTTTGTAAATAGATGACTTTGTTCAAGTTGCGGATTCTAAAGGTTTGAACCTAGATGATATCGTTTAAAGTCGGATTCTAAAGCATTGTAAATAGATGACTTTGTTCAAGTTGCGGATTCTTAAGGTTTAAAACTAGATGATATCGTTGAAAGTCGGATTCTAAAGCATTGTAAATAGATGACTTTGTTCAAGTGTCCGATTCTTAAGGTTTGAAAATAGATGATATCGTTCAAAGTCGGATTCTAAAGCATTGTAAATAGATGACTTTGGTCAAGTTGCGGATTCTTAATGTTTGAAAATAGATGATACCGTTTAAAGTCGGATGCTAAAGCATTGTAAGTTGATGACTTTATTACAGTTGCGGATTCTTAAGGTTTGAAAATAGATGGTAATGTTTAAAGTCGCATTCTAAAGCATTGTAAATAGATGACTTTGTGCAAATTGCGGATTCTTAATGTTTGAAAATAGATGATATCGTTTAAAGACGGATTTTAAAGCATTGTAAGTAGATGACTTTATTACAGTTGCGGTTTCTTAAGGTTTTAAAAAAGATGATAATGTTTAAAGTCGCATTCTAAAGCTTTGTAAATAGATGACTTTGTTCAAGTTGCCGATTCTCAAGGTTTGAAAATAGATGATATTGTGTATAGTCGGATTCTAAAGCATTGTAAGTAGATGACTTTATTACAGTTGCGGATACTTAAGCTTTGAAAATAGATGATAATGTTTAAAGTCGCATTCTAAAGCATTGTAAATTGATTACTTTGTTCAAATTGCGGATTCTGAAGGTTTGAAAATAGATGATATCGTTTAAAGTCTAATTCTAAATCATTGTAATTAGATGTCTTTGTTCAAGTTACGGATTCTAAAGGTTTGAACCTGGATTATATCGTTTAAAGTCGGATTCTAAAGCATTGTAAATAGATGACTTTGTTCAAGTGTCCGATTCTTAAGGTTTGAAAATAGATGATATCGGTAAAAGTCGAATTCTAAAGCATTGTAAATAGATGAAATTGTTCAAGTTGCAGATTCTTAAGGTTTTAAAATAGATGATATCGTTTAAAGTCGGATCTAAAGCATTGTAAATAGATGACTTTGTTCAAGTTGTCGATTCTTAAGCGTTGAAAATAGATGATATTGTTTAAAGTCGGATTCTAAAGCATTGTAAATAGATGGTTTTCTTCAAGTTGCCGGTTCTTAAAGTTAGAGAATAGATGATATCGTTTAAAGTCGGATTTTAAAGCATTGTAAATAGATGACATTATTCAAGTTGCGGATTCTTAAGGTTTGAAAATCGATGATATCGGTTAAAGTCGGATTCTAAAACATCGTAAATAGATCACTTTGTTCAAGTTGAGGATCGTCAAGGTTTGAAAATAGATGATATTGTTTAAAGACGGATTCTAAAGCATTGTAAATAGATGGTTTTGTTCAAGTTTCCGGTTCTTAAGGTTGGAGAATAGATGATATCGTTTAAAGTCGGATTCTAAAGCATTGTAAATACATGACTTTGTTCAAGTTGCGGATTCTTAAGGTTTAGACCTAGAGTGTATCGTTTAAAGTCGGATTCAAAAGCATTGTAAATAGATGATTTTGTTCAAGTTGCAGATTCTTAAGGTTTGAAAATAGATGATAATGTTTACAGTCGTCTTCTAAAGCATTGTAAATAGATGACTTTGGTCAAGTTGCGCATTCTCAAGGTTGGAAAATAGATGATATTGTTTATAGTCGGATTCTAAAGCATTGTAAGTAGATGACTTTATTACAGTTGCGGATTCTTAAGCTTTGAAAATAGATGATAATGTTTAAAGTCGCATTCTAAAGCATTGTAAATAGATGACTTTGTTCAAGTTGCAGATTCTGAAGGTTTGAAAATAGTATGTATCGTTTAAAGTTACATTCTAAAGCAATGTAAATAGATGACTTTGTTCAAGTTGCGGATTCTTAAGGTTTGAAAATAGATGATATCGTTTGAAGTCGGATTCTAAAGCATTGTAAATAGATGATTGTGTTCAAGTTGCGGATTCTTAAGGTTTGAAAATAGATGATATCCTTTAAAGTCGGATTCTAAAGCATTGTAAATAGATGACTTTGTTCAAGTTGCGGATTCTTAAGGTGTCAAAATAGATGTTATCGTTTAAAGTCGGATTCTAAAGCATTGTAAATAGATGACTTTGTTCAAGTTGCGGATTCTTAAGGTGTGAAAATAGATGTTATCGTTTAAAGTTTGATTCTTAAGCATTGTAAATAGATGACTTTGTTCAAGTTGCTAATTCTTAAGGTTTTAAAATAGATGATATCGTTTAAAGTCGGATCTAAAGCATTGTAAATAGATGACTTTGTTCAAGTTGTAGATTCTAAAGCGTTGAAAATAGATGATATTGTTTAAAGTCGGAGTCTAAAGCATTGTAAATAGATGGTTTTCTTCAAGTTGCCGGTTCTTAAGGTTAGAGAATAGATGATATCGTTTAAAGTCGGATTTTAAAGCATTGTAAATAGATGACATTATTCAAGTTGCGGATTCTTAAGCTTTGAAAATAATAATATGTGTTAAAGTCGGATTCTAAAGCATTGTAAATAGATCACTTTGTTCAAGTTGAGGATCTTCAAGGTTTGAAAATAGATGATATTGTTTAAAGTCGGATTCTACAGCATTGTAAATAGATGACTGTGATCAAGTTGCGGATTCTAAAGCTTTGAAATTAGATGATATTGTTTAAAGTCGGATACTAAAGCATTGTAAATAGATGACTTTGTTCAAGTTGCCGATTCTTAAAGTTTGAAAATAGATTATATTGTTTAAGTCGGATGCTAAAGCATTGTAAATAGATGACATTGTTAGAGTTGCGGATTCTTAATGTTTGAAAATAGATGATATCGTTTAAGTCGGATTCTAAAGCATTGTAAATAGATGACTTTGTTCAAGTTGCGGATACTTAATGTTTGAAAATAGATGATATTGTTTAAAGTCGGATTCTAAAGCATTGTAAATAGATGACTTTGTTTAAGGGTGCGGATTCTTAATGTTTTAAAATAGATTATATCGTTTACAGTCGGATTCTAAAGCATTGTAAATAGATACTTCGTTCAAGTTGCACCGTCTAAAGGTTTGAAAATAGATGATATCGTTTCAAGTCGGATTCTAAAGCATTGTAAATAGATGACTTTGTTCAAGTTGCCGATTCTCCCGGTTTGAAAATAGATGATATTGTTTCAAGTCAGATTCTAAAGCATTGTAAGTAGATGACTTTATTACAGTTGCTGATTCTTAAGGTTTGAAAATAGATGAGAATGTTTAAAGTCGCATTCTAAAGCTTTGTAAATAGATGACTTTGTTCAAGTTGCGGATTCTAAAGGTTGGAACCTAGATGATATCGTTTAAAGTCGGATTCTAAAGCATTGTAAATAGATGACTTTGTTCAAGTTGCGGATTCTTAAGGTTTGAAAATAGATTATATCGTTTAACGTCGGGTTAAAAGCATTGTAAATAGATGACTTTGTTCAAGTTGCGGATTCTTAAGGTTTAACACTAGATGATATCGTTGAAAGTCGGATTCTAAAGCATTGTAAATAGATGACTTTGTTCAAGTGTCCGATTCTTAAGATTTGAAAATAGATGATATCGTTCAAAGTCGGATTCTAAAGCATTGTAAATAGATGACTTTGGTCAAGTTGCAGATTCTTAATGTTTGAAAATAGATGATATCGTTAAAAGTCGGATGCTAAAGCATTGTCAGTTTATGACTTTATTACAGTTGCGGATTCGTAAGGTTTGAAAATTGATGGTAATGTTTAAAGTCGCATTCTAAAGCATTGTAAATAGATGACTTTGTGCAAATTGCGGATTCTTAATGTTTGAAAATAGATGATATCGTTTAAAGACGGATTCTAAAGCATTGTAAGTAGATGACTTTATTACAGTTGCGGTTTCTTAAGGTTTTAAAAAAGATGATAATGTTTAAAGTCGCATTCTAAAGCTGTGTAAATAGATGACTTTGTTCAAGTTGCCGATTCTCAAGGTTTGAAAATAGAATATATTGTGTATAGTCGGATTCTAAAGCATTGTAAGTAGATGACTTTATTACAGTTGCGGATTCTTAAGCTTTGAAAATAGATGATAATGTTTAAAGTCGCATTCCAAAGCATTGTAAATTGATGACTTTGTTCAAATTGCGGATTCTGAAGGTTTGAAAATAGATGATATCGTTTAATATCGGATTCTAAAGCATTGTAAATAGATGTCTTTGTTCAAGTTACGGATTCTAAAGGTTTGAACCTAGATTATATCGTTTAAAGTGGGATTCTAAAGCATTGTAAATAGATGACTTTGTTCAAGTGTCCGATTCTTAAGGTTTGAAAATAGATGATATCGTTCAAAGTCGAATTCTAAAGCATTGTAAATAGATGACTTTGTTCAAGATTCAGATTCTTGAGGTTTTAAAATAGATGATATCGTTTAAAGTCGGATCTAAAGCATTGTAAATAGATAACTTTGTTCAAGTTGTCGATTCTTAAGCGTTGAAAATAGATGATATTGTTTAAAGTCGGATTCACAAGCATTGTAAATAGATGGTTTTCTTCAAGTTGCCGGTTCTTAAGGTTATAGAATAGATGATATCGTTTAAAGTCGGATTTTAAAGCATTGTAAATAGATGACATTATTCAAGTTGCGGATTCTTAAGGTTTGAAAATCGAGTATATCGGTTTAAGTCGGATTCTAAAGCATCGTAAATAGATAACTTTGTTCAAGTTGCCGATTTTTAAGGTTTGAAAATAGATTATATCGTTTGAAGTCGCATTCTAAAACATTGTAAATAGATGACATTCTGCAAGTTTCGGATTCTTAAAGTTTCAAAATAGATGATATCGTTTAAAGTCAGATTACAAATCATTGTAAATAGATGGTTTTGTTCAAGTTTCCGGTTCTTAAGGTTGGAGAATAGATGATATCGTTTAAAGTCGGATTCTAAAGCATTGTAAATAGAGTACTTTGTTCAAGTTGCAGATTCTGCAGGTTTGAAAATAGTATGTATCGTTTAAAGTAACATTCTAAAGCAATGTAAATAGATGACTTTGTTCAAGTTGCGGATTCTTAAGGTTTGAAAATAGATGATATCGTTTGAAGTCGGATTCTAAAGCATTGTAAATAGATGATTGTGTTCAAGTTGCGGATTCTTAAGGTTTGAAAATAGATGATATCCTTTAAAGTCGGATTCTAAAGCATTGTAAATAGATGACTTTGTTCAAGGGGCGGATTCTTAAGGTGTGAAAATAGATGTTATCGTTTAAAGTCGGATTCTAAAGCATTGTAAATAGATGACTTTGTTCAAGTTGCCGATTCTTAAGGTTTGAAAATAGATGATATCGTTTAAAGTCGGATTCTAAAGCATTGTAAATAGATGACTTTGTTCAAGTTGCAAGTTGTTAAGTTTTAAAACTAGATGATATCGTTTAATGTCGGATGTTGATGCATTATAAATAGATGACTTCGTTTAAGTTGCGGATTCTTAATGTTTGAAAATAGTATGTATCGTTTAAAGTAACATTCTAAATCATTGTAAATAGATGACTTTGTTCAAGTTCCGCATTCTTAGGGTTTTAAAATAGATGATATCGTTTAAAGTCGGATTCTAAAGCATTGTAAATAGATGACTTTGTTCAAGTTGCGGATTCTTAGGGTTTTAAAGTAGATGATATCGTTACTAGTCGGATTCTAAAGCATTGTAAATAGATGACTTTGTTCAAGTTGCGAACTCTTTAGGTTTGAAAATAGATGATATCGTTTAACGTCGGATCTAAAGCATTGTAAGTAGATGACTCTATTCAAGTTGCGGATTCTTAAGGTTCGAAAATAGATGATATCGTTTAAAGTCGGATTCCAAAGCATTGTAAATAGATGACTTTGTTCAAGTTGCGGATTCTTAATGTTTGAAAATAGATGATATCGTGTAAAGTCGGATTCTAAAGCATTGTAAATAGATGACTGTGTTCAAGTTGCGGATTCTTAAGGTTTGAAAATAGATGATATCTTTTAAAGTCGGATTCTAAAGCATTGTAAATAGATGACTTTGTTCAAGTTGCGGATTCTTAAGGTGTGAAAATAGATGTTATCGTTTAAAGTCGGATTCTAAAGCATTGTAAATAGATGACTTTGTTCAAGTTGCGGATTCTTAATGTTTGAAAATAGATGATATCGTGTAAAGTCGGATTCTAAAGCATTGTAAATAGATGACTTTGTTCAAGTTGCGGATTCTTATTTTTCAAAAATAGATCATATCGTTTAAAGTCGGATTCTAAAGCATTGTAAATAGATGACTTTGTTAAAGTTGCGGATTCTTAATGTTTGAAAATAGATAATATCGTTTAAGTCGGATTCTAAAGCACTGTAAATAGATGACTTTGTTCAAGTTGCGGATACTTAATGTTTGAAAATTGATGATATCGTTTAAAGTCGGATTCTAAAGCATTGTAAATAGATGACTTTGTTCAAGTTGCGAATTCTTAAGGTGTGAAAATAGATGTTTTCGTTTAAAGTCGGATTCTAAAGCATTGTAAATAGATTACTTTGTTCAAGTTGCGGATTCTTAAGGTTTGAAAATAGATGATATCGTTTAAAGTCGGATTCTAAAGCATTGTAAATAGATGACTTTGTTCAAGTTGCGAGTTCTTAAGGTTATAAACTAGATAATATCGTTTAATGTCGGATACAAAAGCATTGTAAATAGATGACTCTGTGTAAGTTGCGGATGCTTACGGGTTTAAAATAGATGATATCGTTTAAAGTGGGATTCTAAAGCATTGTAAATAGATGACTTTGTTCAAATTGCCGATTCTTCAGCTTTGAAAATAGATGATATCGTTTAAAGTCGGATTCCAAAGCACTGTAAATGGATGACTTTGTTCAAGTTGCTCAATCTTAAGGTTTGAAAATAGATGATATCGGTTAAGTCGGATCCTAAAGCATTGTAAATAGATGATATGTTCAAGTTGCCGATTCTTAAGCTTTGAAAATAGATGATATCGTTTAAAGTCGGATTCTGAAGCACTGTAAATGGATGACTTTATTCAAGTTGCCGATTCTTAATGTTCGAAAATAGATGATATTGTTTAAAGTTTGATTCTAAAGCATTTTAAATAGATGACTTTGTTCAAGTTGCCGATTCTTAAGCTTAGAAAATAGATGATATCGTTTAAAGTCGAATTCTAAAGCACTGTAAATGGATGACTTTGTTCAAGTTGCCCAATCTTAAGGTTCGGAAATAGATGATATCGTTTAAAGTCGGATTCTAAAGCATTGTAAATAGATGACTTTGTTCAAGTTGCGAGTTCTTAAGTTTGAAACTAGGTGATACTGTGTAATGTCGGATACTAAAGCATTGTAAATAGATGACTTTGTTCATTTTTAGGATTCTCAAGGTTTAAAAATAGATGATATCGGTGAAAGTGTGATTCTAAAGCACTATAAATTTATGACTTTGTTCAAGTTGCTTATTCTTAAGGTTCGAAAATAGATGATATCGGTTAAAGTCGGATTCTAAAGCATTGTAAATAGATGACTTTGTTCAAGTTGCGGATTCTGAAGGTTTGAAAATAGAAGGTAAGTTTTAAAGTAGGATTCAAAAGCATTGTAAATAGATGACTTTGTTCAAGTTGCGGATTCTTAAGGTTTGAAAATCGATGATATCGTTTAAAGTCGGATTCTAAAGCACTGTAAATAGATGACTTTGTTCAAGTTGCCGAGTCTTAAGCTTTGAAAATAGATGATATCGTTTGAAGTCGGATTCTAAAGCATTGTAAATAGACGACTTGGTTCAAGTTACGTATTCTTAAGGTTCGAAAATAGATGATACCGTTAAAGTCGGATTATAAAGCATTGTAAATAGATGACTTTGTTCAAGTTGCGGATTTTTTAGGTTTGAAAATAGATGATATCGTTTAAAGTCGGATTCTAAAGCACTGTAAATAGATGACTTTGTTCAAGTTGCGGATTCTTAAGCTTTCAAAATAGATGATCTTGTTTAAAGTCGGATTCTTAAAGATTGTAAATAGATGACTTTGTTCAAGTTCCGGATTCTTTAGGGTTGAAAATAGATGATAATGTTTAAAGTCCCATTCTAAAGCATTGAAAATAGATGACTTTGTTCAAGTTGCGGATTCTTAAGTTTTTAAAATAGATGATATCGTTTAAAGTCGGATTCTAAAGCATTGTAAATAGATGATCTTGTTCAAGTTGCGGATTCTTATGGTTTGTAAATCGATGATATCGTTAAAAGTCGGATTCTTAAGCATTGTAATTAGATGACTTTGTTCAAGTTTCGGATTCTTGAGGTTTAAAAATAGATGATATCGGTCAAAGTCGGATTCAAAAGCATTGTAAATAGATGACTTTGTTCAAGTTGCATATTCTTAAGGTTTGAAAATAGATGATATCGTTAAAAGTGTGATTCTAAAGCATTGTAAATAGATGACTTGTTTACGTTACGGATTCTTAACGTTTGAAAATCGATGATATCGTTTAAAGTAAGATTCTACAGCACTGTAAATAGATAACTTTGTTCAAGTTGCCGATTCTTAAGGTTCGAAAATAGATGATATCGTTGTAAATCGGATTCTAAAGCATTGTTAATAGATGACTTTGTTCAAGTTACGTTATCTTAAGGTTTGAAAATAGATGATATCATTTAAAGTCGGATTCTAAATCATTGTAAATAGATGACTTTGTTCAAGTTGCGGATTTTTTAGGTTTGAAAATAGATGATATCGTTTAAAGTCGGATTCCTAAGCATTGTAAATAGATGACTTTGTTCAAGTTGCGGATTCTTTAGGTTTGAAAATAGATTATATCGTTTAAAGTCGGATTCTAAAGAATTGTAAATAGATGATTTTGTTCAAGTTGCGGATTCTTAAGGTTCGAAAATAGAAGATAATGTTTAAAGTAGGATTCAAAAGCATTGTAAATAGATGACTTTGTTCCAGTGGTGGATTCTTAAGGTTTGAAAATAGATGATATCGTTGAAAGTGTGATTCTAAAGCATTGTAAATAGATGACTTTGTTCAAGTTGCGGATACTTAAGGTTTGAAAATCGATGATATCGTTTAAAGTCGGATTCTAAATCATTGTAAATAGATGACTTTGTTCAAGTTGCCGATTCTTAAGCTTTGCAAATAGATGATATCGTTTAAAGTCGGATTACAAAGCATTGTAAATAGACGACTTTGTTCAAGTTGCGGATTCTTAAAATTTGAAAATAGATGATATCGTTTAATGTCGGATACTAAAGCATTGTATATAGATTACTAAGTTCTAGTTACGTATTCTTAAGGTTTGAAAATAGATGATATCGTTTAAAGTCGGATTATAAAGCATTGTAAATAGATGACTTTGTTTAAGTTGCGGATTTTTTAGGTTTGGAAATAGATGATATCGTTTAAAGTCGGATTCTACAGCATTGTAAATAGATGATATTGTTCAAGTAGCCGATTCTTAAGGTTTGAAAATAGATTATATTGTCTAAATACGGATTCTAAACGATTGTAAATAGATGACTTTGTTCAAGTTGCGGATTCTTAAGGGTTGAAAATAGATGATAATGTTTAAAGTCAGATTCTAAAGCATTGTAAATAGATAACTGTGTTCAAGTTGCATATTCTTAAGGGTCGAAAATAGATGATATCGTTTAAAGTGTGATTCTAAATCATTGTAAATAGATGACTTGTTGAAGTATCTGATTGTTAAGGTTCGCAAATAGATGATATCGTTTGAAGTCGGATTCTAAAGCATTGTAAATAGATCACTTTGTTCAAGGTGCAGATGTTTTAGGTTTGAAAATAGATGATATCGTTTAAAGTCGCATTCCAAAGCATTGTAAATAGATGACTTTGTTCAAGTGGCGGATTCGTTAGGTTTGAAAATAGATGATATCGGTTAAAGTCGGATTCTTAAGCATTGTAAATAGATGACTTGTTCAAGTTGCGGACTCTGAAGGTTTGAAAATAGATGATATCGTTTAAAGTCGGATTCTAAAGCATTGTAAATAGATGACTTTGTTCAAGTGGCGAGTTCTTAAGGTTTAAAACTAGATGATATCGTTTTCTGTCGGATACTAAAGCATTGTAAATAGATTACTAAGTGCAAGTTACGTATTCTTAAGGGTTAGAAAATAGATGATATCGTTTAAAGTCGGATTATAAAGACTTGTAAATAGATGACTTTGTTCAAGTTGCGCATTTTTTAAGTTTGAAAATAGATGATATCGTTTAAAGTCGGATTCTAAAGCATTGTAAATAGATGACTTTGTTCAAGTTGCCGATTCTTAAGGTTTGTAAAATATATGATATTGTTGAAATTCGGATTCTAAAGGATTGTAAATAGAGGACTTTGTTCAAGTTGCGGATGCTTAAGGGTTCAAAATAGATGATAATGTTTCAAGTCAGATTCTAAAGCATTGTAAATAGATGACTTTGTTCAAGTTGCGGATTCTTAAGGTTTGAAAATAGATGATATCGTTTAAAGTGTGATTCTAAAGCATTGTAAATAGATGACTTGTTTACGTTGCGGATTCTTAACGTTTGAAAATCGATGATATCGTTTAAAGTCGGATTCTAAAACATTGTAAATAGATGACTTTGTTCAAGTCGCGGATACTTAATGTTTGAAAATAGATGATATCGTTTAAAGTCGGATTCTACAGCACTGTAAATAGATAACTTTGTTCAAGTTGCCGATTCTTAAGGTTCGAAAATAGATGATATCGTTTAAAATCGGATTCCAAATCATTGTAAATAGATGACTTTGTTTAAGTTGCGGATTCTTAAGATTTAAAAATAGATGATATCGTTTAAAGTCGGATTCTAAAGCATTGTAAATAAATGACTTTGTTCAAGTTGCGGACTCTTATTGTTTGAAAATAGATGATATCGTTTCAAGTCGGATTCTATAGCATTGTAAATAGATGACTTTGTTCAAGTTGAGGAGGCTCAAGGTTAGAAAATAGATGATATTGGTTAAAGTCGGATTCTTAAGCATTGTAAGTACATTACTTTATTTCAGTTGCGGATTCTTAATGTTTGAAAATAGATGGTAATGTTTACAGTCGCATTCTAAAGCATTGTAAATAGATGACTTCGTTCAAGTTGTGCATTCTTGAGGTTTGTGAATAGATGATATCGTTTAAAGTCGGATTCTAAAGAACTTTAAATAGATGACTTTGTTCAAGTTGCGGATTCTTAAGGTTTTTAAATAGATTATATCAATTAAAGTCGGATTCTAAAGCATTGTAAATAGATGACTTTGTTCAAGTTGCAGACTCTGAAGGTTTAAAAAAAGATGATATTTTTTAAAGTCGGATTTTAAAGCATTGTAAATAGATGACTGTGTTCAAGTTGCTGATTCTTATGGTTTGAAAATTGATGATATCGGTTAAAGTCGGATTCTAAAGCATTGTAAATAGATGACTTTGTTCAAGTTGCGGATTCTAAATGTTTTAAAATAGATTATATAGTTTTAAGTCGGATTCTAAAGCATTGTAAATAGATTACTTTGTTACAGTTGCGGATTCTTAAGGTTTAAATATAGATAATATCGGTAAAAGTCCGATTCTAAAGCATTGTAAATAGATGACTGTGTTCAAGTTGCGGATTTTTTAGGTTTGAAAATAGATGATATCGCTTAAAGTCGGATTCCAAAGCATTGTAAATAGATGACTTTGTTCAAGTTGCGGATTCTTTAGGTTTGAAAATAGATGATATCGTTTAAAGTCGGATTCTAAAGCCTTGTAAATCGATGACTTTGTTCAAGTTGCGGATTCTTAAGGTTTGAAAATGGATGATATCGTTTAAAGTAGGATTCTAAAGCATTGTAAATAGATGATATTGTTCAAGTTGCCAATTCTTAAGGTTTGAAAATAGATGATATTGTTGCCATTCGGATTCTAAACGATTGTAAATAGATGACTTTGTTCAAGTTGCGGATTCTTTAGGGTTGAAAATAGATGATAATGTTTAAAGTGTGATTCTAAAGCATTGTAAATAGATGACTTTGTTCAAGTTGCGGATTCTTAAGGTTTGAATATAGATGATATCGGTTAAAGTCGGATTCTAAAGCATTGTAAATAGATGACTTGTTCAAGTTGCCGATTCTTAAGCTTGGAAAATAGATGATATCGGTTAAATTCGGATTCTAAAGCACTGTAAATGGATGACTTTGTTCAAGTTGCCGATTCTTAATGTTCGAAAATAGATGATATCGTTTAAAGTCGGATTCTAAAGCATTGTAAATAGAATACTTGTTTAAGTTGCCGATTCTTAAGCTTTGAAATTGATGATATCGTTTAAAGGCGAATTCTAAAGCACTGTAAATGGATGACTTTGTTGAAGTTGCCGATTCTTAAGGTTCGGAAATGGATGATATCGTTTAAAGTCGGATTCTAAAGCATTGTAAATAGATGACTTTGTTCAAGTTGCCGATTCTTAAGGGTTTAAAATATATGATATTGTTTAAATTCGGATGGTAAATGATTGTAAATAGAGGACTTTGTTCAAGTTGCGGATGCTTAAGGGTTGAAAATAGATGATAATGTTTAAAGTCAGATTCTAAAGCATTGTAAATAGATGACTTTGTTCAAGTTGCATATTCTCAAGGTTTGAAAATAGATGATATCGTTTAAAGTGTGATTCTAAAGCATTGTAAATAGATGACTTGTTTACGTTGCGGATTCTTAAGGTTCGAAAATAGATGATATCGTTTAAATCGGATTCCACAGCATTGTAAATAGATGACTTTGTTCATGTTACGTATTCTTACGGTTTGAAAATAGATGATATCATTTAAAGTCGGATTCTAAAGCATTGTAAATTGATGACTTTGTTCAAGTTGAATCTTTTTTAGGTTTGAAAATAGATGATATCGCTAAAAATCGGATTCCAAAGCATTGTAAATAGATGACTTTGTTCAAGTTGCGAGTTCTTAAAGTTAAAAATAGATGATATCGTTTAATGTTAAATACTAAGTCGGATTCTAAAGCATTGTAATCAGATGACTTAGTCCTAGTTGCAGCCTCTTAAGGTTTTAAAATTGATAATATCGTTTAAAGTTGAATCTTAAAGCATTGTAAATAGATGACTTTGTTCAAGTTGCGGATTCTTAAGGTGTGACAATAGATGATATCGTTTAAAGTCGGATTCTAAAGCATTGTTATAGATGACTTTGTTCTAGTTGCCGATTCTAAAGGTTTGAAAATAGATGATATCGTGTAAAGTCGGATTCTAAAGCAGTGTAAATAGATGATTTTGTTCAAGTTGCTGATTCTTAAGGTTTGAAAATAGATAATATCGTTTAAAGTAGGATTCTAAAGGATTGTAAATAGATGACTTTGTTCAAGTTGCGGATTCTTGAGGTTTGAAAATAGATGATATCGTTTAAAGTCGGATACTAAAGCATTGTAAATAGATGACTTTGTTCAAATTGCGGACTCTTAAGGTTTGAAAATAGATGATATCGTTTAAAGCCGGATTCTAAAGCATTGTAAATAGATGACTTGTTCAAGTCGCCGATTCTTAAGCTTTGAAAAAAGATTATATCGTTTAAAGTCGGATTCTAAAGCACTGTAAATAGATCACTTTGGTCAAGTTGCCGATTCTTAAGGTTCGAACATAGATGATATCGTTTAAAGTCGGATTCTACAGCATTGTAATTAGGTGACTTTGTTCAAGTTGCGGATTTTTAAGGTTTGAAAAAAAATGATATCGTTTAAAGTCGGATTCTAAAGCATTGTAAATAGATGACTTTGATCAAGTTACGGATTCTTTAGGTTTGAAAATAGATGATATCGGTCAAAGTCGGATTCAAAAGCATTGTAAATAGATGACTTTGTTCAAATTGCGGACTCTTAAGGTTTGAAAATAGATGATATCGTTTAAAACCGGATTCTAAAGCATTGTAAATAGATGACTTGTTCAAGTCGCCGATTCTTAAGCTTTGAAAAAAGATGATATCGTTTAAATCGGATTCCACAGCATTGTAAATAGATGACTTTGTTCATGTTACGTATTCTTACGGTTTGAAAATAGATGATATCATTTAAAGTCGGATTCTAAAGCATTGTAAATAGATGACTTTGTTCAAGTTGAATCTTTTTTAGGTTTGAAAATAGATGATATCGCAAAAAATCGGATTCCAAAGCATTGTAAATAGATGACTTTGTTCAAGTTGCGAGTTCTTAAAGTTAAAAATAGATGATATCGTTTAATGTTAAATACTAAGTCGGATTCTAAAGCATTGTAATCAGATGACTTAGTCCTAGTTGCAGCCTCTTAAGGTTTTAAAATTGATAATATCGTTTAAAGTTGAATCTTAAAGCATTGTAAATAGATGACTTTGTTCAAGTTGCGGATTCTTAAGGTGTGACAATAGATGATATCGTTTAAAGTCGGATTCTAAAGCATTGTTAATAGATGACTTTGTTCTAGTTGCCGATTCTAAAGGTTTGAAAATAGATGATATCGTGTAAAGTCGGATTCTAAAGCAGTGTAAATAGATGATTTTGTTCAAGTTGCTGATTCTTAAGGTTTGAAAATAGATAATATCGTTTAAAGTAGGATTCTAAAGGATTGTAAATAGATGACTTTGTTCAAGTTGCGGATTCTTGAGGTTTGAAAATAGATGATATCGTTTAAAGTCGGATACTAAAGCATTGTAAATAGATGACTTTGTTCAAATTGCGGACTCTTAAGGTTTGAAAATAGATGATATCGTTTAAAGCCGGATTCTAAAGCATTGTAAATAGATGACTTGTTCAAGTCGCCGATTCTTAAGCTTTGAAAAAAGATTATATCGTTTAAAGTCGGATTCTAAAGCACTGTAAATAGATCACTTTGGTCAAGTTGCCGATTCTTAAGGTTCGAACATAGATGATATCGTTTAAAGTCGGATTCTACCGCATTGTAATTAGGTGACTTTGTTCAAGTTGCGGATTTTTAAGGTTTGAAAAAAAATGATATCGTTTAAAGTCGGATTCTAAAGCATTGTAAATAGATGACTTTGATCAAGTTACGGATTCTTTAGGTTTGAAAATAGATGATATCGGTCAAAGTCGGATTCAAAAGCATTGTAAATAGATGACTTTGTTCAAATTGCGGACTCTTAAGGTTTGAAAATAGATGATATCGTTTAAAACCGGATTCTAAAGCATTGTAAATAGATGACTTGTTCAAGTCGCCGATTCTTAAGCTTTGAAAAAAGATGATATCGTTTAAAATCGGATTCTACAGCACTGTAAATAGATAACTTTGTTCAAGTTGCCGATTCTTAAGGTTCGAAAATAGATGATATCGTTTCAAATCGGATTCTAAAGCATTGTAAATAGATGACTTTGTTCAAGTTGCCGATTCTTAAGGTTTGAAAATCGATGATATCTTTTAAAGTCGGATTCTAAAGCATTGTAAATAGATGACTTCGTTCAAGTTGCCGATTCTTAAGCTTTGAAAATAGATGATATCGTATAAAGTCGGATTCCAAAGCATTGTAAATAGATCACTTTGTTAAAGTTACCGATTCTTAAGGTTTTAAAATAGATGATATCGTTTGAAGTCGGATTCTAAAGCATTGTAAATAGATGACCTTGTTCAAGTTGCGAATTCTTAAGGTTTAAAAATAGATGATATCGTTGAAAGTCGGATTCTAAAGCATTGTAAATAGATGACTTTGTTCAAGTGTCCGATTCTTAAGGTTTGAAAATAGATGATATCGTTGAAAGTGTGATTCTAAAGCATTGTAAATAGATGACTTTGTTCAAGTTGCGTATTCGTAAGGTTTGAAAATCGATGATATCTTTTAAAGTCGGATTCTAAAGCATTGTAAATAGATGACGTCGTTCAAGTTGCCGATACTTAAGCTTTGAAAATAGATGATATCGTTTAAAGTCGGATTCGAACGCATTGTAAATAGATCACTTTGTTCAAGTTGCCGATTCTTAAGGTTTTAAAATAGATGATATCGTTTAAAGTCGGATTCTAAAGCATTGTAAATAGATGACTTGTTCCAGTCGCCGATTCTCAAGCTTTGAAAATAGATGATATCGTTTAAAGTCGGATTCTAAAGCTTTGTAAATAGATGACTTTGTTTAAGTTCCGGATTCTTATGGTTTGAAAATTGATGATATCGTTTAAAGTCGGATTCTAAAGTATTGTAAATAGATGACCGTGTTCAAGTTGCGTATTCTCTAGGTTTCAAAATAGATGATATCGGTCAAAGTCGGATTCTAAAGCATTGAAAATAGATGACTTTGTTCAAGTTGCCGATTCTTAAAGTTTGAAAAAAGATGATATTGTTAAAAGTCGAATTCTAAAAGATTGTAAATAGATAACTTAGTTCAAGTTGCCGATTTTGTAGGTTTGAAAATAGATGATATCGTTTAAAGACGGATTCTAAAGCATTGTAAATAGAGTACTTTGTTCTAGTTGCAGATTCTTGAGGTTTGAAAATAGATGATATCGTTGACAGTGTGATTCTAAAGCATTGTAAATAGATGACTTTGTTCAAGTTGCCGATTCTTAAGGTTTTAAAATAGATGATATCGTTTAAAGTCGGATTCTAAAGCATTGTAAATAGATGACTTTGTTTAAGTTGCAGATTCTTGAGGTTTGAAAATAGATGATATCGTTGAAAGTGTGATTCTAAAGCATTGTAAATAGATGACTTTGTTCAAGTTGCCGATTCTTAAGGTTTTAAAATAGATGATATCGTTTAAAGTCGGATTCTAAAGCATTGTAAATAGATGACATTGTTCAAGTTGCAGATTCTTGAGGTTTGAAAATAGATGATATCGTTGAAAGTGTGATTCTAAAGCATTGTAAATAGAGTACTTTGTTCAAGTTGCCGATTCTTAAGGTTTTAAAATAGATGATATCGTTTAAAGTCGGATTCTAAAGCATTGTAAATAGATGACTTTGTTCAAGTTGCAGATTCTTGAGGTTTGAAAATAGATGATATCGTTGAAAGTGTGATTCTAAAGCATTGTAAATAGATGACTTTGTTTAAGTTGCAGATTCTTGAGGTTTGAAAATAGATGATATCGTTGAAAGTGTGATTCTAAAGCATTGTAAATAGAGTACTTTGTTCAAGTTGCCGATTCTTAAGGTTTTAAAATAGATGATATCGTTTAAAGTCGGATTCTAAAGCATTGTAAATAGATGACTTTGTTCAAGTTGCAGATTCTTGAGGTTTGAAAATAGATGATATCGTTGAAAGTGTGATTCTAAAGCATTGTAAATATGTGACTTTGTTCAAGTTGCCGATTCTTAAGGTTTTAAAATAGATGATATCGTTTAAAGTCGGATTCTAAAGCATTGTAAATAGATGACTTTGTTCAAGTTGCAGATTCTCGAGGTTTCAAAATAGATGATATCGTTGAAAGTGTGATTCTAAAGCATTGTAAATAGATGACTTTGTTCAAGTTGCCGATTCTTAAGGTTTTAAAATAGATGATATCGTTTAAAGTCGGATTCTAAAGCATTGTAAATAGATGACTTTGTTCAAGTTGCAGATTCTTGTGGTTTGAAAATAGATGATATCGTTGAAAGTGTGATTCTAAAGCATTGTAAATAGATGACTTTGTTCAAGTTGCCGATTCTTAAGGTTTTTAAATAGATGATATCGTTTAAAATCGGATTCTAAAGCATTGTAAATAGATGACTTTGTTCAAGTTGCAGATTCTTGAGGTTTGAAAATAGATAATATCGTTGAAAGTGTGATTCTAAAGCATTGTGAATAGATGACTTTGTTCAAGTTGCCGATTCTTAAGGTTTGAAAATCGATGATATCTTTTAAAGTCGGATTCTAAAGCATTGTAAATAGATGACTTTGTTCAAGTTGCAGATTCTTGAGGTTTGAAAATAGATGATATCGTTGAAAGTGTGATTCTAAAGCATTGTAAATAGATGACTTTGTTCAAGTTGCCGATTCTTAAGGTTTGAAAATCGATGATATCATTTAAAGTCGGATTCTAAAGCATTGTAAATAGATGACTTTGTTCAAGTTGCAGATTCTTGAGGTTTGGAAATAGATGATATCGTTGAAAGTGTGATTCTAAAGCATTGTAAATAGATGACTTTGTTCAAGTTGCCGATTCTTAAGGTTTTAAAATAGATGATATCGTTTAAAGTCGGATTCTAAAGCACTGTAAATAGATCACTTTGGTCAAGTTGCCGATTCTTAAGGTTCGAACATAGATGATATCGTTTAAAGTCGGATTCTACCGCATTGTAATTAGGTGACTTTGTTCAAGTTGCGGATTTTTAAGGTTTGAAAAAAAATGATATCGTTTAAAGTCGGATTCTAAAGCATTGTAAATAGATGACTTTGATCAAGTTACGGATTCTTTAGGTTTGAAAATAGATGATATCGGTCAAAGTCGGATTCAAAAGCATTGTAAATAGATGACTTTGTTCAAATTGCGGACTCTTAAGGTTTGAAAATAGATGATATCGTTTAAAACCGGATTCTAAAGCATTGTAAATAGATGACTTGTTCAAGTCGCCGATTCTTAAGCTTTGAAAAAAGATGATATCGTTTAAAATCGGATTCTACAGCACTGTAAATAGATAACTTTGTTCAAGTTGCCGATTCTTAAGGTTCGAAAATAGATGATATCGTTTCAAATCGGATTCTAAAGCATTGTAAATAGATGACTTTGTTCAAGTTGCCGATTCTTAAGGTTTGAAAATCGATGATATCTTTTAAAGTCGGATTCTAAAGCATTGTAAATAGATGACTTCGTTCAAGTTGCCGATTCTTAAGCTTTGAAAATAGATGATATCGTATAAAGTCGGATTCCAAAGCATTGTAAATAGATCACTTTGTTAAAGTTACCGATTCTTAAGGTTTTAAAATAGATGATATCGTTTGAAGTCGGATTCTAAAGCATTGTAAATAGATGACCTTGTTCAAGTTGCGAATTCTTAAGGTTTAAAAATAGATGATATCGTTGAAAGTCGGATTCTAAAGCATTGTAAATAGATGACTTTGTTCAAGTGTCCGATTCTTAAGGTTTGAAAATAGATGATATCGTTGAAAGTGTGATTCTAAAGCATTGTAAATAGATGACTTTGTTCAAGTTGCGTATTCGTAAGGTTTGAAAATCGATGATATCTTTTAAAGTCGGATTCTAAAGCATTGTAAATAGATGACGTCGTTCAAGTTGCCGATACTTAAGCTTTGAAAATAGATGATATCGTTTAAAGTCGGATTCGAACGCATTGTAAATAGATCACTTTGTTCAAGTTGCCGATTCTTAAGGTTTTAAAATAGATGATATCGTTTAAAGTCGGATTCTAAAGCATTGTAAATAGATGACTTGTTCCAGTCGCCGATTCTCAAGCTTTGAAAATAGATGATATCGTTTAAAGTCGGATTCTAAAGCTTTGTAAATAGATGACTTTGTTTAAGTTCCGGATTCTTATGGTTTGAAAATTGATGATATCGTTTAAAGTCGGATTCTAAAGTATTGTAAATAGATGACCGTGTTCAAGTTGCGTATTCTCTAGGTTTCAAAATAGATGATATCGGTCAAAGTCGGATTCTAAAGCATTGAAAATAGATGACTTTGTTCAAGTTGCCGATTCTTAAAGTTTGAAAAAAGATGATATTGTTAAAAGTCGAATTCTAAAAGATTGTAAATAGATAACTTAGTTCAAGTTGCCGATTTTGTAGGTTTGAAAATAGATGATATCGTTTAAAGACGGATTCTAAAGCATTGTAAATAGAGTACTTTGTTCTAGTTGCAGATTCTTGAGGTTTGAAAATAGATGATATCGTTGACAGTGTGATTCTAAAGCATTGTAAATAGATGACTTTGTTCAAGTTGCCGATTCTTAAGGTTTTAAAATAGATGATATCGTTTAAAGTCGGATTCTAAAGCATTGTAAATAGATGACTTTGTTTAAGTTGCAGATTCTTGAGGTTTGAAAATAGATGATATCGTTGAAAGTGTGATTCTAAAGCATTGTAAATAGATGACTTTGTTCAAGTTGCCGATTCTTAAGGTTTTAAAATAGATGATATCGTTTAAAGTCGGATTCTAAAGCATTGTAAATAGATGACATTGTTCAAGTTGCAGATTCTTGAGGTTTGAAAATAGATGATATCGTTGAAAGTGTGATTCTAAAGCATTGTAAATAGAGTACTTTGTTCAAGTTGCCGATTCTTAAGGTTTTAAAATAGATGATATCGTTTAAAGTCGGATTCTAAAGCATTGTAAATAGATGACTTTGTTCAAGTTGCAGATTCTTGAGGTTTGAAAATAGATGATATCGTTGAAAGTGTGATTCTAAAGCATTGTAAATAGATGACTTTGTTTAAGTTGCAGATTCTTGAGGTTTGAAAATAGATGATATCGTTGAAAGTGTGATTCTAAAGCATTGTAAATAGAGTACTTTGTTCAAGTTGCCGATTCTTAAGGTTTTAAAATAGATGATATCGTTTAAAGTCGGATTCTAAAGCATTGTAAATAGATGACTTTGTTCAAGTTGCAGATTCTTGAGGTTTGAAAATAGATGATATCGTTGAAAGTGTGATTCTAAAGCATTGTAAATATGTGACTTTGTTCAAGTTGCCGATTCTTAAGGTTTTAAAATAGATGATATCGTTTAAAGTCGGATTCTAAAGCATTGTAAATAGATGACTTTGTTCAAGTTGCAGATTCTCGAGGTTTCAAAATAGATGATATCGTTGAAAGTGTGATTCTAAAGCATTGTAAATAGATGACTTTGTTCAAGTTGCCGATTCTTAAGGTTTTAAAATAGATGATATCGTTTAAAGTCGGATTCTAAAGCATTGTAAATAGATGACTTTGTTCAAGTTGCAGATTCTTGTGGTTTGAAAATAGATGATATCGTTGAAAGTGTGATTCTAAAGCATTGTAAATAGATGACTTTGTTCAAGTTGCCGATTCTTAAGGTTTTTAAATAGATGATATCGTTTAAAATCGGATTCTAAAGCATTGTAAATAGATGACTTTGTTCAAGTTGCAGATTCTTGAGGTTTGAAAATAGATAATATCGTTGAAAGTGTGATTCTAAAGCATTGTGAATAGATGACTTTGTTCAAGTTGCCGATTCTTAAGGTTTGAAAATCGATGATATCTTTTAAAGTCGGATTCTAAAGCATTGTAAATAGATGACTTTGTTCAAGTTGCAGATTCTTGAGGTTTGAAAATAGATGATATCGTTGAAAGTGTGATTCTAAAGCATTGTAAATAGATGACTTTGTTCAAGTTGCCGATTCTTAAGGTTTGAAAATCGATGATATCATTTAAAGTCGGATTCTAAAGCATTGTAAATAGATGACTTTGTTCAAGTTGCAGATTCTTGAGGTTTGGAAATAGATGATATCGTTGAAAGTGTGATTCTAAAGCATTGTAAATAGATGACTTTGTTCAAGTTGCCGATTCTTAAGGTTTTAAAATAGATGATATCGTTTAAAGTCGGATTCTAAAGCATTGTAAATAGATGACTTTGTTCAAGTTGCAGATTCTTGAGGTTTGAAAATAGATGATATCGTTGAAAGTGTGATTCTAAAGCATTGTAAATAGATGACTTTTTTCAAGTTGCCGATTCTTAAGGTTTTAAAATAGATGATATCGTTTAAAGTCGGATTCTAAAGCATTGTAAATAGATGACTTTGTTCAAGTTGCAGATTCTTGAGGTTTGAAAATAGATGATATCGTTGAAAGTGTGATTCTAAAGCATTGTAAATAGATGACTTTGTTCAAGTTGCCGATTCTTAAGGTTTGAAAATCGATGATATCTTTTAAAGTCGGATTCTAAAGCATTGTAAATAGATGACTTCGTTCAAGTTGCCGATTCTTAAGCTTTGAAAATAGATGATATCGTTTAAAGTCGGATTCCAAAGCATTGTAAATAGATCACTTTGTTCAAGTTGCCGATTCTTAAGGTTTTAAAATAGATGATATCGTTTAAAGTCGGATTCTAAAGCATTGTAAATAGATGACTTGTTTCAGTCGCCGATTCTCAAGCTTTGAAAATAGATGATATCGTTTAAAGTCGGATTCTAAAGCATTGTAAATAGATGACTTTGTTTAAGTTCGGGATTCTTATTGTTTGGAAATTGATGATATCGTTTAAAGTCGGATTCTAAAGTATTGTAAATAGATGACCGTGTTCAGGTTGCGTATTCTCTAGGTTTGAAAATAGATGATATCGGTCAAAGTCAGATTCTAAAGCATTGTAAATAGATGACTTCGTTCAAGTTGCCTATTCTTTAGCTTTGAAAATAGATGATATCGTTTAAAGTCGGATTCCAAAGCATTGTAAATAGATCACTTTGTTCAAGTTGCCGATTCTTAGGGTTTTAAAATAGATGATATCGTTTAAAGTCGGATTCTAAAGCATTGTAAATAGATGACTTGTTTCAGTCGCCGATTCTCAAGCTTTGAAAATAGATGATATCGTTTAAAGTCGGATTCTAAAGCATTGTAAATAGATGACTTTGTTTAAGTTCGGGATTCTTATGGTTTGAAAATTGATGATATCGTTTAAAGTCGGATTCTAAAGTATTGTAAATAGATGACCGTGTTCAAGTTGCGTATTCTCTAGGTTTGTAAATAGATGATATCGGTCAAAGTCGGATTCTAAAGCATTGTAAATAGATGACTTTGTTCAAGTTGCGGACTCTGAAGGTTTGAAAATAGATTATATCGTTTGAAGTCGGATTCTAAAGCATTGAAAATAGATGACTTTGTTCAAGTTGCCGATTCTTAAAGTTTGAAAAAAGATGATATTGTTAAAAGTCGAATTCTAAAAGATTGTAAATAGATAACTTAGTTCAAGTTGCTGATTTTGTAGGTTTGAAAATAGATGATATCGTTTAAAGTCGGATTCTAAAGCATTGTAAATAGATGACTTCGTTCAAGTTGCCGATTCTTAAGCTTTGAAAATAGATGATATCGTTTAAAGTCGGATTCCGAAGCATTGTAAATAGATCACTTTGTTCAAGTTGCCGAGTCTTAAGGTTTTAAAATAGATGATATCGTTTAAAGTCGGATTCTAAAGACTGTAAATAGATGACTTGTTCAAGTCGCCGATTCTCAAGCTTTGAAAATAGATGATATCGTTTAAAGTCGGATTCTAAAGCACTGTAAATAGATGACTTTGTTCAAGTTGCCAATTCTTAAGGTTTGAAAATAGATGATTTCGTTTAAAGTCGGATTCGAAAGCATTGTAAATAGATGACTTTGTTCAAGTTGCGGATTCTTAAGGTTTAAGACTAGATGATATATTTACATGTCGGATTTCAAAGCATTGTAAATAGATGACCTTGTTTAAGCTGCGAATTCTTAAGGTTTAAAAATAGATGATATCGTTGAAAGTCGGATTCTAAAGCATTGTAAATAGATGACTTTGTTCAAGTGTCCGATTCTTAAGGTTTTAAAATAGATGATATCGTTTAAAGTCGGATTCTAAAGCATTGTAAATAGATGACTTGTTCAAGTCGCCGATTCATAAGCTTGGAAATAGATGATATCGTTTAAAGTCGGATTCTAAAGCACTGTAAGAATATGACTTTGTTCAAGTTGCCAATTCTTATGGTTTGAAAATTGATGATATCGTTTAAAATCGGATTTTAAAGCATTGTAAATAGATGACTTTGTTCAAGTTGCGGATTCTTAAGGTTTAAGACTAGATGATATATTTACATGTCGGATTCTAAAGCATTGTAAATAGATGACCTTGTTCAAGTTGCGAATTCTTAAGGTTTAAAAATAGATGATATCGTTGAAAGTCGGATTCTAAAGCATTGTAAATAGATGACTTTGTTCAAGTGTCCGATTCTTAAGGTTTGAAAATAGATGATATCGTTGAAAGTGTGATTCTAAAGCATTGTAAATAGATGACTTCGTTTAAGTTGCGGATTCGTAAGGTTTGAAAATCAATGATATCTTTTAAAGTCGGATTCTAAAGCATTGTAAATAGATGACGTCGTTCAAGTTGCCGATACTTAAGCTTTGAAAATAGATGATATCGTTTAAAGTCGGATTCCAAAGCATTGTAAATAGATCACTTTGTTCAAGTTGCCGATTCTTAAGGTTTTAAAATTGCTAATATCGTTTAAAGTCGGATTCTAAAGTATTGATAATAGATGACCGTGTTCAAGTTGCGTATTCTCTAGGTTTGAAAATAGATGATATCGGTCAAAGTCGGATTCTAAAGCATTGTAAATAGATGACTTTGTTCAAGTTGCGGACTCTGAAGGTTTGAAAATAGATTATATCGTTTGAAGTCGGATTCTAAAGCATTGAAAATAGATGACTTTGTTCAAGTTGCCGATTCTTAAAGTTTGAAAAAAGATGATATTGTTTAAAGTCGAATTCTAAAAGATTGTAAATAGATAACTTAGTTCAAGTTGCTGATTTTGTAGGTTTGAAAATAGATGATATCGTTTAAAGACGGATTCTAAAGCATTGTAAATAGAGTACTTTGTTCAAGTTGCAGATTCTTGAGGTTTGAAAATAGATGATATCGTTTAAGTCGGATTCTAAAGCATTGTAAATAGATGACTTTGTTCAAGTTGCCGATTCTTAAAGTTTTAAAATAGATGATATCGTTTAAAGTCGGATTTTAAAGCATTGTAAATAGATGACTTGTTCAAGTTGCGGATTCTTAAGCTTTGAAAATAGATGATATCGTTGAAAGTGTGATTCTAAAGCATTGTAAATAGATGACTTTGTTCAAGTTGCCGATGCTTAATGTTTGAAAATCGATGATATCTTTTAAAGTCGGATTCTAAAGCATTGTAAATAGATGACTTCGTTCAAGTTGCCGATTCTTAAGCTTTGAAAATAGATGATATCGTATAAAGTCGGATTCCAAAGCATTGTAAATAGATCAATTTGTTCAAGTAGCCGATTCTTAAGGTTTTAAAATAGATGATATCGTTTAAAGTCGGATTCTAAAGAATTGTAAATAGATGACTTGTTCAAGTCGCCGATTCTCAAACTTGGAAAATAGATGATATCGTTTAAAGTCGGATTCTAAAGCACTGTAAATAGATGACTTTGTTCAAGTTGCGGATTCTTAAGGTTTAAGACTAGATGATATATTTACATGTCGGATTCTAAAGCATTGTAAATAGATGACCTTGTTCAAGTGTCCGATTCTTAAAGTTTGAAAATAGATTATATCGTTCAAAGTCAGATTCTAAAGCATTGTAAATAGATGACTTTGTTAAAGTTGCGGATTCTTAATGTTTGAAAATAGATGATATCGTTTACCGTCGGATTCTAAAGCATTGTAAATAGATGACTTTGGTCAAATTGCGGATTCTTTATGTTTGAAAATAGATGATATCGTTTAAAGTCGGATGCTAAAGCATTGTATATAGACGACTTTGTTCAAGTTGCGGATTCTTAAGGTTTTAAAATAGATGATAATGTTTAAAGTCGAATTCTAAAGCATTGTAAATAGATGACTTTGTTCAAATTGCGGATTTTTAAGGTTTGAAAATAGATGATAATGTTAACACTCGTCGTCTAAAGCATTGTAAATAGATGACTTAGTTCAAGAGACGCATTCTCAAGGTTTTAAAATAGATGATAATGTTTATAGTCGGATTCTAAAGCATTGTAAGTAGATGATTTATTACAGTTGCGGATTCTTAAGCTTTGAAAATAGATTATATCGTTAAAAGTAGGATTCTAAAGCATTGTAAATTGATACTTTGTTCAAGTTGCACCGTCTAAAGGTTTGAAAATAGATGATATCGTTTCAAGTCGAATTCTTAAGCATTGTAAATAGATGACTTTGTTAAAGTTGCGGATTCTAAAGGGTTGAACCTAGATGATATCGTTTAAAGTCGGATTCTAAAGCCTTTTAAATCGATGACTTTGTTCAAGTTGCGGATTCTTAAGGTTTGAAAATAGATTATATCGTTTAAAGTCGGATTCAAAAGCATTGTAAATAGATGACTTTGTTCAAGTTGCGGATTCTTTAGTTTTAAAAATAGATGACATCGTTGAAAGTCGGATTCTAAAGTATTGTAAATTGATGACTTTGTTCAAGTGTCCGAGTCTTAAGGTTTGGAAATTGATGATATCGTTCAAAGTCGGATTCTACAGCATTGTAAACAGATGACTTTGTTCAAGTTGCGGATTCTTAATGTTTGAAAATAGATGATATCGTTTACGGTCGGATTCTAAAGCATTGTAAATAGATGACTTTGTTCAAGTTGCGGATTCTTAAGGTTTGAAAATAGATGATAAAGTTGCATTCTAAAGCATTGTTAATGGATGACTTTGTTCAAATTGCGGATTCTTAAGGTTTGAAAATAGATGATATCGTTTAAAGTCGGTATCTAAAGCATTGTATATAGATGACTTTGTTCAAGTTGCGGATTCTTAAGGTTTGAACCTAGATAGTATCGTTTAAAGTCGCATTCTAAAGCATTGTAAATAGATGACTTTGTTCAAGTTGCAGATTCTTAAGGTTTAAAAATAGATGATAATGTTTACAGTCGTCTTCTAAAGCAGTGTAAATAGATGACTTTGGTCAAGTTGCGCATTCTCAAGGTAGGAAAATAGATGATATTGTTTATAGTCGGATTCTAAAGCATTGTAAGTAGATGACTTTATTACAGTTGCGGATTCTTAAGCTTTGAAAATAGATGATAATGTTTAAAGTCGCATTCTAAAGCATTGTAAATAGATGACTTTGTTTCAGTTGCAGATTCTGAAGGTTTTAAAATAGATGATATCGTTTAAAGTCGGATTCCAAAGCATTGTAAATAGATCACTTTGTTCAAGTTGCGGATTCTTAAGGTTTAAAAATAGATTATATCGTTTAAAGTCGGATTCTAAAGCATTGTTAATAGATACTTTGTTCAAGTTGCACCGTCTAAAAGTTTGAAAATAGATGATATCGTTTCAAGTCGGATTCTAAAGCATTGTAAATAAATGACTTTGTTTAAGTTGCGGATTGTAAAGGTTTGAACCTAGATGATATCGTTTAAAGTCGGATTCTAAAGCCTTTTAAGTAGATGACTTTGTTCAAGTTGCGGATTCTTAAGGTTTGAAAATAGATTCTATCGTTTAAAGTCGGATTCAAAAGCATTGTAAATAGATGACTTTGTTCAATTAGCGGAGGGTTAAGGTTTAAAAATAGATGATATCGTTGAAAGTCGGATTCTTAAGCATTGTAAATAGATGACTTTGTTCAAGTTGCGGATTCTTAAGGTTTGAAAATAGATTATATCGTTTAAAGTCGGATTCAAAAGCATTGTAAATAGATGACTTTGTTCAAGTTGCGGATTCTTTAGGTTTAAAAATAGATGATATCGTTGAAAGTCGGATTCTAAAGTATTGTAAATAGATGACTTTGTTCAAGTGTCCGATTCTTAAGGTTTGAAAATAGATGATATCGTTCAAAGTCGGATTCTACAGCATTGTAAATAGATGACTTTGTTCAAGTTGCGGATTCTTAATGTTTGAAAATAGATGATATCGTTTACGGTCGGATTCTAAAGCATTGTAAATAGATGACTTTGGTCAAGTTGCGGATGCTTAATGTTTGAAAATAGATGATATCGTTTAAAGTCGGATGCTAAAGCATTGTAAGTAGATGACTTTATCACAGTTGCGGATTCTTAAGGTTTGAAAATAGATGATAATGTTTAAAGTTGCATTCTAAAGCATTGTTAATGGATGACTTTGTTCAAATTGCGGATTCTTAAGGTTTGAAAATAGATGATATCGTTTAAAGTCGGTATCTAAAGCATTATAAATAGATGACTTTGTTCAAGTTGCGGATTCTTAAGGTTTGAACCTAGATAGTATCGTTTTAAGTCGGATTCCAAAGCATTGTAAATAGATGACTTTGTTCAAGTTGCAGATTCTTAAGGTTTGAAAATAGATGATAATGTTTACAGTCGTCTTCTAAAGCATTTTAAATAGATGACTTTGGTCAAGTGGCGCATTCTGAAGGTTGGAAAATAGATGATATTGTTTATAGTCGGATTCTAAAGCATTGTAAGTAGATGACTTTATTACAGTTGCGGATTCTTAATGTTTGAAAACAGATGATAATGTTTAAAGTCGCATTCTAAAGCATTGTAAATAGATGACTTTGTTCAAGTTGCAGATTCTGAAGGTTTGAAAATAGATGATATCGTTTAAAGTCGGATTCTAAAGCATTGTAAATAGATGTCTTTGTTCAAGTTGCGGATTCTTAAGGTTTAAAAATTGATTATATCGTTTAAAGTCGGATTCTAAAGCATTGTTAATAGATACTTTGTTCAAGTTGCGGATTCTTAAGGTTTAAAAATAGATTATATCGTTTAAAGTCGGATTCTAAAGCATTGTTAATAGATATTTTGTTCAAGTTGCACCGTCTAAAAGTTTGAAAATAGATGATATCGTTTAAAGTCGGATTCCAAAGCATTGTAAATAGATGACTTTGGTCAAGTTGCGCATTCTCAAGGTAGGAAAATAGATGATATTGTTTATAGTCGGATTCTAAAGCATTGTAAGTAGATGACTTTATTACAGTTGCGGATTCTTAAGCTTTGAAAATAGATGATAATGTTTAAAGTCGCATTCTAAAGCATTGTAAATCGATAACTTTGTTCAAGTTGCAGATTCTGAAGGTTTGAAAATAGATGATATCGTTTAAAGTCGGATTCCAAAGCATTGTAAATAGATCACTTTGTTCAAGTTGCGGATTCTTAAGGTTTAAAAATAGATTATATCGTTTAAAGTCGGATTCTAAAGCATTGTTAATAGATACTTTGTTCAAGTTGCACCGTCTAAAAGTTTGAAAATAGATGATATCGTTTCAAGTCGGATTCTAAAGCATTGTAAATAAATGACTTTGTTTAAGTTGCGGATTGTAAAGGTTTGAACCTAGATGATATCGTTTAAAGTCGGATTCTAAAGCCTTTTAAGTAGATGACTTTGTTCAAGTTGCGGATTCTTAAGGTTTGAAAATAGATTCTATCGTTTAAAGTCGGATTCAAAAGCATTGTAAATAGATGACTTTGTTCAAGTAGCGGAGGGTTAAGGTTTAAAAATAGATTATATCGTTGAAAGTCGGATTCTTAAGCATTGTAAATAGATGACTTTGTTCAAGTTGCGGATTTGTAAGGTTTGAAAATAGATTATATCGTTTAAAGTCGGATTCAAAAGCATTGTAAATAGATTACTTTGTTCAAGTTGCGGATTCTTTAGGTTTAAAATAGATGATATCGTTGAAAGTCGGATTCTAAAGTATTGTAAATAGATGACTTTGTTCAAGTGTCCGATTCTTAAGGTTTGAAAATAGATGATATCGTTCAAAGTCGGATTCTACAGCATTGTAAATAGATGACTTTGTTCAAGTTGCGGATTCTTAATGTTTGAAAATAGATGATATCGTTTACGGTCGGATTCTAAAGCATTGTAAATAGATGACTTTGGTCAAGTTGCGGATGCTTAATGTTTGAAAATAGATGATATCGTTTAAAGTCGGATGCTAACACATTGTAAGTAGATGACTTTGTTCAAGTTGCAGATTCTTAAGGTTTGAAAATAGATGATAATGTTTACAGTCGTCTTCTAAAGCATTTTAAATAGATGACTTTGGTCAAGTTGCGCATTCTCAAGGTTGGAAAATAGATGATATTGTTTATAGTCGGATTCTAAAGCATTGTAAGTAGATGACTTTATTACAGTTGCGGATTCTTAATGTTTGAAAATAGATGATAATGTTTAAAGTCGCATTCTAAAGCATTGTAAATAGATGACTTTGTTCAAGTTGCAGATTCTGAAGGTTTGAAAATAGATGATATCGTTTAAAGTCGGATTCTAAAGCATTGTAAATAGATGTCTTTGTTCAAGTTGCGGATTCTTAAGGTTTAAAAATAGATTATATCGTTTAAAGTCGGATTCTAAAGCATTGTTAATAGATACTTTGTTCAAGTGGCACCGTCTAAAGTTTTGAAAATAGATGATATCGTTTCAAGTCGGATTCTAAATCATTGTAAATAGATGACTTTGTTCAAGTTGGTGGATTCTTAGGGTTTTAAAATAGATCATATCGTTTAAAGTCGGATTCTAAAGCATTGTAAATAGATGACTTTGTTCAAGTTTCGGATTCTTAGGGTTTGAAAATATATGTTATCGTTTAAAGTTCGATTCTAAAGCATTGTAAATAGATGACTTTGTTTAAGTTGCTGATACTTAAGGATTCAAAATAGATAGTATCGTTTAAAGTCGGATTCTAAAGCATTGTAAATAGATGACTTTGTTCAAGTTGCGGATTCTTAACGTTTGAAAATAGATGATATCGTTCAAAGTCGAATTCTAAAGCATTGTAAATAGATGACTTTGTTCAAGTTGTATATTCTTAAGGTTTTAAAATAGATGATATCGTTTAAAGTCGGATCTAAAGCATTGTAAATAGATGACTTTGTTCAAGTTGTCGATTCTTAAGCGTTGAAAATAGATGATATTGTTTAAAGTCGGATTCTAAAGCATTGTAAATAGATGGTTTTCTTCAAGTTGCCGGTTCTTAAGGTTAGAGAATAGATGATATCGTTTAAAGTCGGATTTTAAAGCATTGTAAATAGATGACATTATTAAAGTTGCGGATTCTTAAGGTTTGAAAATCGATGATATCGGTTAAAGTCGGATTCTAAAGAATCGTAAATAGATCACTTTGTTCAAGTTGAGGATCTTCAAGGTTTGAAAATAGATTATATTGTTTAAAGTCGGATTCTAAAGCATTGTAAATAGATGACATTGTTCAAGTTGCCGATTTTTAAGGTTTGAAAATAGATTATATCGTTTGAAGTCGCATTCTAAAGCATTGTAAATAGATGACATTCTGCAAGTTTCGGATTTTTAAAGTTTCAAAATAGATGATATCGTTTAAAGTCGGATTACAAATCATTGTAAATAGATATTTTGTTCAAGGTGTTGGTTCTTAAGGTTAGAGAATAGATGATATCGTTTAAAGTCGGATTCTAAAGCATTGTAAATACATGACTTTGTTCAAGTTGCGGATTCTTAAGGTTTAGACCTAGATAGTATCGTTTACAGTCGGATTCCAAAGCATTGTAAATAGATGACTTTGTTCAAGTTGCAGATTCTTAAGGTTTGAAAATAGATGCTAATGTTTACAGTCGTCTTAGAAGACGACTGTAAGCATTGTAAATAGATGACTTTGGTCAAGTTGCGCATTCTCAAGGTTGGAAAATAGATGATATTGTTTATAGTCGGATTCTAAAGCATTGTAAGTAGATGACTTTATTACAGTTGCGAATTCTTAAGCTTTGAAAATAGATGATAATGTTTAAAGTCGCATTCTAAAGCATTGTAAATAGATGACTTTGTTCAAGTTGCCGATTCTTAAGGTTTGAAAATAGATGATATCGTTTTAAGTCGGATTCTAAAGCATTGTAAATAGATGATTGTGTTCAAGTTGCGGATTCTTAAGGTTTGAAAATAGATGATATCGTTTAAAGTCGGATTCTAAAGCATTGTAAATAGATGACTTTGTTCAAGTTGCGGATTCTTAAGGTGTGAAAATAGATGTTATCGTTTAAAGTCGGATTCTAAAGCATTGTAAATAGATGACTTAGTTCAAGTTGCCGATTCTTAAGGTTTGAAAATAGATGATATCGTTTAAAGTCGGATTCTAAAGCATTGTAAATAGATGACTTTGTTCAAGTCGCAAGTTGTTAAGTTTTAAAAGTAGATGATATCGTTTAATGTCGGATGCTGATGCATTGTAAATAGATGACTTCGTTTAAGTTGCGGATTCTTAATGTTTGAAAATAGTATGTATCGTTTAAAGTAACATTCTAAAGCATTGTAAATAGATGACTTTGTTCAAGTTCCGCATTCTTAGGGTTTTAAAATAGATGATATCGTTTAAAGTCGGATTCTAAAGCATTGTAAATAGATGACTTTGTTCAAGTTGCGGATTCTTAAGGTTCGAAAATAGATGATATCGTTTTAAGTCGGATTCCAAAGCATTGTAAATAGATGACTTTGTTCTAGTTGCGGATTCTTAAGGTTTGAAAATAGATGATATCGTTTAAAGTGGGATTCTAAAGCATTGTAAATAGATGACTTTGTTCAAGTTGCGGATTCTTAAGGTGTCAAAATAGATTATATCGTTTAAAGTCGGATTCTAAAGCATTGTAAATAGATGACTTTGTTCAAGTGGCGGACTCCTAAGGTTTGAATATAGATGATATCGTTTAAAGTCGGATTCTAAAGCATTGTAAATTGATTACTTTGTTCAAGTTGCGGATTCTTAGGTTTTGAAAATAGATGATATCGTTTAAAGTCGGATCCTAAAGCATTGTAAATAGATGTCTTTGTCTAAGTTGCGGATTCTTAAAGTTTAAAAATAGATTATATCGTTTACAGTCGGATTCTAAAGCATTGTAAATAGATACTTTGTTAAAGTTGCACCGTCTAAAGGTTTGAAAATAGATGATATCGTTTCAAGTCGGATTCTAAAGCATTGTAAATAGATGACTTTGTTCAAGTTGCCGATTCTCCCGGTTTGAAAATAGATGATATCGTTGAAAGTCGGATTCTAAAGCATTGTAAATAGACGACTTTGTTCAAGTGTCCGATTCTTAAGGTTTGAAAATAGATGATATCGTTCAAAGTCGGATTCTAAAGCATTGTAAATAGATGACTTTGGTCAAGTTGCGGATTCTTAATGTTTGAAAATAGATGATATCGTTTAAAGTCGGATGCTAAAGCATTGTAAGTTGATGACTTATTACAGTTGCGGATTCTTAAGGTTTGAAAATAGATGGTAATGTTTAAAGTCGCATTCTAAAGCATTGTAAATAGATGACTTTGTGCAAATTGCGGATTCTTAATGTTTGAAAATAGATGATATCGTTTAAAGACGGATTCTAAAGCATTGTAAGTAGATGACTTTATTACAGTTGCGGTTTCTTAAGGTTTTAAAAAAGATGATAATGTTTAAAGTCGCATTCTAAAGCTTTGAAAATAGATGACTTTGTTCAAGTTGCCGATTCTCAAGGTTTGACAATAGATGATATTGTGTATAGTCGGATTCTAAAGCATTGTAAGTAGATGACTTTATTACAGTTGCGGATTCTTAAGCTTTGAAAATAGATGATAATGTTTAAAGTCGCATTCTAAAGCATTGTAAATTGATGACTTTGTTCAAATTGCAGATTCTTAAGGTTTGAAAATAGATGATATCGTTCAAAGTCGAATTCTAAAGCATTGTAAATAGATGACTTTGTTCAAGTTGCAGATTCTTAAGGTTTGAAAATAGATGATATCGTTTAAAGTCGGATCTAAAGCATTGTAAATAGATGACTTTGTTCAAGTTGTCGATTCTTAAGCGTTGAAAATAGATGATATTGTTTAAAGTCAGGTTCACAAGCATTGTAAATAGATGGTTTTCTTCAAGTTGCCGGTTCTTAAGGTTAGAGAATAGATGATATCGTTTAAAGTCGGATTTTAAAGCATTGTAAATAGATGACATTATTCAAGTTGCGGATTCTTAAGGTTTGAAAATCGATGATATCGGTTAAAGTCGGATTCTAAAGCATCGTAAATAGATCACTTTGTTCAAGTTGAGGATCTTCAAAGTTTGAAAATAGATGATATTGTTTAAAGTCGGATTCTAAAGCATTGTAAATAGATGACATTGTTCAAGTTGCCGATTTTTAAGGTTTGAAAATAGATTATATCGTTTGAAGTCGCATTCTAAAGAATTGTAAATATATGACATTCTGCAAGTTTCGGATTCTTAAAGTTTCAAAATAGATGATATCGTTTAAAGTCAGATAACAAATCATTGTAAATAGATGGTTTTGTTCAAGTTTCCGGTTCTTAAGGTTGGAGAATAGATGATATCGTTTAAAGTCGGATTCTAAAGCATTGTAAATACATGACTTTGTTCAAGTTGCGGATTCTTAAGGTTTAGACCTAGAGAGTATCGTTTAAAGTCGGATTCCAAAGCATTGTAAATAGATGATTTTGGTCAAGTTGCAGATTCTTAAGGTTTTAAAATAGATGATAATGTTTACAGTCGTCTTCTAAAGCATTGTAAATAGATGACTTTGGTCAAGTTGCGCATTCTCAAGGTTGGAAAATAGATGATATTGTTTATAGTCGGATTCTAAAGCATTGTAAATAGATGACTTTATTACAGTTGCGGATTCTTAAGCTTTGAATATAGATGATAATGTTTAAAGTCGCATTCTAAAGCATTGTAAATAGATGACTTTGTTCAAGTTGCAGATTCTGAAGGTTTGAAAATAGTATGTATCGTTTAAAGTAACATTCTAAAGCAATGTAAATAGATGACTTTGTTCAAGTTGCGGATTCTTAAGGTTTGAAAATAGATGATATCCTTTAAAGTCGGATTCTAAAGCATTGTAAATAGATGACTTTGTTCAAGTTGCGGATTCTTAAGGTGTGAAAATAGATGTTATCGTTTAAAGTCGGATTCTAAAGCATTGTAAATAGATGACTTTGTTCAAGTTGCGGATTCTTAAGGTGTGAAAATAGATGTTATCGTTTAAAGTCGGATTCTAAAGCATTGTAAATAGATGACTTTGTTCAAGTTGCTAATTCTTAAGGTTTTAAAATAGATGATATCGTTTAAAGTCGGATCTAAAGCATTGTAAATAGATGACTTTGTTCAAGTTGTAGATTCTTAAGCGTTGTAAATAGATGATATTGTTTAAAGTCGGATTCTAAAGCATTGTAAATAGATGGTTTTCTTCAAGTTACCGGTTCTTAAGGTTAGAGAATAGATGATATCGTTTAAAGTCGGATTTTAAAGCATTGTAAATAGATGACATTATTCAAGTTGCGGATTCTTAAGCTTTGAAAATCGATAATATCGGTTAAAGTCGGATTCTAAAGCATGGTAAATAGATCACTTTGTTCAAGTTGAGGATCTTCAAGGTTTGAAAATAGATGATATTGTTTAAAGTCGGATTCTAAAGCATTGTAAATAGATGACTGTGTTCAAGTTGCGGATTCTAAAGCTTTGAAATTAGATGATATTGTTTAAAGTCGGATTCTAAAGCATTGTAAATAGATGACTTTGTTCAAGTTGCCGATTCTTAAAGTTTGAAAATAGATTATAATGTTTAAAGTCGGATGCTAAAGCATTGTAAATAGACGATTTTGTGCAAGTTGCAGTTTCTTAAAGTTTCAAAATAGATGATATCGTTTAAAGTCGGATTCTAAAGCATTGTAAATAGATGACTTTGTTCAAGTTGCGGATTCTTAAGGTTGAAAATAGAGGATATCGTTTAAAATCGGATTCTAAACCTTTGTAAATATGTGACTCTGTTCAAGTTGCGGATTCTTAAGGTTTAAAAATAGATGATATCGTTTAAAGTATGATTCTGAAGCATTGTAAGTAGATAAATTTGTTCAAGTTGCGGATTCTTAAGGAAAAAAAAAAGATGATATAGTTGAAAGTCGGATTCTAAAGCATTGTAAATAGATGACTTTGTTCAAGTTGCTGATTCTTAAGGATTCAAAATAGATAGTATCGTTAACAGTCGGATTCTAAAGCATTGTAAATAGATGACTTTGTTCAAGTTGCGGATTCTTAAGGTTTGAAAATAGATGATATCGTTTAAAGTCGGATTCTAAAGCATTGTAAATAGATGACTTTGGTCAAGTTGCGGATACTTCAGGTTTAAAAATAGATGATATCGTGGAATGTCGGATTCTAAAGCATTGTAAATAGATGACATTGTTCAAGTTGCAGATACTTAATGTTTGAAAATAGATGATATTGTTTAAAGTCGGATTCTAAAGCATTGTAAATAGATGACTTGTTAGAAGTTTCTGATTCTCAAGGTTCGAAAATAGATGATATCGTTTGAAGTCGGATTCTAAAGCATTGTAAATAGATCACTTTGTTCAAGTTGCAGATGTTTTAGGTTTGAAAATAGATGATATCGTTTAAAGTCGCATTCCAAAGCATTGTAAATAGATGACTTTGTTCAAGTTGCCGATTCTTAAGGTTTGAAAATAGATGATATTGTTTAACGTCGGATTCTAAAAGATTGTAAATAGATGCCTTGTTCAAGTGCCGGATTCTAAACGGTTGAAAATAGATGATAATGTTTAAAGTCAGATTCTAAAGTATTGAAAATAGATGACTTTATTCAATTTGCGTATTCTTAAGGTTTTAAAATAGATGATATCGTTTAAAGTCGGATTCTAAAGCATTGTAAATAGATGACCTTGTTCAAGTTGCGGATTCTTAAGGTTTGTAAATCGATGATATCGTTAAAAGTCGGATTCTTAAGCATTGTAAATAGATGACTTTGTTCAAGTGTCCGATTCTTAAGGTTTGAAAATAGAGGATATCGTTCAAAGTCGGATTCTAAAGCATTGTAAATAGATGACTTTGTTACAGTTGCGGACTCTGAAGGTTTGAAAATAGAGGATATCGTTTAAAGTCGGATTCTAAAGCATTGTAAATATATGACTTTGTTCAAGTTGCCGATTCTTAAGGTTTGAAAATAGATGATATTGTTTAAAGTCGGATTCTAAACGATCGTAAATAGATGACTTTGTCTAAGTTTCGGATTCTTAAGGTTTGAAAATAGAAGATCATGTTTAAAGTAGGATTCAAAAGCATTGTAAATAGATGACTTTGTTCAAGTTGCGGATTCTTAAAGTTTGAAAATAGATGATATCGTTGATAGTGTGATTCTAAAGCATTGTAAATAGATGACTTTGTTCAAGTTGCGGATTCTTAAGGTTTGAAAATCTATGATATCGTTTAAAGTCGGATTCTAAAGCATTTTAAATAGATGACTTTGTGCAATTAACGGATTCTTAAGGTTTAAAAATAGATGATATCGTTTAAAGTCGGATTCTAAAGCATTGTAAATAGATGACTTTGTTCAACTTGCGAGTTCTTAAGGTTTAAAACTAGATGATATCGTTTTCTGTCGGATACTAATACATTGTAAATAGATTACTAAGTGCAAGTTACGTATTCTTAAGGTTTAGAAAATAGATGATATCGTTTAAAGTCGGATTATAAAGCCTTGTAATTAGATGACTTTGTTCAAGTTGCGGATTTTTTCAGTTTGAAAATAGATGATATCGTTTAAAGACGGATTCTAAAGCATTGTAAATAGATGACCTTGTTCAAATTGCCGATTCTTCAGCTTTGAAAATAGATTATATCGTTTAAAGTCGGATTCCAAAGCATAGTAAATAGATAACTTTGTTCAAGTTGCGGATTCTTAAGGTTTGAAAATAGATGATATCGATTAAGTCGGATTCTAAAGCATTGTAAATAGATGATATCTTCAAGTTGCCGATTCTTAAGCTTTGAAAATAGATGATATCGTTTAAAGTCGGATTCTGAAGCACTGTCAATGGATGACTTTGTTCAAGTTGCCGATTCTTAATGTTCGAAAATAGATGATATTGTTTAAAGTTTGATTCTAAAGCATTTTAAATAGATGACTTGTTCAAGTTGTGGATTCTTAAGCTTAGAAAATAGATGATATCGTTTAAAGTCGAATTCTAAAGCACTGTAAATAGATGACTTTGTTCAAGTTGCCCAATCTTAAGGTTCAGAAATAGATGATATCGTTTAAAGTCGGATTCTAAAGCATTGTAAATAGATGACTTTGTTCAAGTTGCTAGTTCTTAAGGTTTGAAACTAGGTGATACTGTGTAATGTAGGATACTAAAACATTGTAAATAGATGACTTTGTTCATTTTGAGGATTCTCAAGGTTTAAAAATAGATGATATCGTTGAAAGTGTGATTCTAAAGCACTATAAATTAATGACTTTGTTCAAGTTGCTTATTCTTAAGGTTCGAAAATAGATGATATCGTTGAAAGTCGGATTCTAAAGCATTGTAAATAGATGACTTTGTTCAAGTTGCGGATTCTGAAGGATTGAAAATAGAAGGTAAGTGTTAAAGTAGGATTCAAAAGCATTGTAAATAGATGACTTTGTTCAAGTTGCGGATTCTTAAGGTTTGAAAATAGATGATATCGTTTAAAGTCGGATTCTAAAGCATTGTAAATAGATTACTTGTTCAAGTTGCCGATTCTTAAGCTTTGAAAATAGATGATATCGTTTGAAGTCGGATTCTAAAGCATTGTATATAGACGACTTTGTTCAAGTTACGTATTCTTAAGGTTCGAAAATAGATGATACCGTTAAAGTCGGATTCTAAAGCATTGTACATAGATGACTTTGTTCAAGTTGCGGATTTTTTAGGTTTGAAAATAGATGATATCGTTTAAAGTCGGATTCTAAAGCACTGTAAATAGATGACTTTGTTCAAGTTGCGGATTCTTAAGGTTTGAAAATAGATGATATTGTTTAAAGTCGGATTCTAAAAGATTGTAAATAGATGACTTTGTTCAAGTTCCGGATTCTTAAGGGTTGAAAATAGATGATAATGTTTAAAGTCCCATTCTAAAGCATTGAAAATAGATGACTTTGTTCAAGTTGCGGATTCTTAAGGTTTATAAATCGATATCGTTAAAAGTCGGATTCTTAAGCATTGTAAATAGATGACTTTGTTCAAGTTGCGGATTCTTAAGGTTTAAAAATAGATAATATCTGTCAAAGTCGGATTCAAAAGCATTGTAAATAGATGACTTTGTTCAAGTTGCGGATGCTTAAGGGTTGAAAATAGATGATTATGTTTAAAGTCGGATTCTAAAGCATTGTAAATAGATGACTTTGTTCAAGTTGCATATTCTTAAGGTTTGAAAATAGATGATATCGTTTAAAGTGTGATTCTAAAGCATTGTAAATAGATGACTTGTTTACGTTACGGATTCTTAACGTTTGAAAATCGATGATATCGTTTAAACTCGGATTCTAAAGCATTGTAAATAGATGACTTTGTTCAAGTCGCGGAAACTAAATGTTTGAAAATAGATGATATCGTTTAAAGTAAGATTCTACAGCACTGTAAATATATAACTTTGTTCAAGTTGCCGATTCTTAAGGTTCGAAAATAGATGATATCGTTTGAAATCGGATTCTAAAGCATTGTAAAAAGATGACTTTGTTCAAGTTACGTATTCTTAAGGTTTTAAAATAGATAATATCATTTAAAGTCTGATTCTAAAGCATTGTAAATAGATGACTTTGTTCAAGTGGCGGATTTTTTAGGTTTGAAAATAGATGATATCGCTTAAAGTCGGATTCCAAAGCATTTTAAATAGATGACTTTGTTCAAGTTGCGGATTCTTTAGGTTTGAAAATAGATGATATCGTTTAAAGTCTGATTCTAAAGAATTGTAAATAGATGATTTTGTTCAAGTTGCCGATTCTTAAGGTTTGAAAATAGAAAATAATGTTTAAAGTAGGATTCAAAAGCATTGTAAATAGATGACTTTGTTCAAGTGGTGGATTCTTAAGGTTTGAAAATAGATGATATCGTTGAAAGTGTGATTCTAAAGCATTGTAAATAGATGACTTTGTTCAAGTTGCGGATACTTAAGGTGAAAAAATCGATGATATCGTTTAAAGTCGGATTCTAAAGCATTGTAAATAGATGACTTTGTTAGAGTTGCCGATTCTTAAGCTTTGCAAATAGATGATATCGTTTAAAGTCGGATTACAAAGCATTGTAAATAGACGACTTTGTTCAAGTTGCGGATTCTTAAGATTTGAAAATAGATGATATCGTTTAATGTCGGATACTAAAGCATTGTAAATAGATTACTAAGTTCAAGTTATGTATTCTTAAGGTTTGAAAATAGATGATATCGTTTAAAGTCGGATTATAAAGCATTTTAAATAGATGACTTTGTTTAAGTTGCGGATTTTTTAGGTTTGAAAATAGATGATATCGTTTAAAGTCGGATTCTAAAGCATTGTAAATAGATGATATTGTTCAAGTAGCCGATTCTTAAGGTTTGAAAATAGATGATATTGTTTAAATACGGATTCTAAACGATTGTAAATAGATGACTTTGTTCAAGTTGCGGATTCTTAAGGGTTGAAAATAGATGATAATGTTTAAAGTCAGATTCTAAAGCATTGTAAATAGATAACTGTGTTCAAGTTGCATATTCTTAAGGTTTGAAAATAGATGATATCGTTTAAAGTGTGATTCTAAAGCATTGTAAATAGATGACTTGTTAGAAGTTTCTGATTCTCAAGGTTTTAAAATAGATGATATCGTTTGAAGTCGGATTCTAAAGCATTGTAAATAGATCACTTTGTTCAAGTTGCAGATGTTTTAGGTTTGAAAATAGATGATATCGTTTAAAGTCGCATTCCAAAGCATTGTAAATAGATGACTTTGTTCAAGTTGCGGATTCGTTAGGTTTGAAAATAGATGATATCGGTTAAAGTCGGATTCTTAAGCATTGTAAATAGATGCCTTGTTCAAGTTGCGGACTCTGAAGGTTTGAAAATAGATGATATCGTTTAAAGTCGGATTCTAAAGCATTGTAAATAGATGACTTTGTTCAAGTTGCCGATTCTTAAGGTTTGAAAATAGATGATATTGTTTAACGTCGGATTCTAAAAGATTGTAAATAGATGCCTTGTTCAAGTGCCGGATTCTAAACGGTTGAAAATAGATGATAATGTTTAAAGTCAGATTCTAAAGTATTGAAAATAGATGACTTTATTCAATTTGCGTATTCTTAAGGTTTTAAAATAGATGATATCGTTTAAAGTCGGATTCTAAAGCATTGTAAATAGATGACCTTGTTCAAGTTGCGGATTCTTAAGGTTTGTAAATCGATGATATCGTTAAAAGTCGGATTCTTAAGCATTGTAAATAGATGACTTTGTTCAAGTGTCCGATTCTTAAGGTTTGAAAATAGAGGATATCGTTCAAAGTCGGATTCTAAAGCATTGTAAATAGATGACTTTGTTACAGTTGCGGACTCTGAAGGTTTGAAAATAGAGGATATCGTTTAAAGTCGGATTCTAAAGCATTGTAAATATATGACTTTGTTCAAGTTGCCGATTCTTAAGGTTTGAAAATAGATGATATTGTTTAAAGTCGGATTCTAAATGATCGTAAATAGATGACTTTGTCTAAGTTTCGGATTCTTAAGGTTTGAAAATAGAAGATCATGTTTAAAGTAGGATTCAAAAGCATTGTAAATAGATGACTTTGTTCAAGTTGCGGATTCTTAAAGTTTGAAAATAGATGATATCGTTGATAGTGTGATTCTAAAGCATTGTAAATAGATGACTTTGTTCAAGTTGCGGATTCTTAAGGTTTGAAAATCTATGATATCGTTTAAAGTCGGATTCTAAAGCATTGTAAATAGATGACTTTGTTCAAGTTGCGAGTTCTTAAGGTTTAAAACTAGATGATATCGTTTTCTGTCGGATACTAATACATTGTAAATAGATTACTAAGTGCAAGTTACGTATTCTTAAGGTTTAGAAAATAGATGATATCGTTTAAAGTCGGATTATAAAGCCTTGTAATTAGATGACTTTGTTCAAGTTGCGGATTTTTTCAGTTTGAAAATAGATGATATCGTTTAAAGACGGATTCTAAAGCATTGTAAATAGATGACCTTGTTCAAATTGCCGATTCTTCAGCTTTGAAAATAGATTATATCGTTTAAAGTCGGATTCCAAAGCATTGTAAATAGATAACTTTGTTCAAGTTGCGGATTCTTAAGGTTTGAAAATAGATGATATCGGTTAAGTCGGATTCTAAAGCATTGTAAATAGATGATATGTTCAAGTTGCCGATTCTTAAGCTTTGAAAATAGATGATATCGTTTAAAGTCGGATTCTGAAGCACTGTCAATGGATGACTTTGTTCAAGTTGCCGATTCTTAATGTTCGAAAATAGATGATATTGTTTAAAGTTTGATTCTAAAGCATTTTAAATAGATGACTTGTTCAAGTTGTGGATTCTTAAGCTTAGAAAATAGATGATATCGTTTAAAGTCGAATTCTAAAGCACTGTAAATAGATGACTTTGTTCAAGTTGCCCAATCTTAAGGTTCAGAAATAGATGATATCGTTTAAAGTCGGATTCTAAAGCATTGTAAATAGATGACTTTGTTCAAGTTGCTAGTTCTCAAGGTTTGAAACTAGGTGATACTGTGTAATGTAGGATACTAAAACATTGTAAATAGATGACTTTGTTCATTTTGAGGATTCTCAAGGTTTAAAAATAGATGATATCGTTGAAAGTGTGATTCTAAAGCACTATAAATTAATGACTTTGTTCAAGTTGCTTATTCTTAAGGTTCGAAAATAGATGATATCGTTGAAAGTCGGATTCTAAAGCATTGTAAATAGATGACTTTGTTCAAGTTGCGGATTCTGAAGGATTGAAAATAGAAGGTAAGTGTTAAAGTAGGATTCAAAAGCATTGTAAATAGATGACTTTGTTCAAGTTGCGGATTCTTAAGGTTTGAAAATAGATGATATCGTTTAAAGTCGGATTCTAAAGCATTGTAAATAGATCACTTGTTCAAGTTGCCGATTCTTAAGCTTTGAAAATAGATGATATCGTTTGAAGTCGGATTCTAAAGCATTGTATATAGACGACTTTGTTCAAGTTACGTATTCTTAAGGTTCGAAAATAGATGATACCGTTAAAGTCGGATTCTAAAGCATTGTAAATAGATGACTTTGTTCAAGTTGCGGATTTTTTAGGTTTGAAAATAGATGATATCGTTTAAAGTCGGATTCTAAAGCACTGTAAATAGATGACTTTGTTCAAGTTGCGGATTCTTAAGGTTTGAAAATAGATGATATTGTTTAAAGTCGGATTCTAAAAGATTGTAAATAGATGACTTTGTTCAAGTTCCGGATTCTTAAGGGTTGAAAATAGATGATAATGTTTAAAGTCCCATTGTAAAGCATTGAAAATAGATGACTTTGTTCAAGTTGCGGATTCTTAAGTTTTTAAAATAGATGATATCGTTTAAAGTCGGATTATAAAGCATTGTAAATAGATGATCTTGTTCAAGTTGCGGATTCTTAAGGTTTGTAAATCGATATCGTTAAAAGTCGGATTCTTAAGCATTGTAAATAGATGACTTTGTTCAAGTTGCGGATTCTTGAGGTTTAAAAATAGATGATATCGGTCAAAGTCGGATTCAAAAGCATTGTAAATAGATGACTTTGTTCAAGTTGCGGATGCTTAAGGGTTGAAAATAGATGATTATGTTTAAAGTCGGATTCTAAAGCATTGTAAATAGATGACTTTGTTCAAGTTGCATATTCTTAAGGTTTGAAAATAGATGATATCGTTTAAAGTGTGATTCTAAAGCATTGTAAATAGATGACTTCTTTACGTTACGGATTCTTAACGTTTGAAAATCGATGATATCGTTTAAAGTCGGATTCTAAAGCATTGTAAATAGATTACTTTGTTCAAGTCGCGGAAACTAAATGTTTGAAAATAGATGATATCGTTTAAAGTAAGATTCTACAGCACTGTAAATAGATAACTTTGTTCAAGTTGCCGATTCTTAAGGTTCGAAAATAGATGATATCGTTTGAAATCGGATTCTAAAGCATTGTAAAAAGATGACTTTGTTCAAGTTACGTATTCTTAAGGTTTTAAAATAGATAATATCATTTAAAGTCGGATTCTAAAGCATTGTAAATAGATGACTTTGTTCAGGTTGCGGGTTTTTTAGGTTTGAAAATAGATGATATCGCTTAAAGTCGGATTCCAAAGCATTTTAAATAGATGACTTTGTTCAAGTTGCGGATTCTTTAGGTTTGAAAATAGATGATATCGTTTAAAGTCGGATTCTAAAGAATTGTAAATAGATGATTTTGTTCAAGTTGCCGATTCTTAAGGTTTGAAAATAGAAAATAATGTTTAAAGTAGGATTCAAAAGCATTGTAAATAGATGACTTTGTTCAAGTGGTGGATTCTTAAGGTTTGAAAATAGATGATATCGTTGAAAGTGTGATTCTAAAGCATTGTAAATAGATGACTTTGTTCAAGTTGCGGATACTTAAGGTTTGAAAATCGATGATATCGTTTAAAGTCGGATTCTAAAGCATTGTAAATAGATGACTTTGTTCAAGTTGCCGATTCTTAAGCTTTGCAAATAGATGATATCGTTTAAAGTCGGATTACAAAGCATTGTAAATAGACGACTTTGTTCAAGTTGCGGATTCTTAAGATTTGAAAATAGATGATATCGTTTAATGTCGGATACTAAAGCATTGTAAATAGATTACTAAGTTCAAGTTATGTATTCTTAAGGTTTGAAAATAGATGATATCGTTTAAAGTCGGATTATAAAGCATTGTAAATAGATGACTTTGTTTAAGTTGCCGATTCTTAAGGTTTGAAAATAGATGATATTGTTTAACGTCGGATTCTAAAAGATTGTAAATAGATGCCTTGTTCAAGTGCCGGATTCTAAACGGTTGAAAATAGATGATAATGTTTAAAGTCAGATTCTAAAGTATTGAAAATAGATGACTTTATTCAATTTGCGGATTCTTAAGGTTTTAAAATAGATGATATCGTTTAAAGTCGGATTCTAAAGCATTGTAAATAGATGACCTTGTTCAAGTTGCGGATTCTTAAGGTTTGTAAATCGATGATATCGTTAAAAGTCGGATTCTTAAGCATTGTAAATAGATGACTTTGTTCAAGTGTCCGATTCTTAAGGTTTGAAAATAGAGGATATCGTTCAAAGTCGGATTCTAAAGCATTGTAAATAGATGACTTTGTTACAGTTGCGGACTCTGAAGGTTTGAAAATAGAGGATATCGTTTAAAGTCGGATTCTAAAGCATTGTAAATATATGACTTTGTTCAAGTTGCCGATTCTTAAGGTTTGAAAATAGATGATATTGTTTAAAGTCGGATTCTAAATGATCGTAAATAGATGACTTTGTCTAAGTTTCGGATTCTTAAGGTTTGAAAATAGAAGATCATGTTTAAAGTAGGATTCAAAAGCATTGTAAATAGATGACTTTGTTCAAGTTGCGGATTCTTAAAGTTTGAAAATAGATGATATCGTTGATAGTGTGATTCTAAAGCATTGTAAATAGATGACTTTGTTCAAGTTGCGGATTCTTAAGGTTTGAAAATCGATGATATCGTTTAAAGTCGGATTCTAAAGCATTGTAAATAGATGACTTTGTTCAAGTTGCCGATTCTTAAGCTTTGAAAATAGATGATATCGTTTAAAGTCGGATTCCAAAGCATTTTAAATAGATGACTTTGTGCAAGTAACGGATTCTTAAGGTTTAAAAATAGATGATATCGTTTAAAGTCGGATTCTAAAGCATTGTAAATAGATGACTTTGTTCAAGTTGCGAGTTCTTAAGGTTTAAAACTAGATGATATCGTTTTCTGTCGGATACTAATACATTGTAAATAGATTACTAAGTGCAAGTTACGTATTCTTAAGGTTTAGAAAATAGATGATATCGTTTAAAGTCGGATTATAAAGCCTTGTAAATAGATGACTTTGTTCAAGTTGCCGATTCTTAAGGTTTGTAAAATATATGATATTGTTTAAATTCGGATTCTAAAGGATTGTAAATAGAGGACTTTGTTCAAGTGGCAGATGCTTAAGGGTTCAAAATAGATGATAATGTTTGAAATCGGATTCATAAGCATTGTAAATAGATGACTTTGTTCAAGTTACGTATTCTTAAGGTTTGAAAATAGATGATATCATTTAAAGTAAGATTCTAAAGCATTGTAAATAGATGACTTTGTTCAAGTTGCGGATTGTTTAGGTTTGAAAATAGATGATATCGCTTAAAGTCGGATTCCAAAGCATTGTAAATAGATGACTTTGTTGAAGTTGCGGATTCTTTAGTTTGTAAAATAGATTATACCGGTTAAAGTCGGATTCTAAAGCATTGTAAATAGATGACTTTGTTCAAGTGGCGGACTAAAATAGATGATATTGTTACAAGTACGATTCTAAAGCATTGTAAGTAGATGACTTTATTACAGTTGCGGATTCTTTAGGTTTAAAAATAGATAATAATGTTTAAAGTCGCATTCTTAAGCATTGTGAATAGATAGCCTTGTTCCAGTTTCGGATTCTTTAGGTTTGAAAATAGATGATATCGTTTAAAGCCGGATTCTAAAGCATTGTAAGTAGATGACTTTGTTCAAGTTGCCGATTCTTAAAGTTTGAAAATATATTATATCGTTTAAAATCGGATTCCAAATCATTGTAAATAGATGACTTTGTTCAAGTTGCGGATTCTTAAGATTTAAAAATAGATGATATCGTTTAAAGTCGGATTCTAAAGCATTGTAAATAGATGACTTTGTTCAAGTTGCGGACTCTTATTGTTTGAAAATAGATGATATCGTTTCAAGTCGGATTCTGTAGCATTGTAAATAGATGACTTTGTTCAAGTTGAGGAGGCTCAAGGTTAGAAAATAGATGATATTGGATAAAGTCGGATTCTTAAGCATTGTAAGTACATTACTTTATTACAGTTGCGGATTCTTAAGGGTTGAAAATAGATAGTAATGTTTACAGTCGCATTCTAAAGCATTGTAAATAGATGACTTCGTTCAAGTTGTGCATTCTTGAGGTTTGTGAATAGATGATATCGTTTAAAGTCGGATTCTAAAGAACTTTAAATAGATGACTTTGTTCAAGTTGCGGATTCTTAAGGTTTTTGAATAGATGATATCAATAAATGTCGGATTCTAAAGCATTGTAAATAGATGACTTTGTTCAAGTTCCAGACTCGGAAGGTTTAAAAATAGATGATATCGTTTAAAGTCGGATTTTAAAGCATTGTACATAGATGACTGTGTTCAAGTGGCTGATTCTTATGGTTTGAAAATTGATGATATCGGTCAAAGTCGGATTCTAAAGCATTGTAAATAGATGACTTTGTTCAAGTTGCGGATTCTTAATGTTTTAAATAGATGATATAGTTTTAAGTCGGATTCTAAAGCATTGTAAATAGATGACTTTGTTACAGTTGCGGATTCTTAAGGTTTAAATATAGATAATATCGGTTAAAGTCGGATTCTAAAGCATTGTAAATAGATGTCTTTGTTCAATGTTCGGATTCTGAATGTTTAAAAATAGATTATATCGTTGAAAGTGTGATTCTAAAGCATTATTAATAGATACTTTGTTCAAGTTGCACCGTCTAAAGTTTTGAAAATAGATGATATCGTTTCAAGTCGGATTCTAAAGCATTGTAAATAGATGACTTTGTTAAAGTTGCGGATTCTAAAGGTTTTAACCTAGATGATATCGTTTAAAGTCGGATTCTAAAGCCTTTTAAATAGATGACTTTGTTCTAGTTGCGGATTCTTAAGGTTTGAAAATAGATTCAATCGTTTAAAGTCGGATTCAAAAGCATTGTAAATAGATTACTTTGTTCAAGTTGCGGAGGGTTAAGGTTTAAAAATAGATGATATCGTTGAAAGTCGGATTCAAAAGCATTGTAAATAGATGACTTTGTTCAAGTTGCGGATTCTTAAGGTTTGAAAATCGATGATATCGTTTAAAGTCGGATTCTAAAGCATTGTAAATAGATGACTTTGTTCAAGTTGCCGATTCTTAAGCTTTGAAAATAGATGATATCGTTTAAAGTCGGATTCCAAAGCATTTTAAATAGATGACTTTGTGCAAGTAACGGATTCTTAAGGTTTAAAAATAGATGATATCGTTTAAAGTCGGATGTTAAAGCATTGTAAATAGATTACTTTGTTCAAGTTGCGAGTTCTTAAGGTTTAAAACTTGATGATATCGTTTTCTGTTAGATACTAATACATTGTAAATAGATTACTAAGTGCAAGTTACGTATTCTTAAGGTTTAGAAAATAGATGATATCGTTTAAAGTCGGATTATAAAGCCTTGTAAATAGATGACTTTGTTCAAGTTGCGGATTTTTTCAGTTTGAAAATAGATGATATCGTTTAAAGTCGGATTCTAAAGCATTGTAAATAGATGTCTTTGTTCAAGTTGCCGATTCTTAAGGTTTGTAAAATATATGATATTGTTCAAATTCGGATTCTAAAGGATTGTAAATAGAGGACTTTGTTCATGTTGCAGATGCTTAAGGGTTCAAAATAGATGATAATGTTTTAAGTCAGATTCTAAAGCATTGTAAATAGATGACTTTGTTCAAGTTGCCGATTCTTAAGGTTTGAAAATAGATGATATCGTTTAAAGTGTGATTCTAAAGCATTGTAAATAGATGACTTGTTTACGTTGCGGATTTTTAACGTTTGAAAATCGATGATATCGTTTAAAGTCGGATTCTAAAACATTGTAAATAGATGACTTTGTTCAAGTAACGGATACTTAATGTTTGAAAATAGATGATATCGTTTAAAGTCGGATTCTACAGCACTGTAAATAGATAACTTTGTTCAAGTTGCCGATTCTTAAGGTTCGAAAATAGATGATATTGTTTGAAATCGGATTCATAAGCATTGTAAATAGATGACTTTGTTCAAGTTACGTATTCTTAAGGTTTGAAAATAGATGATATCATTTAAAGTCGGATTCTAAAGCATTGTAAATAGATGACTTTGTTCAAGTTGCGGATTGTTTAGGTTTGAAAATATATGATATCGCTTAAAGTCGGATTCCAAAGCATTGTAAATAGATGACTTTGTTGAAGTTGCGGATTCTTTAGGTTGTAAAATAGATTATACCGGTTAAAGTCGGATTCTAAAGCATTGTAAATAGATGACTTTGTTCAAGTGGCGGACTAAAATACGTGATATTGTTACAAGTACGATTCTAAAGCATTGTAAGTAGATGACTGTATTACAGTTGCGGATTCTTTAGGTTTAAAAATAGATGATAATGTTTAAAGTCGCATTCTTAAGCATTGTAAATAGATAGCCTTGTTCCAGTTTCGGATTCTTAAGGTTTGAAAATAGATGATATCGTTTAAAGCCGGATTCTAAAGCATTGTAAGTAGATGACTTTGTTCAAGTTGCCGATTCTTAAAGTTTGAAAATATATTATATCGTTTAAAATCGGATTCCAAATCATTGTAAATAGATTACTTTGTTCAAGTTGCGGATTCTTAAGATTTAAAAATAGATGATATCGTTTAAAGTCGGATTAAAAAGCATTGTAAATAGATGACTTTGTTCAAGTTGCGGACTCTTATTGTTTGAAAATAGATTATATCGTTTCAAGTCGGATTCTATAGCATTGTAAATAGATGACTTTGTTCAAGTTGAGGTGGCTCAAGGTTAGAAAATCGATGATATTGGTTCAAGTCGGATTCTTAAGCATTGTAAGTACATTACTTTATTACAGTTGCGGATGCTTAAGGTTTGAAAAGAGATGGTAATGTTTACAGTCGCATTCTAAAGCATTGTAAATAGATGACTTCGTTCACGTTGTGCATTTTTGAGGTTTGTGAATAGATGATATCGTTTAAAGTCGGATTCAAAAGAACTTTAAATAGATGACTTTGTTCAAGTTGCGGATTCTTAAGGTTTTTAAATAGATGATATCAATTAAAGTCGGATTCTAAAGCATTGTAAATAGATGACTTTGTTCAAGTTGCAGACTCTGAAGGTTTAAAAATAGATGATATCGTTTAAAGTCGGATTTTAAAGCATTGTACATAGATGACTGTGTTCAAGTGGCTTGGTCTTATGGTTGGAAAATTGATGATATCGGTCAAAGTCGGATTCTAAAGCATTGTAAATAGATGACTTTGTTCAAGTTGCGGATTCTTAATGTTTTAAAATAGATGATATAGTTTTAAGTCGGATTCTTAAGCATTGTAAATAGATGACTTTGTTACAGTTGCGGATTCTTAAGGTTTAAATATAGATAATATCGGTTGAAGTCGGATTCTAAAGCATTGTAAATAGATGTCTTTGTTCAAGGTTCGGATTCTTTATGTTAAAAATTGATTATATCGTTTAAAGTCGGATTCTAAAGCATTATTAATAGATACTTTGTTCAAGTTGCACCGTCTAAAGGTTTGAAAATATATGATATCGTTTCAAGTCGGATTCTAAAGCATTGTAAATAGATGACTTTGTTAAAGTTGCGGATTCTAAAGGTTTTAACCTAGATGATATCATTGAAAGTCGGATTCTAAAGCCTTTTAAATAGATGACTTTGTTCAAGTTGCGGATTCTTAAGGTTTGAAAATAGATTCTATCGTTTAAAGTCGGATTCAAAAGCATTATAAATAGATTACTTTGTTCAAGTTGCGGAGGGTTAAGGTTTAAAAATAGATGATATCGTTGAAAGTCGGATTCAAAAGCATTGTAAATAGATGACTTTGTTCAAGTTGCGGATTCTTTAGGTTTAAAAATAGATGATATCGTTTACGGTCGGATTCTAAAGCATTGTAAATAAATGACTTTGGTCAAGTTGCGGATGCTTAATGTTTGAAAATAGATGATATCGTTTCAAGTCGGATACTAAAGCATTGTAAGTAGATGACTTTATTACAGTTGCGGATTCTTAAGGTTTGAAAATAGATGATAATGTTTAAAGTTGCATTCTAAAGCATTGTTAATGGATGACTTTGTTCAAATTGCGGATTCTTAAGGTTTGAAAATAGATGATATCGTTTAAAGTCGGAATCTAAAGCATTGTAAATAGATGACTTTGTTCAAGTTGCGGATTCTTAAGGTTTGAACCTAGATAGTATCGTTTAAAGTCGGATTCCAAAGCATTGTAAATAGATGACTTTGTTCAAGTTGCAGATTCTTAAGGTTTGAAAATAGATGATATTGTTTATAGTCGGATTCTAAAGCATTTTAAGTAGATGACTTTATTACAGTTGCGGATTTTTAAGCTTTGAAAATAGATGATAATGTTTAAAGTCGCATTCTAAAGCATTGTAAATAGATGACTTTGTTCAAGTTGCAGATTCTGAAGGTTTGAAAATAGATGATATCGTTTAAAGTCGGATTCTAAAGCATTGTAAATAAATGTCTTTGTTCAAGTTGCGGATTCTTAAGGTTTAAAAATAGATGATATCGTTTAAAGTCGGATTCTAAAGCATTGTTAATAGATACTTTGTTCACGTTGCACCGTCTAAAGTTTTGAAAATAGATGATATCGTTTCAAGTCGGATTCTAAATCATTGTAAATAGATGACTTTGTTCAAGTTGCCGATTCTCCAGGTTTGAAAATAGATGATATTGTTTAAAGTCGGATTCTAAAGCATTGTAAATAGATGACTTTGTTCAAGTTGGTGGATTCTTAGTGTTGGAAAATAGATGATATCGTTTGAAGTCGGATTCTAAAGCATTGTAAATAGATGACTTTGTTAAAGTTTCGGATCCTTAGGGTTTGAAAATAGATGTTATCGGTTAAAGTTCGATTCTAAAGCATTGTAAATAGATGACTTTGTTTAAGTTGCTGATACTTAATGATTCAAAATAGATAGTATCGTGGAATGTCGGATTCTAAAGCATTGTAAATAGATGACTTTGTTTAAGTTGCTGATACTTAAGGATTCAAAATAGATAGTATCGTTTAAAGTCGGATTCTAAAGCATTGTAAATAGATGACTTTGTTCAAGTTGCGGATTGTTAATGTTTTAAAATAGATGATATCGTTTAAAGTCGGATTCTAAAGCATTGTAAATAGATATTTTGGTCAAGTTGCGGAGTCTAAATGTTTGAAAGTAGATGATATCGTTTCAAGTCTGATTCTAAAGTATTGTAAATAGATGACTTTGTTGAAGTTGCGGATTCTCAAGGTTTGAAAATAGATGATATTGTTTATAGTCGGATTCTAAAGCATTGTAAGTAGATGACTTTATTACAGTTGCGGATTCTTAAGCTTTGAAAATAGATGATAATGTTTAAAGTCGCATTCTAAAGCATTGTAAATTGATGACTTTGTTCAAATTGCGGATTCTTAAGGTTTGAAAATATATGATATCGTTTAAAGTCGGATCCTAAAGCATTGTAAATAGATGTCTCTGTTCAAGTTGCGGATTGTTAAGGTTTAAAAATAGATTATATCGTTTACAGTCGGATTCTAAAGCATTGTAAATAGATACTTTGTTCAAGTTGCACCGTCTAAAGGTTTGAAAATAGATGATATCGTTTCAAGTCGGATTCTAAAGCATTGTAAATAGATGACTTTGTTCAAGTTGCCGATTCTCCCGGTTTGAAAATAGATGATATTGTTTCAAGTCAGATGCTAAAGCATTGTAAGTAGATGACTTTATTACAGTTGCGGATTCTTAAGGTTTGAAAATAGATGATAATGTTTAAAGTCGCATTCTAAAGCTTTGTAAATAGATGACTTTGTTCAAGTTGCGGATTCTTAAGGTTTGAAAATAGATTATATCGTTTAACGTCGGGTTAAAAGCATTGTAAATAGATGACTTTGTTCCAGTTGCGGATTCTTAAGGTTTAAAACTAGATGATATCGTTGAAAGTCGGATTCTAAAGCATTGTAAATAGATGACTTTGTTCAAGTGTTCGATTCTTAAGGTTTGAAAATAGAGGATATCGTTCAAAGTCGGATTCTAAAGCATTGTAAATAGATTACTTTTTCCAAGTTGCAGATTTTTAATGTTTGAAAATAGATTATATCGTTTACCGTCGGACTCTAAAGCATTGTAAATAGATGACTTTGGTCAAGTTGCGGATTCTTAATGTTTGAAAATAGATGATATCGTTTAAAGTCGGATGCTAAAGCATTGTAAGTAGATGACTTTATTACAGTTGCGGATTCTTAAGGTTTGAAAATAGATGATAATGTTTAAAGTCGCATTCTAAAGCTTTGTAAATAGATGACTTTGTTCAAGTTGCCGATTCTAACGGTTTGAAAATAGATGATAATGTTTAAAGTTGCATTCTAATGCATTGTAAATAGATGACTTTGTTCAAGTTGCGGATTCTAAAGGTTTGAACTTAGATGATATCGTTTAAAGTCGGATTCTAAAGCATTGTAAATAGATGACTTTGTTCAAGTTGCGGATTCTTAAGGTTTGAAAATAGATGATATCGTTTAAAGTCGGATTCTAAAGCATTGTAAATAGATGACTTTGGTCAAGTTGCGCATTCTCAAGGTTGGAAAATAGATGATATCGTTGAAAGTAAGATTCTAAAGCATTGTAAATAGATGACTTTGGTCAAGTTGCGGATACTTAAGGTTTAAAAATAGATGATATCGTGGAAAGTAGGATTCTAAAGCATTGTAAATAGATGACATTGTTAGAGTTGCGGATTCTTAATGTTTGAAAATAGATGATATCGTTTAAGTCGGATTCTAAAGCATTGTAAATAGATGACTTTGTTCAAGTTGCGGATACTTAATGTTTGAAAATAGATAATATTGTTTAAAGTCGGATTCTAAAGCATTGTAAAAAGATGACTTTGTTTAAGTTGCGGATTCTTAATGTTTGAAAATAGATGATATCGGTTAAAGTCGGATTCTAAAGCATTGTAAATAGATGACTTTCTTCAAGTCGCGAGTTGTTTAGGTTTAAAAGTAGATGATATCGTTTAATGTCGGATACTAAAGCATTGTAAATAGATGACTTTGTTTAAGTTGCGGATTCTTGATGTCTGAAAATAGATGATATCGTTTAAAGTCGGATTCTAAAGCATTGTAAATAGATGAATTTGTTTAAGTTGCGGATTCTTAATGTTTCAAAATAGATGATATCGTTTAAAGTTAGATTCTAAAGCATTGTAAATAGATGACTTTGTTCAAGTTGCGGATTCTTTAGGTTTACAAATCGATGATATCGTTTAAAGTCGGATTCTAAAGCATTGTAAATAGATGACTTTGTTCAAGTTGCGGATTCTTGATGTTTTAAAATAGATGATATCGTTTAAAGTCGGATTCTAAAGCATTGTAAATAGATGACTTTGTTCAAGTTGCAGATACTTAATGTTTGAAAATAGATGATATCGTTTAAAGTCGGATTCTAAAGCATTGTAATTAGATGACTTTGGTCCAGTTGCGGATTCTTTAGGTTTGAAAATAGATGATATCGTTTAAAGTCGGATTCTAAAGCATTGTAAGTAGATGACTTTGTTCAAGTTGCCGATTCTTAAAGTTTGAAAATATATTATATCGTTTAAAATCGGATTCCAAATCATTGTAAATAGATGACTTTGTTCAAGTTGCGGATTCTTAAGATTTAAAAATAGATGATATCGTTTAAAGTCGGATTCTAAAGCATTGTAAATAGATGACTTTGTTCAAGTTGCGGATACTTAAGGTTTGAAAATCGATGATATCGTTTAAAGTCGGATTCTAAAGCATTGTAAATAGATGACTTTGTTCAAGTTGCCGATTCTTAAGCTTTGCAAATAGATGATATCGTTTAAAGTCGGATTACAAAGCATTGTAAATAGACGACTTTGTTAAAGTTGCGGATTCTTAAGATTTGAAAATAGATGATATCGCTTAATGTCGGATACTAAAGCATTGTAAATTGATTACTTAGTTCAAGTTACGTATTCTTAAGGTTTGAAAATAGATGATATCGTTTAAAGTCGGATTATAAAGCATTGTAAATAGATGACTTTGTTTAAGTTGCGGATTTTTTAGGTTTGAAAATAGATGATATCGTTTAAAGTCGGATTCTAAAGCATTGTAAATAGATGATATTGTTCAAGTAGCCGATTCTTAAGGTTTGAAAATAGATGATATTGTTTAAATACGGATTCTAAACGATTGTAAATAGATGACTTTGTTCAAGTTGCGGATTCTTAAGGGTTGAAAATTGATGATAATGTTTAAAGTCAGATTCTAAAGCATTGTAAACAGATAACTGTGTTCAAGTTGCATATTCTTAAGGTTTGAAAATAGATGATATCGTTTAAAGTGTGATTCTAAAGCATTGTAAATAGATGACTTGTTGAAGTTTCTGATTCTTAAGGTTCGAAAATAGATAATATCGTTTGAAGTCGGATTCTAAAGCATTGTAAATAGATCACTTTGTTCAAGTTGCAGATGTTTTAGGTTTGAAAATAGATGATATCGTTTAAAGTCGGATTCTTAAGCATTGTAAATAGATGACTTGTTCAAGTTGCGGACTCTGAAGGTTTGAAAATAGATGATATCGTTTAAAGTTGGATTCTAAAGCATTGTAAATAGATGACTTTGTTCAAGTTGCCGATTCTTAAGGTTTGAAAATAGATGATATTGTTTAAAGTCAGATTCTAAAGTATTGAAAATAGATGACTTTATACAATTTGTGGATTCTTAAGGTTTGAAATTAGATTATATCGTTTAAAGTCGGATTCTAAAGCATTGTAAATAGATGACCTTGTTCAAGGTGCCAATTCTTTAGGTTTGTAAATCGATGATATCGTTAAAAGTCGGATTCTTAAGCATTGTAAATAGATGACTTTGTTCAAGTTGCGGATTCTTGATGTTTGAAAATAGATGATATCGGTCAATGTCGGATTCTAAAGCATTGTAAATAGATGACTTTGTTACAGTTGCGGACTCTGAAGGTTTGAAAATAGAGGATATCGTTTAAAGTCGGATTCTAAAGCATTGTAAATATATGACTTTGTTCAAGTTGCCGATTCTTAAGATTTGAAAATAGATGATATTGTTTAAAGTCGGATTCTAAATGATCGTAAATAGATGACTTTGTCTAAGTTTCGGATTCTAAAGGTTTGAAAATAGAAGATCATGTTTAAAGTAGGATTCAAAAGCATTGTAAATAGATGACTTTGTTCAAGTTGCGGATTCTTTAGGTTTGAAAATAGATGATATTGTTGAAAGTGTGATTCTAAAGCATTGTAAAGAGATGACTTTGTTCAAGTTGCGGATTCTTAAGGTTTGAAAATCGATGATATCGTTTAAAGTCGGATTCTAAAGCATTGTAAATAGATGACTTTGTTCAAGTTGCCGATTCTTAAGCTTTGAAAATAGATGATATCGTTTAAAGTCGGATTCCAAAGCATTTTAAATAGATGACTTTGTGCAAGTAACGGATTCTTAAGGTTTGAAAATAGATGATATCGTTTAAAGTCGGATTCTAAAGCATTGTAAATAGATGACTTTGTTCAAGTTGCGAGTTCTTAAGGTTTAAAACTAGATGATATCGTTTTCTGTCGGATACTAAAGCATTGTAAATAGATTACTAAGTGCAAGTTACGTATTCTTAAGGTTTAGAAAATAGATGATATCGTTTAAAGTCGGATTATAAAGCCTTGTAAATAGATGACTTTGTTCAAGTTGCGCATTTTTTAAGTTTGAAAATAGATGATACTGTTTAAAGTCGGATTCTAAAGCATTGTAAATAGATGACTTTGTTCAAGTTGCCGATTCTTAAGGTTTGTAAAATATATGATATTGTTGAAATTCGGATTCTAAAGGATTGTAAATAGAGGACTTTGTTCAAGTTGCGGATGCTTAAGGGTTCAAAATAGATGATAATGTTTCAAGTCAGATTCTAAAGCATTGTAAATAGATGACTTTGTTCAAGTTGCGGATTCTTAAGGTTTGAAAATAGATGATATCGTTTAAAGTGTGATTCTAAAGCATTGTAAATAGATCACTTGTTTACGTTGCGGATTCTTAACGTTTGAAAATCGATGATATCGTTTAAAGTCGGATTCTAAAACATTGTAAATAGATGACTTTGTTCAAGTCGCGGATACTTAATGTTTGAAAATAGATGATATCGTTTAAAGTCGGATTCTACAGCACTGTAAATAGATGACTTTGTTTAAGTTGCCGATTCTTTAGGTTCGAAAATAGATGATATTGTTACAAGTACGATTCTAAAGCATTGTAAGTAGATGACTTTATTACAGTTGCGGATTCTTTAGGTTTAAAAATAGATGATAATGTTTTAAGTCGCATTCTTAAGCATTGTAAATAGATGACTTTGTTCAAGTTGCGGATTCTTAAGGTTTGAAAATAGATGATATCGTTTAAAGCCGGATTCTAAAGCATTGTAAGTAGATGACTTTGTTCAAGTTGCCGATTCTTAAAGTTTGAAAATATATTATATCGTTTAAAATCGGATTCCAAATCATTGTAAATAGATGACTTTGTTCAAGTTGCGGATTCTTAAGATTTAAAAATAGATGATATCGTTTAAAGTCGGATTCTAAAGCATTGTAAATAGATGACTTTGTTCAAGTTGCGGACTCTTATTGGTTAAAAATAGATGATATCGTTTCAAGTCGGATTCTATAGCATTGTAAATAGATGACTTTGTTCAAGTTGAGGAGGCTCAAGGTTAGAAAATAGATGATATTGGTTAAAGTCGGATTCTTAAGCATTGTAAGTACATTACTTTATTACAGTTGCGGATTCTTAAGGTTTGAAAATAGATGGTAATGTTTACAGTCGCATTCTAAAGCATTGTAAATAGATGACTTCGTTCAAGTTGTGCATTCTTGAGGTTTGTGAACAGATGATATCGTTTAAAGTCGGATTCTTAAGAACTTTAAATAGATGACTTTGTTCAAGTTGCGGATTCTTAAGGTTTTTAAATAGATGATATCAATTAAAGTCGGATTCTAAAGCATTGTAAATAGATGACTTTGTTCAAGTTGCAGACTCTGAAGGTTTAAAAATAGATGATATCGTTTAAAGTCGGATTTTAAAGCATTGTAAATAGATGACTGTGTTCAAGTTGCTGATTCTTATGGTTTGAAAATTGATGATATCGGTTAAAGTCGGATTCTAAAGCATTGTAAATAGATGACTTTGTTCAAGTGGCGGACTAAAATAGATGATATTGTTTAAAGTACGATTCTAAAGCATTGTAAGTTGATGACTTTATTACAGTTGCGGATTCTTTAGGTTTCAAAATAGATGATATCGTTTAAAGTCGCATTCTTAAGCATTGTAAATTGATGACATTGTTAAAGTTGCGGATTCTTAAGGTTTGAAAATAGATGATATCGTTTAAAGTCGGATTCTAAAGCATTGTAAATAGATGACTTTGTTCCAGTTGCGGATTCTTAAGGTTTGAAAATAGATGATATCGTTTAAAGTCGGATTCTAAAGCACTTTAAATAGATGACTTTGTTTAAGTTGCGGATTCTTAAGGTTAGAAAATAGATGAGATCGTTTAAAGTCGGATTCTAAAGCATTGTAAATCGATGACTGTGTTCAAGTTGCGGATTCTTAAGGTTTGAAAACAGATGATACCGGTTAAAGTCGGATTCTAAAGCATTGTAAATAGATGACTTTGTTCAAGTGGCGGACCAAAATAGATGATATTGTTACAAGTACGATTCTAAAGCATTGTAAGTTGATGACTTTATTACAGTTGCGGATTCTTTAAGTTTGAAAATAGATTATAATGTTTAAAGTCGCATTCTTAAGCATTGTAAATAGATGACTTTGTTCAAGTTGCGGATTCTTAAGGTTTGAAAATAGATGATATCGTTTTAAGTCGGATTCTAAAGCATTGTAAATAGATGCCTTTGTTTCAAGTTGCGGATTCTTAAGGTTTGAAAATAGATGATATCGTTTAAAGTCAGATTCTAAAGCATTGTAAATAGATGACTTTGTTCAAGTTGCGGATTCTTAAGGTTTGAAAATAGGTGATATCGTTTTAAGTCGGATTCTAAAGCATTGTAAATTGATGACTTTGTTAAAGTTGCGGACTCTTAAGGTTTGAAAATAGATGATATCGTTTAAGATCGGATTCCAAACTATTGAAAATAGATGACTTTGTTCAAGTTGCGGATTCTTAAGGTTTGAAAATACATGATATCGTTTAAAGTCGGATTCTAAAGCATTGTAAATAGATTACTTTGTTAGAGTTGCGGATCCTTACTGTTTGAAAATAGATGATATCGTTTAAGTCGGATTCTAAAGCATTGTATATAGATGACATTGTTCAAGTTGCGGATACTTAATGTTTGAAAATAGATGATATCGTTTAAAGTCGGATTCTAAAGCATTGTAATTTGATAACTTTGTTCCAGTTGCGGATTCTTAAGGTTTTAAAATAGATGATATCGTTTAAAGTCGGATTCTAAAGCACTTTAAATAGATGACTTTGTTCAAGTTGCGGATTCTTAAGGTTAGAAAATAGATGATATCGTTTAAAGTCGGATTCTAAAGCATTGTAAATAGATGACTGTGTTCAAGTTGGTGATTCTTAAGGTTTGAAAACAGATGATACCGGTTAAAGTCGGATTCTAAAGCATTGTAAATAGATGACTTTGTTCAAGTGGCGGACTAAAATAGATGATATTGTAACAAGTACGATTCTAAAGCATTGTAAGTTGATGACTTTATCACAGTTGCGGATTCTTTAGGTTTGAAAATAGATGATAATGTTTAAAGTCGCATTCTTAAGCATTGTAAATTGATGACTTTGTTCAAGTTGCGGATTCTTAAGGTTTGAAAATAGATGATATCGTTTTAAGTCGGATTCTAAAGCATTGTAAATAGATGACTTTGTTCAAGTTGCGGATTCTTAAGGTTTGAAAATAGATGATATCGTTTAAAGTCAGGTTCTAAAGCATTGTAAATAGATGACTTTGTTCAAGTTGCGGATTCTTAAGGTTTGAAAATAGATGATATCGTTTTAAGTCGGATTCTAAAGCATTGTAAATTGATGACTTTGTTAAAGTTGCGGACTCTTAAGGTTTGAAAATAGATGATATCGTTTAAGATCGGATTCCTAACTATTGAAAATTGATGACTTTGTTAAGTTGCGGATTCTTAAGGTTTGAAAATAGATGATATCGTTTAAAGTCGGATTCTAAAGCATTGTAAATAGATGACTTTGTTCAAGTTGCGGATTTTTAATGTTTGAAAATAGATGATATAGTTTAAAGTTGGATTCTAAAGCATTGTAAATAGATGACTTTGTTCAAGTTGCGGATTCTTAAGGTTTAAAAATAGATAATATCGTGTAAAGTCGGATTCTAAAGCATTGTAATTTGATAACTTTGTTCAAGTTGCGGATTCTTAAGGTTTTAAAATAGATGATATCGTTTAAAGTCGGATTCTAAAGCACTTTAAATAGATGACTTTGTTCAAGTTGCGGATTCTTAAGGTTAGAAAATAGATGATATCGTTTTTAGTCGGATTCTAAAGCATTGTAAATAGATGACATTTTAATAGTTGCGGATTCTTAAGGTTTGAAAACAGATGATACCGGTTAAAGTCGGATTCTAAAGCATTGTAAATAGATGACTTTGTTCAAGTGGCGGACTAAAATAGATGATATTGTTACAAGTACGATTCTAAAGCATTGTAAGTTGATGACTTTATTACAGTTGCGGATTCTTTAGGATTTAAAATAGATGATAATTGTTAAAGTCGCATTCTTAAGCATTGTAAATGGATGACTTTGTTCAAGTTGCGGATTCTTAAGGTTTGAAAATAGATGATATCGTTTTAAGTCGGATTCTAAAGCATTGTAAATAGATGACTTTGTTCAAGTTGCGGATTCTTAATGTTTGAAAATAGATAATATCGTTTAAAGTCAGGTTCTAAAGCATTATAAATAGATGACTTTGTGCAAGTAACGGATTCTTAAGGTTTAAAAATAGATGATATCGTTTAAAGTCGGATTCTAAAGCATTGTAAATAGATGACTTTGTTCAAGTTGCGAGTTCTTAAGGTTTAAAACTAGATGATATCGTTTTCTGTCGGATACTAAAGCATTGTAAATAGATTACTAAGTGCAAGTTACGTATTCTTAAGGTTAAGAAAATAGATGATATCGTTTAAAGTCGGATTATAAAGCCTTGTAAATAGATGACTTTGTTCAAGTTGCGCATTTTTTTAAGTTTGAAAATAGATGATATCGTTTAAAGTCGGATTCTAAAGCATTGTAAATAGATGACTTTGTTCAAGTTGCCGATACTTAAGGTTTGTAAAATATATGATATAGTTGAAATTCGGATTCTAAAGGATTGTAAATAGAGGACTTTGTTCAAGTTGCGGATGCTTAAGGGTTCAAAATAGATGATAATGTTTCAAGTCAGATTCTAAAGCATTGTAAATAGATGACTTTGTTCAAGTTGCGGATTCTTAAGGTTTGAAAATAGATGATATCGTTTAAAGTGTGATTCTAAAGCATTGTAAATAGATGACTTGTTTACGTTGCGGATTCTTAACGTTTGAAAATCGATGATATCGTTTAAAGTCGGATTCTAAAACATTGTAAATAGATGACTTTGTTCAAGTCGCGGATACTTAATGTTTGAAAATAGATGATATCGTTTAAAGTCGGATTCTACAGCACTGTAAATCGATTACTTTGTTTAAGTTGCCGATTCTTAAGGTTCGAAAATAGATGATATTGTTACAAGTACGATTCTAAAGCATTGTAAGTAGATGACTTTATTACAGTTGCGGATTCTTTAGGTTTGAAAATAGATGATAATGTTTAAAGTCGCATTCTTAAGCATTGTAAATAGATGACTTTGTTCAAGTTGCGGATTCTTAAGGTTTGAAAATAGATGATATCGTTTAAAGCCGGATTCTAAAGCATTGTAAGTAGATTACTTTGTTCAAGTTGCCGATTCTAAAAGTTTGAAAATATATTATATCGTTTAAAATCGGATACCAAATCATTGTAAATAGATGACTTTGTTTAAGTTGCGGATTCTTAAGATTTAAAAATAGATGATATCGTTTAAAGTCGGATTCTAAAGCATTGTAAATAGATGACTTTGTTCAAGTTGCGGACTCTTATTGTTAGAAAATAGATGATATCGTTTCAAGTCGGATTCTATAGCATTGTAAATAGATGACTTTGTTCAAGTTGAGGAGGCTCAAGGTTAGAAAATAGATTATAATGGTTAAAGTCGGATTCTTAAGCATTGTAAGTACATTACTTTATTACAGTTGCGGATTCTTACGGTTTGAAAATAGATGGTAATGTTTACAGTCGCATTCTAGAGCATTGTAAATAGATGACTTCGTTCAAGTTGTGCATTCTTGAGGTTTGTGAATAGATGATATCGTTTAAAGTCGGATTCTAAAGAACTTTAAATAGATGACTTTGTTCAAGTTGCGGATTCTTAAGGTTTTTAAATAGATGATATCAATTAAAGTCGGATTCTAAAGCATTGTAAACAGATGACTTTGTTCAAGTTGCAGACTCTGAACGTTTAAAAATAGATGATATCGTTCAAAGTCGGATTTTAAAGCATTGTAAATAGATGACTGTGTTCAAGTTGCTGATTCTTATGGTTTGAAAATTGATGATATCGGTTAAAGTCGGATTCTAAAGCATTGTAAATAGATGACTTTGTTCAAGTGGCGGACTAAAATAGATGATATTGTTTAAAGTACGATTCTAAAGCATTGTAAGTAGATGACTTTATTACAGTTGCGGATTCTTTAGGTTTCAAAATAGATGAAAATGTTTAAAGTCGCATTCTTAAGCATTGTAAATAGATGACATTGTTAAAGTTGCGGATTCTTAAGGTTTGAAAATAGATGATATCGTTTAAAGTCGGATTCTAAAGCATTGTAAATAGATGACTTTGTTCAAGTTGCGGATTCTTAAGGTTTGAAAATAGATGATATCGTTCAAAGTCGGATTCTAAAGCATTGTAAATAGATGACTTTGTTCAAGTTGCGGATTCTTAATGTTTGAAAATAGATGATATCGTTTACCGTCGGACTCTAAAGCATTGTAAATAGATGACTTTGGTCAAGTTGCGGATTCTTAATGTTTGAAAATAGATGATATCGTTTAAAGTCGGATGCTAAAGCATTGTAAGTTGATGACTTTATTACAGTTGCGGATTCTTAAGGTTTGAAAATAGATGATAATGTTTAAAGTCGCATTCTAAAGCATTGTAAACAGATGACTTTGTGCAAATTGCGGATTTTTAATGTTTGAAAATAGATGATATCGTTTAAAGACGGATTCTAAAGCATTGTAAGTAGATGACTTTATACAGTTGCGGTTTCTTAAGGTTTTAAAAAAGATGATAATGTTTAAAGTCGCATTCTAAAGCTTTATAAATAGATGACTTTGTTCAAGTTGCCGGTTCTAACGGTTGGAAAATAGATGATATTGTTTAAAGTCGGATTCTAAAGCATTGTAAATAGATGACTTTGTTCAAGTTGCGGATTCTAAAGGTTTGAACTTAGATGATATCGTTTAAAGTCGGATTCTAAAGCATTGTAAATAGATGACTTTGTTCAAGTTGCGGATTCTTAAGGTTTGAAAATAGATGATATCGTGTAAAGTCGGATTCGAAAGCATTGTAAATAGATGACTTTGGTCAAGTTGCGCATTCTCAAGGTTGGAAAATAGATGATATCGTTGAAAGTCGGATTCTAAAGCATTGTAAATAGATGACTTTGGTGAAGTTGCGGATACTTAAGGTTTAAAAATAGATGCTATCGTGGAAAGTCGGATTCTAAAGCATTGTAAATAGATGACATTGTTAGAGTTGAGGATTCTTAATGTTTGAAAATAGATGATATCGTTTAAGTTTGATTCTAAAGCATTGTAAATTAATGACTTTCTTAAAGTTGCGGACTCTTAAGGTTTGAAAATAGATGATATTGTTTAAAGTCGGATTCTAAAGCATTGTAAATAGATGACTTTGTTTAAGTTGCGGATTCTGAATGTTTGAAAATAGATTATATCGGTTTAAATCGGATTCTAAAGCATTGTAAATAGATGACTTTCTTCAAGTTGCGAGTTGTTTAGGTTAAAAAGTAGATGATATCGTTTAATGTCGGATACTAAAGCATTGTAAATAGATGACTTTGTTTAAGTTGCGGATTCTTAATGTCTGAAAATAGATGATATCGTTTAAAGTCGGATTCTAAAGCATTGTAAATAGATGAATTTGTTTAAGTTGCGTATTCTTAATGTTTGAAAATAGATGATAATGTTTAAAGTCGCATTCTAAAGCATTGTAAATTGATGACTTTGTTCAAATTGCGGATTCTTAAGGTTTGAAAATATATGATATCGTTTAAAGTTGGATCCTAAAGCATTGTAAATAGATGTCTTTGTTCAAGTTGCGGATTCTTAAGGTTTAAAAATAGATTATATCGTTTACAGTCGGATTCTAAAGCATTGTAAATAGATACTTTGTTCAAGTTGCACCGTCTAAAGGTTTGAAAATAGATGATATCGTTTCAAGTCGGATTCTAAAGCATTGTAAATAGATCACTTTGTTAAAGTTGCGGATTCTAAAGGTTTGAACCTAGATGATATCGTTTAAAGTCGGATTCTAAAGCCTTTTAAATAGATGACTTTGTTCAAGTTTCGGATTCTTAAGGTTTGAAAATAGATTCTATCGTTTAAAGTCGGATTCAAAAGCATTGTAAATAGATGTCTTTGTTCAAGTTGCGGATGGTTAAGGTTTAAAAATAGATGATATCGTTTAAAGTCGGATTCTAAAGCATTGTAAATAGATGACTTTGTTCAAGTTACGGATTCTTAAGGTTTGAAAATAGATTATATCGTTTAAAGTGTGATTCTAAAGCATTGTAAATAGATGACTTTGTTAAAGTTGCGGATTCTTTATGTTTAAAAATAGATGATATCGTTGAAAGTCGGATTCTAAAGTATTGTAAATAGATGACTTTGTTCAAGTGTCCGATTCTTAAGGTTTGAAAATAGCTGATATCGTTCAAAGTCGGATTCTACAGCATTGTAAATAGATGACTTTGTTCAAGTTGCGGATTCTTAATGTTTGAAAATAGATGATATCGTTTATGGTCGGATTCTAAAGCCTTTTAAATAGATGACTTTGGTCAAGTTGCGGATGCTTAATGTTTGAAAATAGATGATATTGTTTAAAGTCGGATGCTAAAGCATTGTAAGTAGATGACTTTATTACAGTTGCGGATTCTTAAGGTTTGAAAATAGATTATAATGTTTAAAGTTGTATTCTAAAGCATTGTTAATGGATGACTTTGTTCAAATTGCGGATTTTTAAGGTTTGAAAATAGATGATATCGTTTAAAGTCGGTATCTAAAGCATTGTAAATAGATGACTTTGTTCAAGTTGCGGATTCTTAAGGTTTAGACCTAGATAGTATCATTTTAAGTCGGATTCCAAAGCATTGTAAATAGATGACTTTGTTCAAGTTGCAGATTCTTAAGGTTTGAAAATAGATGATAATGTTTACAGTCGTCTTCTAAAGCATTGTAAATAGATGACTTTGGTCAAGTTGCGCATTCTCAAGGTTAGAAAATAGATGATATTGTTTATAGTCGGATTCTAAAGCATTGTAAGTAGATGACTTTATTACAGTTGCGGATTCTTTAGCTTTGAAAATAGATGATAATGTTTAAAGTCGCATTCTAAAGCATTGTAAATAGATGACTTTGTTCAAGTTGCAGATTCTGAAGGTTGGAAAATAGATGATATCGTTTAAAGTCGGATTCTAAAGCATTGTAAATAGATGTCTTTGTTCAAGTTGCGGATTCTTAAGGTTTAAAAATAGATTATATCGTTTAAAGTCGGATTATAAAGCATTGTTAATAGATACTTTGTTCAAGTTGCACCGTCTAAAGGTCTGAAAATAGATGATATCGTTTCAAGTCGGATTCTAAATCATTGCAAATAGATGACTTTGTTCAAGTTGCCTATTCTCCAGGTTTGAAAATAGATGATATTGTTTAAAGTCGCATTCTAAAGCATTGTAAATAGATGACTTTGTTCAAGTTGGTGGATTCTTAGGGTTTGAAAATAGATTATATCGTTTAAAGTCGGATTCTAAAGCATTGTAAATAGATGACTTTGTTCAAGTTTCGGATTCTTAGGGTTTGAAAATAGATGTTATCGTTTAAAGTTCGATTCTAAAGCATTGTAAATAGATGACTTTGTTTAAGTTGCTGATTCTTAAGGATTCAAAATAGATAGTATCGTTTAAAGTCGGATTCTAAAGCATTGTAAATAGATGACTTTGTTCAAGTTGCGGATTCTTAAGGTTTGAAAATAGATTATATCGTTTAAAGTCGGATTCTAAAGCATTGTAAATAGATGACTTTGGTGAAGTTGCGGATACTTAAGGTTTAAAAATAGATGATATCGTGGAATGTCGGATTCTACAGCATTGTAAATAGATGACATTGTTAGAGTTGTGGATTCTTGATGTTTGAAAATAGATGATATCGTTTAAGTCGGATTCTAAAGCATTGTAAATAGATGACTTTGTTCCAGTTGCGCATTCTTAATGTTTGAAAATAGATGATATCGTTTAAGATCGGATTCCAACTATTGAAAATAAATGACTTTGTTCAAGTTGCGGATTCTTAAGGTTTGGAAATCGATGATATCTTTTAAAGTCAGATTCTAAAGCATTGTAAATAGATGACTTTGTTCAAGTTGCGGATTCTTGATGTTTTAAAAAATAGATGATATCGTTTAAAGTCGGATTCTAAAGCATTGTAAATAGATTACTTTGTTAGAGTTGCGGATCCTGACTGTTTGAAAATAGATGATATCGTTTAAGGCGGATTCTAAAGCATTGTATATAGATGACATTGTTCAAGTTGCGGATACTTAATGTTTGAAAATAGATGATATCGTTTAAAGTCGGATTCTAAAGCATTGTAATTTGATGACTTTGTTCCAGTAGCGGATTCTTAAGGATTGAAAGTAGATGATATCGTTTAAAGTCGGATTCTAAAGCACTTTAAATTAATAACTTTGTTCAAGTTGCGGATTCTTAAGGTTTGAAAATAGATGATATCGTTTAAAGTCGGATTCTAAAGCATTGTAAATAGATGACTGTGTTCAAGTTGCGCATTCTCAAGGTTAGAAAATAGATGATATTGTTTATAGTCGGATTCTAAAGCATTGTAAGTAGATGACTTTATTACAGTTGCGGATTCTTTAGCTTTGAAAATAGATGATAATGTTTAAAGTCGCATTCTAAAGCATTGTAAATAGATGACTTTGTTCAAGTTGCAGATTCTGAAGGTTGGAAAATAGATGATATCGTTTAAAGTCGGATTCTAAAGCATTGTAAATAGATGTCTTTGTTCAAGTTGCGGATTCTTAAGGTTTAAAAATAGATTATATCGTTTAAAGTCGGATTATAAAGCATTGTTAATAGATACTTTGTTCAAGTTGCACCGTCTAAAGGTCTGAAAATAGATGATATCGTTTCAAGTCGGATTCTAAATCTTTGCAAATAGATGACTTTGTTCAAGTTGCCGATTCTCCAGGTTTGAAAATAGATGATATTGTTTAAAGTCGGATTCTAAAGCATTGTAAATAGATGACTTTGTTCAAGTTGGTGGATTCTTAGGGTTTGAAAATAGATGATATCGTTTAAAGTCGGATTCTAAAGCATTGTAAATAGATGACTTTGTTCAAGTTTCGGATTCTTAGGGTTTGAAAATAGAATGTTATCGTTTAAAGTTCGATTCAAAAGCATTGTAAATAGATGACTTTGTTTAAGTTGCTGATTCTTAAGGATTCAAAATAGATAGTATCGTTTAAAGTCGGATTCTAAAGCATTGTAAATAGATGACTTTGTTCAAGTTGCGGATTCTTAAGGTTTGAAAATAGATGATATCGTTTAAAGTACGATTCTAAAGCATTGTAAATAGATGACATTGTTAGAGTTGTGGATTCTTGATGTTTGAAAATAGATGATATCGTTTAAGTCGGATTCTAAAGCATTGTAAATAGATGACTTTGTTCAAGTTGCGGATACTTAATGTTTGAAAATAGATGATATTGTTTAAAGTCGGATTCTAAAGCATTGTAAGTAGATGACTTTGTTCCAGTTACGCATTCTTAATGTTTGAAAATAGATGATATCGTTTAAGATCGGATTCCAACTATTGAAAATAAATGACTTTGTTCAAGTTGCGGATTCTTAAGGTTTGAAAATCGATGATATCTTTTAAAGTCAGATTCTAAAGCATTGTAAATAGATGACTTTGTTCAAGTTGCGGATTCTTGATGTTTTACAAAATAGATGATATCGTTTAAAGTCGGATTCTAAAGCATTGTAAATAGATTACTTTGTTAGAGTTGCGGATCCTGACTGTTTGAAAATAGATGATATCGTTTAAGGCGGATTCTAAAGCATTGTATATAGATGACATTGTTCAAGTTGCGGATACTTAATGTTTGAAAATAGATGATATCGTTTGAAGTCGGATTCTAAAGCATTGTAATTTGATGACTTTGTTCCAGTAGCGGATTCTTAAGGATTGAAAGTAGATGATATCGTTTAAAGTCGGATTCTAAAGCACTTTAAATTAATAACTTTGTTCAAGTTGCGGATTCTTAAGGTTTGAAAATAGATGATATCGTTTAAAGTCGGATTCTAAAGCATTGTAAATAGATGACTTTGTTCAAGTTGCGGATTCTTAAGGTTTGAAAATAGATGATATCGGTTAAAGTCGGATTCTAAAGCATTGTAAATAGATGACTTTGTTCAAGTTGCGGATTCTTGATGTTTGAAAATAGATGATATAGTTTAAAGTCGGATTTTAAAGCATTGTAACTAGATGACTTTGTTCAAGTTGCGGATTCTTAGGGTTTGAAAATAGATGATATCGTTTAAAGTCGGATTCTAAAGCATTGTAAATAGATGACTTTGTTCAAGTAGCGGACTAAAATAGATGATATTGTTTAAAGTACGATTCTAAAGCATTGTAAATAGATGACTTTGTTTAAGTTTCCGATTCTTAATGTTTGAAAATAGATGATAATGTTTAAAGTCGCATTCTAAAGCATTGTAAATAGATGACTTTGTTCAAGTTGCGGATTCTTAAGGTTTGGCAATAGATGATATCGTTTAAAGTCGGATTCTAAAGCATTGTAAATAGATGACTTCGTTCAAGTTGCCGATTCTTAAGCTTTGAAAATAGATGATATCGTTTAAAGTCGGATTACAAAGCATTGTAAATGGACGACTTTGTTCAAGTGGCGGATTCTTCAGGTTTGAAAATAGATGATATCGTTTAATGTCGTATACTAAAGCATTGTAAATAGATTACTAAGTTCAAGTTACGTATTCTTAAGGTGTCAAAATAGATTATATTGTTTAAAGTAAGATTAGAAAGCATTGTAAATAGATGACTTTGTTCAAGTTGCGGATCTTTTAGGTTTGAAAATAGATGATATCGTTTAAAGTCGGATTCTAAAGCATTGTAAATAGATGATATTGTTCAAGTTGCCAATTCTTAAGGTTTGAAAATAGATGATATTGTTGCCATACGGATTCTACCCGATTGTAAATAGATGACTTTGTTCAAGTTGCGGATTCTTTAGGGTTGAAAATAGATGATAATGTTTTAAGTGTGATTCTGAAGCATTGTAAATAGATGACTTTGTTCAAGTTGCGGATTCTTAAGGTTTGAAAATAGATGATATCGGTTAAAGTCGGATTCTAAAGCATTGTACATAGATGACTTGTTCAAGTTGCCGCTTCTTAAGCTTGGAAAATAGATGATATCGTTTAAAGTCGGATTCTAAAGCACTGTAAATCGATGACTTTGTTCAAGTTGCCGATTCTTCATGTTCGAAAATAGATGATATCGTTTAAAGTCGGATTCTAAAGCATTTTAAATAGATGACTTTGTTTAAGTTGCTGATACTTAAGGATTAAAAATAGATAGTATCGTTTAAAGTCGGATTCTAAAGCATTGTAAATAGATGACTTTGTTCAAGTTGCGGATTCTTAAGGTTTGAAAATAGATGATATCGTTTAAAGTCGGATTCTAAAGCATTGTAAATAGATGACTTTGGTGAAGTTGCGGATACTTAATGTTTGAAAATAGATGATATCGTTTAAGTCGGATTCTAAAGCATTGTAAATAGATGACTTTGTTCAAGTTGCAGATACTTAATGTTTGAAAATAGATGATATTGTTTAAAGTCGGATTCTAAAGCATTGTAAATAGATGACTTTGTTGAGGTTGCGGATTCTTAATATTTTAAAATAGATGATATCGTTTAAAGTCAGATTCTAAAGCATTGTAAATAGATATTTTGGTCAAGTTGCGGAGTCTTAAGGTTTGAAAATAGATGATATCGTTTCAAGTCTGATTGTAAAGTATTGTAAATAGATGACTTTGTTGAAGTTGCCGATTCTCAAGGTTTGAAAATAGATGATATTGTTTATAGTCGGATTCTAAAGCATTGTAAGTAGATGACTTTATTACAGTTTCGGATTCTTAAGCTTTGAAAATAGATGATACTTTTTAAAGTCGCATTCTAAAGCATTGTAAATTGATGACTTTGTTCACATTGCGGATTCTTAAGGTTTGAAAATATATGATATCGTTTAAAATCGGATCCTAAAGCATTGTAAATAGATGTCTTTGTTCAAGTTGCACCGTCTAAAGGTTTGAAAATAGATGATATCGTTTCAAGTCGAATTCTAAAGCATTGTAAATAGATGACTTTGTTCAAGTTACCGATTCTCCCGGTTTGAAAATAGATGATATTGTTTAAAGTCAGATGCTAAAGCATTGTAAGTAGATGACTTTATTACAGTTGCGGATTCTTAAGGTTTGAAAATAGATGATAATGTTTAAAGTCGTATTCTAAAGCATTGTAAATAGATGACTTTGTTCAAGTTGCGGATTCTAAAGGTTGGAACCTAGATGATATCGTTTAAAGTCGGATTCTAAAGCATTGTAAATAGATGACTTTGTTCAAGTTGCGGATTCTTAAGGTGTAAAAATAGATTATATCGTTTAACGTCGGGTTAAAAGCATTGTAAACAGATGACTTTGTTCCAGTTGCGGATTCTTAAGGTTTAAAACTAGATGATATCGTTGAAAGTCGGATTCTAAAGCATTGTACATAGATGACTTTGTTCAAGTGTCCGATCCTTAAGGTTTGAAAATAGATGATATCGTTCAAAGTCGGATTCTAAAGCATTGTAAATAGATGACTTTGTCCAAGTTGCGGACTCTTAATGTTTGAAAATAGATGATATCGTTTACCGTCGGACTCTAAAGCATTGTAAGTAGATGACTTTGGTCAAGTTGCGGATTCTTAATGTTTGAAAATAGATGATATCGTTTAAAGTCGGATGCTAAAGCATTGTAAGTTGATGACTTTATTACAGTTGCGGATTCTTAAGGTTTGAAAATAGATGATAATGTTTAAAGTCGTATTCTAAAGCATTGTAAACAGATTACTTTGTGCAAATTGCGGATTTTTAATGTTTGAAAATAGATGATATCGTTTAAAGACGGATTCTAAAGCATTGTAAGTAGATGACTTTATACAGTTGCGGTTTCTTAAGGTTTTAAAAAAGATGATAATGTTTAAAGTCGCATTCTAAAGCTTTGTAAATAGATGACTTTGTTCAAGTTGCGGATTCTTTGTGTTTGAAAATAGATGATATCGTTTAAAGTCGGATTCTAAAGCATTGTAAATAGATGACTTTGTTCAAGTTGCGGATTCTTAAGGTTTGAAAATAGATGATATCGTTTAAAATCGGATTCTAAAGCATTGTCAATACATGACTTTGTTCAAGTTGGTGATGCTTAAGGTTTGAAAATAGATGATATCGTTTAAAGTCGGATTCTAAAGCATTGTAAATAGATGATATTGTTCAAGTTGCAAATTCTTAAGGTTTAAAAATAGATGATATCGTTTATAGTCGGATTCTAAAGCATTGTAAATAGATGACTTTGTTCAAGTTGCCGATTCTTAATGTTTTAAAATAGATGATATCGTTTAAAGTCGGATTCTACAGCATAGTAAATAGATTACTTTGTTCAAGTTGCATACTCTTAAGGTTTGAAAATAGATGATATCGTTTAAAGTCGGATTCTACAGCATTGTAAATAGATGACTTTGTTCAAGTAGCGGATTCTTAAGGTTTGAAAATAGATTATATGGTTTAAAGTCGGATTCTAAAGCATTGTAAATAGATTACTTTGTTCAAGTTGCATACTGCTAAGGTTTGGAAATAGATTATATCGTTTAAAGTCGGATTCTAAAGCACTGTAAATAGATGACTTTGTTCAAGTTGGTGGATTCTTAGAGTTTGAAAATAGATGATATCGTTTAGGTCGGATTCTAAAGCATTGTAAATAGATGACTTTGTTCAAGTTGCGAGTTGTTTAGGTTTAAAAGTAGATCATATCGTTTAAAGTATGATTCTAAAGCATTGTAAATAGATTACTTTGTTTAAGTTGCCGATTCTTAAGGTTTGACAATAGATGATATCGTTTAAAGTCAGATTCTAAAGCAGTATAAATAGATAACTTTGTTCAAGTTGCCGATTCTTAAAGTTTGAAAATAGATGATATTGTTTAAAGTCGTATTCTAAAGCATTGTAAATAGATGACTTTGTTCAAGTTGCCGATTCTTAATGTTCGACAATAGATGATATCGTTTAAAGTCGGATTCTAAAGCATTGTAAATAGATTACTTTGTTCAAGTTGCCGATTCTTTAAGTTTGAAAATAGATGATATCGTGTAAAGTCGGATTCGAAAGCATTGTAAATAGATGACTTTGTTCAAGTTGCCGATTCTTAAGGTTTGAAGATAGATGATATTGTTTAAAATCGGATTCTAAAGAATCGTAAATACATGACTTTGTTGAAGTTGCCGATTCGTAGGCTTTGAAAATAGATGATATTGTTTAAAGTCGGATTCTAAAGCATTGTAAATAGATGACTTTGTTCAAGTTGCCGAGACTTTAGGTTTCGAAAACAGATGATATCGTTTAAAGTCGTATTCTTAAGCATCGTAAATAGATTACTTTGTTCAAGTTGCGGATTCTTAAGGTTTGAAAAAAGTATGATATCGTGTAAAGTCGGATTCTAAAGCATTGTAAATAGATCACTTTGTTCAAGTTGCCTATCTTAAGGTTTGAGAATAGATGATATCGTTTAAAGTCGGATTCTAAAGCATCGTAAATAGATTGCTTTGTTCAAGTTGCCGATTCTTAAGGTTCGAAAATAGATGATATCGTTTAAAGTCGGATAATAAAGCATTTTAAATAGATGACTTTGTTCAAGTTTCGGATTCTTAAGGTTTGAAAATAGATGATATTTTTAAAGTCGGATTCTAAAGAATTGTCAATAGATGACTTTGTTCAAGTTACCGATTCTTAAGCTTTGAAAAATAGATGATATCGTTTAAAGTCGGATTCTACAGCATTGTAAATAGATGACTTTGTTCAAGTTGCCGATTCTACAGGTTTGAGAATAGATGATATTGTTTAAGTCGGATTCTAAAGCATTGTAAGAAGATGACTTTGTTCAAGTTTCGAGTGGTTAAGGGTTAAAAATAGATGATATCGTTTAATGTAGGATTCTAAAGCATTGTAAATAAATGACTTTGTTTAAGTTGCCGATACTAAAAGTTTGAGAATAGATGATATCGTTTAAAGTCGGATTCTAAAGCATCGTAAATAGATTGCTTTGTCTAAGTTGCCGATTTCTAAGGTTTGAAAATAGATGATATCGTTTAAAGTCGGATAATAAACCATTGTAATTAGATGACTTTGTTGAAGTTTCGGATTCTTAAGATTTCAAAATAGATGATATTTTTAAAGTCGGATTCTAAAGAATTCTAAATAGATGACTTTGTTCAAGTTACACATTCTTAAGCTTTGAAAAATAGATGATATCGTTTAAAGTCGGATTCTACAGCATTGTAAATAGATGACTTTGTTCAATTTGCCGATTCTAAAGGTTTGAGAATAGATGATATTGTTTAAAGTCGGATTCTAAAGAATTGTAAGTAGATGACTTTGTTCAAGTTGCCGATACTAAAAGTTTGAGAATAGATGATATCGTTTAAAGTCGGATTCTAAAGCATTGTAAATAGATGACTTAGTTCAAGGGTCCGATTCTTAAGGTTTGAAAATAGATGATATCGTGTAAAGTCGGATTCTAAAGCATCGTAAATAGATGACTTTGTTCAAGTTGCGGATTCTTAAGGTTAGAAAATATATTATATCGTGTAAAGTCGGATTCTAAAGCATTGTAAATAGATGACTTTGTTCAAGTTGCCTATTCTTAAGGTTTGAGAATAGATGATATCGTTTAAAGTCAGATTCTAAAGAATTGTAAATATATTACTTTGTTCAAGTTCTAGATTCTTTAGGTAGAAAATAGATAATATTGTTTAAAGTCGGATCATAAAGCATTGTAAATAGATGACTTAGTTCAAGTTGCGAATTCTTAAGGTTTGAAAATAGATGATATTGGTTTTAGTCGGGTTCTAAAGCATTGTAAATAGATGACTTTGTTCAAGTTACCGATTCTTAAGGTTTGAGAATAGATGATATCGTTTAAAGTCGGATTCTAAAGCATTGTAAATAGATGACTTAGTTCAAGATGCCGATTCTTAAGGTTTGAAATTAAATTATAGTCTTTAAAGTCGGATTCTACAGCATTGTAAATAGATGACTTTGTTCAAGTTGCCGATTCGTAAGGTTTGAAACTAGAATATATCGTTTAAAGTCGGATTCTAAAGAATTGTAAATAGATTACTTTGTTCAAGTTGCCGATTCTTTTGCTTTGAAAATAGATAATATTGTTTAAAGTCGGATTCTAAAGCATTGTAAATAGATTACTTTGTTCAAGTTGCCGATTCTAAAGGTTTGCGAATTCTCAAGGTTTGAAAATAGATGATATTGTTTTAAGTCGGGTTCTAAAGAATGGTAAATCCATGATTCTTAAGGTTTTATAATAGATGATATCGTTTAAAGTATGATTCTAAAGCATTGCGTATTCTTAAGGTTTGAAAATAGATGATATCGTTTAAAGTCGGATTGTAAAGCATTGTAAATAGATGACTTTGTTCAAGTTGCCGATTCTAAAAGTTTGCGAATTCTTAAGGTTTGAAAATAGATGATATCGTTTTATGTCAGATTCTAAAGCAGTATAAATAGATAACTTTGTTCAAGTTGCCGATTCTGTAAGTTTAAAAATAGATGATATTGTTTAAAGTCGTATTCTAAAGCATTGTACATAGATGACTTTGTTCAAGTTGCCGATTCTTAAGGTTCGAAAATAGATGATATCGTTTAAAGTCGGATTCTAAAGCATTGTAAATAGATTACTTTGTTTAAGTTGCCGATTCTTAAAGTTTGAAAATAGATGATATCGTGTAAAGTCGGATTCGAAAGCATTGTAAATAGATTACTTTGTTAAAGTTACCGATTCTTAAAGTTTGAGAATAGATGATATCGTTTAAAGTCGGATTCTAAAGCATTGTAAATAGATGACTTTGTTAAAGTTGCCGATTCGTAAGGTTTGAAACTAGATTATATCGTTTAAAGTTGCCGATTCTTAAGGTTTGCGAATTCTTAAGGTTTGAAAATAGATGATATTTTTTAAGTCGGGTTCTAAAGAATGGTAAATCCATGACTTTGTTCAAGTTGCCGATTCTTAAGGTTTTAGAATAAATGATATCGTTTAAAGTATGATTCTAAAGCATTGTAAATAGATGACTTAGTTCAAGTTGCCGATTCTTAAGGTTTGAAAATAGATGATATCGTTGAAAGTCGGATTCTAAAGCATTGTAAATAGATTACTTTGTTCAAGTTGCTGATTCCTAAGGTTTAAAAATAGATGATATTGTTTAAAGTCAGATTCTAAAGGATTGTAAATCGATGACATTGTTCAAGTTGCCGATTCTTAAAGTTTGAAAATAGATCATCTCGTTTAAAGTCGGATTGTAAAGCATTGTAAATAGATGACTTTGTTCAAGTTGCCGATTCGAAAGGTTTGAGAAGTAATGATATCGTTTAAAGTCGGATTCTAAAGCATTGTAAATAGATGACTTTGTTAAAGTTGCCGATACTTGAAGTTTGAAAATAGATGATATCGTGAAAAGTACGATTCTAAAGCATTGTAAATAGATGACCTTTTTCAAGTTGCGGATTCTTAATGTTTGAACATAGACGATATCGTTTAAAGTCGGATTCTAAAGCATTGTAAATAGATGACTTTGTTAAAGTGGCCGATCCTTAAAGTTTGAAAATGAATGATATCGTTTAAAGTCGTATTCTTAAGCATCGTAAATAGATGCCTTTGTTCAAGTTGCGGATTCTTAAGGTTTGAAAATAGATGATATCGTTAATCGTCGGATTCTAAAGCATTGTAAATAGATTGCTTTGTTCAAGTTGCGGATTCTTTAGGTATGAAAATAGATGATATCGTTTAAAGTCGGATTCTAAAGCATTGTAAATAGATGACTTTGTTCAAGTTGCGGATTCTTAATGTTTGAAAATAGATGATATCGTTAAAAGTCGGATTCTAAAGCATTGTACATAGATTACTTTGTTCAAGTTGCGGATTCTTTGTGTTTGAAAATAGATGATATCGTTTAAAGTCGGATTCTAAAGCATTGTAAATAGATGACTTTGTTCAAGTTGCGGACTCTTAAGTTTTGAAAATAGATGATATCGTTTAAAATCGGATTCTAAAGCATTGTAAATAGATGGCTTTGTTCAAGTTGCGGATTCTTAAGGTTTGAAAATAGATAATATCGTTTAAAGTCGGATTCTAAAGCATTGTAAATAGATGATATTGTTCAAGTTGCAAATTCTTAAGGTTTAAAAATAGATGATATCGTTTATAGTCGGATTCTAAAGCATTGTAAATAGATGACTTTGTTCAAGTTGCCGATTCTTAATGTTTGACAATAGATGATATCGTTTAAAGTCGGATCATACAGCATTGTAAATAGATGACTTTGTTCTAGTTGCGGATTCTTAAGGTTTGAAAATAGATTATATGGTTTAAAGTTGGATTCTAAAGCATTGTAAATAGATTATTTGTTCAAGTTGCGGACTGCTAAGGTTTTAAAATAGATGATATCGTTTATAGTCGGATTCTAAAGCATTGTAAATAGATGACTTTGTTCAAGTTGGTGGATTCTTAGAATTTGAAAATAGATGATATCGTTTAAAGTCGGATTCTAAAGCATTGTAAATAGATGACTTTGTTCAAGTTGCGTGTTGTTTAGGTTTAAAAGTAGATTATATCGTTTAATGTCGGATACTAAAGCATTGTAAATAGATTACTTTGGTTAAGTTGCGGATTATTAATGTTTGAAAATAGATGATATCGTTTAAGTCGGATTATAAAGCATTGTAAATAGATGACTTTGTTCAAGTTGCGGATACTTAATGTTTGAAAATAGATGATATCGTTTAAAGTCGGATTCTAAAGCATTGTCAATAGATGACTTTGTTTCAGTTTCGGATTCTTAAGGTTTGAAAATAGATTATTTCGTTTAAAGTCGGATTCTAAAGCATTGTAAATTGATGACTTTGTGCAAGTTGCCGATTCTGAAAGTTTGAAAATAGATTATATCGTTTAAAGTCGGATTCTAAAGCATTGTAAATAGATGACTTTGTTCAAGTTGCGGATTATTAAGATTTGAAAATAGATGATATCGTTTAAAGTCGGATTCTAAAGCATTGTAAATAGATGACTTTGTTTAAGTTGCGGACTCTTAAGGTTTGAAAATAGATGATGTCGTTTGAAATCGGATTCTAAAGCATTGTAAATAGATGAGTTTGTTCAAGTTGCGGATTCTTAAGGTTTGAAAATAGATGATATCGTTTAAAGTCGGATTCTAAAACATTGTAAGTAGATGACTTTGTTCAAGTTGCCGATTCTTAATGTTTGTAAAATAGATGATATCTTTTAAAGTCGTAATCTAAAGCATTGTAAATAGATGACTTTGTTCAAGGTGCAGACTCTGAAGGTTTGAAAATTGATGATGTCGTTTCAAATCAGATTCTAAAGCATTGTAAATAGATGACTTTGTTTAAGTTTCCGATTCTTAAGGTGTGAAAATAGAAGTTATCGTTTAAAGTTCGATTCTAAAGCATTGTAAATTGATGACTGTATTCAAGTTGCGGACTGCTAAGGTTTGATAATAGATGATATTCTTTAAAGTCGGATTCAAAAGCATTGTAAATAGATGACTTTGTTCAAGTTGCGCATTCTTCAGCTTTGAGAATAGACAGTATTGTTTACAGTCGGATTCTAAAGCATTGTAAATAGATGACTACGTTCAAGTTGCCGATTCCTAAGGTTTGAAAATAGATTATATCGTTTAAAGTCGGATTCTAAAGCATTGTAAATAGATGACTTTGTTCAAGTTTCCGATTGTTAAGGTTTGAAAATAGATAATATCGTTTAAAGTCGGATTCTAAAGCATTGTAAATAGATGACTTTGTTCAAGTTTCGAGTGGTTAAGGTTTAAAAATAGATGATATCGTTTAATGTAGGATTCTAAAGCATTGTAAATAAATGACTTTGTTTAAGTTGCGGATTCTTAATGTTTGAAAATAGATGATATCGTTTCAAGTCGGATTCCAAAGCATTATAAATAGATGACTTTGTTCAAGTTTCCGATTTTAATGTTTGAAAATAGATGATGTCGTTTAAAGTCGGATTTTAAAGCATTGTAAATGGATGACTTTGTTCAAGTTGCGGATTCTTAAGGTTTGAAAATAGATGATATCGTTTCAAGTCGGATTCTAAAGCATTGTAAATAAATAACTTTGTTCAAGTTGCGGATACCTAATGTTTTAAAATGAATGATATCGTTTAAGGTCGGATTCTAAAGCATTGTAAATAGATAACTTTGTTCAAGTTGCGGATTCTTAATGTTTGAAAATAGATGATATAGTGTAAAGTCGGATTCTAAAGCATTGTAAATAGATTACTTTGTTCAAGTGTCGGATTCTTTTTGTTTGAAAATAGATGATATGGTTTAAATTCGGATTCTAAAGCATTGTAAATAGATGACTTTGTCTAAGTTGCGAATTCTTAAGATTTGAAAATAGATGATATCGTTTAAAGTCGGATTCTAAAGTATTGTAAATAGATGTCTTTGTTCAAGTTGCGGACTCTTATGGTTTGAAAATAGATTATATCGTTTCAAGTCGGATTCTAAAGCATTGTAAATAGATGACTTTGTTCAAGTTTCCGATTCTTAAGGTGTGAAAATAGATGTTGTCGTTTAAAGTTCGATTCTAAAGCATTGTAAATAGATTACTTTATTCAAGTTGCGGACTGCTAAGGTTTGAAAATAGATGATATCCTTTAAAGTCTGATTCTAAAGCATTGTAAATAGATGACTTTGTTCAAGTTTCCGATTCTTACAGATTGAAAATAGATGATATCGTTTAAAGTCGGATTCAAAAGCATTGTAAATAGATGACTTTGTTCAAGTGGCGGACTCTTAAGGTTTGTAAAATAGATGATATTGTTTTAAGTACGATTCTAAAGCATTGTTAGTAGATGACTTTATTACAGTTGCGGATTCTTTAGGTTTGAAAATAGATGATAATGTTTAAAGTCGCATTCTAAAGCATTGTAAATAGATGACTTTGTTCAAGTTGCGGATACTTAATGTTTGAAAATAGATGATATCGTTTAAAATCGGATTCTAAAGCATTGTAAATAGATTACTTTTTTCAAGTTGCGGATTCTTAAGGTGTGAAAATAGATGATATCGTTTCAAGTCGGATTCTAAAGCATTGTAAATAGATGATATTGTTCAAGTTGCAAATTCTTAAGGTTTAAAAATAGATGATATCGTTTATAGTCGGATTCTAAAGCATTGTAAATAGATGACTGTGTTCAAGTTGCCGATTCTTAATGTTTGAAAATAGATGATATCGTTTAAAGTCGGATTCTACAGCATTGTAAATAGATTACTTTGTTCAAGTGGCATACTCTTAAGGTTTGAAAATAGATGATATCGTTTAAAGTGGGATTCTACAGCATTGTAAATAGATTACTTTGTTCAAGTTGCGGATTCTTAAGGTTTGAAAATAGATTATATGGTTTAAAGTCGGATTCTAAAGCATTGTAAATAGATTACTTTGTTCAAGTTGCGGACTGCTAAGGTTTGAAAATAGATGATATCGTTTAAAGTCGGATTCTAAAGCATTGTAAATAGATGACTTTGTTCACGTTGGTTGATTCTTAGAGTTTGAAAATAGATGATATCGTTTAAAGTCGGATTCTAAAGCATTGTAAATAGATGACTTTGTTCAAGTTGCGAGTTGTTTAGGTTTAAAAGTAGATTATATCGTTTAATGTCGGATACTAAAGCATTGTAAATAGATTACTTTGTTTAAGTTGCGGATTCTTAATGTTTGAAAATCGATGATATCGTTTAAAGTCGGATTATAAAGCATTGTAATTTTTTGACTTTGTTCAAGTTGTGGATTCTTGATGTTTGAAAATAGATGATATCGTTTAAAGTCGGATTCTTTAGCATTGTAAATAGATGACTTTGTTAGAGTTGCGGATCCTACATGTTTGAAAATAGATGATATCGTTTTAGTCGGATTCTAAAGCATTGTAAATAGATGACTTTGTTCAAGTTGCCGATTCTTAATGTTTGAAAATAGATGATATCGTTTAAAGTCGGATTCTACAGCATTGTAAATAGATTACTTTGTTCAAGTTGCATACTCTTAAGGTTTGAAAATAGATGATATCGTTTAAAGTTGGATTCTACAGCATTGTAAATAGATTTCTTTGTTCAAGTTGCGGATTCTTAAGGTTTGAACATCGATGATATCGTTTAAAGTCGGATTATAAAGCATGGTAATTTTTTGACTTCGTTCAAGTTGTGGATTCTTGATGTTTGAAAATAGATGATATCGTTTAAAGTCGGATTGTTTAGCATTGTAAATAGATGACTTTGTTAGAGTTGCGGATCCTACATGTTTGAAAATAGATGATATCGTTTTAGTCGGATTATAAAGCATTGTAAATAGATGACTTTGTTCAAGTTGCGGATACTTATAGTTTGAAAATAGATGATTTCGTTTAAAGTCGGATTCTAAAGCATTGTCAATAGATGACTTTGTTCAAGTTGCCGATTCTGAAAGTTTGAAAATAGATTATATCGTTTAAAGTCGGATTCTAAAGCGTTGTAAATAGATGACTTTGTTCAAGTTGCGGATTCTTAAGATTTGAAAATAGATGATATCGTTTAAAGTCGGAGTCTAAAGCATTGTAAATAGATGACTTTGTTTAAGTTGCGGACTCTTATGGTTTGAAAATAGATGATATCGTTTCAAATCGGATTCTAAAGCATTTTAAATAGATGACTTTGTTCAAGTTGCGGATTCTTAAGGTTTTAAAATAGATGATATTGTTTAAAGTCGGATTCTAAAACATTGTAAGTAGATGACTTTGTTCAAGTTGCCGATTCTTAATGTTTGTAAAATAGATTATATCTTTTAAAGTCGGATTCTAAAGCATTGTAAATAGATGACTTTGTTAAAGTTGCAGACTCTGAAGGTTTGAAAATAGATGATGTCGTTTAAATCGGATTCTAAAGCATTGTAAATAGATGAATTTGTTCCAGTTTCCGATTCTTAAGGTGTGAAAATAGAAGTTATCGTTTAAAGTTCGATTCTAAAGCATTGTAAATTGATGACTGTATTCAAGTTGCGGACTGCTAAGGTTTGAAAATAGATGATATCGTTTAAAGTCGGATTCTAAAGCATTGTAAATAGATGACTTTATTCAAGTTGCGGATTCTTCAGCTTTGAGAATAGACAGTATTGTTTACAGTCGGATTCTAAAGCATTGTAAATAGATGACTTCGTTCAAGTTGCCGATTCCTAAGGTTTGAAAATAGATGATATCGTTTAAAGTCGGATTCTAAAGCATTGTAAATAGATGACTTTGTTCAAGTTTCCGATTGTTAAGGTTTGAAAATAGATAATATCGTTTAAAGTCGGATTCTAAAGCATTGTAAATAGATGATATTGTTCAAGTTGCAAATTCTCAAGGTTTAAAAATAGATGATATCGTTTATAGTCGGATTCTAAAGCATTGTAAATAGATGACTTTGTTCAAGTTGCCGATTCTTAATGTTTGAAAATAGATGATATCGTTTAAAGTCGGATTCTACAGCATTGTAAATAGATTACTTTGTTCAAGTTGCATACTCTTAAGGTTTGAAAATAGATGATATCGTTTAAAGTGGGATTCTACAGCATTGTAAATAGATTACTTTGTTCAAGTTGCGGATTCTTAAGGTTTGAAAATCGATGATATAATTTAAAGTCGGATTATAAAGCATTGTAATTTTTTGACTTCGTTCAAGTTGTGGATTCTTGATGTTTGAAAATAGATGATATCGTTTAAAGTCGGATTCTTAAGCATTGTAAATAGATGACTTTGTTAGAGTTGCGGATCCTACATGTTTGAAAATAGATGATATCGTTTTAGTCGGATTATAAAGCATTGTAAATAGATGACTTTGTTTCAGTTTCGGATTCTTAAGGTTTGAAAATAGATGATATCGTTTAAAGTCGGATTCTAAAGCATTGTAAATAGATGACTTTGTTTAAGTTGCGGACTCTTATGGTTTGAAAATAGATGATATCGTTTCAAATCGGATTCTAAAGCATGTTAAATAGATGACTTTGTTCAAGTTGCGGATTCTTAAGGTTTTAAAATAGATGATATCGTTTAAAGTCGGATTCTAAAACATTGTAAGTAGATGACTTTGTTCAAGTTGCCGATTCTTAATGTTTGTAAAATAGATTATATCTTTTAAAGTCGGATTCTAAAGCATTGTAAATAGATGACTTTGTTCAAGTTGCAGACTCTGAAGGTTTGAAAATAGATGATGTCGTTTAAATCGGATTCTAAAGCATTGTAAATAGATGAATTTGTTCAAGTTTCCGATTCTTAAGGTGTGAAAATAGAAGTTATCGTTTAAAGTTCGATTCTAAAGCATTGTAAATTGATGACTGTATTAAAGTTGCGGACTGCTAAAGTTTGAAAATAGATGATATCGTTTAAAGTCGGATTCTAAAGCATTGTAAATAGATGACTTTGTTCAAGTTGCGGATTCTTCAGCTTTGAGAATAGACAGTATTGTTTACAGTCGGATTCTAAAGCATTGTAAATAGATGACTTCGTTCAAGTTGCCGATTCCTAAGGTTTGAAAATAGATAATATCGTTTAAAGTCGGATTCTAAAGCATTGTAAATAGATGACTTTGTTCAAGTTTCCGATTGTTAAGGTTTGAAAATAGATAATATCGTTTAAAGTCGGATTCTAAAGCATTGTAAATAGATGACTTTGTTCAAGTTGCGGATTCTTAAGGTTTGAAAATAAATGATATCGTTTAAAGTCGGATTCCAAAGCATAGTAAATAGATGACTTTGTTAAAATTGCGGATTCTTTAGGTTTGAAAATAGATGATATAGTTTCAAGTCGGATTCAAAGGCATTGTAAATAGATTACTTTGTTCAAGTTGCGGATTCTTAAGGTTTGAAAATAGATGATATCGTTTATAGTCGGATTCTAAAGCATTGTAAATAGATGACTTTGTTCAAGTTGCCGATTCTTAATGTTTGAAATTAGATGATATCGTTTAAAGTCCGATTCTACAGCATTGTAAATAGATTACTTTGTTCAAGTTGCATACTCTTAAGGTTTGAAAAACGATGATATCGTTTAAAGTGGGATTCTACAGCATTGTAAATAGATTACTTTGTTCAAGTTGCGGATACTTAAGGTTTGAAAATAGATTATATGGTTTAAAGTCGGATTCTAAAGCATTGTAAATAGATTACTTTGTTCAAGTTGCGGACTGCTAAGGTTTGAAAATAGATGATATTGTTAAAAGTCGGATTCTAAAGCATTGTAAATAGATGACTTTGTTCAAGTTGCCGATTCTGAAAGTTTGAAAATAGATTATATCGTTTAAAGTCGGATTCTAAAGCATTGTAAATAGATGACTTTGTTCAAGTTGCGGATTCTTAAGATTTGAAAATAGATGATATCGTTTAAAGTCGGATTCTAAAGCATTGTAAATAGATGACTTTGTTTAAGTTGCGGACTCTTATGGTTTGAAAATAGATGATATCGTTTCAAATCGGATTCTAAAGCATTTTAAATAGATGACTTTGTTCAAGTTGCGGATTCTTAAGGTTTTAAAATAGATGATATCGTTTAAAGTCGGATTCTAAAACATTGTAAGTAGATGACTTTGTTCAAGTTGCCGATTCTTAATGTTTGTAAAATAGATTATATCTTTTAAAGTCGGATTCTAAAGCATTGTAAATAGATGACTTTGTTTAAGTTGCAGACTCTGAAGGTTTGAAAATAGATGATGTCGTTTAAATCGGATTCTAAAGCATTGTAAATAGATGAATTTGTTCAAGTTTTCGATTCTTAAGGTGTGAAAATAGAAGTTATCGTTTAAAGTTCGATTCTAAAGCATTGTAAATTGATGACTTTATTCAAGTTGCGGACTGCTAATGTTTGAAAATAGATGATATCGTTTAAAGTCGGATTCTAAAGCATTGTAAATAGATGACTTTGTTCAAGTTGCGGATTCTTCAGCTTTGAGAATAGACAGTATTGGTTACAGTCGGATTCTAAAGCATTGTAAATAGATGACTTCGTTCAAGTTGCCGATTCCTAAGGTTTGAAAATAGATAATATCGTTTAAAGTCGGATTCTAAAGCATTGTAAATAGATGATTTTGTTCAAGTTTCCGATTGTTAAGGTTTGAAAATAGATAATATCGTTTAAAGTCGGATTCTAAAGCATTGTAAATAGATGACTTTGTTCAAGTTGCAGATTCTTAAGGTTTGAAAATAAATGATATCGTTTAAAGTCGGATTCCTAAGCATTGTAAATAGATGACTTTGTTAAAATTGCGGATACTTTAGGTTTGAAAATAGATGATATAGTTTCAAGTCGGATTCAAAAGCATTGTAAATAGATTACTTGGTTCAAGTTGCGGATTCTTAAGGTTTGACAATAGATTATATGGTTTAAAGTCGGATTCTAAAGCATTGTAAATAGATTACTTTGTTCAAGTTGCGGACTGCTAAAGTTTGAAAATAGATGATATCGTTTAAAGTCGGATTCTAAAGCATTGTAAATAGATGACTTTGTTCAAGTTGTTGGATTCTTAGAGTTTGAAAATAGATGATATCGTTTAAAGTCGGATTCTAAAGCATTGTAAATAGATGACTTTGTTCAAGTTGCGAGTTGTTTAGGTTTAAAAGTAGATTATATCGTTTAATGTCGGATACTAAAGCATTGTAAATAGATTACTTTGTTTAAGTTGCGGATTCTTAATGTTTGAAAATCGATGATATCGTTTAAAGTCGGATTATAAAGCATTGTAAATTTTTGACTTTGTTCAAGTTGTGGATTCTTGATGGTTGAAAATAGATGATATCGTTTAAAGTCGGATTCTAAAGCATTGTAAATAGATTACTTTGTTAGAGTTGCGGATCCTTAATGTTTGAAAATAGATGATATCGTTTTAGTCGGATTATAAAGCATTGTAAATAGATGACTTTGTTCAAGTTGCGGATACTTAATGTTTGAAAATAGATGATATCGTTTAAAGTCGGATTCTAAAGCATTGTAAATAGATGACTTTGTTTCAGTTTCGGATTCTTAAGGTTTGAAAATAGATGATTTCGTTTAAAGTCGGATTCTAAAGCATTGTAAATAGATGACTTTGTTCAAGTTGCCGATTCTGAAGGTTTGAAATAAGATGATATCGTTTATAGTCGGATTCTAAAGCATTGTAAATAGATGACTTTGTTTACCTTGCGGACTCTTATGGTTTAAAATAGATGATATCGTTTCAAATCTGATTCTAAAGCATTGTAAATAGATGACTTTGTTCAAGTTGCCGATTCTTAAGGTTTGAAAATAGATGATATCGTTTAAAGTCGGATTCTAAAACATTGTAAGTAGATGACTTTGTTCAAGTTGCCGATTCTTAATGTTTGTAAAATAGATGATGTCGTTTCAAATCGGATTCTAAAGCATTGTAAATAGATGAATTTGTTCAAGTTTCCGATTCTTAAGGTGTGAAAATAGAAGTTATCGTTTAAAGTTCGATTCTAAAGCATTGTAAATTGATGACTGTATTCAAGTTGCGGACTGCTAGGTTTGATAATAGATGATATATTTTAAAGTCGGATTCTAAAGCATTGTAAATAGATGACTTCGTTCAAGTTGCCGATTCCTTAGGTTTTAAAATAGATAATATCGTTTAAAGTCGGATTCTAAAGCATTGTAAATAGATGACTTTGTTCAAGTTTCCGATTGTTAAGGTTTGAAAATAGATAATATCGTTCAAAGTCGGATTCTAAAGCATTGTAAATAGATGACTTTGTTCAAGTTGCGGATTCTTAAGGTTTGAAAATAAATGATATCGTTTAAAGTCGGATTCCAAAGCATTGTAAATAGATGACTTTGTTAAAATTGCGGATTCTTTAGGTTTGAAAATAGATGATATAGTTTCAAGTCGGATTCTAAAGAATTGTAAATAGATTACATTGTTCAAGTTGCGGATTCTTAAGGTTTGAAAATAGATGATATCTTATAAAGTCGGATTCTAAAGCATTGTAAATAGATGACATTGTGTAAGTTGCCGATTCTTAAGGTTTGAAAATAGATGATATCGCTTAAAGTCGGATTCTAAAGCATTGTAAATAGATGACTTTGTTCAAGTTTCGAGTAGTTAAGGTTTAAAAATAGATGATATCGTTTAATGTAGGATTCTAAAGCATTGTAAATAAATGACTTTGTTTAAGTTGCAGATTCTTAATGTTTGAAAATAGATAATATAGTTTAAAGTCGGATTCTAAAGCATTATAAGTAGATGACTTTGTTCAAGTTGCGGACTCTTAAGGTTTGAAAATAGATGATATCGTTTCAAGTCGGATTCTAAAGCATTGTAAATATATAACTTTGTTCAAGTTGCAGATACCTAATGTTTGAAAATAGATGATATCGTTTAAGGTCGGATTCCAAAGCATTGTTAATAGATGACTTTGTTCAAGTGGCCGATTCTTAAGGTTTGAAAATTAATGATATCGTTTAAAGTACGATTCTAAAGCATTGTAAATAGATGACTTTGTTCAAGTTGCGTATTCTTAATGTTTGAAAATAGATGATATAGTCCGAAGTCGGATTCTAAAGCATTGTAAATAGATTACTTTGTTCAAGTTGCGGATTCTTATGTTTGAAAATAGATGATATCGTTTGAAGTCGGATTCTAAAGCATTGTAAATAGATTACTTTGTTCAAGTTGCAGACTCTCAAGGTTTGAAAATAGATGATATCGTTTCAAATCGGATTCTAAAGCATTGTAAATAGATGACTTTGTTCAAGTTGCGGATTCTTGATGTTTGAAAATAGATGATATCGTTTAAAGTCGGATTCTAAAGCATTGTAAATAGATGACTTTGTTAGAGTTGCGGATCCTTAATGTTTGAAAACAAATGATATCGTTTAAGTCGGATTCTAAAGCATTGTAAATAGATGACTTTCTTCAAGTTGCGGACTGCTAAGGGTTGAAAATAGATGATATCCTTTAAAGTCGGATTCTAAAGCATTTTAAAAAGATGACTTTTGTCAAGTTGGTAGATTCTTAGGGTTTGAAAATAGATGATATCGGTTAAAGTCGGATTCTAAAGCATTTGAAATAGATGACTTTGTTCAAGTTGCGGATTCTTGAGGTTTGAAAATAGATGATATCGTTTAAAGTCGGATTCTAAAGCATTGTAAATAGATGACTTGTTTCAAGTTCCGGAATCTTAAGGTTTGAAAATAGATGATATCGTTTAAAGTTTGATTCTAAAGCATTGTAAATAGATGACTTTGTTCAAGTTTCCGATTCTTAAGGATTGAAAATAGATTATATCTTTTAAAGTCGGATTCTAAAGCATTGTAAATAGATGACTTTGTTCAAGTTGCAGACTCTGAAGGTTTGAAAATAGATGATGTCGTTTAAATCGGATTCTAAAGCATTGTAAATAGATGAATTTGTTCAAGTTTCCGATTCTTAAGGTGTGAAAATAGAAGTTATCGTTTAAAGTTCGATTCTAAAGCATTGTAAATTGATGACTGTATTCAAGTTGCGGACTGCTAAGGTTTGAAAATAGATGATATCGTTTAAAGTCGGATTCTAAAGCATTGTAAATAGATGACTTTGTTCAAGTTGCGGATTCTTCAGCTTTGAGAATAGACAGTATTGTTTACAGTCGGATTCTAAAGCATTGTAAATAGATGACTTCGTTCAAGTTGCCGATTCCTAAGGTTTGAAAATAGATAATATCGTTTAAAGTCGGATTCTAAAGCATTGTAAATAGATGACTTTGTTCAAGTTTCCGATTGTTAAGGTTTGAAAATAGATAATATCGTTTAAAGTCGGATTCTAAAGCATTGTAAATAGATGATATTGTTCAAGTTAGAAATTCTTAAGGTTTAAAAATAGATGATATCGTTTATAGTCGGATTCTAAAGCATTGTAAATAGATGACTTTGTTCAAGTTGCCGATACTTAAGGTTTGAAAATAGATGATATCGTTTAAAGTCGGATTCTTCAGCATTGTAAATAGATTACGTTGTTCAAGTTGCATACTCTTAAGGTTTGAAAATAGATGATATCGTTTAAAGTGGGATTCTACAGCATTGTAAATAGATTACTTTGTTCAAGTTGCGGATTCTTAATGTTTGAAAATAGATTATATGGTTTAAAGTCGGATTCTAAAGCATTGTAAATAGATGACTTTGTTCACGTTGGTTGATTCTTAGAGTTTGAAAATAGATGATATCGTTTAAAGTCGGATTCTAAAGCATTGTAAATAGATGACTTTGTTCAAGTTGCGAGTTGTTTACGTTTAAAAGTAGATTATATCGTTTTATGTCGGATACTAAAGCATTGTAAATAGATTACTTTGTTTAAGTTGCGGATTCTTAATGTTTGAAAATCGATGATATCGTTTAAAGTCGGATTATTAAGCATTGTAATTTTTTGACTTTGTTCAAGTTGTGGATTCTTGATGTTTGAAAATAGATGATGTCGTTTAAAGTCGGATTCTTAAGCATTGTAAATAGATGACTTTGTTAGAGTTGCGGATCCTACATGTTTGAAAATAGATGATATCGTTTTAGTCGGATTCTAAAGCATTGTAAATAGATGACATTGTGTAAGTTGCCGATTCTTAAGGTTTGAAAATAGATGATATCGCTTAAAGTCGGATTCTAAAGCATTGTAAATAGATGACTTTGTTCAAGTTTCGAGTAGTTAAGGTTTAAAAATAGATGATATCGTTTAATGTAGGATTCTAAAGCATTGTAAATAAATGACTTTGTTTAAGTTGCAGATTCTTAATGTTTGAAAATAGATAATATAGTTTAAAGTCGGATTCTAAAGCATTATAAGTAGATGACTTTGTTCAAGTTGCGGACTCTTAAGGTTTGAAAATAGATGATATCGTTTCAAGTCGGATTCTAAAGCATTGTAAATATATAACTTTGTTCAAGTTGCGGATACCTAATGTTTGAAAATAGATGATATCGTTTAAGGTCGGATTCCAAAGCATTGTAAATAGATGACTTTGTTCAAGTGGCCGATTCTTAAGGTTTGAAAATTAATGATATCGTTTAAAGTACGATTCTAAAGCATTGTAAATAGATGACTTTGTTCAAGTTGCGTATTCTTAATGTTTGAAAATAGATGATATAGTCCGAAGTCGGATTCTAAAGCATTGTAAATAGATTACTTTGTTCAAGTTGCGGATTCTTATGTTTGAAAATAGATGATATCGTTTAAAGTCGGATTCTAAATCATTGTAAATAGATTACTTTGTTCAAGTTGCAGACTCTCAAGGTTTGAAAATAGATGATATCGTTTCAAATCGGATTCTAAAGCATTGTAAATAGATGACTTTGTTCAAGTTGCGGATTCTTGATGTTTGAAAATAGATGATATCGTTTAAAGTCGGATTCTAAAGCATTGTAAATAGATGACTTTGTTAGAGTTGCGGATCCTTAATGTTTGAAAACAGATGATATCGTTTAAGTCGGATTCTAAAGCATTGTAAATAGATGACTTTCTTCAAGTTGCGGACTGCTAAGGTTTGAAAATAGATGATATCCTTTAAAGTCGGATTCTAAAGCATTTTAAAAAGATGACTTTTGTCAAGTTGGTAGATTCTTAGGGTTTGAAAATAGATGATATCGTTTAAAGTCAGATTCTAAAGCATTGTAATTAGATGACTTTGTTCAAGTTGCGGATTCTTAGGGTTTGAAAATAGATCATATCGTTTAAAGTCGGATTCTAAAGCATTGTAAATAGATGACTTGTTTCAAGTTCCGGAATCTTAAGGTTTGAAAATAGATGATATCGTTTAAAGTTTGATTCTAAAGCATTGTAAATAGATGACTTTGTTCAAGTTTCCGATTCTTAAGGATTGAAAATAGATTATATCTTTTAAAGTCGGATTCTAAAGCATTGTAAATAGATGACTTTGTTCAAGTTGCAGACTCTGAAGGTTTGAAAATAGATGATGTCGTTTAAATCGGATTCTAAAGCATTGTAAATAGATGACTTTGTTCAAGTTGCGGATACCTAATGTTTGAAAATAGATGATATCGTTTAAGGTCGGATTCCAAAGCATTGTAAATAGATGAATTTGTTCAAGTTTCCGATTCTTAAGGTGTGAAAATAGAAGTTATCGTTTAAAGTTCAATTCTAAAGCATTGTAAATTGATGACTGTATTCAAGTTGCGGACTGCTAAGGTTTGAAAATAGATGATATCGTTTAAAGTCGGATTCTAAAGCATTGTAAATAGATGACTTTGTTCAAGTTGCGGATTCTTCAGCTTTGAGAATAGACAGTATTGTTTACAGTCGGATTCTAAAGCATTGTAAATAGATGACTTCGTTCAAGTTGCCGATTCCTAAGATTTGAAAATAGATAATATCGTTTAAAGTCGGATTCTAAAGCATTGTAAATAGATGACTTTGTTCAAGTTTCCGATTGTTAAGGTTTGAAAATAGATAATATCGTTTAAAGTCGGATTCTAAAGCATTGTAAATAGATGATATTGTTCAAGTTAGAAATTCTTAAGTTTTAAAAATAGATGATATCGTTTATAGTCGGATTCTAAAGCATTGTAAATAGATGACTTTGTTCAAGTTGCCGATACTTAAGGTTTGAAAATAGATGATATCGTTTAAAGTCGGATTCTTCAGCATTGTAAATAGATTACGTTGTTCAAGTTGCATACTCTTAAGGTTTGAAAATAGATGATATCGTTTAAAGTGGGATTCTACAGCATTGTAAATAGATTACTTTGTTCAAGTTGCGGATTCTTAATGTTTGAAAATAGATTATATGGTTTAAAGTCGAATTCTAAAGCATTGTAAATAGATGACTTTGTTCACGTTGGTTGATTCTTAGAGTTTGAAAATAGATGATATCGTTTAAAGTCGGATTCTAAAGCATTGTAAATAGATGACTTTGTTCAAGTTGCGAGTTGTTTACGTTTAAAAGTAGATTATATCGTTTAATGTCGGATACTAAAGCATTGTAAATAGATTACTTTGTTTAAGTTGCGGATTCTTAATGTTTGAAAATCGATGATATCGTTTAAAGTCGGATTATTAAGCATTGTAATTTTTTGACTTTGTTCAAGTTGTGGATTCTTGATGTTTGAAAATAGATGATGTCGTTTAAAGTCGGATTCTTAAGCATTGTAAATAGATGACTTTGTTAGAGTTGCGGATCCTACATGTTTGAAAATAGATGATATCGTTTTAGTCGGATTATAAAGCATTGTAAATAGATGACTTTGTTCAAGTTGCGTATACTTAATGTTTGAAAATAGATGATATCGTTTAAAGTCGGATTCTAAAGCATTGTAAATAGATGACTTTGTTTCAGTTTCGGATTCTTAAGGTTTGAAAATAGATGATTTTTTTTAAAGTCGGATTCTAAAGCATTGTAAATAGATGACTTTGTTCAAGTTGGCGATTCTGAAAGTTTGAAAATAGATTATATCGTTTAAAGTCGGATTCTAAAGCATTGTAAATAGATGACTTTGTTCAAGTTGCAGACTCTGAAGGTTTGAAAATAGATGATGTCGTTTAAATCGGATTCTAAAGCATTGTAAATAGATGAATTTGTTCAAGTTTCCGATTCTGAAGGTGTGAAAATAGAAGTTATCGTTTTAAGTTCGATTCTAAAGCATTGTAAATTGATGACTGTATTCAAGTTGCAAACTGCTAAGGTTTGAAAATAGATGATATCGTTTAAAGTCGGATTCTAAAGCATTGTAAATAGATGACTTCGTTCAAGTTGCCGATTCCTAAGGTTTGAAAATAGATAATATCGTTTAAAGTCGGATTCTAAAGCATTGTAAATAGATGACTTTGTTCAAGTTTCCGATTGTTAAGGTTTGAAAATAGATAATATCGTTTAAAGTCGGATTCTAAAGCATTGTAAATAGATGACTTTGTTCAAGTTGCGGATTCTTTAGGTTTAAAAATAGATGATATCGTTTAAAGTCGGATTCTAAAGCATTGTAAATAGATGACTTTGTTAAAATTGCGGATTCTTTAGGTTTGAAAATAGATGATATAGTTTCAAGTCGGATTCTAAAGCATTGTAAATAGATTATTTTGTTCAAGTTGCGGATTCTTAAGGTTTGAAAATAGATGATATCGTTTATAGTCGGATTCTAAAGCATTGTAAATAGATGACTTTGTTCAAGTTGCCGATTATTAATGTTTGAAATTAGATGATATCGTTTAAAGTCCGATTCTACAGCATTGTAAATAGATTACTTTGTTCAAGTTGCATACTCTTAAGGTTTGAAAATAGATGATATCGTTTAAAGTAGGATTCTACAGCATTGTAAATAGATTACTTTGTTCAAGTTGCGGATTCTTAAGGTTTGAAAATAGATTATATAGTTTAAAGTCGGATTCTAAAGCATTGTAAATAGATTACTTTGTTCAGGTTGCGGACTGCTAAGGTTTGAAAATAGATGATATCGTTTAAAGTCGGATTCTAAAGCATTGTAAATAGATGACTTTGTTCAAGTTGTTGGATTCTTAGAGTTTGAAAATAGATGATATCGTTTAAAGTCGGATTCTAAAGCATTGTAAATAGATGACTTTGTTAAGTTGCGAGTTGTTTAGGTTTAAAAGTAGATTATATCGTTTAATGTCGGATACTAAAGCATTGTAAATAGATTACTTTGTTTAAGTTGCGGATTCTTAATGTTTGAAAATCGATGATATCGTTTAAAGTCGGATTCTTAAGCATTGTAAATAGATGACTTTGTTCAAGTTGCGGATACTTAATGTTTAAAAATAGATGATATCGTTTAAAGTCGGATTCTAAAGCATTGTAAATAGATGAATTTGTTCAAGTTGCGGATTCTGAAAGTTTGAAAATAGATGATATCGTTTAAAGTCGGATTCTAAAGCATTGTAAATAGATGATTTTGTTTAAGTTGCGGACTCTTATGGTTTAAAATAAATGATATCGTTTCAAATCGGATTCTAAAGCATTGTAAATAGATGAATTTGTTCAAGTTGCGGATTCTTAAGGTTTGAAAATAGATGATATCGTTTAAAGTCGGATTCTAAAACATTGTAAGTAGATGACTTTGTTCAAGTTGCCGATTCTTAATGTTTGTAAAATAGATGATATCTGTTAAAGTCGGATTCTAAAGCATTGTAAATAGATTACTTTGTTCAAGTTGCAGACTCTGAAGGTTTGAAAATAGATCATGTCGTTTCAAATCGGATTCTAAAGCATTGTAAATAGATGAATTTGTTCAAGTTTCCGATTCTTAAGGTGTGAAAATAGAAGTTATCGTTTAAAGTTCGATTCTAAAGCATTGTAAATTGATGACTGTATTCAAGTTGCGGACTGCTAGGTTTTATAATAGTTGATATCTTTTAAAGTCGGATTCTAAAGCATTGTAAATAGATGACTTTGTTCAAGTTGCGGATTCTTCAGCTTTGAGAATAGACAGTTTTGTTTACAGTCGGATTCTAAAGCATTGTAAATAGATGACTTCGTTCAAGTTGCCGATTCCTTAGGTTTGAAAATAGATAATATCGTTTAAAGTCGGATTCTAAAGCATTGTAAATAGATGACTTTGTTCAAGTTGCGGACTGTTAGGGTTGGAAAATAGATGATGATGTTTAAAGTCGGATTCTAAAGCATTGTAAATAGATGACTTTGTTCAAGTTGAGGATTCTCAAGGTTTGAAAATAGATGATATTGTTTAAAGTCGGATTCAAAAGCATTGTAAATAGATGACGTTTTACAAGTTGCGGATTGTCAAGGTTTTAAAATAGATTATATCGCTTTAAGTCGGATTCTAAAGCATTGTAAATAGATGACTTTGTTCAAGTTGCGAGTTGTTAAGGTTTAAAAGTAGATGATATCGCTTAATGTCGGATACTAAAGCATTGTAAATAGATGACTTTGTTTCAGTTGCGGATTCTTAATGTTTGAAAATAGATGATATCGTTTAAAGTCGGATGCTAAAGCATTGTAAATAGATGAATTTGTTCCAGTTGCGGATTCTTAAGGTTTGAAAATTGATGATATCGTTTAAAGTCTGATTCTAAAGCATTGTACATAGATGACTTTGTTCAAGTTTCGAGTGGTTAAGGTTTAAAAATAGATGATATCGTTTAATGTCGGATTCTAAAGCATTGTAAATAGATGACTTTGTTCAAGTTGCCGATTCTTTAGGATTCAAAATAGATGATGACGTTTAAAGTTGGATTCTAGAGCATTGTAAATAGATGACTTTGTTACAGTTGCGAGTTGTTAAGGTTTAAAAGTAGATGATGTCGTAATATGTCGGATACTAAAGAATTGTAAATAGATGACTTTGTTTAAGTGGCGGATTCTAAATGTTTGAAAATAGATGATTTCGTTTAATGTCGGATTCTAAAGCATTGTAAATAGATGAATTTGATCAAGTTGCGGATTCTTAATGTTTGAAAATAGATGATATCGTTTAAAGTCGGATTCTAAAGCATGGTAAATAGATGACTTTGTTCATGTTGCCGATTCTTCAGTTTTGAAAATAGATGATATCGTTTGAAAGTCGGATTCTAAAGCATTGTAAATAGATGACTTTGTTCAAGTTGCCAATTCTTAAGGATTCAAAATAGATGATATCGTTTAAAGTAGGATTCTAAAGCATTGTAAATAGATGACTTTGTTCTAGTTGCGAGTTGTTAAGGTTTAAAAGTAGATGATATCGTTAAATGTCGGATACTAAAGCATTGTAAATAGATGACTTTGTTCACGTTGGTTGATTCTTAATGTTTGAAAATAGATGATATCGTTTAAAGTCGGATTCTAAAGCATTGTAAATAGATGAATTTGTTTAAGTTACGGATTCTTAATGTTTGAAAATAGATGATATCGTTTAAAGTTGAATTCTAAAGCATTGTAAATAGATGACTTTCTTCAAGTTGCGGATTCTTAATGTTTAGAAAATCGATGATATCGTTTAAAGTCGGATTCTAAAGCATTGTAAATCTTTGACTTTTTTCAAGTTGCGGATGCTTGATTGTGGAAAATAGATGATATCGTTTAAAGTCGGATTCTAAAGCATTGTAAATAGATGACTTTGTTAGAGTTGCGGATCCTTAATGTTTGAAAATAGATGATATCGTTTTAGTCGGATTATAAAGCATTGTAAATAGATGACTTTGTTCAAGTTGCGGATACTTAATGTTTTAAAATAGATGATATCGTTTCAAGTCGGATTCTAAAGCATTGTAAATAGATGACTTTGTTCCAGTGTCGGATTCTTAAGGTTTGAAAATAGATGATTTCGTTTAAAGTCGGATTCTAAAGCATTGTTTATAGATGACTTTGTTCAAGTTGCCGATTCTTAAAGTTTGAAAATAGATTATATCCTTTAAAGTCGGATTCTAAATTATTGTAAATAGATGACTTTGTTCAAGTTACGGATTCTTAATGTTTGAAAAAAGATTATATCGTTTAAAGTCGGATTCTAAAGCATTGTAAATAGATGACTTTGTTCAAGTTTCGGACTCTTATGGTTTGAAAATAGATGATATCGTTTAAAGTCGGATTCTAAAGCATTGTCAATAGATGACTTTGTTCAAGTTGCGGATTCTTAATGTTTGAAAATAGATGATATCGTTTAAAGTCGGATTCTAAAGCATTGTAAATAGATGAATTTGTTTAAGTTGCAGATTCTTAAGAATTGAAAATAGATGATATCGTTTAAAGTCGGATTCTAAAGCATTGTAAATAGATGACTTTGTTCAAGTTGGGGATACTTAATGTTTGAAAATAGATGATATCGTTTAAAGTCGGAATCTAAAGCATTGTAAATAGATGACTTTGTTCAAGTTGCGGACTCTTATGGTTTGAAAATAGATGATGTCGTTTAAAATCGGATTCTAAAGCATTGTAAATAGATTACTTTGTTCAAGTTAAGGATTCTCAATATTTGAAAATAGATGATATTGTTTAAAGTCGGATTCTAAAGCATTGGAAATAGATGACTTTGTTCAAGTTGCGGATTGTCAAGGTTTTAAAATAGATTATATCGCTTAAAGTCGGATTCTAAAGCATTGTAAATGGATGACTTTGTTCAAGTTGCGAGTTTTTAAGGTTTAAAAGTAGATGATATCGTTTAATGTCGGATACTAAAGAATTGTAAATAGATGACTTTGTATAAGTGGCGGATTCTTAATGTTTGAAAATAGATGATATCGTTTAATGTCGGATTCTAAAGCATTATAAATAGATGAATTTGATTAAGTTGCGGATTCTTAATGTTTGAAAATAGATGATATCGTTTAAAGTCGGATTCTAAAGCATTGTAAATAGATGACTTTGTTCAAGTTGCGGATACTTAATGTTTGAAAATAGATGATATCGTTTAAAGTCGAATTCTAAAGCATTGTAAATAGATGACTTTGTTCCAGTTGCGGATTCTTAAGGTTTGCAAAAAGATGATATCGTTTAAAGTCGGATTCTAAAGCATTGTAAATAGATGACTTTGTTCATGTTGCCGATTCTTCAGTTTTGAAAATAGATAGTATCGTTTGAAAGTCGGATTCTAAAGCATTGTAAATAGATGACTTTGTTCAAGTTGCCGATTCTTAATGTTTGAAAATAGATGATATCGTTTAAAGTAGGATTCTAAAGCATTGTAAATAGATGACTTTGTTCTAGTTGCGAGTTGTTAAGGTTTAAAAGTAGATGATATCGTTTAATGTCGGATACTAAAGCATTGTAAATAGATGACTTTGTTTAAGTTGCCGATTCTTAATGTTTGAAAATAGATGATATCGTTTAAAGTCGGATTCTAAAGCATTGTAAATAGATGAATTTGTTTAAGTTACGGATTCTTAATGTTTGAAAATAGATGATATCGTTTAAAGTTGAATTCTAAAGCATTGTAAATAGATGACTTTCTTCAAGTTGCGGATTCTTAATGTTTGAAAATCGATGATATCGTTTAAAGTCGGATTCTAAAGCATTGTAAATCTTTGACTTTGTTCAAGTTGCGGATACTTGATGGATGAAAATAGATGATATCGTTTAAAGTCGGATTCTAAAGCATTGTAAATAGATGACTTTGTAAGAGTTGCGGATCCTTAATGTTTGAAAATAGATGATATCGTTTAAGTCGGATTATAAAGCATTGTAAATAGATGACTTTGTTCAAGTTGCGGATACTTAATGTTTTAAAGTAGATGATATCGTTTCAAGTCGGATTCTAAAGCATAGTAAATAGATGACTTTGTTCCAGTTTCGGATTCTTAAGGTTTGAAAATAGATGATTTCGGTTAAAGTCGGATTCTAAAGCATTGTAAATAGATGACTCTGTTAAAGTTGCGGATACTTAATGTTTGAAAATAGATGATATCGTTTAAAGTCGGATTCTAAAGCATTGTAAATAGATGACTTTGTTCAAGTTGCGGATTCTTAAGGTTTGAAAAAATATGATATCGTTTAAAGTACGATTCTAAAGCATTGTAAATAGATGACTTTGTTTAAGTTGCGCATGCTTAATGTTTGAAAATAGATGATATCTTTTAAAGTGTGATTCTAAAGCATGGTAAATAGATGACTTTGTTCATGTTGCCGATTCTTCAGGTTTGAAAATAGATGATATCGTTTGAAAGTCGGATTCTAAAGCATGGTAAATAGATGACTTTGTTCATGTTGCCGATTCTTCAGTTTTGAAAATAGATGATATCGTTTGAAAGTCGGATTCTACAGCATTGTAAATAGATGACTTTGTTCAAGTTGCCGATTCTTAAGGATTGAAAATAGATGATATCGTTTAAAGTAGGATTCTAAAGCATTGTAAATAGATTACTTTGTTCTAGTTGCGAGTTGTTTAGGTTTAAAAGTAGATGATATCGTTAAATGTCGGATACTAAAGCATTGTAAATAGATGACTTTGTTTAAGTGGCCGATTCTTAATGTTTGAAAATAGATGATATCGTTTAAAGTCGGATTCTAAAGCATTGTAAATAGATGAATTTGTTTAAGTTACGGATTCTTAATGTTTGAAAATAGATGATATCGTTTAAAGTTGAATTCTAAAGCATTGTAAATAGATGACTTTCTTCAAGTTGCGGATTCTTAATGTTTGAAAATCGATGATATCGTTTAAAGTCGGATTCTAAAGCATTGTAAATCTTTGACTTTGTTCAAGTTGCGGATTCTTGATGGATGAAAATAGATGATATCGTTTAAAGTCGGATTCTAAAGCATTGTAAATAGATGACTTTGTTAGAGTTGCGGATCCTTAATGTTTGAAAATAGATGATATCGTTTAAGTCGGATTATAAAGCATTGTAAATAGATGACTTTGTTCAAGTTGCGGATACTTAATGTTTTAAAGTAGATGATATCGTTTCAAGTCGGATTCTAAAGCATTGTAAATAGATGACATTGTTCCAGTTTCGGATTCTTAAGGTTTGAAAATAGATGATTTCGGTTAAAGTCGGATTCTAAAGCATTGTAAATAGATGACTTTGTTCCAGTTTCGGATTCTTAAGATTTGAAAATAGATGATTTTGTTTAAAGTCGGATTCTAAAGCATTGTAAATAGATGACTTTGTTAAAGTGGCCGATTCTTAAAGTTTGAAAATAGATTATATCGTTTCAAGTCGGATTCTAAATCATTGTAAATATATGATATTGTTCAAGTTGCTTATTCTTAAGATTTGAAAATAGATGACATCGTTTAAAGTCGGATTCTAAAGCATTGTAAATAGATGACTTTGTTCAAGTTGCGGACTCTTATGGTTCGAAAATAGATGATATCGTTTAAAGTCGTATTCTAAAGCATTGTAAATAGATAGCTTTGTTCAATTTGCGGATTCTTAATGTTTGAAAATAGATGATATCGTTAAATGTCGGATTCTAAAGCATTGTAAATAGATGAATTTTTTTAAGTTGCGGATTCTTAAGGATTGAAAATAGATGATATCGTTTAAAGTCGGATTCTAAAGCATTGTAAATAGATGACTTTGTTCAAGTTGCGAATTCTTAAGATTTGAAAATAGATGATATCGTTTAAAGTCGGATTCTAAAGCATTGTAAATAGATGACTTTGTTCAAGTTTCGGACTCTTATTGTTTGAAAATAGATGATATCGTTTAAAGTCGGATTCTAAAGCATTGTAAATAGATAGCTTTGTTCAAGTTGCGGATTCTTAATCTTTGAAAATAGATGATATCGTTTAAAGTCGGATTCTAAAGCATTGTAAATAGATGAATTTGTTTAAGTGGCGGATTCTTAAGGATTGAAAATAGATGATATCGTTTAAAGTCGGATTCTAAAGCATTGTAAATAGATGACTTTGTTCAAGTTGCCGATTCTCACGGTTTGAAAATAGATGATATTGTTTCAAGTCAGATGCTAAAGCATTGTAAGTAGATGACTTTATTACAGTTGCGGATTCTTAAGGTTTGAAAATAGATGATAATGTTTAAAGTCGCATTCTAAAGCTTTGTAAATAGATGACTTTGTTCAAGTTGCGGATTCTTAAGGTTTGAAAATAGATTATATCGTTTAACGTCGGGTTAAAAGCATTGTAAATAGATGACTTTGTTCCAGTTGCGGATTCTTAAGGTTTAAAACTAGATGATATCGTTGAAAGTCGGATTCTAAAGCATTGTAAATAGATGACTTTGTTCAAGTGTCCGATTCTTAAGGTTTGAAAATAGAGGATATCGTTCAAAGTCGGATTCTAAAGCATTGTAAATAGATTACTTTGTCTAAGTTGCCGATTCTAATGGTTTGAAAATAGATGATATTGTTTAAAGTCGGATTCTAAAGCATTGTAAATAGATGACTTTGTTCAAGTTGCCGATTCTTAAGGATTGAAAATAGATGATATCGTTTAAAGTCGGATTCTAAAGCATTGTAAATAGATGACTTTGTTCTAGTTGCGAGTTGTTAAGGTTTAAAAGTAGATTATATCGTTAAATGTCGGATACTAAAGCATTGTAAATAGATGACTTTGTTCAAGTTGCGGATACTTAATGTTTCAAAATAGATGATATCGTTTAAAGTCGGATTCTAAAGCATTGTAAATAGATGAATTAGTTTAAGTTGCAGATTCTTAAGGATTGAAAATAGATGATATCGTTTAAAGTCGGATTCTAAAGCATTGTAAATAGATGACTTTGTTCAAGTTGGGGATACTTAATGTTTGAAAATAGATGATATCGTTTAAAGTCGGATTCTAAAGCATTGTAAATAGATAACGTTGTTCAAGTTGCAGATTCTTAAAGTTTAAAAAATAGATTATATCGTTGAAGTCGGATTCTAAATCATTGTAAATAGATGACATTGTTAAAGTTGCGGATTCTTAAGATTTGAAAATAGATGATATCGTTTAAAGTAGGATTCTAAAGCATTGTAAATAGATATCTTTGTTCAAGTTGCGGACTCTTATAGTTTGAAAATAGATGATGTCGTTTAAAGTCGGATTCTAAAGCATTGTAAATAGATGACTTTGTTCAAGTTGCGGATTGTCAAGGTTTTAAAATAGATTATATCGCTTAAAGTCGGATTCTAAAGCATTGTAAATCAATGACTTTGTTCAAGTTGCGAGTTGTTAATGTTTAAAAGTAGATGATATCGTTTAATGTCGGATACTAAAGAATTGTAAATAGATGACTTTGTTTAAGTGGCGGATTCTTAATGTTTGAAAATAGATGATATCGTTTAATGTCGGATTCTAAAGCATTGTAAATAGATGAATTTGATTAAGTTGCGGATTCTTAATGTTTGAAAATAGATGATATCGTTTAAAGTCGGATTCTAAAGCATTGTAAATAGATGACTCTGTTAAAGTTGCGGATACTTAATGTTTGAAAATAGATGATATCGTTTAAAGTCGGATTCTAAAGCATTGTAAATAGATGAATTTGTTCCAGTTGCGGATTCTTAAGGTTTGAAAAAAGATGATATCTTTTAAAGTGTGATTCTAAAGCATGGTAAATAGATGACTTTGTTCATGTTGCCGATTCTTAAGGTTTGAAAATAGATGATATCGTTTGAAAGTCGGATTCTAAAGCATGGTAAATAGATTACTTTGTTCATGTTGCCGATTCTTCAGGTTTGAAAATAGATGATATCGTTTGAAAGTCGGATTCTAAAGCATTGTAAATAGATGACTTTGTTCAAGTTGCCGATTCTTAAGGATTGAAAATAGATGATATCGTTTAAAGTAGGATTCTAAAGCATTGTAAATAGATGACTTTGTTCTAGTTGCGAGTTGTTTAGGTTTTAAAGTAGATGATATCGTTAAATGTCGGATACTAAAGCATTGTAAATAGATGACTTTGTTTAAGTTGCCGATTCTTAATGTTTGAAAATAGATGATATCGTTTAAAGTCGGATTCTAAAGCATTGTAAATAGATGAATTTGTTTAAGTTACGGATTCTTAATGTTTGAAAATAGATGATATCGTTTAAAGTTGAATTCTAAAGCATTGTAAATAGATGACTTTCTTCAAGTTGCGGATTCTTAATGTTTGAAAATCGATGATATCGTTTAAAGTCGGATTCTAAAGCATTGTAAATCTTTGACTTTGTTCAAGTTGCGGATTCTTGATGGATGAAAATAGATGATATTGTTTAAAGTCGGATTCTAAAGCATTGTAAATAGATGACTTTGTTAGAGTTGCCGATCCTTAATGTTTGAAAATAGATGATATCGTTTAAGTCGGATTATAAAGCATTGTAAATAGATGACTTTGTTCAAGTGTCGGATACTTAATGTTTTAAAGTAGATGATATCGTTTCAAGTCGGATTCTAAAGCATTGTAAATAGATGACTTTGTTCCTGTTTCGGATTCTTAAGGTTTGAAAATAGATGATTTCGGTTAAAGTCGGATTCTAAAGCATTGTAAATAGATGACTTTGTTCCAGTTTCGGATTCTTAAGGTTTGAAAATAGATGATTTTGTTTAAAGTCGGATTCTAAAGCATTGTAAATAGATGACTTTGTTAAAGTGGCCGATTCTTAAAGTTTGAAAATAGATTATATCGTTTAAAGTCGGATTCTAAATCATTGTAAATAGATGACTTTGTTCAAGTGGCGGATTCTTAAGATTTGAAAATAGATGACATCGTTTAAAGTCGGATTCTAAAGCATTGTAAATAGATGACTTTGTTCAAGTTGCGGACTCTTATGGTTTGAAAATAGATGATATCGTTTAAAGTCGTATTCTAAAGCATTGTAAATAGATAGCTTTGTTCAAGTTGCGGATTCTTAATGTTTGGAAATAGATGATATCGTTTAAAGTCGGATTCTAAAGCATTGTAAATAGATGAATTTGTTCAAGTTGCGGATTCTTAAGGATTGAAAATAGATGATATCGTTTAAAGTCGGATTTTAAAGCATTGTAAATAGATGACGTTGTTCAAGTTGCGGATTCTTAATGTTTGAAAATAGATGATATCGTTTAAAGTCGGATTCTAAAGCATTGTAAATAGATAACGTTGTTCAAGTTGCCGATTCTTAAAGTTTAAAAAATAGATTATATCGTTGAAGTCGGATTCTAAATCATTGTAAATAGATGACTTTGTTAAAGTTGCGGATTCTTAATATTTGAAAATAGATGATATCGTTTAAAGTCGGATTCTAAAGCATTGTAAATAGATGACTTTGTTCAAGTTGAGGATTCTCAAGGTTTGAAAATAGATGATATTGTTTAAAGTCGGATTCTAAAGCATTGGAAATAGATGACTTTGTTCAAGTTGCGGATTGTCAAGGTTTTAAAATAGATTATATCGCTTAAAGTCGGATTCTAAAGCATTGTAAATAGATGACTTTGTTCAAGTTGCGAGTTGTTAAGGTTTAAAAGTAGATGATATCGTTTAATGTCGGATACTAAAGAATTGTAAATAGATGACTTTGTTTAAGTGGCGGATTCTTAATGTTTGAAAATAGATGATATCGTTTTATGTCGGATTCTAAAGCATTGTAAATAGATGAATTTGTTTAAGTTGCGGATTCTTAATGTTTGAAAATAGATGATATCGTTTAAAGTCGGATTCTAAAGCATTGTAAATAGATGACTTTGTTCAAGTTGCGGATACTTAATGTTTGAAAATAGATGATATCGTTTAAAGTCGGATTCTAAAGCATTGTAAATAGATGATTTTGTTCCAGTTGCGGATTCTTAAGGTTTGAAAAAAGATGATATCGGTTAAAGTCGGATTCTAAAGCATTGTAAATAGATGACTTTGTTTAAGTTGCGCATGCTTAAGGTTTGAAAATAGATAATATCTTTTAAAGTGTGATTCTAAAGCATGGTAAATAGATGAATTGTTCATGTTGCCGATTCTTCAGGTTTGAAAATAGATGATATCGTTTAAAGTAGGATTCTAAAGCATTGTAAATAGATGACTTTGTTAGAGTTGCCGATTCTTAAGGATTGAAAATAGATGATATCGTTTGAAAGTCGGATTATAAAGCATTGTAAATTGATGACTTTGTTCTAGTTGCGAGTTGTTAAGGTTTAAAAGTAGATTATATCGTAAAATGTCGGATACTAAAGCATTGTAAATAGATGACTTTGTTTAAGTTGCCGATTCTTAATGTTTGAAAATAGATGATATCGTTTAAAGTCGGATTCTAAAGCATTGTAAATAGATGAATTTGTTTAAGTTACGGATTCTTAATGTTTGAAAATAGATGATATCGTTTAAAGTCGGATTCTAAAGCATTGTAAATCTTTGACTTTGTTCAAGTTGCGGACTCTTGATGGTTGAAAATAGATGATATCGTTTAAAGTCGGATTCTAAAGCATTGTAAATAGATGACTTTGTTACAGTTGCGGATCCTTAATGTTTGAAAATAGATGATATCGTTTAAGTCGGATTATAAAGCATTGTAAATAGATGACTTTGTTTTAAGTTGCGGATACTTAATGTTTTAAAATAGATGATATTGTTTCAAGTCGGATTCTAAAGCATTGTAAATAGATGACTTCGTTCCAGTTTCGGATTCTTAAGGTTTGAAAATAGATGATTACGTTTAAAGTCGGATTCTAAAGCATTGTTTATAGATGACTTTGTTCAAGTTTCCGATTCTTAAAGTTTGAAAATAGATTATATTGTTTAAAGTCGGATTCTAAATTATTGTAAATAGATGACTTTGTTCAAGTTGCGAATTCTTAAGATTTGAAAATAGATGATATCGTTTAAAGTCGGATTCTAAAGCATTGTAAATAGATGACTTTGTTCAAGTTTCGGACTCTTATTGTTTGAAAATAGATGATATCGTTTAAAGTCGGATTCTAAAGCATTGTAAATAGATAGCTTTGTTCAAGTTGCGGATTCTTAATCTTTGAAAATAGATGATATCGTTTAAAGTCGGATTCTAAAGCATTGTAAATAGATGAATTTGTTTAAGTTGCGGATACTTAATGTTTGAAAATAGATGATATCGTTTAAAGTCGGATTCTAAAGCATTGTAAATAGATGATTTTGTTCCAGTTGCGGATTCTTAAGGTTTGAAAAAAGATGATATCGTTTAAAGTCGGATTCTAAAGCATTGTAAATAGATGACTTTGTTTAAGTTGCGCATGCTTAAGGTTTGAAAATAGATAATATTATTTAAAGTGTGATTCTAAAGCATGGTAAATAGATGACTTTGTTCATGTTGCCGATTCTTCAGTTTTGAAAATAGATGATATCGTTTAAAGTCGGATTCTAAAGCATTGTAAATAGATGACTTTGTTCTAGTTGCCGATTCTTAAGGATTGGAAATAGATGATATCGTTTGAAAGTCGGGTTATAAAGCATTGTAAATTGATGACTTTGTTCTAGTTGCGAGTTTTTAAGGTTTAAAAGTAGATGATATCGTTAAATGTCGGATACTAAAGCATTGTAAATAGATCACTTTGTTTAAGTTGCCGATTCTTAATGTTTGAAAATAGATAATATCGTTTAAAGTCGGATTCTAAAGCATTGTAAATAGATGAATTTGTTTAAGTTACGGATTCTTAATGTTTGAAAATAGATGATATCGTTTAAAGTTGAATTCTAAAGCATTGTAAATAGATGACTTTCTTCAAGTTGCGGATTCTTAATGTTTGAAAATCGATGATATCGTTTAAAGTCGGATTCTAAAGCATTGTAAATCTTTGACATTGTTCAAGTTGCGGACTCTTGATGGTTGAAAATAGATGATATCGTTTAAAGTCGGATTCTAAAGCATTGTAAATAGATGACTTTGTTAGAGTTGCGGATCCTTAATGTTTGAAAATAGATGATATCGTTTAAGTCGGATTATAAAGCATTGTAAATAGATGACTTTGTTCAAGTTGCGGATACTTAATGTTTTAAAATAGATGATATTGTTTCAAGTCGGATTCTAAAGCATTGTAAATAGATGACTTCGTTCCAGTTTCGGATTCTTAAGGTTTGAAAATAGATGATTTCGTTTAAAGTCGGATTCTAAAGCATTGTTTATAGATGACTTTGTTCAAGTTTCCGATTCTTAAAGTTTGAAAATAGATTATATCGTTTAAAGTCGGATTCTAAATTATTGTAAATAGATGACTTTGTTCAAGTTGCGAATTCTTAAGATTTGAAAATAGATGATATCGTTTAAAGTCGGATTCTAAAGCATTGTAAATAGATGACTTTGTTCAAGTTTCGGACTCTTATTGTTTGAAAATAGATGATATCGTTTAAAGTCGGATTCTAAAGCATTGTAAATAGATAGCTTTGTTCAAGTTGCGGATTCTTAATCTTTGAAAATAGATGATATCGTTTATGGTCGGATTCTAAAGCATTGTAAATAGATGATTTTGTTTAAGTTGCGGATTCTTATAGATTGAAAATAGATGATATCGTTTAAAGTCGGATTCTAAAGCATTGTAAATAGATGATTTTGTTCCAGTTGCGGATTCTTAAGGTTTGAAAATAGATGATATCGTTTAAGTCGGATTCTAAAGCATTGTAAATAGATGACTTTGTTCAAGTTGCGGATACTTAATGTTTGAAAATAGATGATATCGTTTAAAGTCGGATTCTAAAGCATTGTAAATAGATGACTTTGTTCAAGTTGCCGATTCTCACGGTTTGAAAATAGATGATATTGTTTCAAGTCAGATGCTAAAGCATTGTAAGTAGATGACTTTATTACAGTTGCGGATTCTTAAGGTTTGAAAATAGATGATAATGTTTAAAGTCGCATTCTAAAGCTTTGTAAATAGATGACTTTGTTCAAGTTGCGGATTCTTAAGGTTTGAAAATAGATTATATCGTTTAACGTCGGGTTAAAAGCATTGTAAATAGATGACTTTGTTCCAGTTGCGAATTCTTAAGGTTTAAAACTAGATGATATCGTTGAAAGTCGGATTCTAAAGCATTGTAAATAGATGACTTTGTTCAAGTGTCCGATTCTTAAGGTTTGAAAATAGAGGATATCGTTCAAAGTCGGATTCTAAAGTATTGTAAATAGATTACTTTGTCCAAGTTGCCGATTCTAACGGTTTGAAAATAGATGATATTGTTTAAAGTCGGATTCTAAAGCATTGTAAATAGATGACTTTGTTCAAGTTGCGGATTCTAAAGGTTTGAACTTAGATGATATCGTTTAAAGTCGGATTCTAAAGCATTGTAAATAGATGACTGTGTTCAAGTTGCGGATTCTTAAGGTTTGAAAATAGATGATATCGTTTAAAGTCGGATTCTAAAGCATTGTAAATAGATGACTTTGGTCAAGTTGCGCATTCTCAAGGTTGGAAAATAGATGATATCGTTGAAAGTCGGATTCTAAAGCATTGTAAATAGATGACTTTGGTCAAGTTGCGGATACTTAAGGTTTGAAAATAGATGATATCGTGGAAAGTCGGATTCTAAAGCATTGTAAATAGATGACATTGTTAGAGTTGCCGATTCTTAATGTTTGAAAATAGATGATATCGGTTAAGTCGGATTCTAAAGCATTGTAAATAGATGACTTTGTTCAAGTTGCGGATACTTAATGTTTGAAAATAGATAATATTGTTTAAAGTCGGATTCTAAAGCATTGTAAATAGATGACTTTGTTTAAGTTGCGGATTCTTAATGTTTGAAAATAGATGATATCGGTTAAAGTCGGATTCTAAAGCATTGTAAATAGAGGACTTTGTTCAAGTGGCGGATTCTTTAGGTTTACAAATCGATGATATCGGTTAAAGTCGGATTCTAAAGCATTGTAAATAGATGACTTTGTTCAAGTTGCGGATTCTTGATGTTTTAAAATAGATGATATCGTTTAAAGTCGGATTCTAAAGCATTGTAAATAGATGACTTTGTTTAAGTTGCGGATTCTTAATGTCTGAAAATAGATGATATCGTTTAAAGTCGGATTCTAAAGCATAGTAAATAGATGAATTTGTTTAAGTTGCGGATTCTTAATGTTTGAAAATAGATGATATCGTTTAAAGTTAGATTCTAAAGCATTGTAAATAGATGACTTTGTTCAAGTTGCGGATTCTTTAGGTTTACAAATCGATGATATCGGTTAAAGTCGGATTCTAAAGCATTGTAAATAGATGACTTTGTTCAAGTTGCGGATTCTTGATGTTTTAAAATAGATGATATCGTTTAAAGTCGGATTCTAAAGCATTGTAAATAGATGACTTTGTTCAAGTTGCAGATACTTAATGTTTGAAAATAGATGATATCGTTTAAAGTCGGATTCTAAAGCATTGTAATTAGATGACTTTGGTCCAGTTGCGGATTCTTTAGGTTTGAAAATAGATGATATCGTTTAAAGTCGGATTCTAAAGCATTGTAAGTAGATGACTTTGTTCAAGTTGCCGATTCTTAAAGTTTGAAAATATATTATATCGTTTAAAATCGGATTCCAAATCATTGTAAATAGATGACTTTGTTCAAGTTGCGGATTCTTAAGATTTGAAAATAGATGATATCGTTTAAAGTCGGATTCTAAAGCATTGTAAATAGATGACTTTGTTCAAGTTGCGGACTCTTATTGTTTGAAAATAGATTATATCGTTTCAAGTCGGATTCTAAAGCATTGTAAATAGATTACTTTGTTCAAGTTGATAGAGGCTCAAGGTTAGAAAATAGATGATATTGGTTAAAGTCGGATTCTTAAGCATTGTAAGTACATTACTTTATTACAGTTGCGGATTCTTAAAGTTTGAAAATAGATGATAATGTTTACAGTCGCATTCTAAAGCATTGTAAATAGATGACTTCGTTCAAGTTGTGCATTCTTGAGGTTTGTGAATAGATGATATCGTTTAAAGTCGGATTCTAAAGCACTTTAAATAGATGACTTTGTTTAAGTTGCGGATTCTTAAGGTTTGAAAATAGATGATATCGTTTAAAGTCGGATTCTAAAGCATTGTAAATAGATGACTTTGTTCAAGTTGCAGATTCTTTAATGTTTGAAAATAGATGATATCGTGTAAAGTCGGATTCTAAAGCATTGTAAGTAGATGACTTTGTCCAAGGATCCAATTCTTAATGTTTGAAAATGCATGATATCGTTTAAAGTCGGATTCTAAAGCATGGTAAATAGATGACTTTGTTCATGTTGCCGATTCTTCAGGTTTGAAAATAGATGATATCGTTTGAAAGTCGGATTCTAAAGCATGGTAAATAGATGACTTTGTTCATGTTGCCGATTCTTCAGGTTTGAAAATAGATGATATCGTTTGAAAGTCGGATTCGAAAGCATTGTAAATAGATGACTTTGTTCAAGTTGCCGATTCTTAAGGATTGAAAATAGATGATATCGTTTTAAGTAGGATTCTAAAGCATTGTAAATAGATGACTTTGTTCTAGTTGCGAGTTGTGTAGGTTTAAAAGTAGATGATATCGTTAAATGTCGGATACTAAAGCATTGTAAATAGATGACTTTGTTTAAGTTGCCGATTCTTAATGTTTGAAAATAGATGATATCGTTTAAAGTCGGATTCTAAAGCATTGTAAATAGATGAATTTGTTTAAGTTACGGATTCTTAATGTTTGAAAATAGATGATATCGTTTAAAGTTGAATTCTAAAGCATTGTAAATAGATGACTTTCTTCAAGTTGCGGATTCTTAATGTTTGAAAATCGATGATATCGTTTAAAGTCGGATTCTAAAGCATTGTAAATCTTTGACTTTGTTCAAGTTGCGGATTCTTGATGGATGAAAATAGATGATATCGTTTAAAGTCGGATTCTAAAGCATGGTAAATAGATGACTTTGTTAGAGTTGCGGATCCTTAATGTTTGAAAATAGATGATATCGTTTAAGTCGGATTATAAAGCATTGTAAATAGATGACTTTGTTCAAGTGTCGGATACTTAATGTTTTAAAGTAGATGATATCGTTTCAAGTCGGATTCTAAAGCATTGTAAATAGATGACTTTGTTCCAGTTTCGGATTCTTAAGGTTTGAAAATAGATGATTTCGGTTAAAGTCGGATTCTAAAGCATTGTAAATAGATGACTTTGTTCCAGTTTCGGATTCTTAAGGTTTGAAAATAGATGATTTTGTTTAAAGTCGGATTCTAAAGCATTGTAAATAGATGACTTTGGTAAAGTGGCCGATTCTTAAAGTTTGAAAATAGATTATATCGTTTAAAGTCGGATTCTAAATCATTGTAAATAGATGACTTTGTTCAAGTTGCGGATTCTTAAGATTTGAAAATAGATGACATCGTTTAAAGTCGGATTCTAAAGCATTGTAAATAGATGACTTTGTTCAAGTTGCGGACTCTTATGGTTTGAAAATAGATGATATCGTTTAAAGTCGTATTCTAAAGCATTGTAAATAGATAGCTTTGTTCAAGTTGCGGATTCTTAATGTTTGAAAATAGATGATATCGTTTAAAGTCGGATTCTAAAGCATTGTAAATAGATGAATTTGTTCAAGTTGTGGATTGTCAAGGTTTTAAAATAGATTATATCGCTTAAAGTCGGATTCTAAAGCATTGTAAATAGATCACTTTGTTCAAGTTGCGAGTTGTTAAGGTTTAAAAGTAGATGATATCGTTTAATGTCGGATACTAAAGAATTGTAAATAGATGACTTTGTTTAAGTGGTGGATTTCTTATGTTTGAAACTAGATGATATCGTTTTATGTCGGATTCTAAAGCATTGTAAATAGATGAATTTGTTTAAGTTGCGGATCTTAATGTTTGAAAATAGATGATATCGTTTAAAGTCGGATTCTAAAGCATTGTAAATAGATGACTTTGTTCAAGTTGCGGATACTTAATGTTTGAAAATAGATGATATCGTTTAAAGTCGGATTCTAAAGCATTGTAAATAGATGATTTTGTTCCAGTTGCGGATTCTTACGGTTTGAAAAAAGATGATATCGTTTAAAGTCGGATTCTAAAGCATTGTAAATAGATGACTTTGTTTAAGTTGCGCATGCTTAAGGTTTGAAAATAGATAATATCTTTTAAAGTGTGATTCTAAAGCATGGTAAATAGATGACTTTGTTCATGTTGCCGATTCTTCAGGTTTGAAAATAGATGATATCGTTTAAAGTGCGATTCTAAAGCATTGTAAATAGATGACTTTGTTCTAGTTGCCGATTCTTAAGGATTGAAAATAGATGATATAGTTTGAAAGTCGGATTATAAAGCATTGTAAATTGATGACTTTGTTCTAGTTGCGAGTTGTTAAGGTTTAAAAGTAGATGATATCGTTAAATGTCGGATACTAAAGCATTGTAAATAGATGACTTTGTTTAAGTTGCCGATTCTTAATGTTTGAAAATAGATGATATCGTTTAAAGTCGGATTCTAAAGCATTGTAAATAGATGAATTTGTTTAAGTTACGGATTCTTAATGTTTGAAAATAGATGATATCGTTTAAAGTTGAATTCTAAAGCATTGTAAATAGATGACTTTCTTCAAGTTGCGGATTCTTAATGTTTGAAAATCGATGATATCGGTTAAAGTCGGATTCTAAAGCATTGTAAATCTTTGACTTTGTTCAAGTTGCGGACTCTTGATGGTTGAAAATAGATGATATCGTTTAAAGTCGGATTCTAAAGCATTGTAAATAGATGACTTTGTTAGCGTTGCGGATCCTTAATGTTTGAAAATAGATGATATCGTTTAAGTCGGATTATAAAGCATTGTAAATAGATGACTTTGTTCAAGTTGACGATCCTTAATGTTTTAAAATAGATGATATTGTTTCAAGTCGGATTCTAAAGCATTGTAAATAGATGACTTCGTTCCAGTTTCGGATTCTTAAGGTTTTAAAATAGATGATTTCGTTTAAAGTCGGATTCTAAAGCATTGTTTATAGATGACTTTGTTCAAGTTTCCGATTCTTAAAGTTTGAAAATAAATTATATCGTTTAAAGTCGGATTCTAAATTATTGTAAATAGATGACTTTGTTCAAGTTGCGAATTCTTAAGATTTGAAAATAGATGATATCGTTTAAAGTCGGATTCTAAAGCATTGTAAATAGATGACTTTGTTCAAGTTTCGGACTCTTATTGTTTGAAAATAGATGATATCGTTTAAAGTCGGATTCTAAAGCATTGTAAATAGATAGCTTTGTTCAAGTTGCGGATTCTTAATCTTTGAAAATAGATGATATCGTTTAAAGTCGGATTCTAAAGCATTGTAAATAGATGAATTTGTTTAAGTTGCGGATTCTTAAGGATTGAAAATAGAGGATATCGTTTAAAGTCGGATTCTAAAGCATTGTAAATAGATGACTTTGTTAGAGTTGCGGATCCTTAATGTTTGAAAATAGATGATATCGTTTAAGTCGGATTCTAAAGCATTGTAAATAGATGACTTTGTTCAAGTTGCGGATACTTAATGTTTCAAAATAGATGATATCGTTTAAAGTCGGATTCTAAAGCATTGTAAATAGATGACTTTGTTCAAGTTGCGGATTCTTAAGGTTTGAAAATAGATGATATCGTTTCAAGTCAGAGTCTACAGCATTGTAAATAGAAGACGTTGTTCAAGTTGCCGATTCTTAAAGTTTAAAAATAGATTATATCGTTTGAAGTCGGATTCTAAATCATTGTAAATAGATGACTTTGTTCAAGTTGCGAATTCTTAAGATTTAAAAATAGATGATATCGTTTAAAGTCGGATTGTAAAGCATTGTAAATAGATGACTTTGTTCAAGTTACGGACTCTTATGGTTTGAAAATAGATGATAATGTTTAGAGTCGGATTCTAAAGCATTGTAAATAGATGACTTTGTTCAAGTTGCGGATTCCTAATGTTTGAAAATCGATGATATCGTTTAAAGTCGGATTCTAAAGCATTGTAAATCTTTGACTTTGTTCAAGTTGCGGATTCTTGATGGTTGAAAATAGATGATATCGTTTAAAGTCGGATTCTAAAGCATTGTAAATAGATGACTTTGTTAGAGTTGCGGATCCTTTATGTTTGAAAATAGATGATATCGTTTAAGTCGGATTATAAAGCATTGTAAATAGATGACTTTGTTCAAGTTGCGGATACTTAATGTTTTAAAATAGATGATATCGTTTCAAGTCGGATTCTAAAGCATTGTAAATAGATGACTTTGTTCCAGTTTCGGATTCTTAAGGTTTGAAAATAGATGATTTTGTTTAAAGTCGGATTCTAAAGCATTGTAAATAGATGAATTTGTTTAAGTTGCGGATTATTAATGTTTGAAAATAGATGATATCGTTTAAAGTCGGATTCTAAAGCATTGTAAATAGATGACTGTGTTAGAGTTGCGGATCCTTAATGTTGGAAAATAGATGATATCGTTTAAATAGATGAATTTGTTTAAGTTGCGGATTCTTAAGTCGGAGTCATAAGCATTGTGAAAAGATGACTTTGTTCAAGTTGCGGATACTTAATGTTTGAAAATAGATGATATCGTTTAAAGTCGGATTCTAAAGCATTGTAAATAGATGACTTTGTTCAAGTTGCGGACTCTTATGGTTTGAAAATAGATGATATCGTTTAAAATCGTATTCTATTGCATTGTAAATAGATAGCTTTGTTCAAGTTGCGGATTCTTAATGTTTTAAAATAGATGATATCGTTTAAAGTCGGATTCTAAAGCATTGTAAATAGATGACTTTGGTCAAGTTGCGCATTCTCAAGGTTGGAAAATAGATGATGTTGTTTATAGTCGGATTCTAAAGCATTGTAAGTAGATGACTTTATTACAGTTGCGGATTTTTAAGCTTTGAAAATAGATGATAATGTTTAAAGTCGCATTCTAAAGCATTGTAAATAGATGACTTTGTTCAAGTTGCAGATTCTGAAGGTTTGAAAATAGATGATATCGTTTAAAGTCGGATTCTAAAGCATTGTAAATAAAGGTCTTTGTTCAAGTTGCGGATTCTTAAGGTTTAAAAATAGATGATATCGTTTAAAGTCGGATTCTAAAGCATTGTTAATAGATACTTTGTTCACGTTGCACCGTCTAAAGTTTTGAAAATAGATGATATCGTTTCAAGTCGGATTCTAAATCATTGTAAATAGATGACTTTGTTCAAGTTGCCGATTCTCCAGGTTTGAAAATAGATGATATTGTTTAAAGTCGGATTCTAAAGCATTGTAAATAGATAACTTTGTTCAAGTTGGTGGATTCTTAGGGTTGGAAAATAGATGATATCGTTTAAAGTCGGATTCTAAAGCATTGTAAATAGATGACTTTGTTAAAGTTTCGGATCCTTAGGGTTTGAAAATAGATATTATCGGTTAAAGTTTGATTCTAAAGCATTGTAAATAGATGACTTTGTTTAAGTTGTTGATACTTAAGGATTCAAAATAGATAGTATCGTTTAAAGTCGGATTCTAAAGCATTGTAAATAGATGACTTTGTTCAAGTTGCGGATTCTTAAGGTTTGAAAATAGATGATATCGTTTAAAGTCGGATCCTAAAGCATTGTAAATAGATGACTTTGGACAAGTTGCGGATACTTAAGGTTTAAAAATAGATGATTTCGTAAAATGTCGGATTCTAAAGCATTGTAAATAGATGACATTGTTAGAGTTGCGGATTCTTAATGTTTGAAAATAGATGAGATCGTTTAAGTCGGATTCTAAAGCATTGTAAATAGATGACTTTGTTCAAGTTGCGGATACTTAATGTTTGAAAATAGATGATATTGTTTAAAGTCGGATTCTAAAGCATTGTAAATAGATGACTTTGTTTAAGTTGCGGATTCTTAATGTTTTAAAATAGATGATATCGTTTAAAGTCGGATTCTAAAGCATTGTAAATAGATATTTTGGTCAAGTTGCGGAGTCTAAAGGTTTGAAAGTAGATGATATCGTTTCAAGTCTGATTCTAAAGTATTGTAAATAGATGACTTTGTTGATGTTGCGGATTCTCAAGGTTTGAAAATAGATGATATTGTTTATAGTCGGATTCTAAAGCATTGTAAGTAGATGACTTTATTACAGTTGCGGATTCTTAAGCTTTGAAAATAGATTATAATGTTTAAAGTCGCATTCTAAAGCATTGTAAATTGATGACTTTGTTAAAATTGCGGATTCTTAAGGTTTGAAAATATATGATATCGTTTAAAGTCGGATCCTAAAGCATTGTAAATAGATGTCTTTGTTCAAGTTGCGGATTGTTAAGGTTTAAAAATAGATGATATCGTTTCAAGTCGGATTCTAAAGCATTGTAAATAGATGACTTTGTTCAAGTTGCCGATTCTCACGGTTTGAAAATAGATGATATTGTTTCAAGTCAGATGCTAAAGCATTGTAAGTAGATGACTTTATTACAGTTGCGGATTCTTAAGGTTTGAAAATAGATGATAATGTTTAAAGTCGCATTCTAAAGCTTTGTAGATGACTTTGTTCAAGTTGCGGATTCTTAACGTTTGAAAATAGATTATATCGTTTTACGTCGGGTTAAAAGCATTGTAAATAGATGACTTTGTTCCAGTTGCGGATTCTTAAGGTTTAAAACTAGATGATATCGTTGAAAGTCGGATGCTAAAGCATTGTAAATAGATGACTTTGTTCAAGTGTCCGATTCTTAAGGTTTGAAAATAGAGGATATCGTTCAAAGTCGGATTCTAAAGCATTGTAAATAGATTACTTTGTCCAAGTTGCCGATTCTACCGGTTTGAAAATAGATGATATTGTTTAAAGTCGGATTCTAAAGCATTGTAAATAGATGACTTTGTTCAAGTTGCGGATTCTAAAGGTTTGAACTTAGATGATATCGTTTAAAGTCGGATTCTAAAGCATTGTAAATAGATGACTTTGTTCAAGTTGCGGATTCTTAAGGTTTGAAAATAGATGATATCGTTTAATGTCGGATTCTAAAGCATTGTAAATAGATGACTTTGGTCAGGTTGCGCATTCTCAAGGTTGGAAAATAGATGATATCGTTGAAAGTCGGATTCTAAAGCATTGTAAATAGATGACTTTGGTCAAGTTGCGGATACTAAAGGTTTGAAAATAGATGATATCGTGGAAAGTCGGATTCTAAAGCATTGTAAATAGATGACATTGTTAGAGTAGCGGATTCTTAATGTTTGAAAATAGATGATATCGTTTAAGTCGGATTCTAAAGCATTGTAAATAGATGACTTTCTTCAAGTCGCGAGTTGTTTAGGTTTAAAAGTAGATGATATCGTTTAATGTCGGATATTAAAGCATTGTAAATAGATGACTTTGTTTAAGTGACGGATTCTTAATGTCTGAAAATAGATGATATCGTTTAAAGTCGGATTCTAAAGCATAGTTAATAGATGAATTTGTTTAAGTGGCGGATTCTTAATGTTTGAAAATAGATGATATCGTTTAAAGTTAGATTCTAAAGCATTGTAAATAGATGACTTTGTTCAAGTTGCGGATTCTTTAGGTTTACAAATCGATGATATCGGTTTAAGTCGGATTCTAAAGCATTGTAAATAGATGACTTTGTTCAAGTTGCGGATTCTTGATGTTTTAAAATAGATGATATCGTTTAAAGTCGGATTCTAAAGCATTGTAAATAGATGACTTTGTTCAAGTTGCAGATACTTAATGTTTGAAAATAGATGATATCGTTTAAAGTCGGATTCTAAAGCATTGTAATTAGATGACTTTGGTCCAGTTGCGGATTCTTTAGGTTTGAAAATAGATGATATCGTTTAAAGTCGGATTCTAAAGCATTGTAAGTAGATGACTTTGTTCAAGTTGCCGATTCTTAAAGTTTGAAAATATATTATATCGTTTAAAATCGGATTCCAAATCATTGTAAATAGATGACTTTGTTCAAGTTGCGGATTCGTAAGATTTAAAAATAGATGATATCGTTTAAAGTCGGATTCTAAAGCATTGTAAATAGATGACTTTGTGCAAGTTGCGGACTCTTATTATTTGAAAATAGATTATATCGTTTCAAGTCGGATTCTAAAGCATTGTAAATAGATTACTTTGTTCAAGTTGAGGAAGCTCAAGGTTAGAAAATAGATGATATTGGTTAAAGTCGGATTCTTAAGCATTGTAAGTACATTACTTTATTACAGTTGCGGATTCTTAAGGTTTGAAAATAGATGATAATGTTTACAGTCGCATTCTAAAGCATTGTAAATAGATGACTTCGTTCAAGTTGTGCATTCTTGAGGTTTGTGAATAGATGATATCGTTTAAAGTCGGATTCTAAAGCACTTTAAATAGATGACTTTGTTCAAGTTGCGGATTCTTAAGGTTTGAAAATAGATGATATCGTTTAAAGTCGGATTCTAAAGCATTGTAAATAGATGACTTTGTTCAAGTTGCAGATTCTTTAATGTTTGAAAATAGATGATATCGTGTAAAGTCGGATTCTAAAGCATTGTAAGTAGATGACTTTGTTCAAGGATCCAATTCTTAATGTTTGAAAATGCATGATATCGTTTCAAGTCGGATTCTAAAGCATTGTAAATAGATTACTTTGTTCAAGTTGCCGACTCTTGAGGTTTTAAAATAGATGATATCGTTTCAAATCGGATTCTAAAGCATTGTAAATAGATGACTTTGTTCAAGTTGCCTATTCTTAAGGTGTGAAAATAGATGATATCGTTTAAAGTCGGATTCTAAAGCATTGTACATAGATTACTTTGTTTAAGTTGCGGACTGCTCAGGTTTGAAAATAGATGATATCGTTTAAAGTCGGATTCTAAAGCATTGTAAATAGATGACTTTGTTCAAGTTGGTGGATTCTTAGGGTTTGAAAATAGATGATATCGTTTAAAGTCGGATTCTAAAGCATTATAAATAGATGATATTGTTCAAGTTGCGGATTCTTAGGGTTTGAAAATAGATGATATCGTTTAAAGTCGCATTCTAAAGCATTGTAAATAGATGACTTTGTTCAAGTTGCCGATTCTTAAGGATTGAAAATAGATTATAATGTTAACAGTCGGATTCTAAAGCATTGTAAATAGATGACTTTGTTCAAGTTGCGGATTTTTAAGGTTTGAAAATAGATGATATCGTTTAAAGTCGGATTCTAAAGTATTGTAAATAGATGACTTTGTTCAAGTGGCGGATTCTTAAAGTTTTAAAATAGATGATATCGTTTAATTTCGTATTCTAAAGCATTGTAAATAGATGACTTTGTTCCAGTTGCGGATTCTTAAGGTTTGAAAATAGATGATATCGTTTAAAGTCGGATTCTAAAGTATTGTAAATATATGACATTGTGACAGTTGCGGATTCTAAAGGTTTAGAAATAGGTGATATCGTTTAAAGTCGGATTCTAAAGCATTGTAAATAGATGACTTTGTTCTAGTTGCGGATTCTTTAGCTTTGAAAATAGAAGATATCGTTTAAAGTCGGATTCTAAAGCATTGTAAATAGATGACTTTGTTCAAGTTGCCGATTCTTAAGGTTTGAAAATAGATGATATCGTTTAAAGTCGGATTCTAAAGCATTGTAAATAGATGACTTGTTAAAGTCGCCGATGGTTAAGCTTTCAAAAAAGATGATATCGTTTAAAGTCGGATTCTTAAGCACTGTAAATAGATGAGTTTGTTCAAGTTGCCGATTCTTAAGGTTCGAAAATAGATGATATCGTTTAAAGTCGGATTCGAAAGCATTGTAAATAGATGACTTGTTAAAGTGGCCGATTCTTAAGCTTTTAAAATAGATGATATAGTTTAAAGTCGGATTCTGAAGCATTGTAAATAGATGACATTGTAATAGTTGCGGATTTTTAAGGTTCGAAAATAGATGATATCGTTTAAAGTCGGATTCTAAAGCATTGTAAATAGATGACTTGTTTCAAGTTGCGGATTCTTAAGGTTTTAAAATAGATGATATTGTTTAAGTCGGATTCTAAAGCATTGAATATAGATTACTTTGTTCAAGTTGCGGATTCTTAAGATTTGAAAATAGATGATATCTTTTAAAGTCTGATTCTAAAGCATTGTAAATAGATGACTTTGTTCAAGTTGCGGATTCTTAAGGTGTGAAAATAGATGATATCGTTTAAAGTCCGGTCTGAAAGCATTGTAAATAGATGACTTGTTGAAGTGGCCGATTCTTAAGCTTTTAAAATAGATGATATAGTTTAAAGTCGGATTCTGAAGCATTGTAAATAGATGACTTTGTTCAAGTTGCCTATTCTTAAGGTTTGAAAATAGATAATATCGTTTAAAGTAGGATTCTAAAGCATTGTAAATAGATGACTTGTTCAAGTCGCCGATTGTTAAGCCTTTAAAAAAGACGATATCGGTTAAAGTCGGATTCTAAAGCACTGTAAATAGATCAGTTTGTTCAAGTTGCTGATTCTTAAGGTTCGAAAATGGATGATATCGTTCTAAGTCGGATTCTAAAGCATTGTACATACATAACATTGTAATAGTTACGGATTTTTAAGGTTCGAAAGTAGATGATATCGTTTAAAGTCGGATTCTAAAGCATTGTAAATAGATGACTTTCTTCCAGTTGCGGATTCTGAAGGTTTGAAAATAGATGATATCGTTTAAAGTCGGATTCAAAAGTATTCTAAATAGATGACTTTGTTTAAGTTGCGGATTCTAACGGTTTGAAAAAAGATGATATCATTTAAAGTCGGCCTCTAAAGCATTGTAAATAGATGACTTTGTTCAAGTTGCGGATTCTTGAGGTTTGAAAATAGATGGTATCGTTTAAAGTCGGATTCTACAGCATTGTAAATAGGTGACATTGTTGTAGTTGCAGATTCTTAAGGTTTGAAAATAGATGATATCGTTTAAAGTCGGATTCTAAAGCATTGTAAATAGATGACTTGTTCAAGTCGCCGATGGTTCAGCTTTAAAAAAAGATGATATCGTTTAAAGTCGGATTCTTAAGCACTGTAAATAGATGAGTTTGTTCAAGTTGCCGATTCTTAAGGTTCGAAAATATATGATAGCGTTTTTAGTCGGATTCTAAAGCATTGTAAATAGATGACATTGTAATAGTTGCGGATTTTTAAGGTTCGAAAATAGATGATATCGTTTAAAGTCGGATTCTAAAGCATTGTAAATAGATGACTTGTTTCAAGTTGCGGATTCTTAAGGTTTTAAAATAGATGATATTGTTTAAGTCGGATTCTAAAGCATTGAATATAGATTACTTTGTTCAAGTTGCGGATTCTTAAGATTTGAAAATAGATGATATCTTTTAAAGTCTGATTCTAAAGCATTGTAAATAGATGACTTTGTTCAAGTTGCGGATTCTTAAGGTGTGAAAATAGATGATATCGTTTAAAGTCGGATTCGAAAGCATTGTAAATAGATGACTTGTTAAAGTGGCCGATTCTTAAGCTTTTAAAAAAGATGATATCGTTTAAAGTCGGATTCTAAAGCATTGTAAATAGATGACTTTGTTCAAGTTGCCGATTCGTAAGGTTTGCAAATAGATAATATCGTTTAAAGTAGGATTCTAAAGCATTGTAAATAGATGACTTGTTCAAGTCGCCGATGGTTAAGCTTTTAAAAAAGACGATATCGGTTAAAGTCGGATTCTAATGCACTGTAAATAGATCAGTTTGTTCAAGTTGCTGATTCTTAAGGTTCGAAAATGGATGATATCGTTTTAAGTCGGATTCTAAAGCATTGTACATACATAACATTGTAATAGTTGCGGATTTTTAAAGTGCGAAAGTAGATGATATCGTTTAAAGTCGGATTCTAAAGCATTGTAAATAGATGACTTTCTTCCAGTTGCGGATTCTGAAGGTTTGAAAATAGATGATATCGGTTAAAGTCGGATTCTAAAGCATTGTAAATAGATGACTTTGTTTAAGTTGCGGATTCTAACGGTTTGAAAATAGATGATATCATTTAAAGTCGGCCTCTAAAGCATTGTAAATAGATGACTTTGTTCAAGTTGCGGATTCTTAAGGTTTGAAAATAGATGGTATCGTTTAAAGTCGGATTCTACAGCATTGTAAATAGGTGACATTGTTGTAGTTGCAGATTCTTAAGGTTTCAAAATAGATGATATCGGTTAAAGTCGGATTCTAAAGCATTGTAAATAGATGACTTTGTTCAAGTTGCGGATTCTTAAAGTTTGAAAATAGATGATATCGTTTAAAGTCGGATTCTGAAGCATTGTAAATAGATGACTTTGTTCAAGTTGCCGATTCTTAAGGTTTGAAAATAGATGATATCGTTTAAAGTCGGATTCTGAAGCATTGTAAATAGATGACTTTGTTCAAGTTGCCGATTCTTAAGGTTTTAAAATAGATGATTTCGTTTAAAGTCGGATTCTAAGCATTGTAAATAGATGACTTAGTTCAAGTTGCAGATTTTTAAGGTTTGTAAATAGATGATATTGTTTAAAGTCGGATTCTAAAGCATTGTAAATAGATGACTTGTTTCAAGTTGCGGATTCTTAAGGTTTTAAAATAGATGATATTGTTTAAGTCGGATTCTAAAGCATTGAATATAGATTACTTTGTTCAAGTTGCGGATTCTGAAGATTTGAAAATAGATGATATCTTTTAAAGTCGAATACCAAAGCATTGTAAATAGATGACTTTGTTCAAGTTGCGGATTCGTTAGGTTTGAAAGTAGATTATATCGTTTAAAGTCGGATTCTAAAGCATTGTAAATAGATGACTTTGTTCAAGTTGCGGATTCTTGAGGTTTGAAAATAGATGATATCGTTTTAAGTCGGATTCTAAAGCATTGTAAATTGATGACTTTGTTCAAGTTGCGGATTCTTAAGGTTTGAAAATAGATTATAATGTTAACAGTCGGATTCTAAAGCATTGTAAATAGATGACTTTGTTCAAGTTGCGGAGTCTTAAGGTTTGAAAATAGATGATATCGTTTAAAGTCGGATTCTAAACATTGTAAATAGATGACTTTGTTCAAGTTGCGGAGTCTTTAGGTTTGAAAGTAGATGATAACTTTTAAAGTCGGATTTTAAAGCATTGTAAATAGATGACTTGTTAAAGTCGCCGATTCTTAAGCTTTTAAAATAGATGATATCGTTTAAAGTCGGATTCTAAAGCACTGTAAATAGATGTCTTGTTCAAGTTGCCGATTCTTCTGGTTCGAAAATAGATGATATCGTTAAAAGTCGGATTCTACAGCATTGCAAATAAGTGACATTGTGTAAGTTGCAAATTCTTAAGGTTTGAAAATAGATGATATCGGTGAAAAATCGGATTCTAAAGCATTGTAAATAGATGACTTTGTTCAAGTTGCGGATTTTTAAGGTTTGAAAATAGATGATATCGTTTAAAGTCAGATTCTAAAGCATTGTAAATAGATGACTTTGTTCAAGTGGCGGATCCTTAAAGTTTGAAAATAGATGATATCGTTTAATTTCGTATTCTAAAGCATTGTAAATAGATGACTTTGTTCCAGTTGCGGATTCTTAAGGTTTGAAAATAGATGATATCCTTTAAAGTCGGATTCTAAAGTATTGTAAATATATGACATTGTGACAGTTGCGGATTCTAAAGGTTTGAAAATAGATGATATCGTTTAAAGTCGGATTCTAAAGCATTGTAAATAGATTACTTTGTTCCAGTTGCGGATTCTTTAGCTTTGAAAATAGAAGATATCGTTTAAAGTCGGATTCTGAAGCATTGTAAATAGATCACTTTGTTCAAGTTGCCGATTCTTAAGGTTTGAAAATAGATGATATCGTTTAAAGTCGGATTCTAAAGCATTGTAAATGGATGACTTGTTCAAGTCGCCGATGGTTAAGCTTTTAAAAAAGATGATATCGTTTAAAGTCGGATTCTAAAGCACTGTAAATAGATGAGTTTGTTCAAGTTGCCGATTCTTAAGGTTCGAAAACAGATGATATCGTTTTTAGTCGGATTCTAAAGCATTGTTAATAGATGACATTGTAATAGTTGCGGATTTTTAAGGTTCGAAAATAGCTGATATCGTTTAAAGTCGGATTCTAAAGCATTGTAAATAGATGATTTTGTTCAAGTTGCGGATTCTTAAGGTTTGAAAATAGATTATATCGTTTAAAGTCGGATTCTACAGCATTGTAAATAGATGACATTGTAACAGTTGCGGATTCATAAGGTTTGAAAATAGAATATATCGTTTAAAGTCGGATTCCAAAGCATTGTAAATAGATGACTTTGTTCAAGTTGCGGATTCTTAAGGTTTTAAAATAGATGATATCGTTAAAAGTCGGATTCTAAAACATTGTAAATTGATGACTTAGTTAAAGTTGCAGATTTTTAAGGTTTGTAAATAGATGATATTGTTTAAAGTCGGATTCTAAAGCATTGTAAATAGATGACTTGTTTCAAGTTGCGGATTCTTAGGGTTTAAAATAGATGATATTGTTTAAGTCGGATTCTAAAGCATTGAATATAGATTACTTTGTTCAAGTTGCGGATTCTTAAGATTTGAAAATAGATGATATCTTTTAAAGTCGAATACTAAAGCATTGTAAATAGATGACTTTGTTCAAGTTGCGGATTCGTTAGGTTTGAAAATAGATTATATCGTTTAAAGTCGGATTCTAAAGCATTGTAAATAGATGAGTTTGTTCAAGTTGCGGTTTCTTGAGGTTTGAAAATAGATGATATCGGTAAAAGTCGGATTCTAAAGCATTGTAAATTGATGACTTGTTCAAGTCGCCGATTCTTGAGGTTTGAAAATAGATGATATCGGTTAAAGTTGGATTCTAAAGCATTGTAAATAGATGACTTTGTTCAAGTTGCGGATACTAAATGTTTGAAAATAGATGATATCGTTTAAAGTCGGATTCTGAAGCATTGTAAATAGATTACTTTGTTCAAGTTGCCGATTCTTAAGGTTTGAGAATAGATGATATCGTTTAAAGTCGGATTCTAAAGCATTGTAAATAGATGACTTTGTTAAATTTGCCGATTCGTAAGGTTTGAAACTAGATTATATCGTTTAAAGTTGCCGATTCTTAAGGGTTGCGAATTCTTAAGGTTTGAAAATAGATGATATTGTTTTAAGTCGGGTTCTAAAGAATGGTAAATCCATGACTTTGTTCAAGTTGCCGATTCTTAAGGTTTTAGAATAAATGATATCGTTTAAAGTCAGATTCTAAAGGATTGTAAATCGATGACTTTGTTCAAGTTGCCGATTCTTAAGGTTTGAAAATAGATGATCTCGTTTAAAGTCGGATTGTAAAGCATTGTAAATAGATGACTTTGTTGAAGTTGCCGATTCGAAAGCTTTGAGAAGTAATGATATCGCTTTAAGTCGGATTCTAAAGCATTGTAAATAGATGACTTTGTTAAAGTTGCCGATACTTGAAGTTTGAAAATAGATGATATCGTGAAAAGTACGATTCTAAAGCATTGTAAATAGATTACTTCGTTCAAGTTGCTGATTCTTAAGGTTTGAAAATAGATGATATTGTTTAAAGTCGGATTCTAAAGCATCGTAAATAGATGACTTTGTTCAAGTTGCCAATTCGTAAGCTTTGAAAATAGATTATATTGTTTAAAGTTGGATTCTAAAGCATTGTAAATAGATGACTTTGTTCAAGTTGCCGATTCGTAAGGTTTGAAAATAGATGATATCGGTTAAAGTCGGATTCGAAAGCATTGTAAATAGATGACTTTGTTCAAGTTGCAGATTCTTAAGGTTTGAAAATAGATGATATCGTTTAAAGTCGGATTCTAAAGCATTGCAAATAGATGACTTTGTTCAAGTTGCCGATTCTTAAGGTTTGAAAATAGATGATATTGTTTAAAGTCGGATTCTAAAGCATCGTAAATAGATGACTTTGTTCAAGTTGCCAATTCGTAAGCTTTGAAAATAGATGATATCGTTTAAAGTCGGATTCTAAAGCATTGTAAATAGATGACCTTTTTCAAGTTGCGGATTCTTAATGTTTGAACATAGACGATATCGTTTAAAGTCGGATTCTAAAGCATTGTAAATAGATGACTTTGTACAAGTTGCGGATTCTTTATGTTTGAAAATAGATGAAATAGTTTAAAGTCGGATTCTAAAGCATTGTAAATAGATGACTTTGTTCAAGTTGCGGATTCTTAAAGTTTGAAAATAGATGATATCGTTTAAAGTCGGATACTAAAGCATTGTAAATAGATGACATTGTTCAAGTGGCGGACTCTTAAGGTTTGAAAATAGATGATATTGTTTAAAGTACGATTCTAAAGCATTGTAAGTAGATGACTTTATTACAGTTGCGGATTCTTTAGGTTTGAAAATGGATGATAATGTTTAAAGTCGCATTCTAAAGCATTGTAAATAGATGACTTTGTTCAAGTTGCTGATTCTTCAGGTTTGAAAATAGATGATATCGTTTAAAGTCGGATTCTAAAGCATTGTAAATAGATGACTTTGTTCAAGTTGCGCATTCTTAAGGTTTGAAAATAGATGATATCGTTTAAAGTCGGATTCTAAAGCATTGTAAATAGATGCTTTTGTTCAAGTTGCGGATTCTTAAGGTTTAAAAATAGATGATATCGTTCAAAGTCGGATTCTAAAGCATTGTAAATTGATGACTTTTTTATAGTTGCCGATTTTTAAGGTTTGAAAATAGATGCTATCGTTTAAAGTCGGATTCTAAAGCATTGTAAATAGATGACTTTGTTCCAGTTGCGGATTCTTAATGTTTGAAAATAGATGATATCGTTTAAAGTCGGATTCTAAAGCATTGTAAATAGATGACTTTGTTCTAAGTTGCGGATTCTTAAGGTTTGAAAATAGATGATATCGTTTACAGTCGGATTCTAAAGCATTGTAAATAGATGACTTTGTTCAAGTGGCGCATTCTTTAAGGTTTGAAAATAGATGATATCGTTTAAAGTCGGATTCTAAAGCATTGTAAATAGATTACTTTGTTCAAGTTGCGGATTCTTTGTGTTTGAAAATAGATGATATCGTTTAAAGTCGGATTCTAAAGCATTGTAAATAGATGACTTTGTTCAAGTTGCGGATTCTTAAGGTTTGAAAATAGATGATATCGGTTAAACTCGGATTCTAAAGCATTGTAAATAGATGACTTTGTTCAAGTTGGTGATTCTTAAGGTTTGAAAATAGATGATATCGTTTAAAGTCGGATTCTAAAGCATTGTAAATAGATGATATTGTTCAAGTTGCAAATTCTTAAGGTTTAAAAATAGATGATATCGTTTATAGTCGGATTCTAAAGCATTGTAAATAGATGACTTTGTTCAAGTTGCCGATTCTTAATGTTTGAAAACAGATGATATCGTTTAAAGTCGGATTCTACAGCATTGTAAATAGATTACTTTGTTCAAGTTGCATACTCTTAAGGTTTGAAAATAGATGATATCGTTTAAAGTCGGATTCTACAGCATTGTAAATAGATGACTTTGTTCAAGTTGCGGATTCTTAAGGTTGTAAAATAGATTATATGGTTTAAAGTCGGATTCTAAAGCATTGTAAATAGATTACTTTGTTCAAGTTGCGGACTGCTAAGGTTTGGAAATAGATGATATCGTTTAAAGTCGGATTCTAAAGCATTGTAAATAGATGACTTTGTTCAAGTTGGTGGATTCTTAGAGTTTGAAAATAGATGATATCGTTTAAAGTCGGATTCTAAAGCATTGTAAATAGATGACTTTGTTCAAGTTGCGAGTTGTTTAGGTTTAAAAGTAGATTATATCGTTTAAAGTATGATTCTAAAGCATTGTAAATAGATGATTTTTTTTAAGTTGCCGATTCTTAAGGTTTGACAATAGATGATATCGTTTAAAGTCAGATTCTAAAGCAGTATAAATAGATAACTTTGTTCAAGTTGCCGATTCTTAAAGTTCGAAAATAGATGATATTGTTTAAAGTCGTATTCTAAAGCATTGTAAATAGATGACTTTGTTCAAGTTGCCGATTCTTAAGGTTCGACAATAGATGATATCGTTTAAAGTCGGATTCTAAAGCATTGTAAATAGATTACTTTGTTAAAGTTGCCGATTCTTAAAGTTTGAAAATAGATGATATCGTGTAAAGTCGGATTCGAAAGCATTGTAAATAGATGACTTTGTTCAAGTTGCCGATTCTTAAAGTTTGAAGATCGATGATATTGTTTAAAATCAGATTCTAAAGAATCGTAAATACATGACTTTGTTGAAGTTGCCGATTCGTAAGCTTTGAAAATAGATGATATTGTTTAAAGTCGGATTCTAAAGCATTGTAAATAAATGACTTTGTTCAAGTTGCGGATACTTAAGGGTTGAAAATTGATGATATCGTTTAAAGTCGGATTCTAAAGCATTGTAAACAGATGACTTTGTTCTAAGTTGCGGATTCTTAAGGTTTAAAAATAGATTATATCGTTTAAAGTCGGATTCTGAAGCATTGTAAATAGATGACTTTGTTCAAGTTGAGGATTCTTAAGGTTTGAGAATTGATTACAATGTTTGAAGTCGGATTCTAAAGCATTGTATATAGATGACTTTGTTCAAGTTGCGGAGTCTTAAGGGTTGAAAATAGATGATATCGTTTAAAGTCGGATTCTAAAGCATTGTAAATAGACGACTTTGTTCAAGTTGCGGATTTTTAAGGTTTGAAAATTTATGATATCTTTTAAAGTCTAGTTCTAAAGCATTGTAAATAGATGAATTTGTTCACGTTGCGGATTCTTAAGGTTTGAAAATAGATGATATCGTTTAAAGTCGGATTCCAAAGCATTGTAAATAAATGACTTTGTTCAAGTTGCGGATTCTTAAGGTTTTAAAATAGATGATATCGTTAAAAGTCGGATTCTAAAACATTGTAAATTGATGACTTAGTTTAAGTTGCAGATTTTTAAGGTTTGTAAATAGATGATATTGTTTAAAGTCGGATTCTAAAGCATTGTAAATAGATGACTTGTTTAAAGTTGCGGATTCTTAGGGTTTAAAATAGATGATATTGTTTAAGTCGGATTCTAAAGCATTGAATATAGATTACTTTGTTCAAGTTGCGGATTCTTAAGATTTGAAAATAGATGATATCTTTTAAAGTCGAATACTAAAGCATTGTAAATAGATGACTTTGTTCAAGTTGCGGATTCGTTAGGTTTGAAAATAGATTATATCGTTTAAAGTCGGATTCTAAAGCATTGTAAATAGATGAGTTTGTTCAAGTTGCGGATTCTTGAGGTTTGAAAATAGATGATATCGCTTAAAGTCGGATTCTAAAGCATTGTAAATAGATGACTTTGTTCATGTTGCGGATACTTAATGTTTGAAAATAGATGATATCGTTTAAAGTCGGATTCTAAAGCATTGTAAATAGATGACTTTGTTCAAGTTGCGGATACTTAATGTTTGAAAATAGATGATATTGTTTAAAGTCGGATTCTGAAGCATTGTAAATAGATTACTTTGTTCAAGTTGCCGATTCTTAATGTTTTAAAATAGATTATTTCGTCTAAAGTCGGATTCTAAAGCATTGTAAATTGATGACTTAGTTCAAGTTGCAGATTTTTAAGGTTTGTAAATAGATGATATTGTTTAAAGTCGTATTCTAAAGCATTGTAAATAGATGACTTGTTTCAAGTTGCGGATTCTTAAGGTTTTAAAATAGATAATATTGTTTAAGTCGGATTCTAAAGCATTGAATATAGATTACTTTGTTCAAGTTGCGGATTCTTAAGATTTGAAAATAGATGATATCTTTTTAAGTCGGATTCTAAAGCATTGTAAATAGATGACTTTGTTCAAGTTGCGGATTCTAAAGGTGTGAAAATAGATGATATCGTTTAAAGTCGGATTCGAAAGCATTGTAAATAGATGTCTTGTTAAAGTGGCCGATTCTTAAGCTTTTAAAATAGATGATATCGTTTAAAGTCGGATTCTGAAGCATTGTAAATAGATGACTTTGTTCAAGTTGCCGATTCTTAAGGTTTGAAAATAGATAATATCGTTTAAAGTAGGATTCTAAAGCATTGTAAATAGATGACTTGTTCAAGTCGCCGATGGTTTAGCTTTTAAAAAAGACGATATCGGTTAAAGTCGGATTCTAAAGCACTGTAAATAGATCAGTTTGTTCAAGTTGCTGATTCTTAAGGTTCGAAAATGGATGATATCGTTTTAAGTCGGATTCTAAAGCATTGTACATACATGACATTGTAATAGTTGCGGATTTTTAAGGTTCGAAAGTAGATGATATCGTTTTAAGTAAGATTCTAAAGCATTGTAAATAGATGACTTTCTTCCAGTCGCGGATTCTGAAGGTTTGAAAATAGATGATATCGTTTAAAGTCGGATTCTAAAGCATTGTAAATAGATGACTTTATTTAAGTTGCGGATTCTGACGGTTTGAAAATAGATGATATCATTTAAAGTCGGCTTCTAAAGCATTGTAAATAGATGACTTTGTTTAAGTTGCGGATTCTTGAGGTTTTAAAATAGATGGTATCGTTTAAAGTGTGATTCTACAGCATTGTAAATAGGTGACATTGTTGTAGTTGCAGATTATTAGGTTTGAAAATAGATGATATCGGTTAAAGTCGGATTCTAAAGCATTGTAAATAGATGACTTTGTTCAAGTTGCGGAGTCTTAAGGTTTGAAAATAGATGATATCGTTTAAAGTCGGATTCTAAAGCACTGTAAATAGATGACTTTGTTCAAGTTGCCGATTCTTCAGGTTCAAAAAATAGATGATATCGTTTCAAATCGGATTCTACAGCATTGCAAATAGGTTACATTGTGTAAGTTGCAGATTCTTAAGGTTTGAAAATAGATGATATCGGTGAAAAATCGGATTTTAAAGCATTGTAAATAGATGACTTTGTTCAAGTTGCGGATTTTTAAGGTTTGAAAATAGATGATATCATTCAAAGTCGGATTCTAAAGCATTCTAAATAGATGACTTTGTTCAAGTGGCGGATTCTTAAAGTTTGAAAATAGATGATATCGTTTGATTTCGTATTCTAAAGCATTGTAAATAGATGACTTTGTTCCAGTTGCGGATTCTTAAGGTTTGAAAATAGATGATATCGTTTAAAGTCGGATTCTAAAGTATTGTAAATATATGACATTGTGACAGTTGCGGATTCTAAAGATTTGAAAATAGATTATATCGTTTAAAGTCGGATTCTAAAGCATTGTAAATAGATGACTTTGTTCCAGTTGCGGATTCTTTAGCTTTGAAAATAGAAGATATCGTTTAAAGTCGGATTCTGAAGCATTGTAAATAGATGACTTTGTTCAAGTTGCCGATTCTTAAGGTTTGAAAATAGATGATATCGTTTAAAGTCGGATTCTAAAGCATTGTAAATAGATGACTTGTTCAAGTCGCCGATGGTTAAGATTTTAAAAAAGATGATATCGTTTAAAGTCGGATTCTAAAGCATTGTAAATAGATTAGTTTGTTCAAGTTGCCGATTATTAAGGTTCGAAAATAGATGATATCGTTTTTAGACGGATTCTAAAGCATTGTAAATAGATGACATTGTAATAGTTGCGGATTTTTAAGGTTTGAAAATAGATGATATCGTTTAAAGTCGGATTCTAAAGCATTGTAAATAGATGACTTTGTTCAAGTGGCGGATACTTAAAGTTTGAAAATAGATGATATCGTTTAATTTCGTATTCTAAAGCATTGTAAATAGATGACTTTGTTCCAGTTGCGGATTCTTAAGGTTTGAAAATAGATGATATCCTTTAAAGTCGGATTCTAAAGTATTGTAAATATATGACATTGTGACTGTTGCGGATTCTAAAGGTGCAAAATAGATGATATCGTTTAAAGTCGGATTCTAAAGGATTGTAAATAGATGACTTTGTTCCAGTTGCGGATTCTTTAGCTTTGAAAATAGAAGATATCGTTTAAAGTCGGATTCTGAAGCATTGTAAATAGATCACTTTGTTCAAGTTTCTGATTCTTAAGGTTTGAAAATAGATGATATCGTTTAAAGTCGGATTCTAAAGCATTGTAAATAGATGACTTGTTCAAGTCGCCGATAGTTAAGCTTTTAAAAAAGATGATATCGTTTAAAGTCGGATTCTAAAGCACTGTAAATAGATGAGTTTGTTCAAGTCGCCGATGGTTAAGCTTTTAAAAAAGATGATATCGTTTAAAGTCGGATTCTAAAGCATTGTAAATAGATGACTTGTTCAAGTCGCCGATGGTTAAGCTTTTAAAAAAGATGATATCGTTTAAAGTCGGATTCTAAAGCACTGTAAATAGATGAGTTTGTTCAAGTTGCCGATTCTTAAGGTTCGAAAATAGATGATATCGTTTTTAGTCAGATTCTAAAGCATTGTAAATAGATTACATTGTAATAGTTGCGGATTTTTAAGGTTCGAAAATAGATGATATCGTTTAAAGTCGGACTCTACAGCATTGTAAATAGATGACTTTGTTCAAGTTGCGGATTCTTAAGGTTTGAAAATAGCTGATATCGTTTAAAGTCGGACTCTAAAGCATTGTAAATAGATGACTCTGTTCTAGTTGCCGATTCTTAAAGTTTTAAAAATAGATGATATCGTTTAAAGTCGGATTCTAAAGCATTGTAAATTGATGACTTGTTCAAGTCGCCGATTCTTGAGGTTTGAAAATAGATGATATCGGTTAAAGTCGGATTCTAAAGCATTGTAAATTGATGACTTGTTCAAGTCGCCGATTCCTGAGGTTTGAAAATAGATGATATCGGTTAAAGTCGGATTCTAAAGCATTGTAAATAGATGACTTTGTTCAAGTTGCGGATACTTAATGTTTGAAAATAGATGATATCGTTTAAAGTCGGATTCTAAAGCATTGTAAATTGATGACTTAGTTCAAGTTGCAGATTTTAAAGGTTTGTAAATAGATGATATTGTTTAAGTCGGATTCTAAAGCATTGAATATAGATTACTTTGTTCAAGTTGCGGATTCTTAAGATTTGAAAATAGATGATATCTTTTTAAGTCTGATTCTAAAGCATTGTAAATAGATGACTTTGTTCAAGTTGCCGATTCTTAAACTTTGAAAATACATAATATCGTTTAAAGTAGGATTCTAAAGCATTGTAAATAGATGACTTGTTCAAGTCGCCGATGGTTAAGCTTTTAAAAAAGACAATATCGGTTAAAGTCGGATTCTAAAGCACTGTAAATAGATCAGTTTGTTCAAGTTGCTGATTCTTAAGGTTCGAAAAAGGATGATATCGTTGTAAGTCGGATTCTAAAGCATTGTACATACATGACATTGTAATAGTTGCGGATTTTTAAGGGTCGAAAGTAGATGATATCGTTTAAAGTCGGATTCTAAAGCATTGTAAATAGATGACTTTGTTTAAGTTGCGGATTCTAACGGTTTGAAAATAGATGATATCATTTAAAGTCGGCCTCTAAAGCATTGTAAATAGATGACTTTGTTTAAGTAACGGATTCTTGAGGTTTGAAAATAGATGGTATCGTTTAAAGTGTGATTCTACAGCATTGTAAATAGGTGACATTGTTGTAGTTGCAGATTCTTAAGGTTTGAAAATAGATGATATCGGTTAAAGTCGGATTCTAAAGCATTGTAAATAGATGACTTTTTTCAAGTTGCGGATTCTTAAGGTTTGAAAATAGATGATATCGTTTAAAGTCGGATTCTGAAGCATTGTAAATAGATGACTTTGTTCAAGTTGCCGATTCTTAAGGTTTGAAAATAGATGATATCGTTTAAAGTCGGATTCTGAAGCATTGTAAATAGATGACTTTGTTCAAGTTTCCGATTCTTAAGGTTTTAAAATAGATGATTTCGTTTAAAGTCGGATTCTAAAGCATTGTAAATTGATGACTTAGTTCAAGTTGCAGATTTTTAAAGTTTTTTAAATAGATGATATTGTTTAAAGTCGGATTCTACAGCATTGTAAATAGATGACTTGTTTCAAGGTGCGGATTCTTAAGGTTTTAAAATAGAGTATATTGTTTAAGTCGGATTCTAAAGCATTGAATATAGATTACTTTGTTCAAGTTGCGGATTCTTAAGATTTGAAAATAGATGATATCTTTTAAAGTCGAATACTAAAGCATTGTAAATAGATGACTTTGTTCAAGTTGCGGATTCGTTAGGTTTGAAAATAGATTATATCGTTTATAGTCGGATTCTAAAGCATTGTAAATAGATGACTTTGTTCAAGTTGCGGATTCTTGAGGTTTGAAAATAGATTATATTGGTTAAAGTCGGATTCTAAAGCATTGTAAATTGATGACTTTTTTCAAGTTGCGGATTCTTAAGGTTTGAAAATAGATTATAATGTTAACAGTCGGATTCTAAAGCATTGTAAATAGATGACTTTGTTCAAGTTGCGGAGTCTTAAGGTTTGAAAATAGATGATATCGTTTAAAGTCGGATTCTAAACATTGCAAATAGATGACTCTGTTCAAGTCGCCGATTCTTAAGCTTTTAAAATAGATGATATCGTTTAAAGTCGGATTCTAAAGCACTGTAAATAGATGACTTTGTTCAAGTTGCCGATTCTTCAGGTTCGAAAATAGATGATATCGTTAAAAGTCGGATTCTACAGCATTGCAAATAGGTTACATTGTGTAAGTTGCAGATTCTTAAGGTTTGAAAATAGATGATATCGGTGAAAAATCGGATTTTAAAGCATTGTAAATAGATGACTTTGTTCTAAGTTGCGGATTTTTAAGGTTTGAAAATAGATGATATCGTTTAAAGTCGGATTCTAAAGCATTGTAAATAGATGACTTTGTTCAAGTGGCGGATTCTTAAAGTTTGAAAATAGATGATATCGTTTAATTTCGTATTCTAAAGCATTGTAAATAGATGAGTTTGTTCCAGTTGCGGATTCTTAAAGTTTGAAAATAGATGATATCGTTTAAAATCGGATTCTGAAATATTGTAAATAGATGAGTTTGTTCAAGTTGCCGATTCTTAAGGTTCGAAAATAGATGATATCGTTTTTAGTCGGATTCTAAAGCATTGTAAATAGATGACATTGTAATAGTTGCGGATTTTTAAGGTTCGAAAATAGATGATATCGTTTAAAGTCGGATTCTAAAGCATTGTAAATAGATGACTTTGTTCAAGTTGCGGATTCTTAAAGTTTGAAAATAGATTATATCGTTTAAAGTCGGATTCTAAAGCATTGTAAGTAGATGACTTTGTTCAAGTTGCCGATTCTTAAAGTTTGAAAATAGATGATATCGTTTAAAGTCGGATTCTAAAGCATCGTAAATAGATGACTTTGTTCAAGTTGCGGATTCTTGAGGTTTGAAAATAGATGATATCGGTTAAAGTCGGATTCTAAAGCATTGTAAATAGATGACTTTGTTCAAGTTGCGGATTCTTAAGGTTTGAAAAAAGATTATAATGTTAACAGTCGGATTCTAAAGCATTGTAAATAGATGACTTTGTTCAAGTTGCGGAGTCTTAAGGGTTGAAAATAGATGATATCGTTTAAAGTCGGATCTTACAGCATTGTAAATAGATCACTTTGTTGTAAGTTGCGGATTCATAAGGTTTACAAATAGATGATATCGTTTAAAGTCGGATTCTAAAGCATTGTAAATAGATTACTTTGTTCAAGTTGCGGATTCTTAAGGTTTGAAAATAGATGATATCGTTTAAAGTCAGATTCTAAAGCATTGTAAATAGATGACTTGTTAAAGTCGCCGATTCTTAAGCTTTTAAAATAGATGATATCGTTTAAAGTCTGATTCTAAAGCATTGTAAATAGATGACTTTGTTCAAGTTGCGGATTCTTAAGGTTTTAAAATAGATGATATTGTTTAAGTCGGATTCTAAAGCATTGAATATAGATTACTTTGTTCAAGTTGCGGATTCTTAAGATTTGAAAATAGATGATATCTTTTAAAGTCGAATACTAAAGCATTGTAAATAGATGACTTTGTTTAAGTTGCGGATTCGTTAGGTTTGAAAATAGATTATATCTTTTAAAGTCGGATTCTAAAGCATTGTAAATAGATGACTTTGTTCAAGTTGCGGATTCTTGAGGTTTGAAATAAGATGATATCGGTTAAAGTCGGATTCTAAAGCATTGTAAATAGATGACTTTGTTCAAGTTGCGGATTCTTAAGGTTTGAGAATAGATTATAATGTTTAAAGTCGGATTCTAAAGCATTGTAAATAGATGACTTTGTTCAAGTTGCGCAGTCTTAAGTGTTGAAAATAGATGATATCGTTTAAAGTCGGATTCTAAAGCATTGTAAATAGATGACTTGGTTCTAAGTTGCGGATTCTAAAGGTTTAAAAATAGATGATATGGTTTAAAGTCGGATTCTAAAGCATTGTAAATAGATTACTTTGTTCAAGTTGCGGATTCTTAAGGTTTGAAAATAGATGATATCGTTTAAAGTCGGATTCTAAAGCATTGTAAATAGATGACTTGTTAAAGTGGCTGATTCTTAAGATTTTAAAATAGATGATATCGTTTAAAGTCGGATTCTGAAGCATTGTAAATAGATGACTTTGTTCAAGTTGCCAAATCTTAAGGTTTTAAAATAGATAATATCGTTTGAAGTAGGATTCTAAAGCATTGTAAATAGATGACTTGTTCAAGTCGCCGTCGGTTAAGCTTTTAAAAAAGATGATATCGGTTAAAGTTTGATTCTAAAGCACTGTAAATAGATGAGTTTGTTCAAGTTGCCGATTCTTAAGGTTCGAAAATAGATTATATCGTTTTAAGTCGGATTCTAAAGCATTGTAAATACAGGACATTGTAATAGTTGTGGATTTTTTAGGTTCGAAAATAGATGATATCGTTTAAAGTCGAATTCTAAAGCATTGTAAATAGATGTCTTTATTCCAGCTGCGGATTCTGAAGGTTTGAAAATAGATGATATCGTTTGAAGTCGGATTCTAAAGCATTTTAAATAGATGACTTTGTTTAAGTTGCGGATTCTAACGGTTTGTAAATTAGATGATATCATTTAAAGTCGGCCTCTAAAGCATTGTAAATAGATTACTTTGTTCAAGTAGCGGATTCCTGAGGTTTGAAAAGAGATGATATCGTTTAAAGTCGGATTCTACAGCATTGTAAATAGGTGACATTGTTGTAGTTGCAGATTCTTAAGGTTTGAAAATAGATGATATCGTTTAAAGTCGGATTCTAAAGCATTATAAATAGATGACTTTGTTCAAGTTGCCGATTCTTAAGGTATGAAAATAGATGATATAGTTTAAAGTCGGATTCTGAAGCATTGCAAATAGGTTACATTGTGTAAGTTGCAGATTCTTAAGGTTTGAAAATAGTTGATATCGTTTAAAGTCGGATTCTAAAGCATTGTAAATAAATGACTTTGTTCAAGATGCGGATTCTTAAGGTTTGAAAATAGATGATATCGTTTAAAGTCGGATTCTGAAGCATTGTAAATAGATGACTTTGTTCAAGTTGCGGAGTCTTAAGGGTTGAAAATAGATTATATCGTTTAAAGTCGGATTCTAAAGCATTGTAAATAGATGACTTTGTTCTAAGTTGCGGATTCTTAAGGTTTAAAAATAGATTATATCGTTTAAAGTCGGATTCTGAAGCATTGTAAATAGATGACTTTGTTCAAGTTGAGGATTCTTAAGGTTTGAGAATAGATTACAATGTTTGAAGTCGGATTCTAAAGCATTGTATATAGATGACTTTGTTCAAGTTGCGGAGTCTTAAGGGTTGAAAATAGATGATATCGTTTAAAGTCGGATTCTAAAGCATTGTAAATAGATGACTTTGTTCTAAGTTGTGGATTCTTAAGGTTTAAAAATAGATGATATCGTTTAAAGTCGGATTCTAAAGCATTGTAAATAGATGACTTTGTTCAAGTTGCGGATTTTTAAGGTTTGAAAATTTATGATATCTTTTAAAGTCTTGTTCTACAGCATTGTAAATAGATGACTTTCTTCACGTTGCGGATTCTTAAGGTTTGAAAATAGATATTATCGTTTAAAGTCGGATTCTAAATCATTGTAAATAGATGACTTGTTAAAGTCGCCGATTCTTAAGCTTTTAAAATAGATGATATCGTTTAAAGTCGGATTCTAAAGCATTGTAAAAAGATGACTTGTTCAAGTCGCCGATCGTTAATCTTTTAAAAAAGATGATATCGTTTAAAGTCGGATTCTTAAGCACTGTAAATAGATGAGTTTGTTCCAGTTGCCGATTCTTAAGGTTCGAAAATAGATGATATCGTTTTAAGTCGGATTCTAAAGCATTGTAAATAGATGACATTTTAATAGTTTCGGATTTTTAAGGTTCGAAAATAGATGATATCTTTTAAAGTCGGATTCTAAAGCATTGTAAATAAATGACTTTGTTCAAGTTGCGGATTCTTAAGGTTTGAAAATAGATGATATCGTTTAAAGTCGGATTCTGAAGCATTGTAAATAGATGACTTTGTTCAAGTTGCGGAGTCTTAAGGGTTTACAATAGATGATATCGTTTAAAGTCGGATTCTAAAGCATTGTAAATAGATGACTTTGTTCTAAGTTGCGGATTCTTAAGGTTTAAAAATAGATTATATCGTTTAAAGTCGGATTCTGAAGCATTGTAAATAGATGACTTTGTTCAAGTTGAGGATTCTTAAGGTTTGAGAATAGATTACAATGTTTGAAGTCGGATTCTAAAGCATTGTATATAGATGACTTTGTTCAAGTTGCGGAGTCTTAAGGGTTGAAAATAGATGATATCGTTTAAAGTCGGATTCTAAAGCATTGTAAATAGATGACTTTGTTCTAAGTTGCGGATTCTATAGGTTAAAAATTGGTGATATCGTTTAAAGTCGAGTTCTAAAGCATTGTAAATAGATGACTTTGTTCAAGTTGCGGATTTTTAAGGTTTGAAAATTTATGATATCTTTAAAAGTCTAGTTCTAAAGCATTGTAAATAGATGAATTTGTTCACGTTGCGGATTCTTAAGGTTTTAAAATATGTGATATCGTTTCAAGTCGGATTCTAAATCATTGTAAATAGATGACTTGTTAAAGTCGCCGATTCTTAAGCTTTTAAAATAGATAATATCGTTTAAAGTCGGATTCTAAAGCACTGTAAATAGATGACTTTGTTCAAGTTGCCGATTCTTAAGGTTCGAAAATAGATGATATCGTTTAAAGTCGGATTCTACAGCATTGCAAATAGGTGACATTGTGTAAGTTGCAGATTCTTAAGGTTTGAAAATAGATGATATCGTTTAAAGTCGGATTCTAAAGCATTGTAAATAAATGACTTTGTTCAAGTTACGGATTCTTAAGGTTTGAAAATAGATGATATCGTTTAAAGTCGGATTCTGAAGAATTGTAAATAGATGACTTTGTTCAAGTTGCCGATTCTTAAGGTTTGAAAATAGATAATATCGTTTAAAGTAGGATTCTAAAGCATTGTAAAAAGATGACTTGTTCAAGTCGCCGATGGTTAATCTTTTAAAAAAGATGATATCGTTTTAAGTCGGATTCTAAAGTACTGTAAATAGATGAGTTTGTTCCAGTTGCCGATTCTTAAGGTTCGAAAATAGATGATATCGTTTTAAGTCGGATTCTAAAGCATTGTAAATAGATGACATTGTAATAGTTGCGGATTTTTAAGGTTCGAAAATAGATGATATCGTTTAAAGTCGGATTCTAAAGCATTGTAAATAAATGACTTTGTTCAAGTTGCGAGTTCTTAAGGTTTGAAAATAGATGATATCGTTTAAAGTCGGATTCTGAAGCATTGTAAATAGATGACTTTGTTCAAGTTGCGGAGTCTTAATGGTTGAAAATAGATGATATCGTTTAAAGTCGGATTCTAAAGCATTGTAAATAGATGACTTTGTTCTAAGTTGCGGATTCTTAAGGTTTGAAAATAGATGATATCGTTTAAAGTCGGATTCTGAAGCATTGTAAATAGATGACTTTGTTCAAGTTGCGGAGTCTTAATGGTTGAAAATAGATGATATCGTTTAAAGTCGGATTCTAAAGCATTGTAAATAGATGACTTTGTTCTAAGTTGCGGATTCTTAAGGTTTAAAAATAGATTATATCGTTTAAAGTCGGATTCTGAAGCATTGTAAATAGATGACTTTGTTCAAGTTGAGGATTCTTCAGGTTTGAGAATAGATTACAATGTTTGAAGTCGGATTCTAAAGCATTGTATATAGATGACTTTGTCCAAGTTGCGGAGTCTTAAGGGTTGAAAATAGATGATATCGTTTGAAGTCGGATTCTAAAGCATTGTAAATAGATGACTTTGTTCTAAGTTGCGGATTCTTAAAGTTTAAAAATAGATGATATCGTTTAAAGTCGGATTCTAAAGCATTGTAAATAGATGACTTTGTTCAAGTTGCGGATTTTTAAGGTTTGAAAATTTATGATATCTTTTAAAGTCTAGTTCTAAAGCATTGTAAATAGATGAATTTGTTCACGTTGCGGATTCTTAAGGTTTGAAAATAGATGATATCGTTTAAAGTCGGATTCTAAATCATTGTAAATAGATGACTTGTTAAAGTCGCCGATTCTTAAGCTTTTAAAATAGATAATATCGTTTAAAGTCGGATTCTAAAGCACTGTAAATAGATGACTTTGTTCAAGTTGCCGATTCTTACGGTTCGAAAATAGATGATATCGTTTAAATTCGGATTCTACAGCATTGCAAATAGGTGACATTGTGTCAGTTGCAGATTCTTAAGGTTTGAAAATAGATGATATCGTTTAAAGTCGGATTCTGAAGCATTGTAAATAGATGACTTTGTTCAAGTTGCCGATTCTTAAGGTTTGAAAATAGATAATATCGTTTAAAGTAGGATTCTAAAGCATTGTAAAAAGATGACTTTTTCAAGTCGCCGATGGTTAAGCTTTTAAAAAAGATGATATCGTTTAAAGTCGTATTCTAAAGCACTGTAAATAGATGAGTTTGTTCCAGTTGCCGATTCTTAAGGTTCGAAAATAGATGATATCGTTTTAAGTCGGATTCTAAAGCATTGTAAATAGATGACATTGTAATAGTTGCGGATTTTTAAGGTTCGAAAATAGATGATATCGTTTAAAGTCGGATTCTAAAGCATTGTAAATAGATGACTTTGTTCAAGTGGCGGATTCTTAAAGTTTGAAAATAGATGATGTCGTTTAATTTCGTATTCTAAAGCATTGTAAATAGATGACTTTGTTCCAGTTGCGGATTCTTAAGGTTTGAAAATAGATGATATCGTTTAAAGTCGGATTCTAAAGTATTGTAAATATATGACATTGTTACAGTTGCGGATTCTAAAGGTTTGAAAATAGATGATATCGTTTAAAGTCGGATTCTAAAGCATTGTAAATAGATGACTTTTTCAAGTTGCGGATTCTGAAGGTTTGAAAATAGATGATATCGTTTAAAGTCGGATTCTAAAGCATTGTAAATAGATGACTTTGTTCTAAGTTGCGGATTCTTAAGGTTTAAAAATAGATTATATCGTTTAAAGTCGGATTCTGAAGCATTGTAAATAGATGACTTTGTTCAAGTTGAGGATTCTTAAGGTTTGAGAATAGATTACAATGTTTGAAGTCGGATTCTAAAGCATTGTATATAGATGACTTTGTCCAAGTTGCGGAGTCTTAAGGGTTGAAAATAGATGATATCGTTTGAAGTCGGATTCTAAAGCATTGTAAATAGATGACTTTGTTCTAAGTTGCGGATTCTTAAAGTTTAAAAATAGATGATATCGTTTAAAGTCGGATTCTAAAGCATTGTAAATAGATGACTTTGTTCAAGTTGCGGATTTTTAAGGTTTGAAAATTTATGATATCTTTTAAAGTCTAGTTCTAAAGCATTGTAAATAGATGAATTTGTTCACGTTGCCGATTCTTAAGGTTTTAAAATAGATGATTTCGTTTAAAGTCGGATTCTAAAGCATTGTAAATTGATGACTTAGTTCAAGTTGACGATTTTTAAGGTTTGTAAATAGATGATATTGTTTCAAGTCGGATTCTAAAGCATTGTAAATAGATGACTTGTTTCAAGTTGCGGATTCTTAAGGTTTTAAAATAGATGATATTATTAAAGTCGGATTCTTAAGCATTGAATATAGATTACTTTGTTCAAGTTGCGGATTCTTAAGATTTGAAAATAGATGATATCTTTTAAAGTCGAATACTAAAGCATTGTAAATAGATGACTTTGTTCAAGTTGCGGATTGGTTAGGTTTGAAAATAGATTATATCGTTTAAAGTCGGATTCTAAAGCATTGTAAATAGATGACTTTGTTTAAGTTGCGGATTCTTGAGGTTTGAAAATAGATGATATCGGTTAAAGTCGGATTCTAAAGCATTGTAAATGTATGACTTTGTTCAAGTTGCGGATTCTTAAGGTTTGAAAATAGATTATAATGTTAACAGTCGGACTCTAAAGCATTGTAAATAGATGACTTTGTTCAAGTTGCAGAGTCTTAAGGTTTGAAAATAGATGATATCGTTTAAAGTCGGATTCTAAACATTGTAAATAGATGACTTTGTTCAAGTTGCGGATTCTTTAGGTTCGAAAGTAGATGATAACTTTTAAAGTCGGATTTTACAGCATTGTAAATAGATAACTTGTTCAAGTCGCCGATTCTTAAGCTTTTAAAATAGATGATATCGTTTAAATTCGGATTCTAAAGCACTGTAAATAGATGACTCTGTTCAAGTTGCCGATTCTTCAGGTTCGAAAATAGATGATATCGTTAAAAGTCGGATTTTACAGCATTGCAAATAGGTGACATTGTGTAAGTTGCAGATTCTTAAGGTTTTAAAATAGATGATATCGGTGAAAAATCGGATTCTAAAGCATTGTAAATAGATAACTTTGTTCAAGTTGCGGAGTTTTAAGGTTTGAAAATAGATGATATCGTTTAAAGTCGGATTCTAAAGCATTGTAAATAGATGACTTTGTTCAAGTGGCGGATTCTTAAGCTTTTAAAATAGATAATATCGTTTAAAGTCGGATTCTAAAGCACTGTAAATAGATGACTTTGTTCAAGTTGCCGATTCTTAAGGTTCGAAAATAGATGATATCGTTTAAATTCGGATTCTACAGCATTGCAAATAGGTGACATTGTGTAAGTTGCAGATTCTTAAGGTTTGAAAATAGATGATATCGTTTAAAGTCGGATTCTGAAGCATTGTAAATAGATGACTTTGTTCAAGTTGCCGATTCTTAAGGTTTGAAAATAGATAATATCGTTTAAAGTAGGATTCTAAAGCATTGTAAAAAGATGACTTGTTCAAGTCGCCGATGGTTAAGCTTTTAAAAAAGATGATATCGTTTAAAGTCGGATTCTAAAGCACTGTAAATAGATGAGTTTGTTCCAGTTGCCGATTCTTAAGGTTCGAAAATAGATGATATCGTTTTAAGTCGGATTCTAAAGCATTGTAAATAGATGACATTGTAATAGTTGCGGATTTTTAAGGTTCGAAAATAGATGATATCGTTTAAAGTCGGATTCTAAAGCATTGTAAATAGATGACTTTGTTCAAGTGGCGGATTCTTAAAGTTTGAAAATAGATGATGTCGTTTAATTTCGTATTCTAAAGCATTGTAAATAGATGACTTTGTTCCAGTTGCGGATTCTTAAGGTTTGAAAATAGATGATATCGTTTAAAGTCGAATTCTAAAGTATTGTAAATATATGACATTGTTACAGTTGCGGATTCTAAAGGTTTGAAAATAGATGATATCGTTTTAAGTCGGATTCTAAAGCATTGTAAATAGATTACTTTTTCAAGTTGCGGATTCTGAAGGTTTGAAAATAGATGATATCGTTTAAAGTCGGATTCTAAAGCATTGTAAATAGATGACTTTGTTTAAGTTGCGGATTCTAACGGTTTGAAAATAGATGATATCATTTAAAGTCGGCCTCTAAAGCATTGTAAATAGATGACTTTGTTCAAGTTGCGGATTCTTTGAGGTTTGAAAATAGATGGTATCGTTTAAAGTCGGATTCTACAGCATTGTAAATAGGTGACATTGTTGTAGTTGCAGATTCTTAAGGTTTGAAAATAGATGATATCGGTTAAAGTCGGATTCTAAAGCATTGTAAATAGATGACTTTGTTCAAGTTGCGGATTCTTAAGGTTTGAAAATAGATGATATCGTTTAAAGTCGGATTCTGAAGCATTGTAAATAGATGACTTTGTTCAAGTTGCCGATTCTTAAGGTTTTAAAATAGATGATTTCGTTTAAAGTCGGATTCTAAAGCATTGTAAATTGATGACTTAGTTCAAGTTGACGATTTTTAAGATTTGTAAATAGATGATATTGTTTCAAGTCGGATTCTAAAGCATTGTAAATAGATGACTTGTTTCAAGTTGCGGATTCTTAAGGTTTTAAAATAGATGATATTATTAAAGTCGGATTCTTAAGCATTGAATATAGATTACTTTGTTCAAGTTGCGGATTCTTAAGATTTGAAAATAGATGATATCTTTTAAAGTCGAATACTAAAGCATTGTAAATAGATGACTTTGTTCAAGTTGCGGATTGGTTAGGTTTGAAAATAGATTATATCGTTTAAAGTCGGATTCTAAAGCATTGTAAATAGATGACTTTGTTTAAGTTGCGGATTCTTGAGGTTTGAAAATAGATGATATCGGTTAAAGTCGGATTCTAAAGCATTGTAAATGTATGACTTTGTTCAAGTTGCGGATTCTTAAGGTTTGAAAATAGATTATAATGTTAACAGTCGGACTCTAAAGCATTGTAAATAGATGACTTTGTTCAAGTTGCAGAGTCTTAAGGTTTGAAAATAGATGATATCGTTTAAAGTCGGATTCTAAACATTGTAAATAGATGACTTTGTTCAAGTTGCGGATTCTTTAGGTTTGAAAGTAGATGATAACTTTTAAAGTCGGATTTTACAGCATTGTAAATAGATAACTTGTTCAAGTCGCCGATTCTTAAGCTTTTAAAATAGATGATATCGTTTAAATTCGGATTCTAAAGCACTGTAAATAGATGACTCTGTTCAAGTTGCCGATTCTTCAGGTTCGAAAATAGATGATATCGTTAAAAGTCGGATTTTACAGCATTGCAAATAGGTGACATTGTGTAAGTTGCAGATTCTTAAGGTTTTAAAATAGATGATATCGGTGAAAAATCGGATTCTAAAGCATTGTAAATAGATAACTTTGTTCAAGTTGCGGAGTTTTAAGGTTTGAAAATAGATGATATCGTTTAAAGTCGGATTCTAAAGCATTGTAAATAGATGACTTTGTTCAAGTGGCGGATTCTTAAAGTTTGAAAATAGATGATATCGTTTAATTTCGTATTCTAAAGCATTGTAAATAGATGACTTTGTTCCAGTTGCGGATTCTTAAGGTTTGAAAATAGATGATATCGTTTAAAGTCGGATTCTAAAGTATTGTAAATATATGACATTGTGACAGTTGCGGATTCTAAAGGTTTGAAAATAGATGATATCGTTTAAAGTCGGATTCTAAAGCATTGTAAATAGAGGACTTGTTTCAAGTTGCGGATTCTTAAGGTTTTAAAATAGATGATATTATTTAAGTCGGATTCTAAAGCATTGAATATAGATTACTTTGTTCAAGTTGCGGATTCTTAAGATTTGAAAATAGATGATATCTTTTAAAGTCGAATACTAAAGCATTGTAAATAGATGACTTTGTTCAAGTTGCGGATTGGTTAGGTTTGAAAATAGATTATATCGTTTAAAGTCGGATTCTAAAGCATTGTAAATAGATGACTTTGTTTAAGTTGCGGATTCTTGAGGTTTGAAAATAGATGATATCGGTTAAAGTCGGATTCTAAAGCATTGTAAATTGAGGACTTTGTTCAAGTTGCGGATTCTTAAGGTTTGAAAATAGATTATAATGTTAACAGTTTGACTCTAAAGCATTGTAAATAGATGACTTTGTTCAAGTTGCAGAGTCTTCAGGTGTGAAAATAGATGATATCGTTTAAAGTCGGATTCTAAACATTGTAAATAGATGACTTTGTTCAAGTTGCGGATTCTTTAGGTTTGAAAGTAGATGATAACTTTTAAAGTCGGATTTTACAGCATTGAAATAGATGACTTGTTCAAGTCGCCGATTCTTAAGCTTTTAAAATAGATGATATCGTTTAAAGTCACATTCTAAAGCACTGTAAATAGATGACTCTGTTCAAGTTGCCGATTCTTCAGGTTCGAAAATAGATGATATCGTTAAAAGTCGGATTTTACAGCATTGCAAATAGGTGACATTGTGTAAGTTGCAGATTCTTAAGGTTTGAAAATAGATGATATCGTTTAAAGTCGGATTCTAAAGCATTGTAAATAGATGACTTTGTTCAAGTGGCGGATTCTTAAAGTTTGAAAATAGATGATGTCGTTTAATTTCGTATTCTAAAGCATTGTAAATAGATGACTTTGTTCCAGTTGCGGATTCTTAAGGTTTGAAAATAGATGATATCGTTTAAAGTCGGATTCTAAAGCATTGTAAATAGATGCATTTGTTCAAGTGGCGGATTCTTAAAGTTTGAAAATAGATGATGTCGTTTAATTTCGTATTCTAAAGCATTGTAAATAGATGACTTTGTTCCAGTTGCGGATTCTTAAGGTTTGAAAATAGATGATATCGTTTAAAGTCGGATTCTAAAGTATTGTAAATATATGACATTGTTACAGTTGCGGATTCTAAAGGTTTGAAAATAGATGATATCGTTTTAAGTCGGATTCTAAAGCATTGTAAATAGATTACTTTTTCAAGTTGCGGATTCTGAAGGTTTGAAAATAGATGATATCGTTTAAAGTCGGATTCTAAAGCATTGTAAATAGATGACTTTGTTTAAGTTGCGGATTCTAACGGTTTGAAAATAGATGATATCATTTAAAGTCGGCCTCTAAAGCATTGTAAATAGATGACTTTGTTCAAGTTGCGGATTCTTTGAGGTTTGAAAATAGATGGTATCGTTTAAAGTCGGATTCTACAGCATTGTAAATAGGTGACATTGTTGTAGTTGCAGATTCTTAAGGTTTGAAAATAGATGATATCGGTTAAAGTCGGATTCTAAAGCATTGTAAATAGATGACTTTGTTCAAGTTGCGGATTCTTAAGGTTTGAAAATAGATGATATCGTTTAAAGTCGGATTCTGAAGCATTGTAAATAGATGACTTTGTTCAAGTTGCCGATTCTTAAGGTTTTAAAATAGATGATTTCGTTTAAAGTCGGATTCTAAAGCATTGTAAATTGATGACTTAGTTCAAGTTGACGATTTTTAAGGTTTGTAAATAGATGATATTGTTTCAAGTCGGATTCTAAAGCATTGTAAATAGATGACTTGTTTCAAGTTGCGGATTCTTAAGGTTTTAAAATAGATGATATTATTAAAGTCGGATTCTTAAGCATTGAATATAGATTACTTTGTTCAAGTTGCGGATTCTTAAGATTTGAAAATAGATGATATCTTTTAAAGTCGAATACTAAAGCATTGTAAATAGATGACTTTGTTCAAGTTGCGGATTGGTTAGGTTTGAAAATAGATTATATCGTTTAAAGTCGGATTCTAAAGCATTGTAAATAGATGACTTTGTTTAAGTTGCGGATTCTTGAGGTTTGAAAATAGATGATATCGGTTAAAGTCGGATTCTAAAGCATTGTAAATGTATGACTTTGTTCAAGTTGCGGATTCTTAAGGTTTGAAAATAGATTATAATGTTAACAGTCGGACTCTAAAGCATTGTAAATAGATGACTTTGTTCAAGTTGCAGAGTCTTAAGGTTTGAAAATAGATGATATCGTTTAAAGTCGGATTCTAAACATTGTAAATAGATGACTTTGTTCAAGTTGCGGATTCTTTAGGTTTGAAAGTAGATGATAACTTTTAAAGTCGGATTTTACAGCATTGTAAATAGATAACTTGTTCAAGTCGCCGATTCTTAAGCTTTTAAAATAGATGATATCGTTTAAATTCGGATTCTAAAGCACTGTAAATAGATGACTCTGTTCAAGTTGCCGATTCTTCAGGTTCGAAAATAGATGATATCGTTAAAAGTCGGATTTTACAGCATTGCAAATAGGTGACATTGTGTAAGTTGCAGATTCTTAAGGTTTTAAAATAGATGATATCGGTGAAAAATCGGATTCTAAAGCATTGTAAATAGATAACTTTGTTCAAGTTGCGGAGTTTTAAGGTTTGAAAATAGATGATATCGTTTAAAGTCGGATTCTAAAGCATTGTAAATAGATGACTTTGTTCAAGTGGCGGATTCTTAAGCTTTTAAAATAGATAATATCGTTTAAAGTCGGATTCTAAAGCACTGTAAATAGATGACTTTGTTCAAGTTGCCGATTCTTAAGGTTCGAAAATAGATGATATCGTTTAAATTCGGATTCTACAGCATTGCAAATAGGTGACATTGTGTAAGTTGCAGATTCTTAAGGTTTAAAAATAGATGATATCGTTTAAAGTCGGATTCTGAAGCATTGTAAATAGATGACTTTGTTCAAGTTGCCGATTCTTAAGGTTTGAAAATAGATAATATCGTTTAAAGTAGGATTCTAAAGCATTGTAAAAAGATGACTTGTTCAAGTCGCCGATGGTTAAGCTTTTAAAAAAGATGATATCGTTTAAAGTCGGATTCTAAAGCACTGTAAATAGATGAGTTTGTTCCAGTTGCCGATTCTTAAGGTTCGAAAATAGATGATATCGTTTTAAGTCGGATTCTAAAGCATTGTAAATAGATGACATTGTAATAGTTGCGGATTTTTAAGGTTCGAAAATAGATGATATCGTTTAAAGTCGGATTCTAAAGCATTGTAAATAGATGACTTTGTTCAAGTGGCGGATTCTTAAAGTTTGAAAATAGATGATGTCGTTTAATTTCGTATTCTAAAGCATTGTAAATAGATGACTTTGTTCCAGTTGCGGATTCTTAAGGTTTGAAAATAGATGATATCGTTTAAAGTCGAATTCTAAAGTATTGTAAATATATGACATTGTTACAGTTGCGGATTCTAAAGGTTTGAAAATAGATGATATCGTTTTAAGTCGGATTCTAAAGCATTGTAAATAGATTACTTTTTCAAGTTGCGGATTCTGAAGGTTTGAAAATAGATGATATCGTTTAAAGTCGGATTCTAAAGCATTGTAAATAGATGACTTTGTTTAAGTTGCGGATTCTAACGGTTTGAAAATAGATGATATCATTTAAAGTCGGCCTCTAAAGCATTGTAAATAGATGACTTTGTTCAAGTTGCGGATTCTTTGAGGTTTGAAAATAGATGGTATCGTTTAAAGTCGGATTCTACAGCATTGTAAATAGGTGACATTGTTGTAGTTGCAGATTCTTAAGGTTTGAAAATAGATGATATCGGTTAAAGTCGGATTCTAAAGCATTGTAAATAGATGACTTTGTTCAAGTTGCGGATTCTTAAGGTTTGAAAATAGATGATATCGTTTAAAGTCGGATTCTGAAGCATTGTAAATAGATGACTTTGTTCAAGTTGCCGATTCTTAAGGTTTTAAAATAGATGATTTCGTTTAAAGTCGGATTCTAAAGCATTGTAAATTGATGACTTAGTTCAAGTTGACGATTTTTAAGATTTGTAAATAGATGATATTGTTTCAAGTCGGATTCTAAAGCATTGTAAATAGATGACTTGTTTCAAGTTGCGGATTCTTAAGGTTTTAAAATAGATGATATTATTAAAGTCGGATTCTTAAGCATTGAATATAGATTACTTTGTTCAAGTTGCGGATTCTTAAGATTTGAAAATAGATGATATCTTTTAAAGTCGAATACTAAAGCATTGTAAATAGATGACTTTGTTCAAGTTGCGGATTGGTTAGGTTTGAAAATAGATTATATCGTTTAAAGTCGGATTCTAAAGCATTGTAAATAGATGACTTTGTTTAAGTTGCGGATTCTTGAGGTTTGAAAATAGATGATATCGGTTAAAGTCGGATTCTAAAGCATTGTAAATGTATGACTTTGTTCAAGTTGCGGATTCTTAAGGTTTGAAAATAGATTATAATGTTAACAGTCGGACTCTAAAGCATTGTAAATAGATGACTTTGTTCAAGTTGCAGAGTCTTAAGGTTTGAAAATAGATGATATCGTTTAAAGTCGGATTCTAAACATTGTAAATAGATGACTTTGTTCAAGTTGCGGATTCTTTAGGTTTGAAAGTAGATGATAACTTTTAAAGTCGGATTTTACAGCATTGTAAATAGATAACTTGTTCAAGTCGCCGATTCTTAAGCTTTTAAAATAGATGATATCGTTTAAATTCGGATTCTAAAGCACTGTAAATAGATGACTCTGTTCAAGTTGCCGATTCTTCAGGTTCGAAAATAGATGATATCGTTAAAAGTCGGATTTTACAGCATTGCAAATAGGTGACATTGTGTAAGTTGCAGATTCTTAAGGTTTTAAAATAGATGATATCGGTGAAAAATCGGATTCTAAAGCATTGTAAATAGATAACTTTGTTCAAGTTGCGGAGTTTTAAGGTTTGAAAATAGATGATATCGTTTAAAGTCGGATTCTAAAGCATTGTAAATAGATGACTTTGTTCAAGTGGCGGATTCTTAAAGTTTGAAAATAGATGATATCGTTTAATTTCGTATTCTAAAGCATTGTAAATAGATGACTTTGTTCCAGTTGCGGATTCTTAAGGTTTGAAAATAGATGATATCGTTTAAAGTCGGATTCTAAAGTATTGTAAATATATGACATTGTGACAGTTGCGGATTCTAAAGGTTTGAAAATAGATGATATCGTTTAAAGTCGGATTCTAAAGCATTGTAAATAGAGGACTTGTTTCAAGTTGCGGATTCTTAAGGTTTTAAAATAGATGATATTATTTAAGTCGGATTCTAAAGCATTGAATATAGATTACTTTGTTCAAGTTGCGGATTCTTAAGATTTGAAAATAGATGATATCTTTCAAAGTCGAATACTAAAGCATTGTAAATAGATGACTTTGTTCAAGTTGCGGATTGGTTAGGTTTGAAAATAGATTATATCGTTTAAAGTCGGATTCTAAAGCATTGTAAATAGATGACTTTGTTTAAGTTGCGGATTCTTGAGGTTTGAAAATAGATGATATCGGTTAAAGTCGGATTCTAAAGCATTGTAAATTGAGGACTTTGTTCAAGTTGCGGATTCTTAAGGTTTGAAAATAGATTATAATGTTAACAGTTTGACTCTAAAGCATTGTAAATAGATGACTTTGTTCAAGTTGCAGAGTCTTCAGGTGTGAAAATAGATGATATCGTTTAAAGTCGGATTCTAAACATTGTAAATAGATGACTTTGTTCAAGTTGCGGATTCTTTAGGTTTGAAAGTAGATGATAACTTTTAAAGTCGGATTTTACAGCATTGAAATAGATGACTTGTTCAAGTCGCCGATTCTTAAGCTTTTAAAATAGATGATATCGTTTAAAGTCACATTCTAAAGCACTGTAAATAGATGACTCTGTTCAAGTTGCCGATTCTTCAGGTTCGAAAATAGATGATATCGTTAAAAGTCGGATTTTACAGCATTGCAAATAGGTGACATTGTGTAAGTTGCAGATTCTTAAGGTTTGAAAATAGATGATATCGTTTAAAGTCGGATTCTAAAGCATTGTAAATAGATGACTTTGTTCAAGTGGCGGATTCTTAAAGTTTGAAAATAGATGATGTCGTTTAATTTCGTATTCTAAAGCATTGTAAATAGATGACTTTGTTCCAGTTGCGGATTCTTAAGGTTTGAAAATAGATGATATCGTTTAAAGTCGGATTCTAAAGTATTGTAAATATATGACATTGTTACAGTTGCGGATTCTAAAGGTTTGAAAATAGATGATATCGTTTAAAGTCGGATTCTAAAGCATTGTAAATAGATGACTTTGTTCAAGTTGCGGAGTCTTAAGGTTTGAAAATAGATGATATCGTTAAAAGTCGGATTCTAAACATTGTAAATAGATGACTTTGTTCAAGTTGCCGATTCTTAAGCTTTTAAAATAGATGATATCGTTTACAGTCGGATTCTAAAGGATTGTAAATAGATGACTTATTTAAAGTTGCCGATTCTTAAGGGGTGTAAAATAGATAATATAGTTTAAAGTAGAATTCTAAAGCATTGTAAATAGATGACTTTGTTCAAGTTGAGGATTCTAAAGGATTGAGAATAGATTATAATGTTTAAAGTCGGATTCTAAAGCATTGTAAATAGATGACTTTGTTCAAGTTGCGGAGTCTTAAGGGTTGAAAATAGATGATATCGTTTAAAGTCGGATTCTAAAGCATTGTAAATCGATGACTTTGTTCTAAGTTGCGGATTCTTAAGGTTTAAAAATAGATTATATCGTTTAAAGTCGGGGTCTGAAGCATTGTAAATAGATGACTTTGTTCAAGTCGAGGATTCTTAAGGTTTGAGAATAGATTACAATGTTTAAAGTCGGATTCTAAAGCATTGTATATAGATGACTTTGTTCAAATTGCCGATTCTTCAGGTTCGAAAATAGATGATATCGTTAAAAGTCGGATTCTACAGCATTGCAAATAGGTGACATTGTGTAAGTTGCAGATTCTTAAGGTTTGAAAATAGATGATATCGGTGAAAAATCGGATTCTACAGCATTGTAAATAGATGACTTTGTTCAAGTTGGGGATTTTTAAGGTTTGAAAATTTATGATATCTTTTAAAGTCTGATTCTAAAGCATTGTAAATAGATGAATTTGTTCAAGTTGCGGATTCTTAAGGTTTGAAAATAGATGATATCGTTTAAAGTCGGATTCTAAAGCATTGTAAATAGTTGACTTGTTAAAGTCGCCGATTCTTAAGCTTTTAAAATAGATAATATCGTTTAAAGTCGGATTCTAAAGCATTGTAAATAGATGACTTTGTTCAAGTTACGGATTCTTAAGGTTTGAAAATAGATGATATCGTTTAAAGTCGGATTCTGAAGCATTGTAAATAAATGACTTTGTTCAAGTTAAAGATTCTTAAGGTTTGAAAATAGATGATATCGTTTAAAGTCGGATTCTGAAGCATTGTAAATAGATGACTTTGTTCAAGTTGCCGATTCTTAAGGTTTGAAAATAAATAATATCGTTTAAAGTCGGATTCTAAAGCATTGTAAAAAGATGACTTGTTCAAGTCGCCGATGGTTAAGCTTTTAAAAAAGATGATATCGTTTAAAGTCGGATTCTAAAGCACTGTAAATAGATGAGTTTGTTCCAGTTGCCGATTCTTAAGGTTCGAAAATAGATGATATCGGTTTAAGTCGGATTCTAAAGCATTGTACATAGATGACATTGTAATAGTTGCGGATTTTTAAGGTTCGAAAATAGATGATATCGTTTAAAGTCGGATTCTAAAGCATTGTAAATAGATGACTTTGTTAAAGTTGCGGATTCTTAAGGTTTGAAAATAGATGATATCGTTTAAAGTCGGATTCTAAAGCATTGTAAATAGATGACTTTGTTTAAGTTGCAGATGTTTAAGGTTTAAAATAGATGATATCATTTAAAGTCGGCCCCTAAAGCATTGTAAATAGATGACTTTGTTCAAGTTGCGGATTCTTGAGGTTTGAAAATAGATGATATCGGTTAAAGTCGGATTCTAAAGCATTGTAAATAGATGACTTTGTTCAAGTTGCGGATTCTTAAGGTTCGAAAATAGATGATATCGTTTAAAGTCGGATTCTACAGCATTGTAAATAGATGACTTTGTTCAAGTTGCCGATTCTGAAGGTTTGAACATAGATGATATCGTTTAAAGTCGGATTCTAAAGCATTGTAAATTGATGACTTTGTTAAAGTTGCAGATTCTTAAGGTTTGAAAAAAGAGAATATCGTTTAAAGTCGGATTCTAAATGATTGTAAATAGATGACTTTGTTCAAGTTGCGGATTCTTGAGGTTTGAAAATAGATGATATCGGTTAAAGTCTGATTCTAAAGCATTGTAAATTGATGACTTTGTTCAAGTTGCGGATTCTTAAGGTTTGAAAATAGATTATAATGTTTAAAGTCGGATTCTAAAGCATTGTAAATAGATGACTTTGTTCAAGTTGCGGAGTCTTAAGGTTTGAAAATAGATGATATCGTTTAAAGTCGGATTCTAAACATTGTAAATAGATGACTTTGTTCAAGTTGCGGATTGTTTAGGTTTGAAAGTAGATGATAACTTTTAAAGTCGGATTTTAAAGCATTGTAAATAGATGACTTGTCTAAGTCGCCGATTCTTAAGCTTTTAAAATAGATGATATCGTTTAAAGTCGGATTCTAAAGCACTGTATATAGATGACTTAGTTCAAGTTACCGATTCTTCAGGTTCGAAAATAGATGATATCGTTAAAAGTCGGATTCTACAGCATTGCAAATAGGTGACATTGTGTAAGTTGCAGATTCTTAAGGTTTGAAAATAGATGATATCGGTGAAAAATCGGATTCTAAAGCATTGTAAATAGATGACTTTGTTCAAGTTGCGGATTCTGAAGGTTTGAAAATAGATGATATCGTTTAAAGTAGGATTCTAAAGCATTGTAAATAGATGACTTTGTTCCAGTTGCCGATTCTTAAAGTTTGAAAATAGATGATATCGTTTAATTTCGTATTCTAAAGCATTGTAAATAGATGACTTTGTTCCAGTTGCGGATTCTTAAGGTTTGAAAATAGATAATATCCTTTAAAGTCGGATTCTAAAGTATTGTAAATATATGACATTGTGACAGTTGCGGATTCTAAAGGTTTGAAAATAGATGATATCGTTTAAAGTCGGATTCTAAAGCATTGTAAATAGATGACTTTGTTCCAGTTGCGGATTCTTTAGCTTTGAAAATAGAAGATATCGTTTAAAGTCGGATTCTGAAGCATTGTAAATAGATCACTTTGTTCAAGTTGCGGATTCTTAAGATTTGAAAATAGATGATATCTTTGAAAGTCGAATACTAAAGCATTGTAAATAGATGACTTTGTTCAAGTTGCGGATTGGTTAGGTTTGAAAATAGATTATATCTTTTAAAGTCGGATTCTAAAGCATTGTAAATAGATGACTTTGTTTAAGTTGCGGATTCTTGAGGTTTGAAAATAGATGATATCGGTTAAAGTCGGATTCTAAAGCATTGTAAATTGATGACTTTGTTCAAGTTGCGGATTCTTAAGGTTTGAAAATAGATTATAATGTTAACAGTCGGACTCTAAAGCATTGTAAATAGATGACTTTGTTCAAGTTGCAGAGCTTTCAGGTTTGAAAATAGATGATATCGTTTAAAGTCGGATTCTAAACATTGTAAATAGATGACTTTGTTCAAGTTGCGGATTCTTTAGGTTTGAAAGTAGATGATAACTTTTAAAGTCGGATTTTACAGCATTGTAAATAGATGACTTGTTCAAGTCGCCGATTCTTAAGCTTTTAAAATAGATGATATCGTTTAAAGTCGGATTCTAATGCACTGTAAATAGATGACTCTGTTCAAGTTGCCGATTCTTCAGGTTCGAAAATAGATGATATCGTTAAAAGTCGGATTTTACAGCATTGCAAATAGGTGACATTGTGTAAGTTGCAGATTCTTAAGGTTTGAAAATAGATGATATCGGTGAAAAATCGGATTCTAAAGTATTGTAAATAGATGACTTTGTTCAAGATGCGGATTTTTAAGGTTCGAAAATAGATGATATCGTTTAAAGTCGGATTCTAAAGCATTGTAAATAGATGAAATTGTTCAAGTGGCGGATTCTTAAAGTTTGAAAATAGATGATGTCGTTTAATTTCGTATTCTAAAGCATTGTAAATAGATGACTTTGTTCCAGTTGCGGATTCTTAAGCTTTTAAAATTGATGATATCGTTTACAGTCGGATTCTAAAGGATTGTAAATAGATGACTTTCTTAAAGTTGCCGATTCTTAAGGGGTGTAAAATAGATAATATGGTTTAAAGTAGGATTCTAAAGCATTGTAAATAGATGACTTTGTTCAAGTTTAGGATTCTAAAGGTTTGAGAATAGATTATAATGTTTAAAGTCGGATTCTAAAGCATTGTAAATAGATGACTTTGTTCAAGTTGCGGAGTCTTAAGGGTTGAAAATAGATGATATCGTTTAAAGTCGGATTCTAAAGCATTGTAAATAGATGACTTTGTTCTAAGTTGCGGATTCTTAAGGTTTAAAAATAGATTATATCGTTTAAAGTCGGATTCTGAAGCATTGTAAATAGATGACTTTTTTCAAGTTGAGGATTCTTAAGGTTTGAGAATAGATTACAATGTTTAAAGTCGGATTCTAAAGCATTGTATATAGATGACTTTGTTCAAGTTGCCGATTCTTCAGGTTCGAAAATAGATGATATCGTTAAAAGTCGGATTCTACAGCATTGCAAATAGGTGACATTGTGTAAGTTGCAGATTCTTAATGTTTGAAAATGTGTTATAAATTGTGAAAACATGGGATTACCTGGCAAACGGTCTCGATGCGCGCTCTGCAGGGCTGGACCGCCCAAAGAGCGGCAAGATGGCGTCCTAGGCTTAATATCGCCAGGTAATCCCGTGAAATCTCGTGTTCTCTCGCGGAGACGAGAGTCCAGTTTGATATAAAAACGGGTCGCTGGAGGCAAGACGGCAGAAGGCTGAGAGCGTAGTCTACGAGGGACGACGTGGAAAGAAGAAGAGAAAGAAGAAGAGAAAGAAGAAGAGAAAGAAGAGAAAGAAGAAGAAGAGAAAGAAGAAGAAGAGAAAGAAGAAGAGAAAGAGGAAGAAGAAGAGAAAGAAGAAGAGAAAGAGGAAGAAGAAGAGAAAGAAGAAGATAACGAAGTAGAGAAAGAAGAGGTGGAAGATTAATTTTTTCTGCTACAAGCTATTTTCGGCATTGTTATGGAAAAATTCGACATCAGATTGATTCCGGAATTTGACGGCTCTCCTGCTGGTCCATCGGTGGTCGAATGGCTGGAGAAGGCCGAGCGTGTTTGCCGGTTGTGCAAAATTAAAGACCCAGCTATGGTCATCCCATTGAGACTCACTAAGGGGGCTTACGCCGTGTACCAGCAGCTCAGTAATGATGCGACCATGGAGCAGATTGCACAGGCGCTGCACGGAGCATTTGGTGCAGATCCTTTTGTTGCCTGGAGGCAATTTTCCGAACGCCGGCTTGGGCCGGGGGAGACAGTGGACGTCTACATGGCCGACTTGAAAAAGCTTGCTGCTCCCTTCGGCGGTGCGAGTGACCGCATATTGGCATGCGCCTTTTTGTCTGGACTTCCGGACGATGCAAGCCGACTGCTGCGAGCATCATTGAGACTCACAGAGATTGAATTGGTGGAGTTGTTGGCGAGAGCACGAAACATCTTGAAGGACGATCGAGAACTGGTCTCTGCAGCGGTTGACACCTTGGACTCGCCAGCAGAGGGCCTACGATGCTATACATGTGGTGGCCCCAATCACTTCTCCAGAGACTGCAGAGGCGGCACAAGGCGCACTCCAAATTATGGAGCACGAAAAGTAATACGGTGTTACCAATGCAATAAGCCAGGCCACATAGCACGGAATTGTCCGGGAAACGGGCAAGGGGAGGACGCCGCAGCGCTAGCACCCTCCCCAAAGCGGCATTGAACAAAGCGCTTCCTGCAGTGACAGTTCAAGTTGATGGGTGTAAACGTTCAGCGCTGGTTGACACCGGCTGTACCCAAACCCTCCTTCGAAAGGAATGTTGCACCACATGGAAGAAACGACAGATCCACGTCCTGACTGTCGGCAAAGGCTCATTAGTGTGTTGTGGATCCAGTGTTGTTCATATCAGCATTGACAATGGCCCCCCGGTGGCTGTGACGGTGTTGGTGGTCGATGGGGAGCTGCTCGGATATGACCTTCTACCTTGGAATGGACACTATTACACAGCTAGGCGGAATTACTGTAAACAGCGTCGGTGATGTGAGATTCCCTCGACCAGACAAACAAATGTGTGCAGCAATCACTCTTGACGAACCCGATTTCCACGCAGAATATGACAAGGGCACAAACACATGGACAGCGTCCTGGAAGTGGGCAGGCGACCAGCCATAAGTGTCTTTGCGGAATCGGCTGACAGAGTATCCCCCTCCTGCATGGCTTAGGGGGCAGTACGAGGCAGAACTTCAAGTGTGGCTGGATAACGGCTGGTTAATTCCATACCCAGAGGATGAGCTCGGGCCCCCGCGGGGGCTAATTCCCCTGATGGCTATCAGACAAGAGAACAAGCAGAAAGTTCGACCTGTTCTTGATTACCGGGAACTCAATGAACACGTTGACCCGTACACTTCGGGGGCTGACGTTTGTGCTCATAAACTGCGAGAGTGGCGACGGCAGGGTGCGGAAGCGGCCATACTGGACTTGCGAAGAGCTTACCTACAAATACGTGTTGAGAAATCGCTGTGGCCATTCCAGACGGTGGTAGTCAAAGGAATTCGCTATTGCTTGACCAGGCTGGGGTTCGGCTTGAATGTAGCCCCGGGCATCATGACGGCGATCATGCGGGCGATCCGGCGTCAGGATAAAGCTGTGCAACAGGCGACATCGTCTTATATAGACGACATTTTTGTCAATGAGAGCCTGCTGTCTGCCCAGGCGGTCAAAGAACACTTTGAGCACTTCGGGTTGTCGTGCAAGGAACCGGAGCGGCTGCAGGATGGGGCGAAAGTGCTCGGGCTGCAGGTGAGCGGAAGTGCAGATGGCCTCCAATGGGGAAGGGGCGGTGAAATCCCGAAAATCCCATCTACCATCACACGTCGGAGCACGTTTTCCGTGTGTGGAAAACTGGTGGGTCACTTCCCTGTGTGTGGGTGGCTCCGAGTGGCTGTGGCGGCTATAAAGCGACGGGCAACTTCTTTGTCAACAGGATGGGACGATGAGGTGCGTGATCCTTCCCTGCGAAGCATGCTGGTGGAAGCTGTGGCCAGAGTGACCAATGATGACCCTGTACGAGGGAGCTGGTGCGTCGATGGGAGTGAGTTTACAGTTTGGGTGGACGCCAGCTCACTTGCCCTTGGCGTTGCTCTGGCAGTCAACGGAAGTATAGTAGAAGATACCTGCTGGCTCCGGCCAGAGAATGACGCTAAGCACATAAACCTAGCTGAACTCGATGCTACACTGAAAGGAGTCAATCTAGCGCTTCAGTGGCAGGCTAGCGTCCTCCACGTTATCACGGATTCCACGTGTGTGCATCGGTGGATGACCGATGCCTTGAACGGAAAAGCACGGCTGACAACGAAGGCATCGGCCGAAATGTTAATCCGGAGGCGGCTTGCTACCCTAACCGAAACCATCAATGAATACAACTTGGTCATAGATGTGACACTGGTGCAGTCCTGTTTGAATCGAGCGGATCGATTGACCAGGGTGCCTCGCCGTTGGCTGGACCTGCAGAAAGAAGTGAACGAACCAGCACCTGTAAATTGTGCTGCGGTGGGACGTAGACTCAGCCCAGAGCGTATCGCTGATGTCCATTGCCAAAGCGGGCACCCTGGTGTAAACCGAACCTTTTACTTCGCCAGGTTGGTTGACCCCTCTGTGTCACGGAGGGCTGTGAAATCTGTTGTGAGAAGTTGCAACACCTGCCAATCGATCGACCCAGCACCTGTCCGGTGGAAGAAGGGCACACTCGGTGTGAAGTATAACTGGGATAGGATTGCGATGGACATAACTCACTACAACGGGGGGAATTTCTTGACCCTTATTGACTGCGGACCGTCCCGATTTGCATTGTGGCGGTCCCTTCGCCGGCAGGATACGGCTGCCATTGTCCATGAGTTGGAAAGTGTGTTCCTTGAGCGTGGCCCTCCTTCTGAGATATTGACCGACAATGGCCCCGCTTTTGTTAGTGCACCGTTCAAACAGTTTGTAGATGGCTGGGGTGTCCGTCTGCGTTTTCGGTGTGCCCATGTGCCCAGTGGGAACGGAATTATTGAGCGCAACCATAGGACTATCAAGACCATCGCAGCGCGGAAGGGGTGTACGGTGGCTGAAGCAGTCTATTGGTATAACGTCACCCCTAAGGACGATACTTCACCCTCCACCGCGCCAGCTAATGCGCTACATACATACCATGTCAGGGCGAGAGGTTTGGAGAGCAGCTTACTGCCCGAACCAGAACCTCCACAGGAGAAAATGAAAAAAGGAGATGTCGTTTGGGTTAAAAAACCCCGAGGCCAGTGCACGACTCGTTACGGAACCGGTCGTGTCACTGAAGTGATCAGCCCGCAGGCGGTGCGAGTTGATGGAGTACCCCGTCACATTAAAGATTTAAGATCGGTATTCCAAACGCAGCTGCAATTTAACGAGGATAATGACATTGAATCCGTGACCAGCGAACCATCATTCTGGTTCATGACGGCTTCATCGCGCAGCGACACTGAGAGTGATAGCCTTGAATGTACTGACCCTCCTACTGCTGATGAAAGCCCGGACAGTGATGCTGCGATGCGCAGCCTCAGGTTCGCTGACCTTCCTGCCACGGAAGACAGCACGGATGACGATGAGGCCCCGAATCCCCCTCCCCGAAGAAGCACTCGAGGAAAAAGGACACGGCCTCCCTGCTCTTTCTGTGATAATGAGATCAGGGGGGAGTGTGTTATAAATTGTGAAAACATGGGATTACCTGGCAAACGGTCTCGATGCGCGCTCTGCAGGGCTGGACCGCCCAAAGAGCGGCAAGATGGCGTCCTAGGCTTAATATCGCCAGGTAATCCCGTGAAATCTCGTGTTCTCTCGCGGAGACGAGAGTCCAGTTTGATATAAAAACGGGTCGCTGGAGGCAAGACGGCAGAAGGCTGAGAGCGTAGTCTACGAGGGACGACGTGGAAAGAAGAAGAGAAAGAAGAAGAGAAAGAAGAAGAGAAAGAAGAGAAAGAAGAAGAAGAGAAAGAAGAAGAAGAGAAAGAAGAAGAGAAAGAGGAAGAAGAAGAGAAAGAAGAAGAGAAAGAGGAAGAAGAAGAGAAAGAAGAAGATAACGAAGTAGAGAAAAAAGAGGTGGAAGATTAATTTTTTCTGCTACAGAACAGAGATGATATCGGTGAAAAATCGGATTCTAAAGCATTGTAAATAGATGACTTTGTTCAAGTTGCGGATTTTTAAGGTTTGAAAATTCATGATATCTTTTAAAGTCTGATTCTAAAGCATTGTAAATAGATGAATTTGTTCAAGTTGCGGATTCTTAAGGTTTGAAAATAGATGATATCGTTCAAAGTCGGATTCTAAAGCATTGTAAATAGTTGACTTGTTAAAGTCGCCGATTCTTAAGCTTTTAAAATAGATAATATCGTTTAAAGTCGGATTCTAAAGCATTGTAAATAGATGACTTTGTTCAAATTACGGATTCTTAAGGTTTGAAAATAGATGATATCGTTTAAAGTAGGATTCTGAAGCATTGTAAATAAATGACTTTGTTCAAGTTACGGATTCTTAAGGTTTGAAAATAGATGATATCGTTTAAAGTCGGATTCTGAAGCATTGTAAATAGATGACTTTGTTGAAGTTGCCGATTCTTAAGGTTTGAAAATAGATAATATCGTTTAAAGTAGGATTCTAAAGCATTGTAAAAAGATGACTTGTTCAAGTCGCCGATGGTTAAGCTTTTAAAAAAGATGATATCGTTTAAAGTCGGATTCTAAAGCACTGTAAATAGATGACTTTGTTCCAGTTGCCGATTCTTAAGGTTCGAAAATAGATGATATCGGTTTAAGTCGGATTCTAAAGCATTGTAAATAGATGACATTGTAATAGTTGCGGATTTTTAAGGTTCGAAAATAGATGATATCGTTTAAAGTCGGATTCTAAAGCATTGTAAATAGATGACTTTGTTTAAGTTGCAGATTCTTAAGGTTTGAAAATAGATGATATCATTTAAAGTCGGCCCCTAAAGCATTGTAAATAGATGACTTTGTTCAAGTTGCTGATTCTTGAGGTTTGAAAATAGATGATATCGGTTAAAGTCGGATTCTAAAGCATTGTAAATAGATGACTTTGTTCAAGTTGCGGATTCTTAAGGTTCGAAAATAGATGATATCGTTTAAAGTCGGATTCTACAGCATTGTAAATAGATGACTTTGTTAAAGTTGCGGATCTGTTAGGTTTGAAAATAGATGATATCGTTTAAAGTCGGATTCTAAAGCATTGTAAATAGATTACTTTGTTCAAGTTGCCGATTCTTAAGGTTTGAAAATAGATGATATTGTGTAAAGTCGGATTCTAAAGCATTGTAAATAGATGACTTTGTTCAAGTTGCGGAGTGTGGAGGTTTGAAAATAGATGATATCGTTTAAAGTCGGATTCTAAAGCATTGTAACTATATGACATTGCGACAGTTGCGGATTCTTAAGGTTTGAAAATAGATGATATCGTTTAAAGTCGGATTCTAAACATTGTAAATAGATGACTTTGTTCAAGTTGCGGATTCTTTAGGTTTGAAAGTAGATGATAACTTTTAAAGTCGGATTTTAAAGCATTGTAAATAGATGACTTGTTCAAGTCGCCGATTCTTAAGCTTTTAAAATAGATGATATCGTTTAAAGTCGGATTCTAAAGCACTGTAAATAGATGACTTTGTTCAAGTTGCCGATTCTTCAGGTTCGAAAATAGATGATATCGTTAAAAGTCGGATTCTACAGCATTGCAAATAGGTGACATTGTGTAAGTTGCGGATTCTAAAGGTTTGAAAATAGATGATATCGTTTAAAGTCGGATTCTAAAGCATTGTAAATAGATGACTTTGTTCCAGTTGCGGATTCTTTAGCTTTGAAAATAGAAGATATCGTTTTAAGTCGGATTCTGAATCATTGTAAATAGATCACTTTGTTCAAGTTGCCGATTCTTAAGGTTCGAAAATAGATGATATCGTTTTTAGTCGGATTCTAAAGCATTGTTAATAGATGACATTGTAATAGTTGCGGATTTTTAAGGTTCGAAAATAGATGATATCGTTTAAAGTCGGATTCTAAAGCATTGTAAATAGATGACTTTGTTCAAGTTGCGGATTCTTAAGGTTTGAAAATAGATGATATCGTTTAAAGTCGGATTCTAAAGCATTGTAAATAGATGACTTTGTTTAAGTTGCAGATTCTTAAGGTTTGAAAATAGATGATATCATTTTAAGTCGGCCCCTAAAGCATTGTAAATAGATGACTTTGTTCAAGTTGCGGATTCTTGAGGTTTGAAAATAGATGATATCGGTTAAAGTCGGATTCTAAAGCATTGTAAATAGATGACTTTGTTCAAGTTGCGGATTCTTAAGGTTCGAAAATAGATGATATCGTTTAAAGTCGGATTCTACAGCATTGTAAATAGATGACTTTGTTCAAGTTGCCGATTCTTAAGGTTCGAACATAGATGATATCGTTTAAAGTCGGATTCTAAAGCATTGTAAATAGATGACTTTGTTAAAGTTCCAGATTCTTAAGGTTTGAAAAAAGAGGATATCGTTTAAAGTCGGATTCTAAAGGATTGTAAATAGATGACTTTGTTCAAGTTGCGGATTATTAAGGTTTGAAAATAGATTATAATGTTTAAAGTCGGATTCTAAAGCATTGTAAATAGATGACTTTGTTCAAGTTGCGGAGTCTTAAGGTTTGAAAATAGATGATATCGTTTAAAGTCGGATTCTAAACATTGTAAATAGATGACTTTGTGCAAGTTGCGGATTCTTTAGGTTTGAAAGTAGATGATAACTTTTAAAGTCGGATTTTAAAGCATTGTAAATAGATGACTTGTTCAAGTCGCCGATTCATAAGCTTTTAAAATAGATGATATCGTTTAAAGTCGGATTCTAAAGCACTGTAAATAGATGACTTTGTTCAAGTTGTCGATTCTTCAGGTTCGAAAATAGATGATATCGTTAAAAGTCGGATTCTACAGCATTGCAAATAGGTGACATTGTGTAAGTTGCAGATTCTTAAGGTTTGAAAATAGATGATATCGGTGAAAAATCGGATTCTAAAGCATTGTAAATAGATGACTTTGTTCAAGTTGCGGATTTTTAAGGTTTGAAAATAGATGATATCGTTTAAAGTCGGATTCTAAAGCATTGTAAATAGATGACTTTGTTCATATGGCGGATTCTTAAAGTTTGAAAATATATGATATCGTTTAATTTCGTATTCTAAAGCATTGTAAATAGATGACTTTGTTCCAGTTGCGGATTCTTAAGGTTTGAAAATAGATGATATCCTTTAAAGTCGGATTCTAAAGTATTGTAAATATATGACATTGTGACAGTTGCGGATTCTAAAGGTTTGAAAATAGATGATATCGTTTAAAGTCGGATTCTAAAGCATTGTAAATAGGTGACTTTGTTCCAGTTGCGGATTCTTTAGCTTTGAAAATAGAAGATATCGTTTAAAGTCGGATTCTGAAGCATTGTAAATAGATCACTTTGTTCAAGTTGCCGATTCTTAAGGTTTGAAAATAGATGATATCGTTTAAAGTCGGATTCTAAAGCATTGTAAATAGATGACTTGTTCAAGTCGCCGATGGTTAAGCTTTTAAAAAAGATGATATCGTTTAAAGTCGGATTCTACAGCACTGTAAATGGATGAATTTGTTCAAGTTGCCGATTCTTAAGGTTCGAAAATAGATGATATCGTTTTTAGTCGGATTCTAAAGCATTGTTAATAGATGACATTGTAATAGTTGCGGATTTTTAAGGTTCGAAAATAGATGATATCGTTTAAAGTCGGACTCTAAAGCATTGTAAATAGATGACTCTGTTCTAGTTGCCGATTCTTAAAGTTTTAAAAATAGATGATATCGTTTAAAGTCGGATTCTACAGCATTGTAAATAGATGACATTGTTACAGTTTCGGATTCATAAGGTTTGAAAATAGATGATATCGTTTAAAGTCGGATTCCAAAGCATTGTAAATAGATGACTTTGTTCAAGTTGCGGATTCTTGAGGTTTGAAAATAGATGATATCGGTTGAAGTCGGATTCTAAAGCATTGTAAATAGATGACTTTGTTCAAGTTGCGGATTCTTAATGTTCGAAAATAGATGATATCGTTTAAAGTCGGATTCTACAGCATTGTAAATAGATGACTTTGTTCAAGTTGCCGATTCTTAAGGTTCGAACATAGATGATATCGTTTGAAGTCGGATTCTAAAGCATTGTAAATAGATGACTTTGTTAAAGTTGCAGATTCTTAAGGTTTGAAAAAAGAGGATATCGTTTAAAGTCGGATTCTAAAGGATTGTAAATAGATGACTTTGTTCAAGTTGCGGATTCTTGAGGTTTGAAAATAGATGATATCGGTTAAAGTCGGATTCTAAAGCATTGTAAATTGATGACTTTGTTCAAGTTGCGGATTCTTAAGGTTTGAAAATAGATTATAATGTTAACAGTCGTATTCTAAAGCATTGTAAATAGATGACTTTGTTCAAGTTGCGGAGTCTTAAGGTTTGAAAATAGATGATATCGTTTAAAGTCGGATTCTAAACATTGTAAATAGATGACTTTATTCAAGTTGCGGATTCTTTAGGTTTGAAAGTAGATGATAACTTTTAAAGTCGGATTTTAAAGCATTGTAAATAGATGAACTGGTCGGAGTCGCCGATTCTTAAGCTTTTAAAATAGATGATATCGTTTAAAGTCGGATTCTAAAGCACTGTAAATTGATGACTTTGTTCAAGTTGCCGATTCTTCAGGTTCGAAAATAGATGATATCGTTAAAAGTCGGATTCTACAGCATTGCAAATAGGTTACATTGTGTAAGTTGCAGATTCTTAAGGTTTGAAAATTGATGATATCGGTGAAAAATCGGATTCTAAAGCATTGTAAATAGATGACTTTGTTCAAGTTGCGGATTTTTAAGGTTTGAAAATTTATGATATCTTTTAAAGTCTGATTCTAAAGCATTGTAAATAGATGAATTTGTTAAAGTTGCGGATTCTTAAGGTTTGAAAATAGATGATATCGTTTAAAGTCGGATTCTGAAGCATTGTAAATAAATGACTTTGTTCAAGTTACGGATTCTTAAGGTTTGAAAATAGATGATATCGTTTAAAGTCGGATTCTGAAGCATTGTAAATTGATGACTTTGTTCAAGTTGCCGATTCTTAAAGTTTGAACATAGATAATATCGTTTAAAGTAGGATGCTAAAGCATTGTAAAAAGATGACTTGTTCAAGTCGCCGATGGTTAAGCTTTTAAAAAAGATGATATCGTTTAAAGTCGGATTCTAAAGCACTGTAAATAGATGAGTTTGTTCCAGTTGCGGATTCTTAAGGTTCGAAAATAGATGATATCGGTTTAAGTCGGATTCTAAAGCATTGTAAATAGATGACATTGTAATAGTTGCGGATTCTTAAGGTTCGAAAATAGATGATATCGTTTAAAGTCGGATTCTACAGCATTGTAAATAGATGACTTTGTTCAAGTTGCCGATTCTTAAGGTTTGAAAATTTATGATATCTTTAAAGTCGGATTCTAAAGCATTGTAAATAGATGACTTTGTTAAAGTTGCAGATTCTTAAGGTTTGAAAAAAGAGGATATCGTTTAAAGTCGGATTCTAAAGGATTGTAAATAGATGACTTTATTCAAGTTACCGATTCTTAAGGGGTGTAAAATAGATGATCTTGTTTAAAGTCGGATTCTAAAGCATTGTAAATTGATGACTTTGTTCAAGTTGCGGATTCTTAAGGTTTGAAAATAGATTATTATGTTTTAAGTCGGATTCTAAAGCATTGTAAATAGATGACTTTGTTCAAGTTGCGGAGTCTTAAGGGTTGAAAATAGATAATATCGTTTAAAGTTGAATTCTGAAGCATTGTAAATAGATGACTTTGTTCAAGTTGCCGATTCTTAAGGTTTGAAAATAGATTATATCGTTTAAAGTCGGATTCTAAAACCTTGTTAATAGATTACTTTGTTAAAGTTGCGGATTCTTAACGTTTGAAAATAGATGATATCGTTTAAAGTCGGATTCTAAAGCATTGTAAATGGATGACTTGTTCAAGTCGCCGATTCTTAAGCTTTTAAAATAGATGATATCGTTTGAAGTAGCCTTCTAAAGCATTGTAAATCAATGACTTGTTCAAGTCGCCGTCGGTTAAGCTTTTAAAAAAGATCATATCGGATAAAGTCGGATTCTAAAGCACTGTAAATAGATGAGTTTGTTCAAGTTGCCGATTCTTAAGGTTCGAAAATAGATGATATCGTTTTAAGTCGGATTCTAAAGCATTGTAAATACATGACATTGTAATAGTTGCGGATTTTTAAGGTTCGAAAATAGATGATATCGTTTAAAGTCGGCCTCTAAAGCATTGTAAATAGATTACTTTGTTCAAGTTGCGGATTCTTGAGGTTTGAAAACAGATGATATCGTTTAAAGTCGGATTCTAAAGGATTGTAAATAGATGACTTTGTTCAAGTTGCGGATTCTTGAGGTTTGAAAATAGATGATATCGGTTAAAGTCGGATTCTAAAGCATTGTAAATTGATGACTTTGTTCAAGTTGCGGATTCTTAAGGTTTGAAAATAGATTATAATGTTAACAGTCGTATTCTAAAGCATTGTAAATAGATGACTTTGTTCAAGTTGCGGAGTCTTAAGGTTTGAAAATAGATGATATCGTTTAAAGTCGGATTCTAAACATTGTAAATAGATGACTTTATTCAAGTTGCGGATTCTTTAGGTTTGAAAGTAGATGATAACTTTTAAAGTCGGATTTTAAAGCATTGTAAATAGATGAACTGGTCGGAGTCGCCGATTCTTAAGCTTTTAAAATAGATGATATCGTTTAAAGTCGGATTCTAAAGCACTGTAAATTGATGACTTTGTTCAAGTTGCCGATTCTTCAGGTTCGAAAATAGATGATATCGTTAAAAGTCGGATTCTACAGCATTGCAAATAGGTGACATTGTGTAAGTTGCAGATTCTGAAGGTTTGAAAATAGATGATATCGGTGAAAAATCGGATTCTAAAGCATTGTAAATAGATGACTTTGTTCAAGTTGCGGATTTTTAAGGTTTGAAAATTTATGAGATCTTTTAAAGTCTGATTCTAAAGCATTGTAAATAGATGAATTTGTTAAAGTTGCGGATTCTTAAGGTTTGAAAATAGATGATATCGTTTAAAGTCGGATTCTGAAGCATTGTAAATAAATGACTTTGTTCAAGTTACGGATTCTTAAGGTTTGAAAATAGATGATATCGTTTAAAGTCGGATTCTGAAGCATTGTAAATTGATGACTTTGTTCAAGTTGCCGATTCTTAAGGTTTGAACATAGATAATATCGTTTAAAGTAGGATGCTAAAGCATTGTAAAAAGATGACTTGTTCAAGTCGCCGATGGTTAAGCTTTTAAAAAAGATGATATCGTTTAAAGTCGGATTCTAAAGCACTGTAAATAGATGAGTTTGTTCCAGTTGCGGATTCTTAAGGTTCGAAAATAGATGATATCGGTTTAAGTCGGATTCTAAAGCATTGTAAATAGATGACATTGTAATAGTTGCGGATTCTTAAGGTTCGAAAATAGATGATATCGTTTAAAGTCGGATTCTACAGCATTGTAAATAGATGACTTTGTTCAAGTTGCCGATTCTTTAGGTTCGAACATAGATGATATCGTTTAAAGTCGGATTCTAAAGCATTGTAAATAGATGACTTTGTTAAAGTTGCAGATTCTTAAGGTTTGAAAAAAGAGGATATCGTTTAAAGTCGGATTCTAAAGGATTGTAAATAGATGATTTTATTCAAGTTACCGATTCTTAAGGGGTGTAAAATAGATGATATTGTTTAAAGTCGGATTCTAAAGCATTGTAAATTGATGACTTTGTTCAAGTTGCGGATTCTTAAGGTTTGAAAATAGATTATTATGTTTTAAGTCGGATTCTAAAGCATTGTAAATAGATGACTTTGTTCAAGTTGCGGAGTCTTAAGGGTTGAAAATAGATAATATCGTTTAAAGTTGAATTCTGAAGCATTGTAAATAGATGACTTTGTTCAAGTTGCCGATTCTTAAGGTTTGAAAATAGATTATATCGTTTAAAGTCGGATTCTAAAACCTTGTAAATAGATTACTTTGTTAAAGTTGCGGATTCTTAACGTTTGAAAATAGATGATATCGTTTAAAGTCGGATTCTAAAGCATTGTAAATGGATGACTTGTTCAAGTCGCCGATTCTTAAGCTTTTAAAATAGATGATATCGTTTGAAGTAGGATTCTAAAGCATTGTAAATCGATGACTTGTTCAAGTCGCCGTCGGTTAAGCTTTTAAAAAAGATGATATCGGATAAAGTCGGATTCTAAAGCACTGTAAATAGATGAGTTTGTTCAAATTGCCGATTCTTAAGGTTCGAAAATAGATGATATCGTTTTAAGTCGGATTCTAAAGCATTGTAAATACATGACATTGTAATAGTTGCGGATTTTTAAGGTGCGAAAATAGATGATATCGTTTAAAGTCGGCCTCTAAAGCATTGTAAATAGATTACTTTGTTCAAGTTGCGGATTCTTGAGGTTTGAAAACAGATGATATCGTTTAAAGTCGGATTCTAAAGGATTGTAAATAGATGACTTTGTTCAAGTTGCGGATTCTTGAGGTTTGAAAATAGATGATATCGGTTAAAGTCGGATTCTAAAGCATTGTAAATTGATGACTTTGTTCAAGTTGCGGATTCTTAAGGTTTGAAAATAGATTATAATGTTAACAGTCGTATTCTAAAGCATTGTAAATAGATGACTTTGTTCAAGTTGCGGAGTCTTAAGGTTTGAAAATAGATGATATCGTTTAAAGTCGGATTCTAAACATTGTAAATAGATGACTTTATTCAAGTTGCGGATTCTTTAGGTTTGAAAGTAGATGATATCTTTTAAAGTCGGATTTTAAAGCATTGTAAATAGATGAACTGGTCGGAGTCGCCGATTCTTAAGCTTTTAAAATAGATGATATCGTTTAAAGTCGGATTCTAAAGCACTGTAAATTGATGACTTTGTTCAAGTTGCCGATTCTTCAGGTTCGAAAATAGATGATATCGTTAAAAGTCGGATTCTACAGCATTGCAAATAGGTGACATTGTGTAAGTAGCAGATTCTTAAGGTTTGAAAATAGATGATATCGGTGAAAAATCGGATTCTAAAGCATTGTAAATAGATGACTTTGTTCAAGTTGCGGATTTTTAAGGTTTGAAAATTTATGATATCTTTTAAAGTCTGATTCTAAAGCATTGTAAATAGATGACTTTGTTCCAGTTGCGGATTCTTAAGGTTTGAAAATAGATGATATCGTTTAAAGTCGGATTCTGAAGCATTGTAAATAAATGACTTTGTTCAAGTTACGGATTCTTAAGGTTTGAAAATAGATGATATCGTTTAAAGTCGGATTCTGAAGCATTGTAAATTGATGACTTTGTTCAAGTTGCCGATTCTTAAGGTTTGAACATAGATAATATCGTTTAAAGTAGGATGCTAAAGCATTGTAAAAAGATGACTTGTTCAAGTCGCCGATGGTTAAGCTTTTAAAAAAGATGATATCGTTTAAAGTCGGATTCTAAAGCACTGTAAATAGATGAGTTTGTTCCAGTTGCGGATTCTTAAAGTTCGAAAATAGATGATATCGGTTTAAGTCGGATTCTAAAGCATTGTAAATAGATGACATTGTAATAGTTGCGGATTCTTAAGGTTCGAAAATAGATGATATCGTTTAAAGTCGGATTCTACAGCATTGTAAATAGATGACTTTGTTCAAGTTGCCGATTCTTAAGGTTCGAACATAGATGATATCGTTTAAAGTCGGATTCTAAAGCATTGTAAATAGATGACTTTGTTAAAGTTGCAGATTCTTAAGGTTTGAAAAAAGAAGATATCGTTTAAAGTCGGATTCTAAAGGATTGTAAATAGATGACTTTATTCAAGTTACCGATTCTTAAGGGGTGTAAAATAGATGATATTGTTTAAAGTCGGATTCTAAAGCATTGTAAATTGATGACTTTGTTCAAGTTGCGGATTCTTAAGGTTTGAAAATAGATTATTATGTTTTAAGTCGGATTCTAAAGCATTGTAAATAGATGACTTTGTTCAAGTTGCGGAGTCTTAAGGGTTGAAAATAGATAATATCGTTTAAAGTTGAATTCTGAAGCATTGTAAATAGATGACTTTGTTCAAGTTGCCGATTCTTAAGGTTTGAAAATAGATTATATCGTTTAAAGTCGGATTCTAAAACCTTGTAAATAGATTACTTTGTTAAAGTTGCGGATTCTTAACGTTTGAAAATAGATGATATCGTTTAAAGTCGGATTCTAAAGCATTGTAAATGGATGACTTGTTCAAGTCGCCGATTCTTAAGCTTTTAAAATAGATGATATCGTTTGAAGTAGGATTCTAAAGCATTGTAAATCGATGACTTGTTCAAGTCGCCGTCGGTTAAGCTTTTCAAAAAGATGATATCGGATAAAGTCGGATTCTAAAGCACTGTAAATAGATGAGTTTGTTCAAGTTGCCGATTCTTAAGGTTCGAAAATAGATGATATCGTTTTAAGTCGGATTCTAAAGCATTGTAAATACATGACATTGTAATAGTTGCGGATTTTTAAGGTTCGAAAATAGATGATATCGTTTAAAGTTGGCCTCTAAAGCATTGTAAATAGATTACTTTGTTCAAGTTGCGGATTCTTGAGGTTTGAAAACAGATGATATCGTTTAAAGTCGGATTCTAAAGCATTGTAAATTGATGACTTAGTTCAAGTTGCAGATTTTTAAGGTTTGTAAATAGATGATATTGTATAAAGTCGGATTCTAAAGCATTGTAAATAGATGGCTTGTTCAAGTCGCCGATGGTTAAGCTTTACAAAAAAGATGATATCGTTTAAAGTCTGATTCTAAAGCACTGTAAATAGATGACTTTGTTCAAGTTGCCGATTCTGAAGGTTCGAAAATAGATGATATCGTTTAAAGTCGGATTCTAAAGCATTGTAAATGGATGACTTTGTTGCAGTACGGATTCTTAAGGTTTGAAAATAGATAATATCGTTTAAAGTCGGATTCTAAAGCATTGTAAATAGATGACTTTGTTTAAGTTGCCGATTCTTAAGGTTTGAAAATAGATGATATTGTTTAAGTCGGATTTTAAAGCATTGAATATAGATTACTTTGTTCAAGTTGCGGATTCGTTAGGTTTGAAAATAGATGAAATCGGTTAAAGTCGGATTCTAAAGCATTTGAAATAGATGACTTTGTTCAAGTTGCGGATTCTTGAGGTTTGAAAATAGATGATATCGGTTAAAGTCGGATTCTAAAGCATTGTAAATAGATGACTTTGTTCAAGTTGCGGAGTCTTAAGGTTTGAAAATAGATGATATCGTTTAAAGTCGGATTCTAAACATTGTAAATAGATGACTTTGTTCAAGTTGCCGATTCTTAAGCTTTTAAAATAGATGATATCGTTTACAGTCGGATTCTAAAGGATTGTTAATAGATGACTTTGTTAAAGTTGCCGATTCTTAAGGGGTGTAAAATAGATGATATAGTTTAAAGTAGGATTCTAAAGCATTGTAAATAGATGACTTTGTTCAGGTTGAGGATTCTAAAGGTTTGAGAATAGATTATAATGTTTAAAGTCGGATTCTAAAGCATTGTAAATAGATGACTTTGTTCAAGTTGCGGAGTCTTAAGGGTTGAAAACAGATGATATCGTTAAAAGTCGGATTCTAAAGCATTGTAAATAGAGGACTTTGTTCTAAGTTGCGGATTCTTAAGGTTTAAAAATAGATTATATCGTTTAAAGTCGGATTCTGAAGCATTGTAAATAGATGACTTTGTTCAAGTTGAGGATTCTAAAGGTTTGAGAATAGATTACAATGTTTAAAGTCGGATTCTAAAGCATTGTATATAGATGACTTTGTTCAAGTTGCGGAGTCTTAAGGTTTGAAAATAGATGATATCGTTTAAAGTCGGATTCTAAAGCATTGTAAATATATGACTTGTTAAAGTCGCCGATTCTTAAGGTTTGAAAATAGATAATATCGTTTAAAGTATGGTTTCTAAAGCATTGTAAATGGATGACTTGTTCAAGTCGCCGATTCTTAAGCTTTTAAAATAGATGATATCGTTTGAAGTAGGATTCTAAAGCATTGTAAATCGATGACTTGTTCAAGTCGCCGTCGGTTAAGCTTTTAAAAAAGATGATATCGTTTTAAGTCGGATTCTAAAGCATTGTAAATAGATGACATTGTACTAGTTGCGGATTTTTAAGGTTCGAAAATAGATGATATCGTTTAAAGTCGGATTTTAAAGCATTGTAAATAGATGACTTTGTTCAAGTTGCGGATACTTAAGGTTTGAAAATAGATGATATCGTTTAAAGTCGTATTCTAAAGCATTGTAAATAGATGACTTTGTTTTAGTTGCAGATTCTTAAGGTTTTAAAATAGATGATATCATTTAAAGTCGGCCCCTAAAGCATTGTAAATAGATGACTTTGTTCCAGTTGCGGATTCTTAAGGTTCGAAAATAGATGGTATCGTTTAAAGTTGGATTCTACAGCATTGTAAATAGGTGACTTTGTTAAAGTTGCAGATTCTTAAGGTTTGAAAAAAGAGGATATCGTTTAAAGTCGGATTCTAAAGGATTGTAAATAGGTGACTTTGTTAAAGTTGCAGATTCTTAAGGTTTGAAAAAAGAGGATATCGTTTAAAGTCGGATTCTAAAGGATTGTAAATAGATGACTTTGTTCAAGTTACCGATTCTTAAGGGGTGTAAAATAGATGATATTGTTTAAAGTAGGATTCTAAAGCATTGTAAATAGATGACTTTGTTCAAGTTGCGGATTCTTGAGGTTTGAAAATAGATGATTATGTTTTAAGTCGGATTCTAAAGCATTGTAAATAGATGACTTTCTTCAAGTTGCGGAGTCTTAAGGGTTGAAAATAGATAATATCGTTTAAAGTTGAATTCTGAAGCATTGTAAATAGATGACTTTGTTAAAGTTGCCGATTCTTAAGGTTTGAAAATAGATTATATCGTTTTAAGTCGGATTCTAAAGCATTGTAAATAGATGACTTTGTTCAAGTTGCCGATTCTTTAGGTTTTAAAATAGATGATATCGTTTAAAGTCGGATTCTAAAGCATTGTAAATTGATGACATAGTTCAAGTTGCAGATTTTTAAGGTTTGTAAATAGATGATATTGTATAAAGTCGGATTCTAAAGCATTGTAAATAGATGACTTGTTCAAGTCGCCGATAGTTAAGCTTTACAAAAAAGATGATATCGTTTAAAGTCTGATTCTAAAGCACTGTAAATAGATGACTTTGTTCAAGTTGCCGATTCTTAAGGTTCGAAAATAGATGATATCGTTTTAAGTCGGATGTTAAAGCATTGTAAATAGATGACATTGTAATAGTTGCGGATTCTTCAGGTTTGAAAATAGATTATATCGCTTAACGTCGGATTCTAAAGCATTGTAAATAGATGACTTTGTTCCAGTTGCGGATTCTTCAGGTTTGAAAATAGATGATATCGTTTAAAGTCGGATTCTAAAGCATTGTAAGTAGATAACTTTGTTCAAGTTGCCGATTCTTGAAGTTTGAACATAGATGATATCGTTTAAAGTCGGATTCTAAAGCCTTGTAAATAGATGACTCTGTTCACGTTGCGGATTCTTAGGGTTTAAAAATAGATAATATCGTTTAAAGTCGGATTCTAAAGCATTGTAAGTAGATGACTTTGTTCAAGGAGCGGACAAAAATAGATGATATCGTTTAAAGTCGGATTCTAAAGCATTGTAAATAGATGACTTTGTTCACGTTATCGATTCTTGATGTTTGAAAATAGATGATATCGTTTTAAGTCGGATTCTAAAGCATTGTAAATAGATTACTTTGTTCTAAGTTGCATACTCTTAAGGTTTTAAAATAGATGATATCGTTTCAAGTCGGATTCTAAAGCATTGTAAATAGATGACTTTGTTCAAGTTGGTGGATTCTTAGGGTGTGAAAATACATGGTATCGTTTAAAGTCGGATTCTAAAGCATTGTAAATAGATGAGTTTGTTCAAGTTGCGGATTCTTAGGGTTTGAAAATAGATGATATCGTTTAAAGTCGGATTCTAAAGCATTGTAAATAGATGACTTTTTTCAAGTTGCGGATTCTTTATGTTTGAAAACAGAGAGTATCGTTTCAAGTCGGATTCTAAAGCATTGTAAATACATGACTTTTTTCAAGTTGCAGATTCTTAAAGTTTGAAAATAGATTATATCGTTTAAAGTCGGATTCTAAATCATTGTAAATAGATGACTTTGTTCAAGTTGCCGATTCTTAAGGTTTGAAAATAGATGATATCGTTTAAAGTCGGATTCTAAAGCATTGTAAGTAGATGACTTTATTACAGTTGCGGATTCTTAAAGTTTGAAAATAGGTGATATCGTTTCAAGTCGGATTCTAAAGCATTGTAAATAGATGACTTTTTTCAAGTTGAGAATTCTCAAGGTTTAAATATAGATGATATCGTTTAAAGTCGGATTCGAAAGCATTGTAAATAGATTACTTTGTTCAGGTTGCGGATTCTTAAGGTTTGAAAATAGATAAAGTCGTTTCAAATCGGATTCTAAAGCATTGTAAATAGATGACTTTGGTCAAGTTTCAGATTCTTAAGGTGTAAAAATTGATGATATCGTTTAAAGTCGGATTCTAAAGCATTGTAAATAGATGACTTTGTTCAAGTTTCGGATTCTTGATGTTTGAAAATAGATGATATCGTTTCAAGTCGGATTCTAAAGCATTTTAAATAGATGCCTTGTTTCAAGCTGAGGATTCTCAATGTTTGAAAATAGATGATATTGTTTAAAGTCGGATTCTAAAGCATTGGAAATAGATGACTTTGTTCAAGTTGCGGATTGTCAAGGTTTAGAAAATAGATTATATCGCTTAACGTCGGATTCTAAAGCATTGTAAATTGATGACTTTGTTAAAGTTGCGGATTATTAAGGATGGAAAATAGATGATATCGTTTAAAGTCGGATTCTAAAGCATTGTAAATAGATGACTTTGTTCAAGTGGCGGACTCTAAAGGTTTGAAAATAGATGATATCGTTTAAAGTTCGATTCTAAAGCATTGTAAATAGATGACTTTGTTCAAGTTGCCGATTCTTAAGGATTGAAAATAGATGATATCGTTTATAGTCGGATTCTAAAGCATTGTAAATAGATGACTTTGTTCAAGTTGCGAGTTGTTTAGGTTTAAAAGTAGATGATATCGTTTAATGTCGGATACTAAAGCATTGTAAATAGACGACTTTGTTTAAGTTGCGGATTCTTAAGGGTTTAAAATAGATGATATCGTTTAAAGTCGGATTCTAAAGCATTGTAAATAGATGAATTTGTTTAAGTTGCGGATTCTTAATGTTTGAAAATAGATTATATCTTTTGAAGTTGGATTCTAAAGCATTGTAAATAGATGACTTTGTTCAAGTTGCGGATTCTTAATGTTTGAAAATCGATGATATCGTTTAAAGTCGGATTCTAAAGCATTGTAAATAGATGACTTTGTTCAAGTTGCGGATTCTTGATGTTTTAAAAAAGATGATATCGTTGAAAGTCGGATTCTAAAGCATTGTAAATAGATTACTTTGTTAGAGTTGCGGATCCTTTCTGTTTGAAAATGGATGATATCGTTTAAAGTCGGATTCTAAAGCATTGTAAGTAGATGACTTTGTTCAAGTTGCCGATTCTTAAGGTTTGAAAATAGATGATATTGTTTAAAGTCGGATTCTAAAACATTGTAAGTAGATGACTTTATTACAGTTGCGGATTCTTAAGGTTTGAAAATAGGTGATATCGTTTGAAGTCGGATTCTAAAGCATTGTAAATAGATGACTTTGTTCAAGTTGAGAATTCTCAAGGTTTAACAATAGATGATATTGTTTAAAGTCGGCTTCTAAAGCATTGTAAATAGATGACTTTGTTCAAGTTGCGGATTCTTAATGTTTGAAAATAGATGATATCGTTTAAAGTCGGATTCTAAAGCATTGTAAATTGATTACTTTGTTCAAGTTGCAGGCTCTTAAGGTTTGAAAATAGATAAAGTCGTTTCAAATCGGATTCTAAAGCATTCTAAATAGATGACTTTGTTCAAGTTTCCGATTCTTAAGGTGTAAAAATTGATGTTATCGTTTAAAGTCGGATTCTAAAGCATTGTAAATAGATGACTTTGTTCAAGTTTCGGATTCTTGATGTTTGAAATTAGATGATATCGTTTCAAGTCGGATTCTAAAGCATTTTAAATAGATGCCTTGTTTCAAGCTGAGGATTCTCAATGTTGGAAAATAGATGATATTGGTTAAAGTCGGATTCTAAAGCATTGGAAATAGATGACTTTGTTCAAGTTTCGGATTGTCAAGGTTTGAAAATAGATTATATCGCTTAACGTGTGATTCTAAAGCATTGTAAATTGATGACTTTGTTAAAGTTGCGGATTATTAAGGTTAGAAAATAGATGATATCGTTTAAAGTCGGATTCTAAAGCATTGTAAATAGATGACTTTGTTCAAGTGGCGGACTCTTAAGGTTTGAAAATAGATGATATCGTTTAAAGTTCGATTCTAAAGCATTGTAAATAGATGACTTTGTTCAAGTTGCCGATTCTTAAGGATTGAAAATAGATGATATCGTTTATAGTCGGATTCTAAAGCATTGTAAATAGATGACTTTGTTCAAGTTGCGAGTTGTTTAGGTTTAAAAGTAGATGATATCGTTTAATGTCGGATACTAAATCATTGTAAATAGATGACTTTGTTTAAGTTGCGGATTCTTAAGGGTTTAAAATAGATGATATCGTTTAAAGTCGGATTCTAAAGCATTGTAAATAGATGAATTTGTTTAAGTTGCGGATTCTTAATGTTTGAAAATAGATTATATCTTTTGAAGTTGTATTCTAAAGCATTGTAAATAGATGACTTTGTTCAAGTTGCGGATTCTTAATGTTTGAAAATCGATGATATCGTTTAAAGTCGGATTCTAAAGCATTGTAAATAGATGACTTTGTTCAAGTTGCGGATCCTTTCTGTTTGAAAATGGATGATATCGTTTAAAGTCGGATTCTAAAGCATTGTAAGTAGATGACTTTGTTCGAGTTGCCGATTCTTAAAGTTTGAAAATAAGTTATATCGTTTACAGTCGGATTCTTAATCATTGTAAATAGATGATTTTGTTCAAGTTGCGGATTCTTAAGATTTGAAAATAGATGATATCGTTAAAAGTCGGATTCTAAAGCATTGTAAATAGATGACTTTGTTCAAGTTGGGGATTCTTAAGGTTTGAAAATAGATGATATCGTTTCAAATCGGATTCTAAAGCATTGTAAATAGATGACTTAGTTCAAGTTTCCGATTCTTAAGGTGTGGAAAATGATGTTATCGTTTAAAGTCGGATTCTAAAGCATTGTAAATAGATTACTTTGTTCAAGTTGCGGACTGCTAAGGTTTGAAAATAGATGATATCCTTTAAAGTTTGATTCTAAAGCATTGTAAATAGATGACTTTGTTCAAGTTCGTGGATTCTTAGGGTTTGAAAATACATGGTATCGTTTAAAGTCGGATTCTAAAGCATTGTAAATAGATGACTTTGTTCAAGTTGCGGATTCTTAGGGTTTGAAAATAGATGATATCGTTTAAAGTCGGATTCTAAAGCATTGTAAATTGATGACTTTGTTCAAGTTGCGGATTATTAGGGTTGGAAAATAGATGATATCGTTTAAAGTCGGATTCTAAAGCATTGTAAATTGATGACTTTGTTCAAGTTGCGGATTATTAGGGTTGGAAAATAGATGATATCGTTTAAAGTCGGATTCTAAAGCATTGTAAATAGATGACTTTGTTCAAGTTGCGGATCTTAAGGTTTGAAAATAGATGATATCGTTTAAAGTCGGATTCTAAAGCATTGTCAATTAATGACTGTGTTCAAGTTGCGGATTCTTTAGGTTTGAAAATAGATTATATCGGTTAAAGTCGGGATCTTAAGCATAGTAAATAGATGACTGTGTTCAAGTTGCGGATTCTTTAGGTTTGAAAATAGATGATATCGGTTAAAGTCGGATTCTAAAGCATTGTAAATAGATGACTTTGTTCAAGTGGCGGACTAAAATAGATGATATTGTTTAAAGTACGATTCTAAAGCATTGTGAATAGATGACTTTATTACAGTTGCGGATTCTTAAGGTTTGAAAATAGATGATATCGTTTAAAGTCGGATTGCAAACCAGTGTAAATAGATGACTCGGTTTAGGTGCGGATTCTTTAGGGTTGAAAATAGATGATATCGTTTAAAGTCGGATTCTACAGCATTGTAAATAGATGACTTTGTTCAAGTGGCCGATTCTTAAGGTTTGAAAATAGATGATATCGTTCAAAGTCGGATTCTAAAGCATTGTAAATAGATGACTTTGTTCAAGTTGCGGATTCTTAATGTTTGAAAATAGATGATATAGTTTAAAGTCGGATTCTAAAGCATTGTAAATAGATGACTCTGTTCACGTTGCGGATTCTTTGGGTTTAAAAATAGATAATATCGTTTAAAGTCGGATTCTAAAGCATTGTAAATAGATGACTTTGTTCAAGTGGCGGACTAAAATAGATGATATCGTTTGAAGTCGGATTCTAAAGCATTGTAAATAGATTACTTTGTTCAAGTTGCATACTCTAAAGGTTTGAAAATAGATGATATCGTTTCAAATCAGATTCTAAAGAATTGTAAATAGATGAGTTTGTTCAAGTTGCGGATTCTTAGGGTTTGAAAATAGATGTTATCGTTTAAAGTCGGATTCTAAAGCATTGTAAATAGATGACTTTGTTCAAGTTGCGGATTCTTAAGGTTCGAAAATAGATGATATCGTTTAAAGTCGGATTCTAAAGCATTGTAAATAGATGACTTTGTTAAAGTTGCAGATTCTTAAGGGTTGAAAATAGATGATATCATTTAAAGTCGGCCCCTAAAGCATTGTAAATAGATGACTTTGTTCAAGTTGCGGATTCTTAAGGTTCGAAAATAGATGATATCGTTTAAAGTCGGATTCTACAGCATTGTAAATAGATGACTTTGTTCAAGTTGCCGATTCTTAAGGTTCGGACATAGATGATATCGTTTAAAGTCGGATTCTATAGCATTGTAAATAGGTGACTTTGTTAAAGTTGCAGATTCTTAAGGTTTGAAAAAAGAGGATATCGTTTAAAGTCGGATTCTAAATGATTGTAAATAGATGACTTTGTTCAAGTTACCGATTCTTAAGGGGTGTAAAATAGATGATATTGTTTAAAGTCGGATTCTAAAGCATTGTAAATAGATGACTTTGTTCAAGTTGCGGATTCTCAAGGTTTGAAAATAGATGATTATGTTTTAAGTCGGATTCTAAAGCATTGTAAATAGATGACTTTGTTCAAGTTGCGGAGTCTTAAGGGTTGAAAATAGATAATATCGTTTAAAGTTGAATTCTGAAGCATTGTAAATAGATGACTTTGTTCAAGTTGCCGATTCTTAAGATTTGAAAATAGATTATATCGTTGAAAGTCGGATTCTAAAACCTTGTAAATAGATTACTTTGTTAAAGTTGCGGATTCTTAACGTTTGAAAATAGATGATATCGTTTAAAGTCGGATTCTAAAGCATTGTAAATGGATGACTTGTTCAAGTCGCCGATTCTTAAGCTTTTAAAATAAATGATATCGTTTACAGTCGGATTCTAAAGGATTGTAAATAGATGACTTTGTTAAAGTTGCCGATTCTTAAGGGGTGTAAAATAGATGATATAGTTTAAAGTCGGATTCTAAAGCATTGTAAATAGATAACTTTGTTCAAGTTGCGGATTCTTAAGGTTTGAGAATAGATTATAATGTTTAAAGTCGGATTCTAAAGCATTGTAAATAGATGACTTTGTTCAAGTTGCGGAGTCTTAAGGGTTGAACATAGATGATATCGTTTAAAGTCGGATTCTGAAGCATTGTAAATAGATGACTTTGTTACAGTTGCCGATTCTTAAGGATTGAAAATAGATAATATCGTTTATAGTCGGATTCTAAAGCATTGTAAATAGATGACTTTGTTCAAGTTGCGAGTTGTTTAGGTTTAAAAGTAGATGATATCGTTTAATGTCGGATACTAAAGCATTGTAAATAGATGACTTTGTTTAAGTTGCGGATTCTTAAGAGTTTAAAATAGATGATATCGTTTAAAGTCGGATTCTAAAGCATTGTAAATAGATGAATTTGTTTAAGTTGCGGATTTTTAATGTTTGAAAATAGATTATATCTTTTGAAGTTGGATTCTAAAGTATTGTAAATAGATGACTTTGTTCAAGTTGCGGATTCTTAATGTTTGAAAATCGATGATATCGTTCAAAGTCGGATTCTAAAGCATTGTAAATAGATGACTTTGTTCAAGTTGCGGATTCTTGATGTTTTAAAAAAGATGATATCGTTGAAAGTCGGATTCTAAAGCATTGTAAATAGATTACTTTGTTAGAGTTGCAGATCCTTTCTGTTTGAAAATGGATGATATCGTTTAAAGTCGGATTCTAAAGCATTGTAAGTAGATGACTTTATTCGAGTTGCCGATTCTTAAAGTTTGAAAATAATTATATCGTTTACAGTCGGATTCTTAATAATTGTAAATAGATGATTTTGTTCAAGTTGCGGATTCTTAAGATTTGAAAATAGATGATATCGTTAAAAGTCGGATTCTAAAGCATTGTAAATAGATGACTTTGTTCAAGTTCGTGGATTCTTAGGGTTTGAAAATACATGGTATCGTTTAAAGTCGGATTCTAAAGCATTGTAAATAGATGACTTTGTTCAAGTTGCGGATTCTTAGGGTTTGAAAATAGATGATATCGTTTAAAGTCGGATTCTAAAGCATTGTAAATAGATGACTTTGTTCAAGTTGCGGATACTTAATGTTTGAAAATAGATGATATCGTTTAAAGTCGGATACAAAAGCATTGTAAATAGATGACTTTGTTCCAGTTGCGGATTCTTTATGTTTGAAAATAGATGATATCGTTTCAAGTCGGATTCTAAAGCATTGTAAATAGATGACTGTGTTCAAGTTGCGGATTCTTTAGGTTTTAAAATAGATGATATCGTTTAAAGTCGGATTCTAAAGCATTGTAAATAGATGACTGTGTTCAAGTTGCGGAATCTTTAGGTTTGAAAATAGATGATATAGGTTAAAGTCGGATTCTAAAGCATAGTAAATAGATTACTGTGTTCAAGTTGCGGATTCTTTAGGTTTGAAAATAGATGATATCGGTTAAAGTCGGATTCTAAAGCATTGTAAATAGATGACTTTGTTCAAGTGGCGGACTAAAATAGATGATATTGTTTAAAGTACGATTCTAAAGCATTGTAAATAGATGACTTTATTACAGTTGCGGATTCTTTAGGTTTGAAAATAGATGATAATGTTGAAAGTCGCAATCTAAAGCATTGTAAATAGATGACTTTGTTCAAGTTGCGGATTCTTAAGGTTTGAAAATAGATGATATCGTTTAAAGTCGGATTGCAAACCAGTGTAAATAGATGACTCGGTTAAGGTGCGGATTCTTTAGGGTTGAAAATAGATGATATCGTTTAAAGTCGGATTCTACAGCATTGTATATAGATGACTTTGTTCAAGTGGCCGATTCTTAAGGTTTGAAAATAGATGATATCGTTCAAAGTCGGATTCTAAAGCATTGTAAATAGATGACTTTGTTCAAGTTGCAGATACTTAATGTTTGAAAATAGATAGTATCGTTTAAAGTCGGATACAAAAGCATTGTAAATAGATGACTTTGTTCCAGTTGCGGATTCTTTATGTTTGAAAATAGATGATATCGTTTCAAGTCGGATTCTAAAGCATTGTAAATAGATGACTGTGTTCAAGTTGCGGATTCTTTAGGTTTTAAAATAGATGATATCGTTTAAAGTCGGATTCTAAAGCATTGTAAATTGATGACTTTGTTCAAGTTGCGGATTATTAGGGTTGGAAAATAGATGATATCGTTTAAAGTCGGATTCTAAAGCATTGTAAATAGATGACTTCGTTCAAGTTGCGGATTCTTAAGGTTTGAAAATAGATGATATCGTTTAAAGTCGGATTCTAAAGCATTGTAAATAGATGACTGTGTTCAAGTTGCGGAATCTTTAGGTTTGAAAATAGATGATATCGGTTAAAGTCGGATTCTAAAGCATAGTAAATAGATGACTGTGTTCAAGTTGCGGATTCTTTAGGTTTGAAAATAGATGATATCGGTTAAAGTCGGATTCTAAAGCATTGTAAATAGATGACTTTGTTCAAGTGGCGGACTAAAATAGATGATATTGTTTAAAGTACGATTCTAAAGCATTGTAAATAGATGACTGTGTTCAAGTTGCGGATTCTTTAGGTTTTAAAATAGATGATATCGTTTAAAGTCGGATTCTAAAGCATTGTAAATTGATGACTTTGTTCAAGTTGCGGATTATTAGGGTTGGAAAATAGATGATATCGTTTAAAGTCGGATTCTAAAGCATTGTAAATAGATGACTTCGTTCAAGTTGCGGATTCTTAAGGTTTGAAAATAGATGATATCGTTTAAAGTCGGATTCTAAAGCATTGTAAATAGATGACTGTGTTCAAGTTGCGGAATCTTTAGGTTTGAAAATAGATGATATAGGTTAAAGTCGGATTCTAAAGCATAGTAAATAGATTACTGTGTTCAAGTTGCGGATTCTTTAGGTTTGAAAATAGATGATATCGGTTAAAGTCGGATTCTAAAGCATTGTAAATAGATGACTTTGTTCAAGTGGCGGACTAAAATAGATGATATTGTTTAAAGTACGATTCTAAAGCATTGTAAATAGATGACTTTATTACAGTTGCGGATTCTTTAGGTTTGAAAATAGATGATAATGTTGAAAGTCGCAATCTAAAGCATTGTAAATAGATGACTTTGTTCAAGTTGCGGATTCTTAAGGTTTGAAAATAGATGATATCGTTTAAAGTCGGATTGCAAACCAGTGTAAATAGATGACTCGGTTAAGGTGCGGATTCTTTAGGGTTGAAAATAGATGATATCGTTTAAAGTCGGATTCTACAGCATTGTATATAGATGACTTTGTTCAAGTGGCCGATTCTTAAGGTTTGAAAATAGATGATATCGTTCAAAGTCGGATTCTAAAGCATTGTAAATAGATGACTTTGTTCAAGTTGCAGATACTTAATGTTTGAAAATAGATAGTATCGTTTAAAGTCGGATACAAAAGCATTGTAAATAGATGACTTTGTTCCAGTTGCGGATTCTTTATGTTTGAAAATAGATGATATCGTTTCAAGTCGGATTCTAAAGCATTGTAAATAGATGACTGTGTTCAAGTTGCGGATTCTTTAGGTTTTAAAATAGATGATATCGTTTAAAGTCGGATTCTAAAGCATTGTAAATTGATGACTTTGTTCAAGTTGCGGATTATTAGGGTTGGAAAATAGATGATATCGTTTAAAGTCGGATTCTAAAGCATTGTAAATAGATGACTTCGTTCAAGTTGCGGATTCTTAAGGTTTGAAAATAGATGATATCGTTTAAAGTCGGATTCTAAAGCATTGTAAATAGATGACTGTGTTCAAGTTGCGGAATCTTTAGGTTTGAAAATAGATGATATCGGTTAAAGTCGGATTCTAAAGCATAGTAAATAGATGACTGTGTTCAAGTTGCGGATTCTTTAGGTTTGAAAATAGATGATATCGGTTAAAGTCGGATTCTAAAGCATTGTAAATAGATGACTTTGTTCAAGTGGCGGACTAAAATAGATGATATTGTTTAAAGTACGATTCTAAAGCATTGTAAATAGATGACTTTATTACAGTTGCGGATTCTTTAGGTTTGAAAATAGATGATAATGTTAGAAGTCGCAATCTAAAGCATTGTAAATAGATGACTTTGTTCAAGTTGCGGATTCTTAAGGTTTGAAAATAGATGATATCGTTTAAAGTCGGATTGCAAACCAGTGTAAATAGATGACTCGGTTAAGGTGCGTATTCTTTAGCGTTGAAAATAGATGATATCGTTTAAAGTCGGATTCTACAGCATTCTATATAGATGACTTTGTTCAAGTGGCCGATTCTTAAGGTTTGAAAATAGATGATATCGTTCAAAGTCGGATTCTAAAGCATTGTAAATAGATGACTTTGTTCAAGTTGCGGATTCTTAATGTTTGAAAATAGATGATATAGTTTAAAGTCGGATTCTAAAGCATTGTAAATAGATGACTCTGTTCACGTTGCTGATTCTTTGGGTTTAAAAATAGATAATATCGTTTAAAGTCGGATTCTAAAGCATTGTAAATAGATGACTTTGTTCAAGTGGCGGACTAAAATAGATGATATCGTTTGAAGTCGGATTCTAAAGCATTGTAAATAGATAACTTTGTTCAAGTTGCATACTCTAAAGGTTTAGAAAATAGATGATATCGTTTACAATCAGATTCTAAAGAATTGTAAATAGATGAGTTTGTTCAAGTTGCGGATTCTTAGGGTTTGAAAATAGATGATATCGTTTAAAGTCGGATTCTAAAGCATTGTAAATAGATGACTTTGTATAAGTTGCAGATTCTTAAGGTTTGAAAATAGATGATATCATTTAAAGTCGGCCCCTAAAGCATTATAAATAGATGACTTTGTTCAAGTTGCGGATTCTTGAGGTTTGAAAATAGATTATATCGGTTAAAGTCGGATTCTAAAGCATTGTAAATAGATGACTTTGTATAAGTTGCAGATTCTTAAGGTTTGAAAATAGATGATATCATTTAAAGTCGGCCCCTAAAGCATTGTAAATAGATGACTTTGTTCAAGTTGCGGATTCTTGAGGTTTGAAAATAGATGATATCGGTTAAAGTCGGATTCTAAAGCATTGTAAATAGATGACTTTGTTCAAGTTGCGGATTCTTAAGGTTCGAAAATAGATAGTATCGTTTAAAGTCGGATTCTACAGCATTGTAAATAGATGACTTTGTTCAAGTTGCCGATTCTTAAGGTTCGAACATAGATGATATCGTTTAAAGTCGGATTCTAAAGCATTGTAAATAGGTGACATTGTTACAGTTGCAGATTCTTAAGGTTTGAAAAAAGAGGATATCGTTTAAAGTCGGATTCTAAAGGATTGTAAATAGATGACTTTGTTCAAGTTACCGATTCTTAATGGGTGTAAAATAGATGATATTGTTTAAAGTCGGATTCTAAAGCATTGTAAATAGATGACGTTGTTCAAGTTGCGGATTCTCAAGGTTTGAAAATAGATGATTATGTTTTAAGTCGGATTCTAAAGCATTGTAAATAGATGACTTTGTTCAAGTTGCGGAGTCTTAAGGGTTGAAAATAGATAATATCGTTTAAAGTTTAATTCTGAAGCATTGTAAATAGATGACTTTGTTCAAGTTGCCGATTCTTAAGGTTTGAAAATAGATTATATCGTTTAAAGTCGGATTCTAAAACCTTGTAAATAGATTACTTTGTTAATGTTGCGGATTCTTAACGTTTGAAAATAGATGATATCGTTTAAAGTCGGATTCTAAAGCATTATAAATGGATGACTTGTTCAAGTCGCCGATTCTTAAGCTTTTAAAATAGATGATATCGTTTACAGTCGGATTCTAAAGGATTGTAAATAGATGACTTTGTTAAAGTTATTGATTCTATAGGGCTGTAAAATAGATGATATAGTTTAAAGTCGGATTCTAAAGCATTGTAAATAGATGACTTTGTCCAAGTTGCGGATTCTTAAGGTTTGAGAATAGATTATAATGTTTAAAGTCGGATTCTAAAGCATTGTAAATAGATGACTTTGTTCAAGTTGCGGAGTCTTAAGGGTTGAACATAGATGATATCGTTTAAAGTCGGATTCTGAAGCATTGTAAATAGATGACTTTGTTCATAGTTGCGGATTCTTAAGATTTAAAAATAGATGATATCGTTTAAAGTCGGATTCTAAAGCATTGTAAATAGATTACTTTGTTCAAGTTGCGGATTTTTAAGGTTTAAAAATTGATGATATCTTTCAAAGTCTGATTTTAAAGCATTGTAAATAGATGACTTTGTTCAAGTTGCCGATTCTTTAGGTTTGAAAATAGATGATATCGTTTAAAGTCGGAATCTAAAGCATTGTAAATAGATGACTTTGTTCAAGTTGCGGATTCTTAAGGTTTGAAAATAGATGATATCGTTTAAAGTCGGATTCTAAAGCATTGTAAATAGATGACTTTGTTAAAGTTGCCGATTATTAAAGTTCGAAAATAGATGATATCGTTTAAAGTCGGATTATAAAGCATTGTAAATAGATGACTTTGTTCAAGTTGCGCAGTCTTAAGGTTTAAAAATAGATGATATTGTTTAAAGTCGGATTCTAAAGCATTGTAAATAGATTACTTTGTTCAAGTTGCGGATTTTTAAGGTTTGAAAATTGATGATATCTTTTAAAGTCTGATTCTAAAGCATTGTAAATAGATGACTTTGTTCAAGTTGCGGATTCTTAAGGTTTGAAAATAGATGATATCGTTTAAAGTCGGATTCTAAAGCATTGTAAATAGATGACTTGTTAAAGTGGCCGATTCTTAAGATTTTAAAATAGATGATATCGTTTAAAGTCGGATTCTGAAGCATTGTAAATAGATGACTTTGGTCAAGTTGAGGATTCTTAAGGTTCGAAAATAGATGATATCGTTTTAAGTCGGATTCTAAAGCATTGTAAATAGACGACTTTGTTCCAGCTGCGGATTCTGAAGGTTTGAAAATAGATGATCTCGTTTAAAGTCGGATTCTAAAGCATTTTAAATAGATGACTTTGTTTTAGTTGCGGATTCTAACGGTTTGAAAATAGATGATATCATTAAAAGTCGGCCTCTAACGCATTTTAAATAGATTACTTTGTTCAAGTTGCGGATTCTTGAGGTTTTAAAATAGATGACATCGTTTAAAGTCGGATTCTACAGCATTGTAAATATGTGACATTGTTGTAGTTTCAGATTCTTAAGGTTTGAAAATAGATAATATCGTATAAAGTCGGATTCTAAAGCATTGTAAATAGATGACTTTGTTCAAGTTGCGGATTCTTAAGGTTTGAAAATAGATGATATCGTTTAAAGTCGGATTCTGAAGCATTGTAAATAGATGACTTTGTTCAAGTTGCGGATTCTTAAGGTTTGAAAATAGATTATAATGTTAACAGTCGGATTCTAAAGCATTGTAAATAGATGACTTTGTTCAAGTTGCGGAGTCTTAAGGTTTGAAAATAGATGATATCGTTTACAGTCGGATTCTAAAGGATTGTAAATAGATGACTTTGTTATAGTTGCCGATTCTTAAGGGGGGTAAAATAGATGATATAGTTTAAAGTAGGATTCTACAGCATTGTAAATAGATGACTTTGTTCAAGTTGAGGATTCTTAAGGTTTGAGAATAGATTATAATGTTTAAAGTCGGATTCTAAAGCATTGTAAATAGATGACTTTGTTCAAGTTGCGGAGTCTTAAGGGTTGAAAATAGATGATATCGTTTAAAGTCGGATTCTAAAGCATTGTAAATAGATGACTTTGTTCTAAGTTGCGGATTCTTAAGGTTAAAAATATATTATATCGTTTAAAGTCGGATTCTGAAGCATTGTAAATAGATGACTTTGTTCAAGTTGAGGATTCTTAAGGTTTGAGAATAGATTACAATGTTTAAAGTCGGATTCTAAAGCATTGTATATAGATGACTTTGTTCAAGTTGCGGAGTCTTAAGGGTTGAAAATAGATGATATCGTTTAAAGCCTGATTCTAAAGTATTGTAAATAGATGACTTTGTTCAAGTTGCGGATTTGTAAGGTTTGAAAATTTATGATATCTTTACAAGTCTGATTCTAAAGCATTGTAAATAGATGAATTTGTTCAAGTTGCGGATTCTTAAGGTTTGAAAATAGATAATATCGTTGAAAGTCGGATTCTAAAGCATTGTAAATAGATGACTTGTTAAAGTCGCCGATTCTTAAGCGGTTAAAATAGATAATATCGTTTAAAGTCGGATTCTAAAGCACTGTAAATAGATGACTTTGTTCAAGTTGCCGATTCTTAAGGTTCGAAAACAGATGATATCGTTTAAAGTCGGATTCTAAAGCATTGTAAATAGATGACTTTGTTCAAGTTGCCGATTCTTAAGGTTTGCAAATAGATAATATCGTTTAAAGTAGGATTCTAAAGCATTGTAAAAAGATGACTTGTTCAAGTCGCCGATGGTTAAGCTTTTAAAAAAGATGATATCGTTTAAAGTCGGATTCTAAAGCACTGTAAATAGATGACTTTGTTCCAGTTGCCGATTCTTAAGGTTCGAAAATAGATGATATCGTTTTAAGTCGGATTCTAAAGCATTGTAAATAGATGACATTGTAATAGTTGCGGATTTTTAAGGTTCGAAAACAGATGATATCATTTAAAGTCGGATTCTAAAGCATTGTAAATAGATGACTTTGTTCAAGTTGCGGAGTCTTAAGGGTTGAACATAGATGATATCGTTTAAAGTCGGATTCTGAAGCATTGTAAATAGATGACTTTGTTCTAAGTTGCGGATTCTTAAGGTTTAAAAATAGATGATATCGTTAAAAGTCGGATTCTAAAGCATTGTAAATAGATGACTTTGTTCAAGTTGCGCAGTCTTAAGGTTTAAAAATAGATGATATGGTTTAAAGTCGGATTCTAAAGCATTGTAAATAGATGACTTGTTAAAGTGGCCGATTCTTAAGATTTTAAAATAGATGATATCGTTTAATGTCGGATTCTGAAGCATTGTAAATAGATGACTTTGGTCAAGTTGAGGATTCTTAAGGTTCGAAAATAGATGATATCGTTTTAAGTCGGATTCTAAAGCATTGTAAATAGATTACTTTGTTCAAGTTGCAGATTTTTATGGTTTGAAAATTAATGAAAAACTTTTTAAAGTCTGATTCTAAAGCATTGTAAATAGATGACTTTGTTCAAGTTGCGGATTCTTTAGGTTTCAAAATAAATGATATCGTTTGAAGTCGAATTCTAAAGCATTGTAAATAGATGACTTGTTAAAGTCGCCGATTTTTAAGCTTTTAAAATAGATTATATCGTTTAAAGTCGGATTCTAAAGCACTGTAAATAGATGACTTTGTTCAAGTTGCCGATTCTTAAGGTTCGAAAATAGATGATATCGTTTAAAGTCGGATTCTACAGCATTGCAAATAGGTGACATTGTGTAAGTTGCAGATTCTTAAGGTTTGAAAATAGATGGTATCGTTTAAAGTCGGATTCTAAAGCATTGTAAATAAATGACTTTGTTCAAGTTGCGGATTCTTAAGGTTTGAAAATAGATGATAACCTTTAAAGTCGGATTCTGAAGCATTGTAAATTGATGACTTTGTTCAAGTTGCCGATTCTTAAGGTTTGAAAATAGATAATATCGTTTAAAGTAGAATTCTAAAGCATTGTAAATAGATGACTTGTTCAAGTCGCCGATGGTTAAGCTTTTAAAAAAGATGATATCGTTTAAAGTCGGATTCTAAAGCACTGTAAATAGATGACTTTGTTAAAGTTGCCGATTATTAAAGTTCGAAAATAGATGATATCGTTTTAAGTCGGATTCTATTGTCTTGTAAATAGATGACATTGTAATAGTTGCGGATTTTTAAGGTTCGAAAATAGATGATATCGTTTAAAGTCGGATTCTTAAGCATTGTAAATAGATGACTTTGTTCCAGTTGCGGATTCTTAAGGTTGAAAAATAGATGATATCGTTTAAAGTCGGATTCTAAAGCATTGTAAATAGATGACTTTGTTCAAGTTGCGGAGTCTTAAGGGTTGAACATAGATGATATCGTTTAAAGTCGGATTCTAAAGCATTGTAAATAGATGACTTTGTTCACGTTGCGGATTCTTAAGGGTCGAAAATAGATGATATCGTTTAAAGTCGGATTCTACAGCATTGTAAATAGGTGACATTGTTGTAGTGTCAGATTCTTAAGGTTTGAAAATAGATGATATCGTTTACAGTCGGATTCTAAAGGAATGTAAATAGATGACTTTGTTCAAGTTGCCGATTCTTAAGGTTCGAAAACAGATGATATCGTTTAAAGTCGGATTCTAAAGCATTGTAAATAGATGACTTTGTTCAAGTTGCCGATTCTTAACGTTTGAAAATAGATAATATCGTTTAAAGTAGGATTCTAAAGCACTGTAAATAGATGACTTGTTCAAGTCGCCGATGGTTAAGCTTTTAAAAAAGATGATATCGTTTAAAGTCGGATTCTAAAGCACTGTAAATAGATGAGTTTGTTCCAGTTGCCGATTCTTAAGGTTCGAAAATAGATGATATCGTTTTAAGTCGGATTCTAAAGCATTGTAAATAGATTACATTGTAATAGTTGCGGATTTTTAAGGTTCGAAAATAGATGATATCGTTTAAAGTCGGATTCTAAAGCATTGTAAATAGATGACTTTGTTCAAGTTGCGGAGTCTTAAGGGTTGAACATAGATGATATCGTTTAAAGTCGGATTCTGAAGCATTGTAAATAGATGACTTTTTTCTAAGTTGCGGATTCTTAAGGTTTAAAAATAGATCATATCGTTTAAAGTCGGATTCTAAAGCATTGTAAATAGATGACTTTGTTCAAGTTGCGCAGTCTTAAGGTTTAAAAATATATGATATGGTTTAAAGTCGGATTCTAAAGCATTGTAAATAGATGACTTGTTAAAGTGGCCGATTCTTAAGATTTTAAAATAGATGATATCGTTTAAAGTGGGATTCTGAAGCATTGTAAATAGATGACTTTGGTCAAGTTGAGGATTCTTAAGGTTCGAAAATAGATGATATCGTTTTAAGTCGGATTCTAAAGCATTGTAAATAGATTACTTTGTGCAAGTTGCAGATTTTTATGGTTTGAAAATTAATGAAAAACTTTTTAAAGTCTGATTCTAAAGCATTGTAAATAGATGACTTTGTTCAAGTTGCGGATTCTTAAGGTTTCAAAATAGATGATATCGTTTAAAGTCGGATTCTAAAGCACTGTAAATAGATGACTTTGTTCAAGTTGCCGATTCTTAAGGTTTGAAAATAGATGATAAACTTTTAAAGTCGGATTCTGAAGCATTGTAAATTGATGACTTTGTTCAAGTTGCCGATTCTTAAGGTTTGAAAATAGATAATATCGTTTAAAGTAGGATTCTAAAGCATTGTAAATAGATGACTTTCTTCAAGTCGCCGATGGTTAAGCTTTTAAAAAAGATGATATCGTTTAAAGTCGGATTCTAAAGCACTGTAAATAGATGACTTTGTTAAAGTTGCCGATTATTAAAGTTCGAAAATAGATGATATCGTTTTAAGTCGGATTCTATTGTCTTGTAAATAGATGACATTGTAATAGTTGCGGATTTTTAAGGTTCGAAAATAGATGATATCGTTTAAAGTCGGATTCTTAAGCATTGTAAATAGATGACTTTGTTCCAGTTGCGGATTCTTAAGGTTTGAAAATAGATGATATCGTTTAAAGTCGGATTCTAAAGCATTGTAAATAGATGACTTTGTTCAAGTTGCGGATTCTTAAGGTTCGAAAATAGATGATATCGTTTAAAGTCGGATTCTACAGCATTGTAAATAGGTGACATTGTTGTAGTGTCAGATTCTTAAGGTTTGAAAATAGATGATATCGTTTACAGTCGGATTCTAAAGGATTGTAAATAGATGACTTTGTTAAAGTTGCCGATTCTTAAGCTTTTAAAATAGATGATATGGTTTACAGTCGGATTCTAAAGGATTGTAAATAGATGACTTTGTTAAAGTTGCCGATTCTTAAGGGGGGTAAAATAGATGATATAGTTTAAAGTAGGATTCTAAAGCATTGTAAATAGATGACTTTGTTCAAGTTGAGGATTCTTAAGGTTTGAGAATAGATTATAATGTTTAAAGTCGGATTCTAAAGCATTGTAAATAGATGACTTTGTTCAAGTTGCGGAGTCTTAAGGGTTGAAAATAGATGATATCGTTTAAAGTCGGATTCTAAAGCATTGTAAATAGATGACTTTGTTCAAGTTGAGGAATCTTAAGGTTTGAGAATAGATTACAATGTTTAAAGTCGGATTCTAAAGCATTGTATATAGATGACTTTGTTCAAGTTGCGGAGTCTTAAGGGTTGAAAATAGATGATATCGTTTAAAGTCGGATTCTAAAGCATTGTAAATAGATGACTTTGTTCTAAGTTGCGGATTCTTAAGGTTTAAAAATAGATGATATCGTTTAATGTCGGATTCTAAAGCATTGTAAATAGATGACTTTGTTCAAGTTGCGGATTTTTAAGGTTTGAAAATTTATGATATCTTTTAAAGTCTGATTCTAAAGCATTGTAAATAGATGAATTTGTTCAAGTTGCGGATTCTTAAGGTTTGAAAATAGATGATATCGTTTAAAGTCGGATTCTAAAGCATTGTAAAAAGATGACTTGTTAAAGTCGCCGATTCTTAAGCGGTTAAAACAGATGATATCGTTTAAAGTCGGATTCTAAAGCATTGTAAATAGATGACTTTGTTCAAGTTGCCGATTCTTAAGGTTTGAAAATAGATAATATCGTTTAAAGTAGGATTCTAAAGAATTGTAAAAAGATGACTTGTTCAAGTCGCCGATGGTTAAGCTTTTAAAAAAGATGATATCGTTTAAAGTCGGATTCTAAAGCACTGTAAATAGATGAGTTTGTTCCAGTTGCCGATTCTAAAGGTTAAAAAATAGATGATATCGTTTTAAGTCGGATTCTAAAGCATTGTACATAGATGACATTGTAATAGTTGCGAATTTTTAAGGTTCGAAAATAGATGATATCGTTTAAAGTCGGATTCTGCAGCATTGTAAATAGATGACTTTGTTCTAAGTTTCGGATTCTTAAGGTTTAAAAATAGATGATATCGTTTAAAGTCGGTTTCTAAAGCATTGTAAATAGATGACTTTGTTCAAGTTGCACAGTCTTAAGGTTTAAAAATAGATGATATGGTTTAAAGTCGGATTCTAAAGCATTGTAAATAGATTACTTTGTTCAAGTTGCGGATTTTAAAGGTTTGAAAATTGATGATATCTTTTAAAGTCTGATTCTAAAGCATTGTAAATAGATGACTTTGTTTAAGTTGCGGATTCTTAAGGTTTGAAAATAGATGGTATCGTTTAAAGTCGGATTCTAAAGCATTGTAAATAGATGACTTGTTAAAGTGGCCGATTCTTAAGATTTTAAAATAGATGATATCGTTTAAAGTCGGATTCTGAAGCATTGTATATAGATGACTTTGGTCAAGTTGAGGATTCTTAAGGTTCGAAAAAGGATGATATCGTTTTAAGTCGGATTCTAAAGCATTGTAAATAGATTACTTTGTTCAAGTTGCAGATTTTTATGGTTTGAAAATTAATGAAAAACTTTTTAAAGTCTGATTCTAAAGCATTGTAAATAGATGACTTTGTTCAAGTTGCGGAGTCTTAAGGGTTGAACATAGATGATATCGTTAAAAGTCGGATTCTGAAGCATTGTAAATAGATGACTTTGTTATAGTTGCCGATTCTTAAGGGGGGTAAAATAGATGATATAGTTTAAAGTCGAATTCTAAAGCATTGTAAATAGATGACTTGTTGAAGTCGCCGATTTTTAAGCTTTTAAAATAGATTATATCGTTTAAAGTCGGATTCTAAAGCACTGTAAATAGATGACTTTGTTCAAGTTGCCGATTCTTAAGGTTCGAAAATAGATGATATCGTTTAAAGTCGGATTCTACAGCATTGCAAATAGGTGACATTGTGTAAGTTGCAGATTCTTAAGGTTTGAAAATAGATGGTATCGTTTAAAGTCGGATTCTAAAGCATTGTAAATAAATGACTTTGTTCAAGTTGCGGATTCTTAAGGTTTGAAAATAGATGATAACCTTTAAAGTCGGATTCTGAAGCATTGTAAATTGATGACTTTGTTCAAGTTGCCGATTCTTAACCTTTGAAAATAGATAATATCGTTTAAAGTAGGATTCTAAAGCATTGTAAATAGATGACTTGTTCAAGTCGCCGATGGTTAAGCTTTTAAAAAAGATGATATCGTTTAAAGTCGGATTCTAAAGCACTGTAAATAGATGACTTTGTTAAAGTTGCCGATTATTAAAGTTCGAAAATAGATGATATCGTTTTAAGTCGGATTCTAAAGTCTTGTAAATAGATGACATTGTAATAGTTGCGGATTTTTAAGGTTCGAAAATAGATGATATCGTTTAAAGTCGGATTCTTAAGCCTTGTAAATAGATGACTTTGTTCCAGTTGCAGATTCTTAAGGTTTGAAAATAGATGATATCGTTTAAAGTCGGATTCTAAAGCATTGTAAATAGATGACTTTGTTCAAGTTGCGGATTCTTAAGGTTCGAAAATAGATGATATCGTTTAAAGTCGGATTCTACAGCATTGTAAATAACTGACATTGTTGTAGTGTCAGATTCTTAAGGTTTGAAAATAGATGATATCGTTTAAAGTCGAATTCTAAAGCATTGTAAATAGATGACTTTGTTCAAGTTGCGGATTCTAAAGGTTTGAAAATAGATGATATCGTTTAAGTTCGGATTCTGAAGCATTGTAAATAAATGACTTTGTTCAAGTTGCCGATTCTTAAGGTTTGAAAATCGATGATATCGTTTAAAGTCGGATTCAAAAGCATTATAAATTGATGACTTAGTTCAAGTTTCAGATTTTTAAGGTTTGTAAATAGATGATATCGTTTACAGTCGGATTCTAAAGCATTGTAAATAGATGACTTGTTTCAAGTTGCGGATTCTTTAGGTTTGAAAATGGATGATATTGTTTAAGTCGGATTCTAAAGCATTGAATATAGATTACTTTGTTCAAGTTGCGGATTCTTAAGATTTGAAAATAGATGATATCGTTTAATGTCGAATACTAAAGCATTGTAAATTGATGACTTTGTTCAAGTTGCGGATTCGTTAGGTTTGAAAATAGATGATATCGTTTAAAGTCGGATTCTAAAGCATTGTAAATAGATGACTTTGTTCAAGTTGCGGATTCTTTAGGTTTGAAAATAGATGATATCGGTAAAAGTCGGATTCTAAAGCATTGTAAATAGATGACTTTGTTCAAGTTGCTGATTCTTAATGTTTGAAAATAGATTATAATGTTAACAGTCGGATTCTAAAGCATTGTAAATAGATGACTTTTTTCAAGTTGCGGAGTCTTAAGGTTTGAAAATAGATGATATCGTTTAAAGTCGGATTCTGAAGCATTGTAAATAGATGACTTTGTTCAAGTTGCCGATTCTTAAGGTTTGAAAATAGATAATATCGTTTAAAGTAGGATTCTAAAGCATTGTAAATAGATGACTTGTTCAAGTCGCCGATGGTTAAGCTTTTAAAAAAGATGATATCGGTTAAAGTCGGATTCTAAAGCACTGTAAATAGATGAGTTTGTTCAAGTTGCCGATTCTTAAGGTTCGAAAATAGATGATATCGTTTAAAGTCGGATTCTACAGCATTGCAAATAGGTGACATTGTGTAAGTTGCAGATTCTTAAGGTTTGAAAATAGATGGTATCGTTTAAAGTCGGATTCTAAAGCATTGTAAATAAATGACTTTGTTCAAGTTGCGGATTCTTAAGGTTTGAAAATAGATGATAACCTTTAAAGTCGGATTCTGAAGCATTGTAAATTGATGACTTTGTTCAAGTTGCCGATTCTTAACCTTTGAAAATAGATAATATCGTTTAAAGTAGGATTCTAAAGCATTGTAAATAGATGACTTGTTCAAGTCGCCGATGGTTAAGCTTTTAAAAAAGATGATATCGTTTAAAGTCGGATTCTAAAGCACTGTAAATAGATGACTTTGTTAAAGTTGCCGATTATTAAAGTTCGAAAATAGATGATATCGTTTTAAGTCGGATTCTAAAGTCTTGTAAATAGATGACATTGTAATAGTTGCGGATTTTTAAGGTTCGAAAATAGATGATATCGTTTAAAGTCGGATTCTTAAGCCTTGTAAATAGATGACTTTGTTCCAGTTGCAGATTCTTAAGGTTTGAAAATAGATGATATCGTTTAAAGTCGGATTCTAAAGCATTGTAAATAGATGACTTTGTTCAAGTTGCGGATTCTTAAGGTTCGAAAATAGATGATATCGTTTAAAGTCGGATTCTACAGCATTGTAAATAACTGACATTGTTGTAGTGTCAGATTCTTAAGGTTTGAAAATAGATGATATCGTTTAAAGTCGAATTCTAAAGCATTGTAAATAGATGACTTTGTTCAAGTTGCGGATTCTAAAGGTTTGAAAATAGATGATATCGTTTAAGTTCGGATTCTGAAGCATTGTAAATAAATGACTTTGTTCAAGTTGCCGATTCTTAAGGTTTGAAAATCGATGATATCGTTTAAAGTCGGATTCAAAAGCATTATAAATTGATAACTTAGTTCAAGTTTCAGATTTTTAAGGTTTGTAAATAGATGATATCGTTTACAGTCGGATTCTAAAGCATTGTAAATAGATGACTTGTTTCAAGTTGCGGATTCTTTAGGTTTGAAAATAGATGATATCGGTAAAAGTCGGATTCTAAAGCATTGTAAATAGATGACTTTGTTCAAGTTGCTGATTCTTAATGTTTGAAAATAGATTATAATGTTAACAGTCGGATTCTAAAGCATTGTAAATAGATGACTTTTTTCAAGTTGCGGAGTCTTAAGGTTTGAAAATAGATGATATCGTTTAAAGTCGGATTCTGAAGCATTGTAAATAGATGACTTTGTTCAAGTTGCCGATTCTTAAGGTTTGAAAATAGATAATATCGTTTAAAGTAGGATTCTAAAGCATTGTAAATAGATGACTTGTTCAAGTCGCCGATGGTTAAGCTTTTAAAAAAGATGATATCGGTTAAAGTCGGATTCTAAAGCACTGTAAATAGATGAGTTTGTTCAAGTTGCCGATTCTTAAGGTTCGAAAAGGGATGATATCGTTTTAAGTCGGATTCTAAAGCATTGTAAATAGATGACTTTCTTCCAGTTGCGGATTCTGAAGGTTTGAAAATATATGATATCGTTTAAAGTCGGATTCTAAAGCATTGTAAATAGATGACTTTGTTTAAGTTGCGGATTTTTGAGGTTTGAAAATAGATGGTATCGTTTAAAGTCGGATTCTAAAGCATTGTAAATAGATGACTTTGTTCAAGTTGCGGATTCTTATGGTTCGAAAATAGATGGTATCGTTTAAGTTGGATTCTAAAGCATTGTAAATAGATGATCTTGTTTAAGTTGCGGATTCTTGAACTTTGAAAATAGATGATATCGGTTAAAGTCGAATTCTAAAGCATTGTAAATAGATGACTTTGTTCAAGTTACGGACTTTGAAGGTTTGAAAATAGATGATATCGTTAAAAGTCGGATTCTAAAGCATTGTTAATAGATAACTTTGTTCAAGTTGCGGATTGGTAAGGTTTGAAAATAGATGATATTGTTTGAAGTCAGATTCTAAAGGATTGTAAATAGATGACTTTGTTCAAGTTGCGGATTCTTAAGGTTTGAAAATAGATGATAATGTTTACACTAAGATTCAAAAGCATTGTAAATAGATGACTTTGTTCAAGTTGCGAGTTCTTAAGGTTTGAAAATAGATTATACTGTTTAAAGTCTGAGTCTAAAGCATTGTAAATAGATGACTTAGTTCAAGTTGCGGATTCTAAAGGTTTAAAAATAGATGATATCGTTTAATATCGGATACTAAAGCATTGTAAATATGACTTTGTTTAAGTTCGGGATTCTTAAGGTTTGAAAATAGATGATATCGTTTAAAGTCGGATTCTAAAGTATTGTAAATACATGACTTTGTTCAAGTTGCGGATTCTTAAGGTTTGAACATCGATAGTATCGTTTAAAGTCGGATTCTACAGGATTGAAAATTGATGACTTTGTTCAAGTTGCGGATTCCTGAGGATCGAAAAAAGATTATAATGTTTAAAGTAGGATTCAAAATCATTGTAAATAGATGACTTTGTTCAAGTTGCGGATTCTTAAGGTTTGAAAATAGATGATATCGTTTGAAGTGTGATTTTAAAGCATTGTAAATAGACGACTTTGTTCAAGTTGCGGATTCTTAAAGTTTTAAAATCGATGATATCGTTTAAAGTCGGATTCTAAAGCATTGTAAATAGATGACTTTGTTCATGTTGCCGATTCTTAAGCTTTGAAAATAGATGATATCGTTTAAAGTCGGATTCCAGCGCATTGTAAATAGATGACTTTGTTCAAGTTGCCGATTCTTAAGGTTTTAAAGTAGATGATATCGTTTAAAGTCGGATTAGAAGCATTGTAAATAGATGACTTGTTCAAGTCGCCAATTCTCAAGCTTTGAAAATAGATGATATCTTTTAAAGTCAGATTCTAAAGCACTGTAAATAGATGACTTTGTTCAAGTTGCCGATTCTTAAGGTTCGAAAATAGATGATATCGTTTCAAGTCGGATTCTAAAGCATTGTAAATAGAGGACTTTGTTCAAGTTGCGGATTCTTAAGGTTTGAAAATAGATGATATCGGTTAAAGTCGGATTCTTAAGCATTGTAAATAGATGACTTGTTCAAGTTGCGAAGTCTGAAAGTTTGAAAATAGATGATATCGTTTAAAGTCGGATTCTAATGCATTGTATATCTTAAAGTTTGAAAATGAAATAATAACGAAGGTCGCAAGTCACTGTTAACCTCCAAAGCAGCTCTTCTGCTCGACACGTACACTCGCTTCGCACGCTCCGATTTTCTGAGACGGTACGAGACTCGCTTTTTATAATATCCAGTCACACTTAATTTTCATACGTGCAGCGAGACTTTGCGAGATTTTGCGTGAACTGTATGTAATAAACATTCAGGGATGCCATGTTGGATTTCTTTCCTTCTTTCTTTCTTTCACTCGCAGCGCACAGGACTAGCAAACCCGAGGACGTTTCGCAAGTAAGCTGTCTTCATGTTCATGTTCCCTACACTCCCCCCTGATCTCATGATCACAGAGATGGCAAGGAGGCCTAGATCGCCTTCGCCGGTTGCTTCTTCGGAGGGGGACAACGCAAGCCTCATCGTCGCTTGTGCTCTCGTCCGCGGTCTGAGGGTCGAGAAACATCGCGTCCGCTGGGATACTGCTGATATCCGAGTCACTGTCCGAGGGCGCTGCTGCAAGCCAGAGCGATGCTTCACTGCTCTCTGACTCCGACTCGCTCTTGTCGTTCAGTGATGATTGCGTTGCTAACCGTAGGTCCCTAATGTGACGGGGCATACCGTCGACTCGCACCGCCTGTGGGCTGATGTCCTCGGTGACGCGTCCAACTCCGTATTTCGTCGTACACTTGCCGCGCGGGTTCTTAATCCAGACGACATCCCTTTTTTTCAGTTTCTCTTTGGTTACTTCCAGTTCGGGCAGCGGGTTTTTTCTCTATGCCTTTCACCCTGACGTGATACCTGTGCAAGGTGTCAGCCGGCGCTGTAGAGGGTGAAACATTATCCTTTGGGGTTACGTTATACAGGTAGACTGCCTCAAATACCGTGCAGCCCGTCCTGGCCGCAATGGTTTTGACGGTTCTGTGATTCCGCTCGATGACCCCATTTCCACTCGGTACGTGGGCGCATCGAAACCTCAGGTGTACTCCCCAGCCATCAGCAAACTTTCTGAACTGCTCACTAGTGAATGCAACGCCATTGTCGGTTAATATCTCCGTTGGGGGGCCACGTTCAAGAAAAATATTGTTTAACTGACGGATGATGCTGGCTGCATCCTGCCGGCGCAGCATGCGCCATATCGCAAACCTGGATGGACCGCAATCAATGAGAGTCAAGAAATCCTCACCGTTGTGGTGAGTAATATCCATCGCCAGCCGGTTCCAATGGCTTTCCACTACCAGCTTTCCTTTCTCCCAGCGAACGGGTGCTGGATCAATGGATGGACATGCTATACAATCTTTGACCACTTTCCTGACGTCTGCCTTTTGTACTCCTGGTTCAACCAACTAAGCGAAATATAGGGTCCGCTTGACCCCAGGGTGCCCGGTTTGTTGGTGGACTTCTTTGATGTGATTAGATCGAACGGGGCTCATGGAAGCGGCGCAGGCGGGCTGCATGGGTTCAATAGTCTTTCTTATGGCATCAAGCCATCTTTGAGGTACTCTCGTCAAACAATCTGCTTTGTTCAGGCTGGATTTGACCAGGGACACCTCTATTGACAGCGCATATTCGTTCACCAGCTTCATGATCGTGTCGAGCCGCCGTCAGATGAGCATCTCGCTCGTGGCTTTGGTTCGTATTCTGGCCCTCCCGGTGAGAGTATCTGAAATCCACTTATGGACGCAAGCAGAATCCGTGAATAGTCGCAGGGTGGTCGTCTTCCAAAGGATTGCTAAGTTTATCCCCTTGATAACCGCATCAAGTTCTGCCAGGTTTATGTGATGGGAGTCCTTTTCTGGGCGTAACCAGCAAGCGTCTTCCACGACCATTCCATCATGGACCACCGATACACCAGTGGCGAGAGAGCTTGCATCAACCCACACACTAAGGTTCTGGCTGTCGACGCACCATCTGCCTCGCATTGGGTCTTCCTTGTGCACCCTTGTGAGGACTTCTTTGAGCATTGTATTGAGAGGGACGTCATGAGTTTCGTCATCCCATCAAGTGGTGACGTCGGAGGCTCTTCGCTTAATAAATGCCACCGCAACACGAAGCCAGCCGCCGACAAGAAGGTGTCCAACTAACTTTCCGCACAAGGAAAACACGTTTCGTCGTGTAACAATATAAGGCATGTCCGGGGTTTCATTTCCTCGTTTCCAATACAGAACGTCATCTTCCTCCCAGACCTGCAAACCAAGTACCCGTGCGCCATCTCGTAGCCTTTCCGGTTCCTTGCTGAGAAGGCCAAAGTTGTAGAGATGCTCCCTCACGCGCGCCGCAGATACAATTTCATCGTCCACGTACACGTCATCAATATATGCAGACGTTGCCCGCTGAATGCGCTCATCTTTAGTCAGAATGGTGTCAACAATCATTTGCATAATTGATGGCGCAACATTAAGTCCAAATCCCATGCGGGTTAGGCAATACCTTTTCCCCTTGATGAGCACCGTTTGATAGGGCCATAGTGATTTGTGTACACGCACTTGAAGGTATGCTTTGTGAAGATCCAGTACAGATACATTAGATCCCACTTGCCGCCATTCCCTCAACTTTTCAGTGCATACGTCCGCGCGAGCTGTAAAAGGGTCCACGTGCTCATTCAATTCTCGATAGTCGAGCACCGGCCTCACCTTCTGTTTATTCTGTTGGATAACCGCCATTAACGGGATCAGGCACTTTGGAGGACCCAATTCATTCTCTGAATACGGAACTAGCCATCCATTAATAATCCAAGTTTGTAGTTCCTTGTCGTATTCTGCACGAGCTCCGGGGGGAATTTTGTATTCTGGCACCTTATTGCATAATTTCTCGGGTGGCTGCTCCTCCGACCACTTCCAGGAGGCTGTCCAGGATTTTGTGCGCTGGTCGAATTCCGCACAAAAATCAGGCTGTTCCAGCTTCATAGCTGCACTCAGAGCAAGGCCCGCTTTTGCAAAATGTGCCCTACCCTCACCATCAATGCGTACACCTCCCAATTCCTTGATGACGTCCATTCCCAGGAGTAGGTCGTAACCGAGCAGGTCACCGTTTATAACCAAGGCTCGTGCGGTTACTGTAGGCCCATCGCCGACACCTGCGCGAATGATGCTAACGCCACAAGAGGCAATCGAGCCACCGCCAACCGTCAATACCAGGATCCTTTCCTTATCCCATGCGTCACAGCATGCTTTGCGCACGAGGGTCTGCGTGCACCCGGTGTCTACGAGCGCGAAGCGCTCACGCCCGTTTACGCGCACGCTCACTGTGGGTAGCGCCTTATTTGGCGACGATCTGGGGAGAAGACTGGATCTATAGCTTACTCCCCTTTGCCCGTTTCCCGGACAACCTCTTGCCACGTGACCCAGCTTGTTGCACCGGTAACAACGCACGCGTTTTAACGTTCCTCGATCGGGCGAATCCTTTGCACCGCTTCGGCTACGGCAGTCTTTTGAAAAATGATTCGGCCCGCCACATTTGTAGCATCTCACGTCTTCTGTTGGTGGTGAAGACGCTTCCGCAGCTGCCGAAACCGGCTCTGTGTCCTCTTTCAAAATGTTTCGGGCTCTGGCCAACAACTCATCAAGCCCAATCTCACTGAGTCTGGACGATTCTCGCAGCAGTCTGCTGGCGCCGTCTGGGAGTCCAGTCAGAAAAGCGCATCCCAGTATTCGCTCGCTTGTTCCACCAAACGGCGCGGCTAGCCTCCTCAAATCGGCCAGGTAGACGTCCACAGTCTCATCTAGCCCAATCCGCCGTTCGGTGAACTGCCTCCAGGCAACGAAAGGGTCCACAGCAAAGGCTGCGTATAACGCCTGCCTAATTTCCTCCAGGCCTGGTTCATCTCCGAGCTGCTGATACACCGAATATGCTCCTTTGGTCAGCCTCAGCGGGATGACCAGTGCAGGATCCTTTATATTGCAAAGTCTGCAGACGCGCTCGGCTTTCTCCCACCACTCGACTACAAAGGGTCCGGAGAGGGAGCCGTCGAACTCGGGTATTAACCTCAAGTCGAACTTGTCCATCGCCGAGATAGCTTGAAATAATAACGATAGTCGCAAGTCACTGTTAACCTCCAAAGCAGCTCTTACTGCTCGACACGTGCACTCGCTTCGCACGCTCCGTTTTTCTGAGACTGTACGAGACTCGCTTTTTATAATATCCAGTCACACCTAATTTCCATACGTCCAGCGAGACTTTGCGAGATTTTGCGTGAACTGTATGTAATAAACATTCAGGGACGCCATGTTGGATTTCTTTCCTTCTTTCTTACTTTCACTCGCAGCGCACAGGACAAGTAAACCCGAGGACGTTTCGCAAGTAAGCCATCTTCATGTTCATGTTCCCTACAGAAAATAGATGATATTATTTAAATTCGGATTCTAAAGCATTGTAAATAGATGACTTTGTTAAAGTTCGGATTCTTAAGGGTTGAAAATAGATGATATCGTTTAAAGTGTGATTCTAAAGCATTGTTAACAGATTACTTGGTGAAGTTGCGGATTCTTAAGGTTTGAAAACAGATGATATCGTTTAAAGTCGGATTATAAAGCATTGTAAATAGATGACTTTGTTCAAGTTGCCGATTCTTAAGCTTTGAAAACAGATGATATCGTTTAAAGTTGGATTCCAAAGCATTGTAAATAGATACTTTGCTCAAGTTGCGGAGGCTAAAAGTTTGAAAATAGATGATAACGTTTCAAGTTAGATTCTAAAGCATTGTAAATAGATGACTTTGTTGAAGTTGCCGATTCTTAAGGTTAGAGAATAGATGATATCGTTTAAAGTCGGATTCCAAAGCATTGTAAATAGATGACATTGTTCAAGTTGCGGATGTTTAAGGTTTGAAAATCGATGATATCGTTTAAAGTCGGATTCTAAAGCATTGTAAATAGATTACTTTGTTCGAGTTGCGGATTCTTAAGGTTTGAAAATAGATTATATCGTTTAAAGTCGGATTCTAAAGCACTGTAAATAGATGACTTTGTTCAAGTTGCCGATTCTTAAGGTTTGAAAATAGATGATATCGTTTAAAGTCGGATTCTAAAGCATTGTAAATAGATGGTTTTGTTCAAGTTGCCACTTCTTAAAGTTGGAGAATAGATTATATCGTTTAAAGTCGGATTCTAAAGCATTGTAAATAGATGACTTTGTTCAAGTTGCGAGTTCTTAAGGTTTAAAACTAGATGATATCGTTTAATGTCGGATACTAAAGCATTGTAAATAGATTACTATGTTCAAGTTACGTATTCTTAAGGTTTGAAAATAGATGATATCATTTAAAGTCAGATTATAAAGCATTGTAAATAGATGACTTTGTTCAAGTTGCGGATTTTTTAGGTTTTAACATAGATTATATCGCTTAAAGTCGGATTCCAAAGCATTGTAAATAGATGACTTTGTTCATGTTGCAGATTTTTTAGGTTTGAAAATTAATGATATCGTTTAAAGTCGGATTCTAAAGCATTGTAAATAGAGGACTTTTTTCAAGTTGCCGATTCTTAAGCTTTGAAAATAGATGATGTCGTTTAAAGTCGAATTCCAAATCATTGTAAATAGATGACTTTGTTCAAGTTGCCGATTCTTAAGGTTTTACAATAGATGATATTGTTTAAAGTCGGATTCTAAAGCATTGTAAATAGATGACTTGTTCAAGTCGCCGATTCTCAAGCTTTGAAAATAGATGATATCGTTTAAAGTCGGATTCTAAAGCACTGTAAATAGATGACTTTGTTCAAGTTGGCGATTCTTAAGGTTTGAAAATAGATGATATCGTTTAAAGTCTGATTCTAAAGCATTGTAAATAGATGACTTTGTTCAAGTTGCCGATTCTTAAGGATTGAAAATAGATGATATCGTGTAAAGTCGGATTCTAAAGCATTGTAAATAGATGACTGTGTTCAAGTTGCGAGTTGTTAAGGTTTAAAAGTAGATGATATCGTTTAATGTCAGATACTAAAGCATTGTAAATAGATGACTTTGGTTAAGTTGCGGATTTTTAATGTTTGAAAATAGATGATATCGTTTTATGTGTGATTCTAAAGCATTGTAAATAGATGAATTTGTTTAAGTTGCGGATTCTTAATGTTTGAAAATAGATGATATCGTTTAAAGTTGGATTCTAAAGCATTGTAAATAGATGATTTTGTTCCAGTTGCGGATTCTTGATGTTTGAAAATAGATGATATCGTTTAAAGTCGGATTCTAAAGCATTGTAAATAGATGACTTTGTAAGAGTTGCGGATCCTTAATGTTTGAAAATAGATCATATCGTTTAAGACGGATTCTAAAGCATTGTAAATGGATGACTTTGTTCAAGTTGCGGATACTTGATGTTTGAAAATAGATGATATCGTTTAAAGTCGGATTCTAAAGCATTGTAAATAGATGACTTCGTTCCAGTTCCGGATTCTTAAGGTTTGAAAATAGATAATATCGTTTCAAGTCGGATTCTAAAGCATTGTAAATAGATGACTTTGTTCAAGTTGCCGATTCTTAAAGTTTAAACATAGATTATATCGTTTAAAGTCGGATTCTAAATCATTGAAATTGATGACTTTGTTCAAGTTGCGGATTCTTAAGATTTGAAAATAGATTATATCGTTTAAAGTCGGATTCTAAAGCATTGTAAATAGATGACTTTGTTCAAGTTGCGGACTCTTATAGTTTGAAAATAGAGTATATCGTTTCGAGTCGCATTCTAAAGCATTGTAAATAGATGACTTTGTTCAAGTTGAGGATCTTCAAGGTTTGAAAATATATGATATTGTTTCAAGTCGGATCCCAAAGCATTGTAAATAGATGACTTTGTTCAAGTTGGTGGATTCTTAGAGTTTGAAAATAGATGATATCGTTTAAAGTCGGATTCTAAAGCATTGTAAATAGATGACTTTGTGTAAGTTGCGGATTCTTAGGGTTTGAAAATAGATGATATCGTTTTAAGTCGGATTCTAAAGCATTGTAAATAGATGACTTTGTTACAGTTGCGGATCTTTAAGGTTTGAAAATAGATGATATCGTTTAAAGTTCGATTCTAAAGCATTGTAAATAGATGACTTTGTTCAAGTTGCCGATTCTTAAGTATTGAACATAGATGATATCGTTTCAAGTCGGATTCTAAAGCATTGTAAATAGATGACTATGTTCAAGTTGCCGATTCTTAAAGTTTGAAAATAGATTATATCGTTTAAAGTCGGATTCTAAATCATTGTAAATTGATGACTTTGTTCAAGTTGCGGATTCTTAAGATTTGAAAATAGATTATATCGTTTAAAGTCGGATTCTAAAGCATTGTAAATAGATGACTTTGTTCAAGTTGCGGACACTTATAGTTTGAAAATAGAGTATATCGTTTCGAGTCGGATTCTAAAGCATTGTAAATAGATGACTTTGTTCAAGTTGCGAGTTGTTAAGGTTTAAAAGTAGATGATATTGTTTAATCTCGGATACTAAAGCATTGTAAATAGATGACTTTGTTCAAGTTGCGGATTCTTAATGTTTGAAAATAGATGATATCGTTTAAAGTCGGATTCTAAAGCATTGTAAATAGATGAATTTGTTTAAGTTGCGGATTCTTAATGTTTGAAAATAGATGATATCGTTTAAAGTTTGATTCTAAAGCATTGTAAATAGATGACTTTGTTAAAGTTGCAGATTCTTAAGCTTTGAAAATAGATGACTTTGTTTAAGTTGCGGATACTTAATGTTTTAAAATAGATGATATCGTTTAAAGTCGGATTCTAAAGCATTGTAAATAGATGACTTTGTTCAAGTTGCTGATTCTTGATGTCTGAAAATAGATGATATCGTTTAAAGTCGGATTCTAAAGAATTGTAAATAGATGACTTTGTAAGAGTTGCGGATCCTTAATGTTTGAAAATAGATGATATCGTTTAAAGTCGGATTCTAAAGCATTGTAAATAGATAATTTTGTTCAAGTTGCGGACTCTTATAGTTTTAAATTAGAGTATAGCGTTCAAGTCGGATTCTAAAGCATTGTAAATAGATGACTTTGTTCAAGTTGAGGATCTTCAAGGTTTGAAAATAGATGATATTGTTTAAAGTCGGATTCTAAATTTACAATGGTAAATAGATGACTTTGTTCAAGTTGCGGATTCTTAAGGTTTGAAAATAGATGGTATCGTTTAAAGTCGGATTCTAAAGCATTGTAAATACATGACTTTGTTCAAGTTGACGATTTTGAAGGTTTGAAAATAGATGATATCGTTTAAAGTCGGATTTTAAAGCATTGTAAATAGATGACCTTGTTCAAGTTGCGGATTCTTAAGGTTTGGACATAAATAATATTGTATTATGTCGGATTCTAAAGCATTGTAAATAGATGACTTTGTTCAAGTTGCGGATTCTTAAGGTTTGAAAATAGATGATATCGTTTAAAGTTGGATTCTAAAGCATTGTATATAGATGACTTTGTTCAAGTTGCCAATTCTAAAGGTTTGAAAATAGATAATATCGTTTAAAGTGGGATTCTAAAGCATTGTAAATAGATGACTTTGTTCAAGTGGCCGATTCTTAAGGTTTGAAAATAGATGATATCGTTGAAAGTCGGATTCTAAATCATTGAAAATAGATGACTTTGTTCAAGTTGACGATTCTGAAGGTTTGAAAATAGATGATATCGTTTAAAGTCGGATTTTAAAGCATTGTAAATAGATGACCTTGTTCAAGTTGCCGATTCTGAACGTTTGAAAAGATGATATCTAGTAAAGTCTGATTCTAAAGCATTGTAAATAGATGACTTTCTTTAAGTTGCCGATTCTAAAGTTTTGAAAATAGATGATATCGTGTAAAGTCGGATTCTAAATCATTGAAAATAGATTACTTTGTTCAAGTTGCGGATTCTGAAGGTTAAAAATAGATGATAATGTTTGAAGTCGGATTCCCAAGCATTGTAAATAGATGACTGTGTTAAGGTGCGGATTCATAAGGTTTGAAAATAGATGATATCGTTTCAAATCGGATTCTCAAGCATTGTAAATAGATGACTTTGTTCAAGTTGCCGATTCTTAAGGTGAGAAAATAGATGATATCGTTTAAAGTCAGATTCCAAAGCATTGTAAATAGATTACTTTGTTCAAGTTGCGGATTCTTTAGGTTTAAAATAGATGATATCGTATAAAGAATGATTCTAAAGCATTGTAAATAGGGTACTTTGTTCAAGTTGCTGATTCTGAAGGTTTTAAAATAAAAGATATCGTTAAAAGGGGTATTCTAAAGCATTGTTAATAGATGACTTTGTTCAAGTTGCCGATTCAAACGGTTTGAAAATAGATGATATTGTTTGAAGTGGAATTCTAAAGCAATGTAAATAGATGACTTTGTTCAAGTTGCGGATTCTTAAGGTTTGAAAATCGATGATATCGTTTTAAGTCGGATTCTAAAGCATTGTAAATAGATGACTTTGTTAAAGATTCCGATTCTTAATGTTTGAAAATAGATGATATCGTTTAAAGTCGGATTCTCAAGCATTGTAAATAGATGACATTGTTACAGTGGCTGATTCTTAAGGTTAAGTAATAGATGATATCGTTTAAAGTAGGACGAAAAAGCATTTTAAATAGATGACTTTGTTCAAGTTGCCGATTCTAAAGGTTTGAAAATAGATGATATCGTTTAAAATCGGATTCTAAAAACTTGTAAATAGATGACTTTGTTAAAGTTGGCGATTCCTAAGGTTTAAAAATAGATGATATTGTTTAAAGTCGGATTCTAAAGCATTGTAAATAGATGACTTTGTTCAAGTTGCGGATTCTTAAGGGTTGAAAATAGATGATATCGTTTAAAGTCGGATTCTAAAGCATAGTTAATAGATGACCTTGTTCATGTTGCGGATTCTTAAGGTTTGAAAATAGATGATATCGTTTAAAATCGGATTCTAAAGCATTGTAAATAGATGACTTTGTTCAAGTTGCCGATTCTTAAGGTTTAAAAATAGATTATATCGTTTAAAGTCGGATTCTAAAGCATTGTAAATAGATGACTTTGTTGATGTTGCGGATTCTTAAGGTTTTAAAATAGATGATATCGTTTAAAGTCGGATTCTAAAGTATTGTAAATAGATGACTTTGTTCAAGTGTCGGATTCTTAAGGTTTGAAAATAGATGATATCGTTTAAAGTGTGATTCTAAAGCATTGTTAACAGATTACTTGGTGAAGTTGCGGATTCTTAAGGTTTGAAAACAGATGATATCGTTTAAAGTCGGATTATAAAGCATTGTAAATAGATGACTTTGTTCAAGTTGCCGATTCTTAAGCTTTGAAAACAGATGATATCGTTTAAAGTTGGATTCCAAAGCATTGTAAATAGATACTTTGCTCAAGTTGCGGAGGCTAAAAGTTTGAAAATAGATGATAACGTTTCAAGTTAGATTCTAAAGCATTGTAAATAGATGACTTTGTTGAAGTTGCCGATTCTTAAGGTTAGAGAATAGATGATATCGTTTAAAGTCGGATTCCAAAGCATTGTAAATAGATGACATTGTTCAAGTTGCGGATGTTTAAGGTTTGAAAATCGATGATATCGTTTAAAGTCGGATTCTAAAGCATTGTAAATAGATTACTTTGTTCGAGTTGCGGATTCTTAAGGTTTGAAAATAGATTATATCGTTTAAAGTCGGATTCTAAAGCACTGTAAATAGATGACTTTGTTCAAGTTGCCGATTCTTAAGGTTTGAAAATAGATGATATCGTTTAAAGTCGGATTCTAAAGCATTGTAAATAGATGGTTTTGTTCAAGTTGCCACTTCTTAAAGTTGGAGAATAGATTATATCGTTTAAAGTCGGATTCTAAAGCATTGTAAATAGATGACTTTGTTCAAGTTGCGAGTTCTTAAGGTTTAAAACTAGATGATATCGTTTAATGTCGGATACTAAAGCATTGTAAATAGATTACTATGTTCAAGTTACGTATTCTTAAGGTTTGAAAATAGATGATATCATTTAAAGTCAGATTATAAAGCATTGTAAATAGATGACTTTGTTCAAGTTGCGGATTTTTTAGGTTTTAACATAGATTATATCGCTTAAAGTCGGATTCCAAAGCATTGTAAATAGATGACTTTGTTCATGTTGCAGATTTTTTAGGTTTGAAAATTAATGATATCGTTTAAAGTCGGATTCTAAAGCATTGTAAATAGAGGACTTTTTTCAAGTTGCCGATTCTTAAGCTTTGAAAATAGATGATGTCGTTTAAAGTCGAATTCCAAATCATTGTAAATAGATGACTTTGTTCAAGTTGCCGATTCTTAAGGTTTTACAATAGATGATATTGTTTAAAGTCGGATTCTAAAGCATTGTAAATAGATGACTTGTTCAAGTCGCCGATTCTCAAGCTTTGAAAATAGATGATATCGTTTAAAGTCGGATTCTAAAGCACTGTAAATAGATGACTTTGTTCAAGTTGGCGATTCTTAAGGTTTGAAAATAGATGATATCGTTTAAAGTCTGATTCTAAAGCATTGTAAATAGATGACTTTGTTCAAGTTGCCGATTCTTAAGGATTGAAAATAGATGATATCGTGTAAAGTCGGATTCTAAAGCATTGTAAATAGATGACTGTGTTCAAGTTGCGAGTTGTTAAGGTTTAAAAGTAGATGATATCGTTTAATGTCAGATACTAAAGCATTGTAAATAGATGACTTTGGTTAAGTTGCGGATTTTTAATGTTTGAAAATAGATGATATCGTTTTATGTGTGATTCTAAAGCATTGTAAATAGATGAATTTGTTTAAGTTGCGGATTCTTAATGTTTGAAAATAGATGATATCGTTTAAAGTTGGATTCTAAAGCATTGTAAATAGATGATTTTGTTCCAGTTGCGGATTCTTGATGTTTGAAAATAGATGATATCGTTTAAAGTCGGATTCTAAAGCATTGTAAATAGATGACTTTGTAAGAGTTGCGGATCCTTAATGTTTGAAAATAGATCATATCGTTTAAGACGGATTCTAAAGCATTGTAAATGGATGACTTTGTTCAAGTTGCGGATACTTGATGTTTGAAAATAGATGATATCGTTTAAAGTCGGATTCTAAAGCATTGTAAATAGATGACTTCGTTCCAGTTCCGGATTCTTAAGGTTTGAAAATAGATAATATCGTTTCAAGTCGGATTCTAAAGCATTGTAAATAGATGACTTTGTTCAAGTTGCCGATTCTTAAAGTTTAAACATAGATTATATCGTTTAAAGTCGGATTCTAAATCATTGAAATTGATGACTTTGTTCAAGTTGCGGATTCTTAAGATTTGAAAATAGATTATATCGTTTAAAGTCGGATTCTAAAGCATTGTAAATAGATGACTTTGTTCAAGTTGCGGACTCTTATAGTTTGAAAATAGAGTATATCGTTTCGAGTCGCATTCTAAAGCATTGTAAATAGATGACTTTGTTCAAGTTGAGGATCTTCAAGGTTTGAAAATATATGATATTGTTTCAAGTCGGATCCCAAAGCATTGTAAATAGATGACTTTGTTCAAGTTGGTGGATTCTTAGAGTTTGAAAATAGATGATATCGTTTAAAGTCGGATTCTAAAGCATTGTAAATAGATGACTTTGTGTAAGTTGCGGATTCTTAGGGTTTGAAAATAGATGATATCGTTTTAAGTCGGATTCTAAAGCATTGTAAATAGATGACTTTGTTACAGTTGCGGATCTTTAAGGTTTGAAAATAGATGATATCGTTTAAAGTTCGATTCTAAAGCATTGTAAATAGATGACTTTGTTCAAGTTGCCGATTCTTAAGTATTGAACATAGATGATATCGTTTCAAGTCGGATTCTAAAGCATTGTAAATAGATGACTATGTTCAAGTTGCCGATTCTTAAAGTTTGAAAATAGATTATATCGTTTAAAGTCGGATTCTAAATCATTGTAAATTGATGACTTTGTTCAAGTTGCGGATTCTTAAGATTTGAAAATAGATTATATCGTTTAAAGTCGGATTCTAAAGCATTGTAAATAGATGACTTTGTTCAAGTTGCGGACACTTATAGTTTGAAAATAGAGTATATCGTTTCGAGTCGGATTCTAAAGCATTGTAAATAGATGACTTTGTTCAAGTTGCGAGTTGTTAAGGTTTAAAAGTAGATGATATTGTTTAATCTCGGATACTAAAGCATTGTAAATAGATGACTTTGTTCAAGTTGCGGATTCTTAATGTTTGAAAATAGATGATATCGTTTAAAGTCGGATTCTAAAGCATTGTAAATAGATGAATTTGTTTAAGTTGCGGATTCTTAATGTTTGAAAATAGATGATATCGTTTAAAGTTTGATTCTAAAGCATTGTAAATAGATGACTTTGTTAAAGTTGCAGATTCTTAAGCTTTGAAAATAGATGACTTTGTTTAAGTTGCGGATACTTAATGTTTTAAAATAGATGATATCGTTTAAAGTCGGATTCTAAAGCATTGTAAATAGATGACTTTGTTCAAGTTGCTGATTCTTGATGTCTGAAAATAGATGATATCGTTTAAAGTCGGATTCTAAAGAATTGTAAATAGATGACTTTGTAAGAGTTGCGGATCCTTAATGTTTGAAAATAGATGATATCGTTTAAAGTCGGATTCTAAAGCATTGTAAATAGATAATTTTGTTCAAGTTGCGGACTCTTATAGTTTTAAATTAGAGTATAGCGTTCAAGTCGGATTCTAAAGCATTGTAAATAGATGACTTTGTTCAAGTTGAGGATCTTCAAGGTTTGAAAATAGATGATATTGTTTAAAGTCGGATTCTAAATTTACAATGGTAAATAGATGACTTTGTTCAAGTTGCGGATTCTTAAGGTTTGAAAATAGATGGTATCGTTTAAAGTCGGATTCTAAAGCATTGTAAATACATGACTTTGTTCAAGTTGACGATTTTGAAGGTTTGAAAATAGATGATATCGTTTAAAGTCGGATTTTAAAGCATTGTAAATAGATGACCTTGTTCAAGTTGCGGATTCTTAAGGTTTGGACATAAATAATATTGTATTATGTCGGATTCTAAAGCATTGTAAATAGATGACTTTGTTCAAGTTGCGGATTCTTAAGGTTTGAAAATAGATGATATCGTTTAAAGTTGGATTCTAAAGCATTGTATATAGATGACTTTGTTCAAGTTGCCAATTCTAAAGGTTTGAAAATAGATAATATCGTTTAAAGTGGGATTCTAAAGCATTGTAAATAGATGACTTTGTTCAAGTGGCCGATTCTTAAGGTTTGAAAATAGATGATATCGTTGAAAGTCGGATTCTAAATCATTGAAAATAGATGACTTTGTTCAAGTTGACGATTCTGAAGGTTTGAAAATAGATGATATCGTTTAAAGTCGGATTTTAAAGCATTGTAAATAGATGACCTTGTTCAAGTTGCCGATTCTGAACGTTTGAAAAGATGATATCTAGTAAAGTCTGATTCTAAAGCATTGTAAATAGATGACTTTCTTTAAGTTGCCGATTCTAAAGTTTTGAAAATAGATGATATCGTGTAAAGTCGGATTCTAAATCATTGAAAATAGATTACTTTGTTCAAGTTGCGGATTCTGAAGGTTAAAAATAGATGATAATGTTTGAAGTCGGATTCCCAAGCATTGTAAATAGATGACTGTGTTAAGGTGCGGATTCATAAGGTTTGAAAATAGATGATATCGTTTCAAATCGGATTCTCAAGCATTGTAAATAGATGACTTTGTTCAAGTTGCCGATTCTTAAGGTGAGAAAATAGATGATATCGTTTAAAGTCAGATTCCAAAGCATTGTAAATAGATTACTTTGTTCAAGTTGCGGATTCTTTAGGTTTAAAATAGATGATATCGTATAAAGAATGATTCTAAAGCATTGTAAATAGGGTACTTTGTTCAAGTTGCTGATTCTGAAGGTTTTAAAATAAAAGATATCGTTAAAAGGGGTATTCTAAAGCATTGTTAATAGATGACTTTGTTCAAGTTGCCGATTCAAACGGTTTGAAAATAGATGATATTGTTTGAAGTGGAATTCTAAAGCAATGTAAATAGATGACTTTGTTCAAGTTGCGGATTCTTAAGGTTTGAAAATCGATGATATCGTTTTAAGTCGGATTCTAAAGCATTGTAAATAGATGACTTTGTTAAAGATTCCGATTCTTAATGTTTGAAAATAGATGATATCGTTTAAAGTCGGATTCTCAAGCATTGTAAATAGATGACATTGTTACAGTGGCTGATTCTTAAGGTTAAGTAATAGATGATATCGTTTAAAGTAGGACGAAAAAGCATTTTAAATAGATGACTTTGTTCAAGTTGCCGATTCTAAAGGTTTGAAAATAGATGATATCGTTTAAAATCGGATTCTAAAAACTTGTAAATAGATGACTTTGTTAAAGTTGGCGATTCCTAAGGTTTAAAAATAGATGATATTGTTTAAAGTCGGATTCTAAAGCATTGTAAATAGATGACTTTGTTCAAGTTGCGGATTCTTAAGGGTTGAAAATAGATGATATCGTTTAAAGTCGGATTCTAAAGCATAGTTAATAGATGACCTTGTTCATGTTGCGGATTCTTAAGGTTTGAAAATAGATGATATCGTTTAAAATCGGATTCTAAAGCATTGTAAATAGATGACTTTGTTCAAGTTGCCGATTCTTAAGGTTTAAAAATAGATTATATCGTTTAAAGTCGGATTCTAAAGCATTGTAAATAGATGACTTTGTTGATGTTGCGGATTCTTAAGGTTTTAAAATAGATGATATCGTTTAAAGTCGGATTCTAAAGTATTGTAAATAGATGACTTTGTTCAAGTGTCGGATTCTTAAGGTTTGAAAATAGATGATATCGTTTAAAGTCGGATTCTAAAGCATTGTAAATAGATGACTTTGTTCAAGTTGCCGATTCTTAAGGTGTGAAAATAGATGATATCGTTTAAAGTCAGATTCCAAAGCACTGTAAATAGATTACTTTGTTCAAGTTGCGAATTCTTTAAGTTTAAAATAGATGATATCGTATAAAGAATGATTCTAAAGCATTGTAAATAGGGTACTTTGTTCAAGTTGCTGATTCTGAAGGTTTTAAAATAAAAGATAAGGTTAAAAAGGGGTATTCTAAAGCATTGTTAATAGGTGACTTTGTTCAAGTTGCCGATTCAAACGGTTTGTAAATAGATGATATTGTTTTAAGTGGAATTCTTAAGCAATGTAAATAGATGACTTTGTTCAAGTTGCGGATTCTTAAGGTTTGAAAATCGATGATATCGTTTTAAGTCGGATTCTAAAGCATTGTAAATAGATGACTTTGTTAAAGATTCGGATTCTTAATGTTTGAAAATAGATGATATCGTTTAAAGTCGGATTCTCAAGCATTGTAAATAGATGACATTGTTACAGTGGCTGATTCTTAAGGTTAAGAAATAGATGATATCGTTTAAAGTAGGACTAAAAAGCATTTTAAATAGATGACTTTGTTCTAGTTGCAGATTCTAAAGGTTTGAAAATAGATGATATCGTTTAAAATCGGATTCTAAAAACTTGTAAATAGATGACTTTGTTAAAGTTGGCGATTCCTAAGGTTTGAAAATAGATGATATTGTTTAAAGTCGGATTCTAAAGCATTGTAAATAGATGACTTTGTTCAAGTTGCGGATTTGTAAGGGTTGAAAATAGATGATATCGTTTAAAGTCGGATTCTAAAGCATAGTTAATAGATGACCTTGTTCATGTTGCGGATTCTTAAGGTTTGAAAATAGATGATATCGTTTAAAATCGGATTCTAAAGCATTGTAAATAGATGACTTTGTTCAAGTTGCCGATTCTTAAGCTTTAAAAATAGATGATATCGTTTAAAGTCGGATTCTAAAGCATTGTAAATAGATGACTTTGTTGATGTTGCAGATTCTTAAGGTTTGAAAATAGATGATATCGTTTAAAGTCGGATTCTAAAGTATTGTAAATAGATGACTTTGTTCAAGTGTCGGATTCTTAAGGTTTGAAAATAGATGATATCGTTTAAAGTCGGATTCTAAAGCATTGTAAATAGATGACTTTGTTCAAGTTGCGGATTCTTAAAGGTTTAAAAATAGATGATATCGTTTAAAGTCGGATTCTAAAGCATTGTAAATAGATGACTTTGTTCAAGTTGCGAGTTCTTAAGGTTTAAAACAAGATGATATCGTTTAATGTCGGATACTAAAGCATTGTAAATAGATTACTATGTTCAAGTTACGTATTCTTAAGGTTTGAAAATAGATGATATCATTTAAAGTCGGATTATAAAGCATTGTAAATAGATGACTTTGTTCAAGTTGCGGATTCTTTAGGTTTGAACATAGATTATATCGCTTAAAGTCGGATTCCATAGCATTGTAAATAGATGACTTTGTTCAAGTTGCCGATTCTTAAGCTTTGAAAATAGATGATGTCGTTTAAAGTCGGATTCTAAAGCATTGTAAATAGATGACTTTGTAAGAGTTGCGGATACTTAATGGTTGAAAATAGATGATATCGTTTAAGTCGGATTCTAAAGCATTGTAAGTAGATGACTTTGTTCTAGTTGACGATACTGAATGTTTTAAAATAGATGATATCGTTTAAAGTCGGATTCTAAAGGATTGTAAATAGATGACTTTGTTCCAGTTCCCGATGCTTAAGGTTTGAAAATAGATGATATCGTTTCAAGTCGGATTCTAAAGCATTGTAAATAAATGACTTTGTTTAAGTTGCCGATTCTTAAAGTTTGAAAATAAATTATATCGTTTAAAGTCGGATTCTAAATCATTGTAAATAGATGACTTTGTTCAAGTTGCGGATTCTCAAGATTTGAAAATAGATAATATCGTTTAAAGTCGGATTCTAAAGCATTGTAAATAGATGACTTTGTTCAAGTTGCGGAATCTTATAGTTTGAAAATAGATGATATCGTTTCAAGTTGGATTCTAAAGCATTGTAAATAGATGACTTTATTCAAGTTGAAAAACTTCAAGGTTTGAAAATAGATTATATTGTTTAAAGTGGGATTCTAAAGCATTGTAAATAGATTACTTTGTTCAAGTGCCAGACTCTACTGGTTTGAAAATAGATGATATCGTTTCAAATCGGATTCTAAAGCATTGTAAATAGAGGACTTTGTTCAAGTTGCCGATTCTTAAGGTGTGAAAATAGATGATATCGTTTAAAGTCGGATTCTAAAGCATTGTAAATAGATTACTTTGTTCAAGTTGAGGACTGCTCAGGTTTCAAAATAGATTATATCGTTTAAAGTCGGATTCTAAAGCATTGTAAATAGATGACTTTGTTAAAGTTGGTGGATTCTTAGGGTTTGAAAATAGATGATATCGTTAAAAGTCGGATTCTAAAGCATTGTAAATTGATGACTTTGTTCAGGTTGCGAATTCTTAGGGTTTGAAAATAGATGATATCGTTTAAAGTCGGATTCTAAAGCATTGTAAATAGATGACTTTGTTCAAGTTGCGGACTCTTAAGGTTTGAAAATAGATGATATCGTTTCAAGTTCGGTCCTAAAGCATTGTAAATAGATGACTTTGTTCAAGTTGCCGATTCTTAAGTATTGAAAATAGATGATATCGTTTAAAGTCGGATTCTAAAGCATTGTAAATAGATGACTTTGTTCATGTTGCGAGTGGTTTAGGTTTAAAAGTAGATGATATCGTTTAATGTCGGATACCAAAGCATTGTAAATAGATGACTTTGTTTAAGTTGCGGATTCTTGATGTTTTAAAATAGATGATATCGTTTAAAGTCGGATTCTAAAGCATTGTAAATAGATTACTTTGTTAGAGTTACGGATCCTTACTGTTTGAAAATTGATGATATCGTTTAAAGTCGGATTCTAAAGCATTGTAAGTAGATTACTTTGTTCAAGTTTCCGATTCTTAAAGTTTGAAAATAGATTATATCGTTTAAAGTCGGATTCTAAATTATTGTAAATAGATGACTTTGTTCAAGTTGCGGATTCTTAAGATTTTAAAATAGATTATATCGTTTCAAGTCGGATTCTAAAGCATTGTAAATAGATGACTTTGTTCAAGTTGCGGACTCTAATGGTTTGAACATAGATGATATCGTTGCAAGTCGGATTCGAAAGCATTGTAAATAGATGACTTTGTTCAAGTTGATGATTCTCAAGGTTTTAAAATAGATGATATCGGTTAAAAGTCGGATTCTAAAGCATTGTAAATAGATGACTTTGTTCAAGTTGCTGATTCTTGATGTTTGAAAATAGATGATATCGTTTAAAGTCGGATTCTAAAGCATTGTAAATAGATGACTTTGTTGAAGTGGCTGACTAAAATAGATGATATTGTTTAAAGTACGATTCTAAAGCATTGTAAGTAGATGACTTTATAACAGTTGCGGAGTCTTTAGGGTTGAAAATAGATGATGATGTTGAAAGTCGCAATCTAAAGCATTGTAAATAGATGACTTTGTTCAAGTTGCGGATTCTTAACGTTTGAAAATTGATGATATCGTTTAAAGTCGGATTGCAAACCAGTGTAAATAGATGACTTGGTTAAGGTGCGGATTCTTAAGGGTTGAAAATAGATGATAACGTTTAAAGTCGGATTCTAGAGCATTGTAAATAGATGACTTTGTTCAAGATGCCGATTCTTAAGGTTTGAAAATAGATGATATCGTTTAAAGTCGGATTCTAAAGCATTGTAAATAGATGACTTTGTTCAAGTTGCGGATTCCTAATGTTTGAAAATAGATGATATAGTTTAAAGTCGGATTCTCAAGCATTGTAAATAGATGACTCTGTTCACGTTGCGGATACTTAGGGTTTAAAAATAGATAATATCGTTTAAAGTCGGATTCTAAAGCATTGTAAATAGATGACTTTGTTCAAGTGGCGGACTAAAATAGATGATATCGTTTAAAGTCGGATTGTGAAGCATTGTAAATAGATGACTTTGTTCACGTTGCCGATTCTTGATGTTTGAAAATAGATGATATTATATAAAGTCGGATTCTAAAGCATTGTAAATAGATAACTTTGTTCAAGTTGCATACTCTTAAGGTTTGAAAATAGATGATATCGTTTAAAATCGGATTCTAAAGAATTGTAAATAGATGACTTTGTTCAAGTTGACGATTCTTAAGGTGAAAAATAGATGTTATCGTTTAAAGTCGGATTCTAAAGCTTTGTAAATAGATTACTTTGTTCAAGTTGCGGATTCTTGAGGTTTGAAAATAGAGGATATCTGTTTAAGTCGGATTCTAAAGTATTGTAAATAGATGACTTTGTTCAAGTTGCGGACTCTGAAGGTTGTAAAATCGATGATATCGTTTAAAGTCGGATTCTAATGCATTGTAAATAGATGACTTTGTTAAAGTTGCCGATTGTTAAAGTGTGAAAATAGATGATATTGTTTAAAGTCGGATTCTAAAGGATTGTAAATAGATGACTTTGTTCAAGTTGCGGATTCTTAAGGTTTGAAAATAGAAGATAATGTTTAAAGTAGGATTCTAAAGCATTGTAAATAGATGACTTTGTTCAGTTTCCGATTCTTAAGGTTTGAAAATAGATAATATCGGTTAAAGTCGGATTCTAAATCATTGTAAATAGATGACTTTGTTCAAGTTGCGGATTCTTAAGGTTTGAAAATTGATGATATCGTTTAAAGTCGGATTCTAAAGCATTGTAAATAGATGACTTTGTTCAAGTTGCGAGTTCTTAAGGTTTAAAACTAGATGATATCGTTTAATGTCGGATACTACAGCATTGTAAATAGATTACTATGTTCAAGTTACGTATTCTTAATGTTTAAAAATAGATGATATCATTTAAAGTCGGATTATAAAGCATTGGAAATAGATGACTTTGTTCAAGTTGCCGATTTTTTAGGTTTGAAAATAGATGATATCGTTTAAAATCGGATTCTAAAGCATTGTAAATAGATGACTTGTTCAAGTCGCCGATTCTGAAGCTTTGAAAATAGATGATATCGTTGAAAGTCGGATTCTAAAGCACTGTAAATAGATGACTTTGTTCAAGTTGCCGATTCTTAAGGTGTGAAAATAGATGTTATCGTTTAAAGTCGGATTCTAAAGCATTGTAAATAGATTACTTTGTTCAAGTTGCGGATTCTTTAGGTTTGAAAATAGAGGATATCGGTTGAGGTCGGATTCTAAAGCATTGTAAATAGATGACTTTGTTCAAGTAGCGGACTCTGAAGGTTGTAAAATCGATGATATCGTTTAAAGTCGGATTCTAATGCATTGTAAATAGATGCCTTTGTTAAAGTTGCCGATTGTAAAGGTTTGAAAATAGATGATAGTTTTGAAAGTCGGATTCTAAAGGATTGTAAATAGATGACTTTGTTCAAGTTGCGGATTCTTAAGGTTTGAAAATAGAAGATAATGTTTAAAGTCGGATTCTAAAGCATTGTAAATAGATGACTTGGTTCAAGTAGCTGATTTTTAAGGTTTGAAAATAGATGATATCGTTTAAAGACATATTCTAAAGAATTGTAAATAAAGGAAATTGTTCAAGTTGCGGATTCTTGAGGTTTGAAAATAGATGATATCGGTAAAAGTCGGATTCTAAAGCATTGTAAATAGATGACTTGTTAAAGTTGCGGACTCTGAAGGTTTGAAAATAGATGATATCGTTCAAAGTCGGATTCTAAAGCATTGTAAATTGATGACTTTGTTCAAGTTGCAGATTCTAAAGGTTTGAAAATAGATGATATTATTTAAATTCGGATTCTAAAGCATTGTAAATAGATGACTTTGTTCAAGTTACGAATTCTTAACGGTTGAAAATAGATGATATCGTTTAAAGCGTAATACTAAAGCATTGTTAATAGATTACTTGTTGAAGTTGCGGATTCTTAAGGTTTGAAAATAAATTATATCGTTTAAAGTCGGATTTTAAAGCATTGTAAATAGATGACTTTGTTCAAGTTGCGAGTTCTGAAGGTTTTAAACTAGATGATATCGTTTAATGTCGGATACTAAAGCATTGTAAATAGATTACTATGTTCAAGTTACGTATTCTTAAGGTTTGAAAATAGATGATATAATTTAAAGTCGGATTATAAAGCATTGTAAATAGATGACTTTGTTCAAGTTGCCGAATTTTTAGGTATGAACATAGATGATATCGCTTAAAGTCGGATTCCAAAGCATTGTAAATAGATGACTTTGTTCAAGTTGCGGATTCTTTAGGTTTGAAAATAGATGATATCGTTTAAAGTCGGATTCTAAAGCATTGTAAATAGATGACTTTGTTCAAGTTGCCGATTCTTTAGCTTTGAAAATAGATGATATCGTTTAAAGTCGGATTCCAAAGCATTGTAAATAGATGACTTTGTTCGAGTTGCCGATTCTTAAGGTTTTAAAATAGATGATATCGTTTAAAGTCGGATTCTAAAGCATTGTAAATAGATGACTTGTTCAAGTCGCCGATTCTGAAGCTTTGAAAATAGATGATATCATTTAAAGTCGGATTCTAAAGCACTGTAAATAGATGACTTTGTTCAAGTTGCCGATTCTTAAGGTTTGAAAATAGATGATATCGTTTAAAGTCGGATTCTAAAGCATTGTAAATAGATTACTTTGTTCAAGGTGCGAGTTGTTAAGGTGTAAAAGTAGATGATATCGTTTAATGTCGGATACTAAAGCATTGTAAATAGATGACTTTGTTTAAGTTGCGAATTCTGAATGTTTGAAAATAGATGATATCGTTTTATGTCGGATTCTAAAGCATTGTAAATCGATGAATTTGTTTAAGTTGCGGATTCTTAATGTTTGAAAATAGATGATATCGTTTAAAATTGGATTCTAAAGCATTGTAAATAGATAATTTTGTTCAAGTTGCGGATTCTTGATGTTTGAAAATAGATGATATCGTTTAAAGTCGGATTCTAAAGCATTGTAAATAGATGACTTTGTAAGAGTTGCGGATCCTTAATGTTTAAAAATAGATGATATCGTTTAAGTCGGATTCTAAAGCATTGTAAATAGATGACTTTGTTCAAGTTGCGGATGCTTAAGGTTTGAAAATAGATGATATCGTTTCAAGTCGGATTCTAAAGCATTGTAAATAGATGACTTTGTTAAAGTTGCCGATTCTTAAAGTTTAAAAATAGATTATATCGGGCAAAGTCGGATTCTAAATCATTGTAAATAGATGACTTTGTTCAAGTTGCGGATTCTTAAGATTTGAAAATAGATGATATCGTTTAAAGTCGGATTCTAAAGCATTGTAAATAGATGACTTTGTTCAAGTTGCGGACTCTTATAGTTTGAAAATAGAGTATATCGTTTCAAGGTGGATTCTAAAGCATTGTAAATAGATGACTTTGTTCAAGTTGAACATCTTCAAGGTTTGAAAATAGATGATATTGTTTAAAGCCGGATTCTAAAGCATTGTAAATAGATGACTTTGTTCAAGTTTCCGATTCTACAGGTGTGGAAATTGATGTTATCGTTTAAAGTCGGATTCTAAAGCATTGTAAGTAGATTACTTTGTTCAAGTTGCGGACTGCTAAGGTTTGAAAATAGATGATATCGTTTAAATCGGATTCTAAAGCATTGTAAATAGATGACTTTGTTCAACTTGCCGATTCTTCAGGTGTGAAAATAGATGATATCGTTGAAAGTCGGATTCTAAAGCATTGTAAATAGATTACTTTGTTCAAGTTGCGGACTGCTCAGGTTTGAAAATAGATGATATCGTTTAAAGTCGGATTCTAAAGCATTGTAAATTAATGACTTTGTTCAAGTTGGTGGATTCTCAGGGTTTGAAAATAGATGATATCGTTTAAAAGTCGGATTCTAAAGCATTGTAAATAGATGACTTTGTTCAAGTTGCTGATTCTTGATGTTTGAAAATAGATGATATCGTTTAAAGTCGGATTCTAAAGCATAGTAAATAGATGACTTTGTTCAAGTTTCGGATTCTTAAGGTTTGAAAATAGATGATATTGTTTAAAGTCAGATTCTAATGCATTGTAAATAGATAACTTTGTTCAAGTTGCTGATTCTTCATGTTTGAAAATAGATGATATCGTTTAAAGTCGGATTCTAAAGCATAGTAAATAGATGACTTTGTTCAAGTTTCGGATTCTTAAGGTTTGAAAATAGATGATATTGTTTAAAGTCAGATTCTAATGCATTGTAAATAGATAACTTTGTTCAAATTGCGGATTCTTAAGGTTTGAAAATAGATAATATCGTTTAAAGTCGGATTCTAAAGCATCGTAAATAGATGACTGTGTTCAAGTTGCGGATTCTTTAGGTTTGAAAATAGATGATATCGGTTAAAGTCGGATTCTAAAGCATTGTAAATAGATGACTTTGTTCAAGTTGCGGTTTCTTAATGTTTGAAAATAGATGATATAGTTTCAAGTCGGATTCTTAAGCATTGTAAATAGATGACTTTGTTGAAGTGGCTGACTAAAATAGATGATATTGTTTAAAGTACGATTCTAAAGCATTGTAAGTAGATGACTTTATTACAGTTGCGGATTCTTTAGGTTTGAAAATAGATGATAATGTTGAAAGTCGCAATCTAAAGCATTCTAAATAGATGACTTTGTTCAAGTTGCGGATTCTTAAGGTTTGAAAATTGATTATATCATTTAAAGTCGGATTGCAAACCAGTGTAAATAGATGACTTGGTTAAGGTGCGGATTCTTAAGGGTTGAAAAAAGATTATAACGTTTAAAGTCGGATTCTACAGCATTGTAACTAGATTACTTTGTTCAAGTTGCGGATTCTTAAGATTTAAAAATAGATTATATCGTTTCAAGTCGGATTCTAAAGCCTTGTAAATAGATGACTTTGTTCAAGTTGCGGACTCTAATGGTTTGAACATAGATTATATCGTTGCAAGTCGGATTCGAAAGCATTGTAAATAGATGACTTTGTTCAAGTTGATGATTCTCTAGGTTTTAAAATAGATGATATCGGTTAAAAGTCGGATTCTAAAGCATTGTAAATAGATGACTTGTTCAAGTCGCCGATTCTGAAGCTTTGAAAATAGATGAAATCATTTAAAGTCGGATTCTAAAGCACTGTAAATAGATGACTTTGTTCAAGTTGCCGATTCTTAAGGTTTGAAAATAGATGATACTGTTTAAAGTTCGATTCTAAAGCATTGTAAATAGATGACTTTGTTCAAGTTGCCGATTCTTAAAGATTGAAAATAGATGATATGGTTTAAAGTCGGATTCTAAAGCATTGTAAATAGATTACTTTGTTCAAGTTGCGAGTTGTTAAGGTGTAAAAGTAGATGATATCGTTTAATGTCGGATACTAAAGCATTGTAAATAGATTACTTTGTTTAAGTTGCGGATTCTTAATGTTTCAAAATAGATGATATCGTTTAAAATTGGATTCTAAAGCATTGTAAATAGATAATTTTGTTCAAGTTGCGGATTCTTGATGTTTGATAATAGATGATATCGTTTAAAGTCGGATTCTAAAGCATTGTAAATAGATGACTTTGTAAGAGTTGCGGATCCTTAATGTTTGAAAATAGATGATATCGTTTAAGTCGGATTCTAAAGCATTGTAAATAGATGACTTTGTTCAAGTTGCGGATGCTTAAGGTTTGAAAATTGATGATATCGTTTCAAGTCGGATTCTAAAGCATTGTAAATAGATGACTTTGTTAAAGTTACCGATTCTTAAAGTTTGAAAATAGATTATATCGGGCAAAGTCGGATTCTAAATCATTGTAAATAGATGACTTTGTTTAAGTTGCGAATTCTTAAGATTTGAAAATAGATGATATCGTTTAAAGTCGGATTCTAAAGCATTGTAAATAGATGACTTTGTTCAAGTTGCGGACTCTTATAGTTTGAAAATAGAGTATATCGTTTCAAGTTGGATTCTAAAGCATTGTAAATAGATGACTTTGTTCAAGTTGAACATCTTCAAGGTTTGAAAATAGATGATATTGTTTAAAGCCGGATTCTAAAGCATTGTAAATAGATTACTTTGTTCAAGTTGGAGACTCTTAAGGTTTGAAAATAGATGATATCGTTTAAATCGGATTCTAAAGCATTGTAAATAGATGACTTTGTGCAAGTTGCCGATTCTTAAGGTGTGAAAATAGATGATATCGTTTAAAGTCGGATTCTAAAGCATTGTAAATTAATGACTTTGTTCAAGTTGGTGGATTCTCAGGGTTTGAAAATAGATGATATCGTTTAAAGTTGGATTCTAAAGCATTGTAAATAGATGACTTTGTTCAAGTTGCGGATTCTTAATGTTTGAAAATCGATGATATCGCTTAAAGTCGGATTCTAAAGCATTGTAAATAGATGACTTTGTTCAAGTTGCGGATTCTTGATGTTTTAAAATAGATGATATCGGTTAAAGTCGGATTCTAAAGCATTGTAAATACATTACTTTGTTAGAGTTGCGGATCCTTTCTGTTTGAAAAAAGATGATATCGTTTAAAGTCGGATTCTAAAGCATTGTAAATAGATGTCTTTGTTCAAGTTGCGGATACTTAATGTTTGAAAATAGGTGATATCGTTTAAAGTCGGATTCTAAAGCATTGTAAATAGATGACTTTGTTCCAGTTGCGGATTCTTCAGGTTTGAAAATAGATGAAATCGTTTAAAGTCGGAAACTAAAGCATTGTAAATAGATGACTTTGTTCAAGTTGCGGATTCTTTAGGTTTGAAAATAGATGATATCGTTTAAAGTCGGATTCTAAAGCATTGTTAATAGATGACTTTGTTCAAGTTGCCGATTCTTAAGCTTTGAAAATAGATTATATCGTTTAAAGTCGGATTCCAAAGCATTGTAAATAGATGACTTTGTTCACGTTGCCGATTCTTAAGGTTTTAAAATAGATGATATCGTTTAAAGTCGGATTCTAAAGCATTGTAAATAGATGACTTGTTCAAGTCGCCGATTCTGAAGCTTTGAAAATAGATGATATCGTTTAAAGTCGGATTCTAAAGCACTGTAAATAGATGACTTTGTGAAGGTTGCCGATTCTTATGGTTTGAAAATAGATGATATCGTTTAAAGTTCGATTCTAAAGCATTGTAAATAGATGACTTTGTTTAAGTTGCCGATTCTTAAGGATTGAAAATAGATTATATGATTTAAAGTCGGATTCTAAAGCATTGTAAATAGATGACTTTGTTCAAGTTGCGAGTTGTTAAGGTGTAAAAGTAGATGATATCGTTTGATGTCGGATACTAAAGCATTGTAAATAGATGACTTTGTTCAAGTTGCGGACTCTTATAGTTTGAAAATAGAGTATATCGTTTCAAGTTGGATTCTAAAGCATTGTAAATAGATGACTTTGTTCAAGTTGAACATCTTCAAGGTTTGAAAATAGATGATATTGTTTAAAGCCGGATTCTAAAGCATTGTAAATAGATTACTTTGTTCAAGTTGGAGACTTTTAAGGTTTGAAAATAGATGATATCGTTTAAATCGGATTCTAAAGCATTGTAAATAGATGACTTTGTGCAAGTTGCCGATTCTTAAGGTGTGAAAATAGATGATATCGTTTAAAGTCGGATTCTAAAGCATTGTAAATTAATGACTTTGTTCAAGTTGGTGGATTCTCAGGGTTTGAAAATAGATGATATCGTTTAAAGTTGGATTCTAAAGCATTGTAAATAGATGACTTTGTTCAAGTTGCGGATTCTTAATGTTTGAAAATCGATGATATCGCTTAAAGTCGGATTCTAAAGCATTGTAAATAGATGACTTTGTTCAAGTTGCGGATTCTTGATGTTTTAAAATAGATGATATCGGTTAAAGTCGGATTCTAAAGCATTGTAAATACATTACTTTGTTAGAGTTGCGGATCCTTTCTGTTTGAAAAAAGATGATATCGTTTAAAGTCGGATTCTAAAGCATTGTAAATAGATGTCTTTGTTCAAGTTGCGGATACTTAATGTTTGAAAATAGGTGATATCGTTTAAAGTCGGATTCTAAAGCATTGTAAATAGATGACTTTGTTCCAGTTGCGGATTCTTAAGGTTTGAAAATAGATGAAATCGTTTAAAGTCGGAAACTAAAGCATTGTAAATAGATGACTTTGTTCAAGTTGCGGATTCTTTAGGTTTGAAAATAGATGATATCGTTTAAAGTCGGATTCTAAAGCATTGTTAATAGATGACTTTGTTCAAGTTGCCGATTCTTAAGCTTTGAAAATAGATTATATCGTTTAAAGTCGGATTCCAAAGCATTGTAAATAGATGACTTTGTTCACGTTGCCGATTCTTAAGGTTTTAAAATAGATGATATCGTTTAAAGTCGGATTCTAAAGCATTGTAAATAGATGACTTGTTCAAGTCGCCGATTCTGAAGCTTTGAAAATAGATGATATCGTTTAAAGTCGGATTCTAAAGCACTGTAAATAGATGACTTTGTGAAGGTTGCCGATTCTTATGGTTTGAAAATAGATGATATCGTTTAAAGTTCGATTCTAAAGCATTGTAAATAGATGACTTTGTTTAAGTTGCCGATTCTTAAGGATTGAAAATAGATTATATGATTTAAAGTCGGATTCTAAAGCATTGTAAATAGATGACTTTGTTCAAGTTGCGAGTTGTTAAGGTGTAAAAGTAGATGATATCGTTTGATGTCGGATACTAAAGCATTGTAAATAGATGACTTTGTTTAAGTTGCGAATTCTTAATGTTTGAAAATAGATGATATCGTTTTATGTCGGATTCTAAAGCATTGTAAATAGATGAATTTGTTTAAGTTGCGGATTCTTAATGTTAGACAATAGATGATATCGTTTAAAGTTGGATTCTAAAGCATTGTAAATAGATAATTTTGTTCAAGTTGCGGATTCTTGATGTTTGAAAATAGATGATATCGTTTAAAGTCGGATTCTAAAGCATTGTAAATAGATGACTTTGTAAGAGTTGCGGATCCTTAATGTTTGAAAATAGATGATATCGTTTAAGTCGGATTCTAAAGCATTGTAAATAGATGACTTTGTTCAAGTTGCGGATTCTTAAGGTTTGAAAATAGATGATATCGTTTCAAGTCGGATTCTAAAGCATTGTAAATAGATGACTTTGTTCAAGTGCCGATTCTTAAAGTTTGAAAATAGATTATATCGTTTAAAGTCGGAGTCTAAATCATTGTAAATAGATGACTTTGTTCAAGTTGCGGATTCTTAAGATTTGAAAATAGATGATATCGTTTAAAGTCGGATTCTAAAGCATTGTAAATAGATGACTTTGTTCAAGTTGTGGACTCTTATAGTTTGAAAATAGAGTATATCGTTTCAAGTTGGATTCTAAAGCATTGTAAATAGATGACTTTGTTCAAGTTGAGGATCTTCAAGGTTTGAAAATAGATGATATTGTTTAAAGTCGGATTCTAAAGCATTGTAAATAGATTACTTTGTTCCAGTTGCAGACTCTTAAGGTTTGAAAATAGATGATATCGTTTCAAATCGGATTCTAAAGCGTTGTAAATAGATGACTTTGTTCAAGTTGCCGATTCTTAAGGTGTGAAAATAGATGATATCGTTTAAAGTCGGATTCTAAAGCATGGTAAATAGATTACTTTGTTCAAGTTGCGGACTGCTCAGGTTTGAAAATAGATAATATCGTTTAAAGTCGGATTCTAAAGCATTGTAAATAGATGACTTTGTTCAAGTTGGTGGATTCGTAGGGTTTAAAAATAGATGATATCGTTTAAAGTCGGATTCTAAAGCATTGTAAATTGATGACTTTGTTCAAGTTGCGGATTATTAGGGTTGGAAAATAGATGATATCGTTTAAAGTCGGATTCTAAAGCATTGTAAATAGATGACTTTGTTCAAGTGGCGGACTCTGAAGGTTTGAAAATAGATGATATCGTTTAAAGTTCGATTCTAAAGCATTGTAAATAGATGACTTTGTTCAAGTTGCGGATTCTTGATGTTTGAAAATAGATGATATCGTTTCAAGTCGGATACTAAAGCATTGTAAATAGATGACTTTGTTCAAGTTGCGGATTCTTAAGGTTTGAAAATGGATGATATCGTTTCAAGTCGGATTCTAAAGCATTGTAAATAGATGCCTTTGTTCAAGTTGCCGATTCTTAAAGTTCAAAATAGATTATATCGTTTAAAGTCGGATTCTAAATCATTGTAAATAGATGACTTTGTTCAAGTTGCGGATTCTTAAGATTTGAAAATAGATGATATCGTTTAAAGTCGGATTCTAAAGCATTGTAAATAGATGACTTTGTTCAAGTTGCGGACTCTTATAGTTTGAAAATAGAGTATATCGTTTCAAGTTGGATTCTAAAGCATTGTAAATAGATGACTTTGTTCAAGTTGAGGATCTTCAAGGTTTGAAAATAGATGATATTGTTTGAAGTCGGATTCTAAAGCATTGTAAGTAGATGACTTTGTTCAAGTTGCAGACTCTTAAGGTTTGAAAATAGATGATATCGTTTCAAATCGGATTCTAAAGCATTGTAAATAGATGACTTTGTTCAAGTTGCCGATTCTTAAGGTGTGAAAATAGATGATATCGTTTAAAGTCGGATTCTAAAGCATTGTAAATAGATTACTTTGTTCAAGTTGCGGACTGCTCAGGTTTGAAAATAGATAATATCGTTTAAAGTCGGATTCTAAAGCATTGTAAATAGATGACTTTGTTCAAGTTGGTGGATTCTTAGGGTTTGAAAATAGATGATATCGTTTAAAGTCGGATTCTAAAGCATTGTAAATTGATGACTTTGTTCAAGTTGCGGATTATTAGGGTTGGAAAATAGATGATATCGTTTAAAGTCGGATTCTAAAGCATTGTAAATAGATGACATTGTTCAAGTGGCGGACTCTTATGGTTTGAAAATAGATGATATCGTTTAAAGTCGGATTTTAAAGCATTGTAAATAGATGACTTTGTTCAAGTTGCGGATTCTTTAGGTTTGAAAATAGATGATATCGTTTAAAGTCGGATTCTAAAGCATTGTTAATAGATGACTTTGTTCAAGTTGCCGATTCTTAAGCTTTGAAAATAGATTATATCGTTTAAAGTCGGATTCCAAAGCATTGTAAATAGATGACTTTGTTCACGTTGCCGATTCTTAAGGTTTTAAAATAGATGATATCGTTTAAAGTCGGATTCTAAAGCATTGTAAATAAGTGACTTGTTCAAGTCGCCGATTCTGAAGCTTTGAAAATAGATGATATCGTTTAAAGTCGGATTCTAAAGCACTGTAAATAGATGACTTTGTGAAGGTTGCCGATTCTTATGGTTTGAAAATAGATGATATCGTTTAAAGTTCGATTCTAAAGCATTGTAAATAGATGACTTTGTTTAAGTTGCCGATTCTTAAGGATTGAAAATAGATTATATGATTTAAAGTCGGATTCTAAAGCATTGTAAATAGATGACTTTGTTCAAGTTGCGAGTTGTTAAGGTGTAAAAGTAGATGATATCGTTTGATGTCGGATACTAAAGCATTGTAAATAGATGACTTTGTTTAAGTTGCGAATTCTTAATGTTTGAAAATAGATGATATCGTTTTATGTCGGATTCTAAAGCATTGTAAATAGATGAATTTGTTTAAGTTGCGGATTCTTAATGTTAGACAATAGATGATATCGTTTAAAGTTGGATTCTAAAGCATTGTAAATAGATAATTTTGTTCAAGTTGCGGATTCTTGATGTTTGAAAATAGATGATATCGTTTAAAGTCGGATTCTAAAGCATTGTAAATAGATGACTTTGTAAGAGTTGCGGATCCTTAATGTTTGAAAATAGATGATATCGTTTAAGTCGGATTCTAAAGCATTGTAAATAGATGACTTTGTTCAAGTTGCGGATTCTTAAGGTTTGAAAATAGATGATATCGTTTCAAGTCGGATTCTAAAGCATTGTAAATAGATGACTTTGTTCAAGTTGCCGATTCTTAAAGTTTGAAAATAGATTATATCGTTTAAAGTCGGAGTCTAAATCATTGTAAATAGATGACTTTGTTCAAGTTGCGGATTCTTAAGATTTGAAAATAGATGATATCGTTTAAAGTCGGATTCTAAAGCATTGTAAATAGATGACTTTGTTCAAGTTGTGGACTCTTATAGTTTGAAAATAGAGTATATCGTTTCAAGTTGGATTCTAAAGCATTGTAAATAGATGACTTTGTTCAAGTTGAGGATCTTCAAGGTTTGAAAATAGATGATATTGTTTAAAGTCGGATTCTAAAGCATTGTAAATAGATTACTTTGTTCCAGTTGCAGACTCTTAAGGTTTGAAAATAGATGATATCGTTTCAAATCGGATTCTAAAGCGTTGTAAATAGATGACTTTGTTCAAGTTGCCGATTCTTAAGGTGTGAAAATAGATGATATCGTTTAAAGTCGGATTCTAAAGCATTGTAAATAGATTACTTTGTTCAAGTTGCGGACTGCTCAGGTTTGAAAATAGATAATATCGTTTAAAGTCGGATTCTAAAGCATTGTAAATAGATGACTTTGTTCAAGTTGGTGGATTCGTAGGGTTTAAAAATAGATGATATCGTTTAAAGTCGGATTCTAAAGCATTGTAAATTGATGACTTTGTTCAAGTTGCGGATTATTAGGGTTGGAAAATAGATGATATCGTTTAAAGTCGGATTCTAAAGCATTGTAAATAGATGACTTTGTTCAAGTGGCGGACTCTGAAGGTTTGAAAATAGATGATATCGTTTAAAGTTCGATTCTAAAGCATTGTAAATAGATGACTTTGTTCAAGTTGCGGATTCTTGATGTTTGAAAATAGATGATATCGTTTCAAGTCGGATACTAAAGCATTGTAAATAGATGACTTTGTTCAAGTTGCGGATTCTTAAGGTTTGAAAATGGATGATATCGTTTCAAGTCGGATTCTCAAGCATTGTAAATAGATGCCTTTGTTCAAGTTGCCGATTCTTAAAGTTCAAAATAGATTATATCGTTTAAAGTCGGATTCTAAATCATTGTAAATAGATGACTTTGTTCAAGTTGCGGATTCTTAAGATTTGAAAATAGATGATATCGTTTAAAGTCGGATTCTAAAGCATTGTAAATAGATGACTTTGTTCAAGTTGCGGACTCTTATAGTTTGAAAATAGAGTATATCGTTTCAAGTTGGATTCTAAAGCATTGTAAATAGATGACTTTGTTCAAGTTGAGGATCTTCAAGGTTTGAAAATAGATGATATTGTTTAAAGTCGGATTCTAAAGCATTGTAAATAGATGACTTTGTTCAAGTTGCAGACTCTTAAGGTTTGAAAATAGATGATATCGTTTCAAATCGGATTCTAAAGCATTGTAAATAGATGACTTTGTTCAAGTTGCCGATTCTTAAGGTGTGAAAATAGATGATATCGTTTAAAGTCGGATTCTAAAGCATTGTAAATAGATTACTTTGTTCAAGTTGCGGACTGCTCAGGTTTGAAAATAGATAATATCGTTTAAAGTCGGATTCTAAAGCATTGTAAATAGATGACTTTGTTCAAGTTGGTGGATTCTTAGGGTTTGAAAATAGATGATATCGTTTAAAGTCGGATTCTAAAGCATTGTAAATTGATGACTTTGTTCAAGTTGCGGATTATTAGGGTTGGAAAATAGATGATATCGTTTAAAGTCGGATTCTAAAGCATTGTAAATAGATGACATTGTTCAAGTGGCGGACTCTTAAGGTTTGAAAATAGATGATATCGTTTAAAGTCGGATTTTAAAGCATTGTAAATAGATGACTTTGTTCAAGTTGCGGATTCTTGATGTTTGAAAATAGATGATATCGTTTAAAGTCGGATTCTAAAGCATTGTAAATAGATTACTTTGTTAGAGTTGCGGATCCTTTCTGTTTGAAAATAGATGATATCGTTTAAAGTCGGATTCTAAAGCGTTGTAAGTAGATAACTTTGTTCTAGTTGCCGATTCTTAAAGTTTGAAAATAGATGATATCGTTTAAAGTCGGATTCAAAAGCATTGTAAATTGATGACTTTGTTCAAGTTGCGGATTATTAAGGTTGGAAAATAGATGATATCGTTTAAAGTCGGATTCTAAAGCATTGTAAATAGATGACTTTGTTCAAGTGGCGGACTCTTAAGGTTTTAAAATAGATGATATCGTTTAAAGTTCGATTCTAAAGCATTGTAAATAGATGACTTTGTTCAAGTTGCCGATTCTTAAAGAATTGAAAATAGATGATATCGTTTATAGTCGGATTCTAAAGCATTGTAAATAGATGACTTTGTTCAAGTTGCGAGTTGTTTAGGTTTAAAATTAGATGATATCGTTTAATGTCGAATACTAAAGCATTGTAAATAGATGACTTTGTTTAAGTTGCGGATTCTTAAGGTTTGAAAATAGATGATATCTTTTAAAGTCGGATTCTAAAGCATTGTAAATAGATGAATTTGTTTAAGTTGCGGATTCTTCATGTTTGTAAATAGATTATATCTTTTAAAGTTGGATTCTAAAGCATTGTAAATAGATGACTTTGTTTAAGTTGCGGATTCTTAAGGTTTAAAATTAGATGATATCGTTTAATGTCGAATACTAAAGCATTGTAAATAGATGAATTTGTTTAAGTTGCGGATTCTTAATGTTTGTAAATAGATTATATCTTTTAAAGTTGGATTCTAAAGCATTGTAAATAGATGACTTTGTTCAAGTTGCGGATTCTTAATGTTTGAAAATCGATGATATCGTTAACAGTCGGATTCTAAAGCATTGTAAATAGATGACTTTGTTCAAGTTGCGGATTCTTGATGTTGTAAAATAGATGATATCGTTGAAAGTCGGATTCTAAAGCATTGTAAATAGATTACTTTGTTAGAGTTGCGGATCCTTTCTGTTTGAAAATAGATGATATCGTTCAAAGTCGGATTCTAAAGCATTGTAAATAGATGACTTTGTTCAAGTTGCGGATTCTTAAGGTTTGAAAATAGATGATATCGTTTCAAATCGGATTCTAAAGCATTGTAAATAGATGACTTTGTTCAAGTTTCCGATTCTACAGGTGTGGAAATTGATGTTATCGTTTAAAGTCGGATTCTAAAGCATTGTAAGTAGATTACTTTGTTCAAGTTGCGGACTGCTAAGGTTTGAAAATAGATGATATCCTTTAAAGTTTGATTCTAAAGCATTGTAAATAGATGACTTTGTTCAAGATCGTGGATTCTTAGGGTTTGAAAATACATTGTATCGTTTAAAGTCGGATTCTAAAGCATTGTAAATAGATGACTTTGTTCAAGTGGCGGACTCTTAAGGTTTTAAAATAGATGATATCGTTTAAAGTTCGATTCTAAAGCATTGTAAATAGATGACTTTGTTCAAGTTGCCGATTCTTAAGGATTGAAAATAGATGATATCGTTTATAGTCGGATTCTAAAGCATTGTAAATAGATGACTTTGTTCAAGTTGCGAGTTGTTTAGGTTTAAAAGTAGATTATATCGTTTAATGTCGAATACTAAAGCATTGTAAATAGATGACTTTGTTTAAGTTGCGGATTCTTAAGGTTTGAAAATAGATGATATCGTTTAAAGTCGGATTCTAAAGCATTGTAAATAGATGAATTTGTTTAAGTTGCGGATTCTTAATGTTTGTAAATAGATTATATCTTTTAAAGTTGGATTCTAAAGCATTGTAAATAGATGACTTTGTTTGAGTTGCGGATTCTTAAGGTTTAAAATTAGATGATATCGTTTAATGTCGAATACTCAAGCATTGTAAATAGATGAATTTGTTTAAGTTGCGGATTCTTAATGTTTGTAAATAGATTATATCTGTTAAAGTTGGATTCTAAAGCATTGTAAATAGATGACTTTGTTCAAGTTTCCGATTCTACAGGTGTGGAAATTGATGTTATCGTTTAAAGTCGGATTCTAAAGCATTGTAAATAGATTACTTTGTTCAAGTTGCGGACTGCTAAGGTTTGAAAATAGATGATATCCTTTAAAGTTTGATTTTAAAGCATTGTAAATAGATGACTTTGTTCAAGTTCGTGGATTCTTAGGGTTTGAAAATACATGGTATCGTTTAAAGTCGGATTCTAAAGCATTGTAAATAGATGACTTTGTTCAAGTTGCGGATTCTTAGGGTTTGAAAATAGATGATATCGTTTAAAGTGGGATTCTAAAGCATTGTAAATAGATGACTTTGTTCAAGTTGCGGATACTTAATGTTTGAAAATAGATGATATCGTTTAAAGTCGGATACAAAAGCATTGTAAATAGATGACTTTGTTCCAGTTGCGGATTCTTTATGTTTGAAAATAGATGATATCGTTTCAAGTCGGATTCTAAAGCATTGTAAATAGATGACTTTTTTCAAGTTGCAGATTCTTTAAGTTTGAAAATAGATTATATCGTTTAAAGTCGGATTCTAAATCATTGTAAATAGATGACTTTGTTCAAGATGCCGATTCTTAAGGTTTGAAAATAGATGATATTGTTTAAAGTCGGATTCTAAAGCATTGTAAGTAGATGACTTTATTACAGTTGCGGATTCTTAAGGTTTGAAAATAGGTGATATCGTTTCAAGTCGGATTCTAAATCATTGTAAATAGATGTTTTTTTTGAAGTTGCGGATTCTTAAGATTTGAAAATAGATGATATCGTACAAAGTCGGATTCTAAAGCATTGTAAATAGATGACTTTGTTCAAGTTGCGGATTCTTAAGGTTTGAAAATAGATGATATCGTTTCAAATCGGATTCTAAAGCATTGTAAATAGATGACTTAGTTCAAGTTTCCGATTCTTTACGTGTGGAAATTGATGTTATCGTTTAAAGTCGGATTCTAAAACATTGTAAATAGATTACTTTGTTCAAGTTGCGGACTGCTAAGGTTTGAAAATAGATGATATCCTTTAAAGTTTGATTCTAAAGCATTGTAAATAGATGACTTTGTTCAAGTTCGTGGATTCTTAGGGTTTGAAAATACATGGTATCGTTTAAAGTCGGATTCTAAAGCATTGTAAATAGATGACTTTGTTCAAGTTGCGGATACTTAATGTTTGAAAATAGATGATATCGTTGAAAGTCGGATACAAAAGCATTGTAAATAGATGAGTTTGTTCCAGTTGCGGATTCTTTATGTTTCAAAACAGAGGATATCGTTTCAAGTCGGATTCTATAGCATTGTAAATAGATAACTTTTTTCAAGTTGCAGATTCTTAAAGTTTGAAAATAGATTATATCGTTTAAAGTCGGATTCTAAATCATTGTAAATAGATGACTTTGTTCAAGTTGCCGATTCTTAAGGTTTGAAAATAGATGATATTGTTTAAAGTCGGATTCTAAAGCATTGTAAGTAGATGACATTATTACAGTTGCGGATTCTTAAGGTTTGAAAATAGATGATATCGTTTAAAGTCGGATACAAAAGCATTGTAAATAGATGACTTTGTTCCAGTTGCGGATTCTTTATGTTTGAAAATAGATGATATCGTTTAAAGTCGGATACAAAAGCATTGTAAATAGATGACTTTGTTCCAGTTGCGGATTCTTTATGTTTGAAAATAGATGATATCGTTTCAAGTCGGATTCTAAAGCATTGTAAATAGATGACTTTTTTCAAGTTGCAGATTCTTTAAGTTTGAAAATAGATTATATCGTTTAAAGTCGGATTCTAAATCATTGTAAATAGATGACTTTGTTCAAGTTGCCGATTCTTAAGGTTTGAAAATAGATGATATTGTTTAAAGTCGGATTCTAAAGCATTGTAAGTAGATGACTTTATTACAGTTGCGGATTCTTAAGGTTTGAAAATAGGTGATATCGTTTCAAGTCGGATTCTAAATCATTGTAAATAGATGTTTTTTTTGAAGTTGCGGATTCTTAAGATTTGAAAATAGATGATATCGTACAAAGTCGGATTCTAAAGCATTGTAAATAGATGACTTTGTTCAAGTTGCGGATTCTTAAGGTTTGAAAATAGATGATATCGTTTCAAATCGGATTCTAAAGCATTGTAAATAGATGACTTAGTTCAAGTTTCCGATTCTTTACGTGTGGAAATTGATGTTATCGTTTAAAGTCGGATTCTAAAGCATTGTAAATAGATTACTTTGTTCAAGTTGCGGACTGCTAAGGTTTGAAAATAGATGATATCCTTTAAAGTTTGATTCTAAAGCATTGTAAATAGATGACTTTGTTCAAGTTCGTGGATTCTTAGGGTTTGAAAATACATGGTATCGTTTAAAGTCGGATTCTAAAGCATTGTAAATAGATGACTTTGTTCAAGTTGCGGATACTTAATGTTTGAAAATAGATGATATCGTTGAAAGTCGGATACAAAAGCATTGTAAATAGATGAGTTTGTTCCAGTTGCGGATTCTTTATGTTTCAAAACAGAGGATATCGTTTCAAGTCGGATTCTATAGCATTGTAAATAGATAACTTTTTTCAAGTTGCAGATTCTTAAAGTTTGAAAATAGATTATATCGTTTAAAGTCGGATTCTAAATCATTGTAAATAGATGACTTTGTTCAAGTTGCCGATTCTTAAGGTTTGAAAATAGATGATGTTGTTTAAAGTCGGATTCTAAAGCATTGTAAGTAGATGACATTATTACAGTTGCGGATTCTTAAGGTTTGAAAATAGGTGATATCGTTTCAAGTCGGATTCTTAAGCATTGTAAATAGATGACTTTGTTAAAGTTGAGGATTCTCAACTGTTTAACAATAGATGATAGTGTTTAAAGTCGGCTTCTAAAGCATTGTAAATAGATGACTTTGTTCAAGTTGCGTATTCTTAATGTTTGAAAATAGATGATATCGTTTAAAGTCGGATTCTAAAGCATTGTAAATAGATTACTTTGTTCAAGTTGCAGGCTCTTAAGGTTTGAAAAAAGATAAAGTCGTTTCAAATCGGATTCAAAAGCATTGTAAATAGATGACTTTGTTCAAGTTGGTTGATTCTTAGGGTTCGAAAATAGATGATATCGTTTAAAGTCGGATTCTAAAGCATTGTAAATAGATGACTTAGTTGAAGTTGCGGATTCTTGATGTTTGAAAATAGATGATACTGTTTCAAGTCGGATTCTAAAGCATTTTAAATAGATGACTTTGTTCAAGCATAGGATTCTCAATGTTTGAAAATAGATGATATTGTTTAAAGTCGGATTCTAAAGCATTATAAATTGATGACTTTGTTCAAGTTGCGGATTCTTAATGTTTGAAAATAGATGATATCGTTTAAAGTCGGATTCTAAAGCATTGTAAATAGATTACTTTGTTCAAGTTGCAGGCTCTTAAGGTTTGAAAAAAGATAAAGTCGTTTCAAATCGGATTCAAAAGCATTGTAAATAGATGACTTTGTTCAAGTTTCCGATTCTTAAGGTGTCAAAATAGATGTTATCGTTGTAAGTCGTATTCTAAAACATTGTAAATAGATGACTTTGTTTAAGTTGCAGACTGCTAAGGTTTGAAAATAGATAATATCTTTTAAAGTCAGATTCGAAAGCATTGTAAATAGATGACTTTGTTCAAGTTGGTTGATTCTTAGGGTTCGAAAATAGATGATATCGTTTAAAGTCGGATTCTAAAGCATTGTAAATAGATGACTTTGTTGAAGTTGCGGATTCTTGATGTTTAAAAATAAATGATACTGTTTCAAGTCGGATTCTAAAGCATTTTAAATAGATGACTTTGTTCAAGCATAGGATTCTCAATGTTTGAAAATAGATGATATTGTTTAAAGTCGGATTCTAAAGCATTGGAAATAGATGACTTTGTTCAAGTTGCGGATTGTCAAGGTTTGACAATAGATAATATCGCTTAACGTCGGGTTCTAAAGCATTGTAAATTGATGACTTTGTTCAAGTTGCGGATTATTAAGGTTGGAAAATAGATGATATCGTTTAAAGTCGGATTCTAAAGCATTGTAAATAGATGGCTTTGTTCAAGTGGCGGACTCTTATGGTTTGAAAATAGATGATATCGTTTAAAGTTCGATTCTAACGAATTGTAAATAGATGACTTTGTTCAAGTTGCCGATTCTTAAGGTTTTAAAATAGATGATATCGTTTAAAGTCGGATTCTAAAGCATTGTAAATAGATGAATTTGTTTAAGTTGCGGATTCTTAATGTTTTAAAATAGATGATATCTTTTTAAGTTGGATTCTAAAGCATTGTAAATAGATGACTTTGTTCCAGTTGCGGATTCTTGATGTTTGAAAATCGATGATATCGTTTAAAGTCGGATTCTAAAGCATTGTAAATAGATGACTTTGTTCAAGTTGCGGATTCTTGATGTTTTAAAATAGATGATATCGTTAAAAGTCGGATTCTAAAGCATTGTAAATAGATTACTTTGTTAGAGTTGCGGATCCTTTCTGTTTTTAAATAGATGATATCGTTTAAAGTCGGATTCTAAAGCATTGTAAGTAGATGACTTTGTTCAAGTTGCCGATTCTTAAAGTTTGAAAACAAGTTATATCGTTTAAAGTCGGATTCTTAATCATTGTAAATAGATGATTTTGTTCAAGTTGCGGATTCTTAAGATTTGAAAATAGATGATATCGTTAAAAGTCGGATTCTAAAGCATTGTAAATAGATGACTTTGTTCAAGTTGCGGATTCTTAATGTTTGAAAATAGATGATATCGTTTCAAATCGGATTCTAAAGCATTGTAAATAGATGACTTAGTTCAAGTTTCCGATTCTGAAAGTGTGGAAATTGATGTTATCGTTTAAAGTCGGATTCTAAAGCATTGTAAATAGATTACTTTGTTCAAGTTGCGGACTGCTAAGGTTTGAAAATAGATGATATCCTTTAAAGTTTGATTCTAAAGCATTGTAAATAGATGACTTTGTTCAAGTTCGTGGATTCTTTGGGTTTTAAAATACATGGTAACGTTTAAAGTCGGATTCTAAAGCATTGTAAATAGATGACTTTTTTCAAGTTGCGGATTCTTAGGGTTTGAAAATAGATGATATCGTTCAAAGTCGGATTCTAAAGCATTGTAAATAGATTACTTTGTTCAAGTTGCGGATACTTTATGTTTGAAAATAGATGATATCGTTTAAAGTCGGATACAAAAGCATTGTAAATAGATGACTTTGTTCCAGTTGCGGATTCTTCTGTTTGAAAATAGATTATATCGTTTCAAGTCGGATTCTAAAGCATTGTAAATAGATGACTTTTTTCAAGTTGCAGATTCTTAAAGTTTGAAAATAGATTATATCGTTTAAAGTCGGATTCTAAATCATTGTACATAGATGACTTTGTTCAAGTTGCGGATTCTTAATGTTTGAAAATAGGTGATACTGTTTAAAGTCGGATTCTAAAGCATTGTAAATAGATTACTTTGTTCAAGTTGCAGGCTCTTAAAGTTTGAAAATAGATAAAGTCGTTTCAAATCGGATTCTAAAGCATTGTAAATAGATGACTTTGTTCAAGATTACGATTCTTAAGGTGTCAAAATAGATGTTATCGTTTAAAGTCAGATTCAAAAGCATTGTAAGTAGATGACTTTGTTCAAGTTGGTGGATTCTTAGGGTTCGAAAATAGATGATATCGTTTTAAGTCGGATTCTATAGCATTGTAAATAGATGACTTTGTTCAAGTTGCGGATTCTGGATGTTTGAAAACAGATGATATCGTTTCAAGTCGGATTCTAAAGCATTTTAAATAGATGACTTTGTTCAAGCTGAGGATTCTCAATGATTGAAAATAGATGATATTGTTTAAAGTCGGATTCTAAAGCATTGTAAATAGATGACTTTGTTCAAGTTTCAAGTTGTTAAGGTTTAAAAATTGATGATATCGTTTAATGTCGGATACTAAAGCATTGTAAATTGATGACTTTGTTTAAGTTGCGGATTCTAATGATTTGAAAATACATAGTATCGTTTAAAGTAGGATTCTAAAGCATAGTAAATAGATAACTTTGTTCAAGTTGCCGATTCTTAAGGTTTTAAAATAGATGATATCGTTTAATGTCGGATACTAAAGCATTGTAAATAGATGACTTTCTTCAAGTTGCGGATTCTTCAGGTTTGAAAATAGATGATATCGTTTAAAGTCGGATTCTAAAGCTCTGTAAATAGATGACTTTGTTCAAGTTGCGGATTCTTAATGTTTGAAAATAGATGATATCGTTTAAAGTCGGATTCTAAATCTTTGTAAATAGATGACTTTGTTCAAATTGCTGATTCTTAAGGTTTGAAAATTAATAATATCGTTTCAAATACGATTCTAAAGCATTGTAAATAGATGACTTTGTTCAAGTTTCCGATTCTTAAGGTGTGAAAATAGATGTTATCGTTTAAAGTCGGATTCTAAAGCATTGTAAATAGATGACTTTGTTTAAGTTGCGGACTGCTAAGGTTTGAAAATAGATAATATCTTTTAAAGTCAGATTCTAAAGCATTGTAAATAGATGACTTGGTTCAAGTTGGTGGATTCTTAGGGTTCGAAAATAGATGATATCGTTTAAAGTCGGATTCTAAAGCATTGTAAATAGATGACTTTGTTCAAGTTGCGGACTCTTATGGTTTGAAAATAGACGATATCGTTTAAAGTCGGATTCTAAAGCATTGTAAATAGATGACTTTGTACAAGTTGCGGATTCTTAAGTTTTGAAAATAGATGATATTGTTTGAAGTCGGATTCTAAAGCATTGTAAATAGATCACTTTGTTCAAGTTGCGGATTCTTAATGTTTAAAAAATAGACGATTTCGTTAAAAGTCGGATTCTAAAGCATTGTAAATAGATGACGTTGTTCAGTTGCGGACTCTCAAGGTTTGAAAATAAATGATATCGTTTAAGGCGGATTCTAAAGCATTGTAAATAGATGTCTTTGTTCAAGTTGCGGACTCTAAATGTTTGAAAATAGAGGATATTGTTGAAAGTCGGATGCTAAAGCATTGTAAGTCGATGATTTATTACAGTTGCGGATTCGTAAGGTTTGAAAATAGATGATAATATTTAAAGTCGCATTCTAAAGCATTGTAAATAGATGACTTTGTTCAAATTGCGGATTCTAAAGGTTTGAACCTAGATGATATCGTTTAAAGTCGGATGCTAAGGCATTGTAAATAGATGACTTTGTTCAAGTTGCGCATTTTTAAGGTTTAAAAATAAATGATATCGTTTAAAGTCGGATTCTAAAGCATTTACAATAGAGTACTGTGTTTAAGTTACGGATTCTTAAGGTTTGAAAATAGATTATATCGTTTAAAGTATGATTCTAAAGCATTGTAAATAGATGACTTTCTTAAAGTTGCGGATTCTTAAGGTTTAAAAATAGATTATATCGTTCAAAGTCGGATTCTAAAGCATTGAAAATCGATGACTTTGTTCAAGTTGCAGATTCTAAAGGTTTGAAAATAGATGATATCGTTTAAAGTCGGATTCCAAAGCATTGTAAATAGATGTCTTTGTTCAAGTTGCCGATTCTTAAGGTTTTAAAATAGATGATATCGTTTAAAGTCGGATTCTAAAGCATTGTAAATAGATGAATTTGTTTAAGTTGCGGATTCTTAATGTTTTAAAATAGATGATATCTTTTGAAGTTGGATTCTAAAGCATTGTAAATAGATGACTTTGTTCCAGTTGCGGATTCTTGATGTTTGAAAATCGATGATATCGTTTAAAGTCGGATTCTAAAGCATTGTAAATAGATGACTTTGTTCAAGTTGCGGATTCTTGATGTTTTAAAATAGATGATATCGTTAAAAGTCGGATTCTAAAGCATTGTAAATAGATTACTTTGTTAGAGTTGCGGATCCTTTCTGTTTTTAAATAGATGATATCGTTTAAAGTCGGATTCTAAAGCATTGTAAGTAGATGACTTTGTTCAAGTTGCCGATTCTTAAAGTTTGAAAACAAGTTATATCGTTTAAAGTCGGATTCTTAATCATTGTAAATAGATGATTTTGTTCAAGTTGCGGATTCTTAAGATTTGAAAATAGATGATATCGTTAAAAGTCGGATTCTAAAGCATTGTAAATAGATGACTTTGTTCAAGTTGCGGATTCTTAATGTTTGAAAATAGATGATATCGTTTCAAATCGGATTCTAAAGCATTGTAAATAGATGACTTAGTTCAAGTTTCCGATTCTGAAGGTGTGGAAATTGATGTTATCGTTTAAAGTCGGATTCTAAAGCATTGTAAATAGATTACTTTGTTCAAGTTGCGGACTGCTAAGGTTTGAAAATAGATGATATCCTTTAAAGTTTGATTCTAAAGCATTGTAAATAGATGACTTTGTTCAAGTTCGTGGATTCTTAGGGTTTTAAAATACATGGTAACGTTTAAAGTCGGATTCTAAAGCATTGTAAATAGATGACTTTTTTCAAGTTGCTGATTCTTAGGGTTTGAAAATAGATGATATCGTTCAAAGTCGGATTCTAAAGCATTGTAAATAGATTACTTTGTTCAAGTTGCGGATACTTTATGTTTGAAAATAGATGATATCGTTTAAAGTCGGATACAAAAGCATTGTAAATAGATGACTTTGTTCCAGTTGCGGATTCTTCTGTTTGAAAATAGATTATATCGTTTCAAGTCGGATTCTAAAGCATTGTAAATAGATGACTTTTTTCAAGTTGCAGATTCTTAAAGTTTGAAAATAGATTATATCGTTTAAAGTCGGATTCTAAATCATTGTACATAGATGACTTTGTTCAAGTTGCGGATTCTTAATGTTTGAAAATAGGTGATACTGTTTAAAGTCGGATTCTAAAGCATTGTAAATAGATTACTTTGTTCAAGTTGCAGGCTCTTAAAGTTTGAAAATAGATAAAGTCGTTTCAAATCGGATTCTAAAGCATTGTAAATAGATGACTTTGTTCAAGATTACGATTCTTAAGGTGTCAAAATAGATGTTATAGTTTAAAGTCAGATTCAAAAGCATTGTAAGTAGATGACTTTGTTCAAGTTGGTGGATTCTTAGGGTTCGAAAATAGATGATATCGTTTTAAGTCGGATTCTATAGCATTGTAAATAGATGACTTTGTTCAAGTTGCGGATTCTGGATGTTTGAAAACAGATGATATCGTTTCAAGTCGGATTCTAAAGCATTTTAAATAGATGACTTTGTTCAAGCTGAGGATTCTCAATGATTGAAAATAGATGATATTGTTTAAAGTCGGATTCTAAAGCATTGTAAATAGATGACTTTGTTCAAGTTTCAAGTTGTTAAGGTTTAAAAATTGATGATATCGTTTAATGTCGGATACTAAAGCATTGTAAATTGATGACTTTGTTTAAGTTGCGGATTCTAATGATTTGAAAATACATAGTATCGTTTAAAGTAGGATTCTAAAGCATAGTAAATAGATAACTTTGTTCAAGTTGCCGATTCTTAAGGTTTTAAAATAGATGATATCGTTTAATGTCGGATACTAAAGCATTGTAAATAGATGACTTTCTTCAAGTTGCGGATTCTTCAGGTTTGAAAATAGATGATATCGTTTAAAGTCGGATTCTAAAGCTCTGTAAATAGATGACTTTGTTCAAGTTGCGGATTCTTAATGTTTGAAAATAGATGATATCGTTTAAAGTCGGATTCTAAATCTTTGTAAATAGATGACTTTGTTCAAATTGCTGATTCTTAAGGTTTGAAAATTAATAATATCGTTTCAAATACGATTCTAAAGCATTGTAAATAGATGACTTTGTTCAAGTTTCCGATTCTTAAGGTGTGAAAATAGATGTTATCGTTTAAAGTCGGATTCTAAAGCATTGTAAATAGATGACTTTGTTTAAGTTGCGGACTGCTAAGGTTTGAAAATAGATAATATCTTTTAAAGTCAGATTCTAAAGCATTGTAAATAGATGACTTGGTTCAAGTTGGTGGATTCTTAGGGTTCGAAAATAGATGATATCGTTTAAAGTCGGATTCTAAAGCATTGTAAATAGATGACTTTGTTCAAGTTGCGGACTCTTATGGTTTGAAAATAGATGATATCGTTTAAAGTCGGATTCTAAAGCATTGTAAATAGATGACTTTGTACAAGTTGCGGATTCTTAAGTTTTGAAAATAGATGATATTGTTTGAAGTCGGATTCTAAAGCATTGTAAATAGATCACTTTGTTCAAGTTGCGGATTCTTAATGTTTAAAAAATAGACGATTTCGTTAAAAGTCGGATTCTAAAGCATTGTAAATAGATGACGTTGTTCAGTTGCGGACTCTCAAGGTTTGAAAATAAATGATATCGTTTAAGGCGGATTCTAAAGCATTGTAAATAGATGTCTTTGTTCAAGTTGCGGACTCTAAATGTTTGAAAATAGAGGATATTGTTGAAAGTCGGATGCTAAAGCATTGTAAGTAGATGACTTTATTACAGTTGCGGATTCGTAAGGTTTGAAAATAGATGATAATATTTAAAGTCGCATTCTAAAGCATTGTAAATAGATGACTTTGTTCAAATTGCGGATTCTAAAGGTTTGAACCTAGATGATATCGTTTAAAGTCGGATGCTAAGGCATTGTAAATAGATGACTTTGTTCAAGTTGCGCATTTTTAAGGTTTAAAAATAAATGATATCGTTTAAAGTCGGATTCTAAAGCATTTACAATAGATGACTGTGTTTAAGTTACGGATTCTTTAGGTTTGAAAATAGATTATATCGTTTAAAGTATGATTCTAAAGCATTGTAAATAGATGACTTTCTTAAAGTTGCGGATTCTTAAGGTTTAAAAATAGATTATATCGTTCAAAGTCGGATTCTAAAGCATTGAAAATCGATGACTTTGTTCAAGTTGCAGATTCTAAAGGTTTGAAAATAGATGATATCGTTTAAAGTCGGATTCCAAAGCATTGTAAATAGATGTCTTTGTTCAAGTTACGGATTCTTAAGGTTTGAAAATAGATGATATCTTTTAAAGTCGGATTCTAAAGCATTGTAAATAGATGACTTTGTTCAAATTGCTGATTCTTAAGGTTTGAAAATAGATGATATCGTTTAAAGTCGGATGCTAAAGCATTGTAAATAGATGACTTTGTTCAAGTTCCGGATTCTAAAGGTTTGAACCTAGATAATATCGTTGAAAGTCGGATTCTAAAGCATTGTAAATAGATGGCTTTGTTCAAGTTGCGGATTCTTGATGTTTGAAAATAGATGATATCGTTTCAAGTCGGATTCTAAAGCATTGTAAATAAATGACTTTATTCAAGTTGCAGATTCTTAAGGTTTAAAAATAGATGATATCGTTGAAAGTCGGATTCTAAAGCATTGTAAATAGATGACTTTGTTCAAGTGTCTAATTCTTAAGGTTTGAAAATAGATGATATCGTTCAAAGTCGGATTCTAAATCATTGTAAATAGATGACTTTGTTCAAGTTGCGGATTCTTAAGGTTTTAAAATAGATGATATCGTTTAAAGTTTGATACTAAAGCATTGTAAATAGATGACATTGTTAAGGTTGCGGATTCTTTATGTTTGAAAATAGATGATATCGTTTAAAGTCGGATTCTAAAGCATTGTAAATAGATGACTTTGTTCAAGTTGCGTATTCTAAAAGTTTAAAAATAGAGTATATCGTTTAAAGTCAGATTCTAAGGCATTGTAAATAGATGACTTTGTTCAAGTTGCAGATTTTTAAGGTTTGAAAATAGATGATATCGTTTAAAGTCCGATTCCAAAGCATTGTAAATAGATTACTTTGTTCAAGTGTCTGATACTGAAAGGTTTGAAAATAGATGATATCATTTAAAGTCGGATTCTAAAGCATTGTAAATAGATGACTATTTTGAAGTTGCCGATTCTCAAGGTTTGAAAATAGATGATATTGTTTAAAGTCGGGTTCCAAAGCATTGTAAATAGATGACTTTGTTAAAGTTGCAGATTCTTAAGCTTTGAAAATAGATGATATCGTTTAATGTCGGATTCCAAAGCATTGTAAATAGATGTCTTTGTTCAAGTTGCGGATTCTTACGGTTTGAAAATAGATTATATCGTTTAAAGTGTGATTCTAAAGCATTGTAAATAGATGACTTTGTTCAAGTTGAGGATCTTCAAGCTTTGAAAATAGATGATATCGTTTTAAGTCGGATTCTAAAGCATTGTAAATAGATGACTTTGTTCAAGTTGGTTGATTCTTAGGGTTTGAAAATAGATGATATCGTTTAAAGTCGGATTCTAAAGCATTGTAAATTGATGACTTTGTTCAAGTTGCGGATTCTAAGGGTTGGAAAATAGATGATATCGTTTAAAGTCGGATTCTAAAGCATTGTAAATAGATGACTTTGTTCAAGTGGCGGACTCTTAAGGTTTGAAAATAGATGATATCGTTTTAAGTTCGATTTTAAAGCATTGTAAATAGATGACTTTGTTCAAGTTGCCGATTCTTAAGGATTGAAAATAGATGATATCGTTTATAGTCGGATTCTAAAGCATTGTAAATAGATTACTTTGTTCAAGTTGCGAGTTGTTTAGGTTTAAAAGTAGATGATATCGTTTAATGTCGGATACTAAAGCATTGTTAATAGATGACTTTGTTTAAGTTGCGGATTCTTAAGGTTTGAAAATAGATGATATCGTTTAAAGTCGGATTCTAAAGCATTGTAAACAGATGAATTTGTTTAAGTTGCGGATTCTCAATGTTTGAAAATAGATTATATCTTTTAAAGTTGGATTCTAAAGCATTGTAAATAGATGACTTTGTTCAAGTTGCGGATTCTTGATGTTTGAAAATCGATGATATCGTTTAAAGTCGGATTCTAAAGCATTGTAAATAGATGACTTTGTTCAAGTTGCGGATTCTTGATGTTTTAAAATAGATGATATCGTTTAAAGTCGGATTCTAAAGCATTGTAAATAGATTACTTTGTTAGAGTTGCGGATCCTTTCTGTTTGAAAATAGATGATATCGTTTAAAGTCGGATTCTAAAGCATTGTAAATAGATGTCTTTGTTCAAGTTGCGGATACTTAATGTTTGAAAATAGGTGATATCGTTTAAAGTCAGATTCTAAAGAATTGTAAATAGATGACTTTGTTCCAGTTGCGGAGTCTTAAGGTTTGAAAATAGATGATATCGTTTAAAATCGGATTCTAAGCATTGTAAGGAGATGACTTTGTTCAAGGTTCCGATTCTTAAAGTTTGAAAATAGATTATATCGTTTAAAGTCGGATTCTAAATCATTGTAAATAGATGAGTTTGTTCAAGTTGCGGATTCTTAAGATTTGAAAATAGATGATATCGTTAAAAGTCGGATTCTAAAGCATTGTAAATAACTGACTTTGTTCAAGTTGCGGATTCTTAAGGTTTGAAAATAGATGATATCGTTTCAAATCGGATTCTAAAGCATTGTAAATAGATGACTTAGTTCAAGTTTCCGATTCTTAAGGTGTGAAAATAGATGTTATCGTTTAAAGTCGGATTCTAAGGCATTGTAAATAGATTACTTTGTTCAAGTTGCGGACTGCTAAGGTTTGAACATAGATGATATCCTTTAAAGTTTGATTCTACAGCATTGTAAATAGATGACTTTGTTCAAGTTCGTGGATTCTTAGGGCTTGAAAATACATGGTATCGTTTAAAGTCGGATTCTAAAGCATTGTAAATAGATGACTTAGTTCATGTTGCGGATTCTTAGGGTTTAAAAATAGATTATATCGTTTAAAGTCGGATTCTAAAGCATTGTAAATAGATGACTTTGTTCAAGTTGCGGATACTTAATGTTTGAAAATAAATGATATCGTTTAAAGTCGGATACAAAAGCGTTATAAATAGATGACTTTGTTCCAGTTGCGGATTCTTAATGTTTTAAAATAGATGATATCGTTTCAAGTCGGATTCTAAAGCATTGTAAATAGATGACTTTGTTCAAGTTGCAGATTCTTAAAGTTTGAAAAAAGATTATATCGTTTAAAGTCGGATTCTTAATCATTGTAAATAGATGACTTTGTTCAAGTTGCCGATTCTTAAGGTTTGAAAATAGATGATATTGTTTAAAGTCGGATTCTAAAGCATTGTAAGTAGATGACTTTATTACAGTTGCGGATTCTTAAGGTTTGAAAATAGGTGATATCGTTTCAAGTCGGATTCTAAAGCATTGTAAATAGATGACTTTGTTCAAGTTGAGGATTCTTCAGGTTTAACAATAGATGATATTGTTTAAAGTTCCTTTCTAAAGCATTGTAAATAGATGACTTTGTTCAAGTTACGGATTCTTAAGGTTTAAAAATAGATGATATCGTTTAAAGTCGGATTCTAAAGCTCTGTAAATAGATGACTTTGTTCAAGTTGCGGATTCTTAATGTGTGAAAATAGATGATATCGTTTAAAGTCGGATTCTAAAGCTTTGTAAATAGATGACTTTGTTCAAATTGCTGATTCTTAAGGTTTGAAACTTAATAATATCGTTTCAAATACGATTCTAAAGCATTGTAAATAGATGACTTTGTTCAAGTTTCCGATTCTTAAGGTGTGAAAATAGATGTTATCGTTTAAAGTCGGATTCTAAAGCATTGTAAATAGATGACTTTGTTTAAGTTGCGGACTGCTAAGGTTTGAAAATAGATAATATCTATTAAAGTCAGATTCTAAAGCATTGTAAATAGATGACTTTGTTCAAGTTGGTGGATTCTTAGGGTTCGAAAATAGATGATATCGTTTAAAGTCGGATTCGAAAGCATTGTAAATAGATGACTTTGTTCAAGTTGCGGACTCTTATGGTTTGAAAATAGATGATATCGTTTCAAGTCGGATTCTAAAGCATTGTAAATAGATGACTTTGTTCAAACTGAAGATTCTCAATGTTTGAAAATAGATAATATTGTTTAAAGTCGGATTCTAAAGCATTGGAAATAGATGACTTTGTTCAAATTTCAAGTTGTTAAGGTTTAAAAATTGATGATATCGTTTAATGTGGGATACTAAAGCATTGTAAATAGATGACTTTGTTTAAGTGGCGGATTCTAATGGTTTGAAAATAGATAGTATCGTTTAAAGTAGGATTCTAAAGCATAGTAAATAGATAACTTTGTTCAAGTTGACGATTCTTAAGGTTTGAAAATAGATGATATCGTTTAAAGTCGGATTCTAAAGCATTGTAAATAGATGACTTTGTTCAAGTTGCGGATTCTTCAGGTTTGAAAATAGATGATATCGTTTAAAGTCGGATTCTAAAGCATTGTAAATAGATGACTTTGTTCAAGTTTCCGATTCTTAATGTTTGAAAATAGATGATGTCGTTTAAAGTCGGATTCTTAAGCATTGTAAATGGATGACTTTGTACAAGTTGCGGATTCTTAAGTTTTGAAAATAGATGATATTGTTTAAGTCGGATTCTAAAGCATTGTAAATAGATGACTTTGTTCAAGTTGCGGATTCTTAATGTTTTAAAATAGACGATTTCGTTTAAAGTCAGATTCTAAAGCATTGTAAATAGATGACGTTGTTCAGTTGCGGACTCTTAAGGTTTGAAAATAGATGATATCGTTTCAAGTCGGATTCTAAAGCATTGTAAATCTTTGACTTTGTTCAAGTTGCGGATTCTTGATGTTTGAAAATAGATTATATCGGTTAAAGTCGGATTCTAAAGCATTGTAAATAGATTACTTTGTTCAAGTTGCGCACTCTTAAGGTTTGAAAATAAATGATATCGTTTAAGGCGGATTCTAAAGCATTTTAAATAGATGACTTTGTTCAAGTTGCAGATTCTTAAGGTTTGAAAATAGATGATATCGTTTAAAGTGTGATTCTAAAGCATTGTAAATAGATGACTTTCTTCAAGTTGCGGATTTTAAGGTTTAAAAATAGATGATATCGTTTAAAGTCGGATTCTAAAGCATTGTAAATAGATGTCTTTGTTCAAATTGCGGACTCTAAATGTTTGAAAATAGAGGATATTGTTAAAAGTCGGATTCTAAAGCATTGTAAATAGATTACTTTGTTCAAGTTGCGCACTCTTAAGGTTTGAAAATAAAGTATATCGTTTAAAGTCGGATTCTAAAGAATTTTAAATAGATGACTTTGTTCAAGTTGCAGATTCTTAAGGTTTGAAAATAGATGATATCGTTTAAAGTGTGATTCTAAAGCATTGTAAATAGATGACTTTGTTCAAGTTGCGGATTCTTAGAGTTTGAAAATAGATGATATCGTTTGAAGTCGGATTCTAAAGCATTGTAAATAGATGTCTTTGTTCAAGTTGCGGACTCTAAAGGTTTGAAAATAGAGGATATTGTTTAAAGTCGGGTTCTAAAGCATTGTAAATAGATTATTTTGTTCCAGTTGCGGATTCTTTATGTTTGAAAATAGATGATATCGTTTCAAGACGGATTCTAAAGCATTGTAAATAGATGACATTTTTCAAGTTGCAGATTCTTAAAGTTTGAAAATAGATTATATCGTTTAAAGTCGGATTCTAAATCATTGTAAATAGATGACTTTGTTCAAGTTGCCGATTCTTAAGGTTTAAAAATAGATGATATTGGTTAAAGTCGGATTCTAAAGCATTGTAAGTAAGTGACGTTATTACAGTTGCGGATTCTTAAGGTTTGAAAATAGGTGATATCGTTTCAAGTCGTCTTCTAAAGCATTGTAAATAGATGACTTTGTTCAAGTTGAGGATTCTCAAGGTTTAACAATAGATGATATTGTTTAAAGTCGGCTTCTAAAGCATTGTAAATAGATGACTTTGTTCAAGTTTCCGATTCTTAAGGTTTCAAAATAGATGTTATCGTTTAAAGTCGGATTCTAAAGCATTGTAAATAGATGGCTTTGTTTAAGTTGCGGACTGCTAAAGTTTAAAAATAGATAATATATTTTAAGTCAGATTAAAAAGCATTGTAAATAGATGACTTTGTTCAAGTTGGTGGATTCTTAGGGTTCGAAAATAGATGATATCGTTTAAAGTCGGATTCTAAAGCATTGTAAATAGATGACTTTGTTCAAGTTGCGGATTCTTTATGTTTGAAAATAGATGATATCGTTTCAAGTCGTATTCTAAAGCATTTTAAATAGATGACTTTGTTCAAGCTGAGGATTCTCAATGTTTTAAAATAGATGATATTGTTTAAAGTTGGATTCTAAAGCACTGGAAATAGATGACTTTGTTCAAGTTGCGGATTGTCAAGGTTGGAAAATAGATTATATCGCTTTACGTCGGATTCTAAAGCATTGTAAATAGATGACTTTGTTCATGTTTCAAGTTGTTAAGGTTTGAAAATTGATGATATCGTTTAATTTCGTCTACTAAAGCATTGTAAATTGATGACTTTGTTCAAGTTGCGGATTCTAATGGTTTGAAAATAGATAGTATCGTTTAAAGTAGGATTCTAAAGCATAGTAAATAGATAACTTTGGTCAAGTTGCCGATTCTTAAGGTTTGAAAATAGATGATATCGTTTAAAGTCGGATTTAAAAGCATTGTAAATAGATGACTTTGTTCAAGTTGCGGATTCTTCAGGTTTGAAAATAGATTATATCGTTTAAAGTCGGATTCTAAAGCATTGTAAATAGATGACTTTGTTCAAGTTTCCGATTCTTAATGTTTATAAATAGATGATGTCGTTTAAAGTCGGATTCTAAAGCATTGTAAATGGATGACTTTGTACGAGTTGCGGATTCTTAAGTTTTGAAAATAGATGATATTGTTTAGAGTCGGATTCTAAAGCATTGTAAATAGATGACTTTGGCCAAGTTGCGGATTCTTAATGTTTTAAAATAGACGATTTCGTTTAAAGTCGGATTCTAAAGCATTGTAAATAGATGACGTTGTTCAGTGGCGGACTCTTAAGGTTTGAAAATAGATGATCCCGTTTCAAGTCGGATTCTAAAGCATTGTAAATCTTTGACTTTGTTCAAGTTGCGGATTCTTAATGTTTGAAAATAGATTATATCGGTTAAAGTTGGATTCTAAAGCATTGTAAATAGATTACTTTGTTCAAGTTACGCACTCTTAAGGTTTGAAAATAAATGATATCGTTTAAGGCGGATTCTAAAGCATTTTAAATAGATGACTTTGTTCAAGTTGCAGATTCTTAAGGTTTGAAAATAGATGATATCGTTTAAAGTGTGATTCTAAAGCATTGTAAATAGATGACTTTCTTCAAGTTGCGGATTTTAAGGTTTAAAAATAGATGATATCGTTTAAAGTCGGATTCTAAAGCATTGTAAATAGATGTCTTTGTTACAATTGCGGACTTTTAATGTTTGAAAATAGAGGATATTGTTAAAAGTCGGATTCTAAAGCATTGTAAATAGATTGTTTTGTTCAAGTTGCCGATTCTCAAGGTTTGAAAATAGATGATATCGTTGAAAGTCGGATGCTAAAGCATTGTAAGTAGATGACTTTATTAGAGTTGCAGATTCTAAAGCATTGTAAATAGATGACTTTGTTCAAATTGCGGATTCTGAAGGTTTGAACATAGATGATATCGTTTAAAGTCAGATTGAAAAGCTTTGTAAATAGATGACTTTGTTCAAGTTGCAAGTTCTTAAAGTTTCAAAATAGATGATAATGTTTATCGTCGTTTTCTAAAGCATTGTAAATAGATGACTTTGTTCAAGTTGCGCATTTTTAAGGTTTTAAAATAAATGATATCGTTTAAAGTCGGATTCTAAAGCATTTACAATAGATGACTGTGTTCAAGTTACGGATTCTTAAAGTTTGAAAATAGATTATATCGTTTAAAGTCGGATTCTAAATCATTGTAAATAGATGACTTTGTTCAAGTTGCCGATTCTTAAGGTTTAAAAATAGATGATATTGTTTAAAGTCGGATTCTAAAGCATTGTAAGTAAGTTACGTTATTACAGTTGCAGATTCTTAAGGTTTGAAAATAGGTGATTTCGTTTCAAGTCGGCTTCTACAGCATTGTAAATAGATGACTTTGTTCAAGTTGCGGATTCTTAATGTTTGAAAATAGATGATATCGTTTGACGTCGGATTCTAAAGCAGTGTAAATAGATTACTTTGTTAAAGTTGCAGGCTCTTAAGGTGTGAAAATAGATAAAGTCGTTTCAAATCGGATTCTAAAGCATTGTAAATAGATGACTTTGTTCAAGTTTCCGATTCTTAAGGTGTCAAAATAGATGTTATCGTTTAAAGTCGGATTCTAAAGCATTGTAAATAGATGGCTTTGTTTAAGTTGCGGACTGCTTAAGTTTAAAAATAGATAATATATTTTAAAGTCAGATTAAAAAGCATTGTAAATAGATGACTTTGTTCAAGTTGGTGGATTCTTAGGGTTCGAAAATAGATGATATCGTTTAAAGTCGGATTCTAAAGCATTGTAAATAGATGATTTTGTTCAAGTTGCGGATTCTTTATGTTTGAAAATAGATGATATCGTTTCAAGTCGTATTCTAAAGCATTTTAAATAAATGACTTTGTTCAAGCTGAGGATTCTCAATGTTTGAAAATAGATGATATTGTTTAAAGTCGGATTCTAAAGCTCATACGGTATTACTGGGCAACTACTTAATATAATTAGATCCTTCCTAAACAAAAGAAAAATCCAGGTTGTCCTCGATGGCCGTTCATCTAAACAACATGACATAAATGCTGGTGTGCCCCAGGGATCTATTCTTGGACCTTTGTTGTTCCTGATCTATATAAACGATCTCCCTGATGACATAGTGTCTGAGATCGGTTTATTTGCTGACGACACCACGCTTTACTCTCGCCATGTTGGCAAAACGGACGCGATCATATCTGAGGCAATGGCTGCATCCTTAGAAAATGACCTCCAGGCTGTAGTGGATTGGGGCCATAAATGGTTGGTGACTTTTAATGCCGCAAAGACAAAGCTCCTTTCCTTCAACAACTACAAGAAGCCTCTCCAACCACCGATTGCCATGGCAAATAACACCCTACCTGAGAGTTCATCATTCAAACTCCTTGGCCTAACCTTCACAGGTAACATGAATTGGAACACATACATTGAAGACATTGCCAAGGCTGCCGCAAAGAAGGTTGGCTCCCTCTACCGTGCTAGTGGACTCCTTACACCTGACATTATCCTGTATCTCTACAAAGCCACCATTCGCCCATGCATGGAGTATTGTTGCCACATCTGGGCTGGTGCATCATCTACTAGTCTCTCCCTCCTTGACAAAGTCCAAAAAAGAGTAGTCAACCTAATAGGTCCCTCACTGTCAGCTAAGCTCCAGCCCCTGTCCCATCGCCGCAATGTAGCATCCTTGTGTTTGTTTTACAAATACTTCAATGGATTATGCTCCGATGAGTGTGCTGCTCTGGTACCCCCTCGACGTAAATTCACTAGACTAACTCGACATTCTACTAAATCTCACTCATTCACTGTGGAGGTCCCCAGATGCCGGAGAGCATTCTACTCAAATAGCTTCTTTCCTCGTGCTGCTGGCCTCTGGAACTCCCTCCCTGCCCCCTGTTTCCCCGACAGTACTGACATGCAGAAATTTAAAACTAATGTAAACAGACACCTCGCTGCTCAGATCCCAATTTAAGCTGAACCACCAATCCTTCCCCCCCTTTTCCTTTTTTCTCAGTAGCCCCTTACGTTTACAGTGGCGTCCTGCCTTGTTTGGGGTGAACCATGTAAAAAAAAAAAAAAAAAAAAAAAAGATGACTTTGTTCAAGTTGCGGATTGTCAAGGTTTTAAAATAGATTATATCGTATAACGTCGGATTCTAAAGCATTGTAAATAGATGACTTTGTTCAAGTTTTAAGTTGTTAAGGTTTGAAAATTGATGATATCGTTTAATTTCGTCTACTAAAGCATTGTAAATTGATGACTTTGTTCAAGTTGCGGATTCTAATGCTTTGAAAATAGATAGTATCGTTTAAAGTAAGATTCTAAAGCATAGTAAATAGATAACTTTGTTCAAGTTGCCGATTCTTAAGGTTTGAAAATAGATGATATCGTTTAAAGTCGGATTTAAAAGCATTGTAAATAGATGACTTTGTTCAAGTTGCGGATTCTTCAGGTTTGAAAATAGATGATATTGGTTAAAGTCGGATTCTAAAGCATTGTAAATAGATGACTTTGTTCAAGTTGCGGATTCTTAATGTTTTAAAATAGACGATTTCGTTTAAAGTCATATTCTAAAGCATTGTAAATAGATGACGTTGTTCAGTTGCGGACTCTTAAGGTTTGAAAATAGATGATCCCGTTTCAAGTCGGATTCTAAAGCATTGTAAATAGATGACTTTGTTCAAGTTGCGGATTCTTGATGTTTGAAAATAGATTATATCGGTTAAAGTCGGATTCTAAAGCATTGTAAATAGATTACTTTGTTCAAGTTGCGCACTCTTAAGGTTTGAAAATAAATGATATCGTTTAAGTCGGATTCTAAAGCATTGTAAATAGATGACTTTGTTCAAGTTGCGGATTTTTAGGTTTAAAAATAGATGATATCGTTTAAAGTCGGATTCTAAAGCATTGTAAATAGATGTCTTTGTTCAAATTGCGGACTCTAAATGTTTGAAAATAGATGATATCGTTTAAAGTCGGATTCTAAAGCATTGTAAATAGATTATTTTGTTAAAGTTGCCGATTCTCAAGGTTTGAAAATAGATGATATCGTTGAAAGTCGGATGCTAAAGCATTGTAAGTAGATGACTTTGTTCAAATTGCCGATTCTGAAGGTTTGAACCTAGATGATATCGTTTAAAGTTAGGTTGGAAAGCATTGTTAATAGATGACTTTGTTCAAGTTGCAAGTTCTTAAAGTTTCAAAATAGATGATAATGTTTATCGTCGTTTTCTAAAGCATTGTAAATAGATGACTTTGTTAAAGTTGCGCATTTTTAAGGTTTTAAAATAAATGATATCGTTTAAAGTCGGATTCTAAAGCATTTACAATAGATGACTGTGTTCAAGTTAAGGATTCTTAAGGTTGGAAAATAGATGATATCGTTTAAAGTGTGATTCTAAATCATTGTAAATAGATGACTTTCTTAAAGTTGCGGATTCTTAAGGTTTGAAAATAGATGATATCGTTTAAAGTCGGATTCTAAAGCATTGAAAATAGATGACTTTGTTCAAGTTGCAGATTCTGAAGGTTTGAAAATAGATGATATCGTTTAAAGTCGGATTCCAAAGCATTGTAAATAGATGTCTTTGTTGAAGTTACGGATTCTTAATGTTTGAAAATAGATGATATCGTTTAAAGTCGGATTCTAAAGCATTGTAAATAAATGACTTTGTTTAAGTTGCAGATTCTTAAGGTTTAAAAATAGATGATATCGTTGAAAGTCGAATTCTAAAGCATTGTAAATAGATAACTTTGTTCAAGTGTCTAATTCTTAAGGTTTGAAAATAGATGATATCGTTCAAAGTCGGATTCTAAATCATTGTAAATGGATGACTTTGTTCAAGTTGCAGATTCTTAAGGTTTGAAAATAGATGATATCGTTTAAAGTCGGATTCCAAAGCATTGTAAATAGATGTCTTTGTTGAAGTTACGGATTCTTGAGGTTTGAAAATAGATGATATCGTTTAAAGTCGGATTCTAAAGCATTGTAAATAGATACTTTGTTCAAGTTGCACCGTCTAAAGGTTTGAAAATAGATTATATCGTTTCAAGTCGTCTTCTAAAGCATTGTAAATAGATGACTTTGTTCAAGTTGCCGATTCTCAAGGTTTCAAAATAGATGATATTGTTTAAAGTCAGATTATAAAGCATTGTAAGTAGATGACTTTATTACAGTTGCGGATTCTTAAGGTTTGAAAATAGATGATAATGTTTAAAGTCGCATTCTAAAGCTTTGTAAATAGATGACTTTGTTCAAATTGCTGATTTTTAAGGTTTGAAAATAGATGATATCGTTTAAAGTCGGATGCTAAAGCATTGTACATAGATGACTTTGTTCAAGTTGCGGATTCTAAAAGTTTGAACCTAGATTATATAGTTAAAAGTCAGATTCTAAAGCATTGTAAATAGATGACTTAGTTCAAGTTGCGGATTCTTAATGTTTGAAAATAGATGATATCGTTTAAAGTCGGATTCTAAAGCATTGTAAATAAATGACTTTGTTTAAGTTGCAGATTCTTAAGGTTTAAAAATAGATGATATCGTTGAAAGTCGAATACTAAAGCATTGTAAATAGATGACTTTGTTCAAGTGTCTAATTCTTAAGGTTTGAAAATAGATGATATCGTTTAAAGTCGGATTCTAAATCATTGTAAATGGATGACTTTGTTCAAGTTTTGGATTCTTAAGGTTTTAAAATAGATGATATCGTTTAAAGTCGGATACTAAAGCATTGTAAATAGATGACATTGTTAAAGTTGCGGATTCTTTATGTTTGAAAATAGATGATATCGTTTAAAGTCGGATTCTAAAGCATTGTAAATAGATGACTTTGTTCAAGTGTCTGATACTGAAGGTTTGAAAATAGATGATATCATTTAAAGTCGGATTCTAAAGCATTGTAAATAGATGACTATTTTCAAGTTGCCGATTCTCAAGGTTTGAAAATAGATGATATTGTTTAAAGTCGGGTTCCAAAGCATTGTAAATAGATGACTTTGTTAAAGTTGCAGATTCTTAAGCTTTGAAAATAGATGATATCGTTTAATGTCGGATGCCAAAGCATTGTAAATAGATGTCTTTGTTCAAGTTGCGGATTCTTAAGGTTTGAAAATAGATGATATCGTTTAAAGTCGGATTCTAAAGCATTGTAAATAGATGACTTTGTTCAAGTTGAGGATCTTCAAGGTTTGAAAATAGATGATATTGTTTGAAGTCGGAGTCTAAAGCATTGTAAATAGATAACTTTGTTCAAGTTGGTGGATTCTTAAGGTTTGAAAATAGATGATATCGTTTAAAGTCGGATTCTAAAGCATTGTAAATAGATTATTTTGTTCAAGTTGCCGATTCTCAAGGTTTGAAAATAGATGATATCGTTGAAAGTCGGATGCTAAAGCATTGTAAGTAGATGACTTTATTAGAGTTGCGGATTTTTAAAGGTTTGAAAATAGATGATAATATCAAAAGTCGCATTCTAAAGCATTGTAAATAGATGACTTTGTTCAAATTGCGGATTCTGAAGGTTTGAACCTAGATGATATCGTTTAAAGTCAGGTTGGAAAGCATTGTAAATAGATGACTTTGTTCAAGTTGCAAGTTCTTAAAGTTTCAAAATAGATGATAATGTTTATCGTCGTTTTCTAAAGCATTGTAAATAGATGACTTTGTTCAAGTTGCGCATTTTTAAGGTTTTAAAATAAATGATATCGTTTAAAGTCGGATTCTAAAGCATTTACAATAGATGACTGTGTTCAAGTTACGGATTCTTAAGGTTTGAAAATAGATGATATCGTTTAAAGTGTGATTCTAAAGCATTGTAAATAGATGACTTTCTTAAAGTTGCGGATTCTTAAGGTTTTAAAATAGATGATATCGTTTAAAGTCGGATTCTAAAGCATTGAAAATAGATGACTTTGTTCAAGTTGCAGATCCTTAAGGTTTGAAAATAGATGATATCGTTTAAAGTCGGATTCCAAAGCATTGTAAATAGATGTCTTTGTTGAAGTTACGGATTCTTAAGGTTTGAAAATAGATGATATCGTTTAAAGTCGGATTTTAAAGACTGTAAATAGATACTTTGTTCAAGTTGCACCGTCTAAAGGTTTGAAAATAGATTATATCGTTTCAAGTCGTCTTCTAAAGCATTGTAAATAGATGACTTTGTTCAAGTTGCCGATTCTCAAGGTTTCAAAATAGATGATATTGTTTAAAGTCAGATTCTAAAGCATTGTAAGTAGATGACTTTATTACAGTTGCGGATTCTTAAGCTTTGAAAATAGATGATAATGTTTAAAGTCGCATTCTGAAGCTTTGTAAATAGATGACTTTGTTCAAATTGCTGATTTTTAAGGTTTGAAAATAGATGATATCGTTTAAAGTCGGATGCTAAAGCATTGTACATAGATGACTTTGTTCAAGTTGCGGATTCTAAAGGTTTGAACCTAGATTATATAGTTAAAAGTCGGATTCTAAAGCATTGTAAATAGATGACTTAGTTCAAGTTGCGGATTCTTAATGTTTGAAAATAGATGATATCGTTTAAAGTCGGATTCTAAAGCATTGTAAATAAATGACTTTGTTTAAGTTGCAGATTCTTAAGGTTTAAAAATAGATGATATCGTTGAAAGTCGAATTCTAAAGCATTGTAAATAGATGACTTTGTTCAAGTGTCTAATTCTTAAGGTTTTAAAATAGATGATATCGTTCAAAGTCGGATTCTAAATCATTGTAAATGGATGACTTTGTTCAAGTTGCAGATTCTTAAGGTTTGAAAATAGATGATATCGTTTAAAGTCGGATTCCAAAGCATTGTAAATAGATGTCTTTGGTGAAGTTACTGATTCTTGAGGTTTGAAAATAGATGATATCGTTTAAAGTATGATTCTAAAGCATTGTAAATAGATACTTTGTTCAAGTTGCACCGTCTAAAGGTTTGAAAATAGATTATATCGTTTCAAGTCGTCTTCTAAAGCATTGTAAATAGATGACTTTGTTCAAGTTGCCGATTCTCAAGGTTTCAAAATAGATGATATTGTTTAAAGTCAGATTATAAAGCATTGTAAGTAGATGACTTTATTACAGTTGCGGATTCTTAAGGTTTGAAAATAGATGATAATGTTTAAAGTCGCATTCTAAAGCTTTGTAAATAGATTACTTTGTTCAAGTTGCTGATTTTTAAGGTTTGAAAATAGATGATATCGTTTAAAGTCGGATGCTGAAGCATTGTACATAGATGACTTTGTTCAAGTTGCGGATTCTAAAGGTTTGAACCTAGATTATATAGTTAAAAGTCGGATTCTAAAGCATTGTAAATTGATGACTTAGTTCAAGTTGCGGATTCTTTATGTTTGAAAATAGATGATATCGTTTAAAGTCGGATTCTAAAGCATTGTAAATAGATGACTTTGTTCAAGTGTCTGATACTGAAGGTTTGAAAATAGATGATATCATTTAAAGTCGGATTCTAAAGCATTGTAAATAGATGACTATTTTCAAGTTGCCGATTCTCAAGGTTTGAAAATAGATGATATTGTTTAAAGTCGGGTTCCAAAGCATTGTAAATAGATGACTTTGTTAAAGTTGCAGATTCTTAAGCTTTGAAAATAGATGATATCGTTTAATGTCGGATGCCAAAGCATTGTAAATAGATGTCTTGGTTCAAGTTGCGGATTCTTAAGGTTTGAAAATAGATGATATCGTTTAAAGTGTGATTCTAAAGCATTGTAAATAGATGACTTTGTTCAAGTTGAGGATCTTCAAGGTTTGAAAATAGATGATATTGTTTGAAGTCGGAGTCTAAAGCATTGTAAATAGATAACTTTGTTCAAGTTGGTGGATTCTTAGGGTTTGAAAATAGATGATATCGTTTAAAGTCGGATTCTAAAGCATTGTAAATTGATGACTTTGTTCCAGTAGCGGATTCTTAGGGTTGGAAAATAGATGATATCGTTTAAAGTCGGATTCTAAAGCATTGTAAATAGATGACTTTGTTCAAGTGGCGGACTCTTAAGGTTTGAAAATAGATGATATCGTGTAAAGTTCGATTCTAAAGCATTGTAAATAGATGACTTTGGTGAAGTTGCCGATTCTTAAGGATTGAAAATAGATGATATCGTGTATAGCCGGATTCTAAAGCATTGTAAATAGATGACTTTGTTCAAGTTGCGTGTTGTTTAGGTTTAAAAGTAGATGATATCGTTAAATGTCAGATACTAAAGCATTGTTAATAGATGACTTTGATTAAGTTGCGGATTCTTTAGGTTTGAAAATAGATGATATCGTTTAAAGTCGGATTCTAAAGCATTGTTAATAGATGAATTTGTTTAAGTTGCGGATTCTTAATGTTTGAAAATAGATTATATCTTTTAAAGTCGGATACTAAAGCATTGTAAATAGATGACATTGTTAAAGTTGCGGATTCTTTATGTTTGAAAATAGATGATATCGTTTAAAGTCGGATTCTAAAGCATTGTAAATAGATGATTTGTTCAAGTGTCTGATACTGAAGGTTTGAAAATAGATGATATCATTTAAAGTCGGATTCTAAAGCATTGTAAATAGATGACTATTTTCAAGTTGCCGATTCTCAAGGTTTGAAAATAGATGATATTGTTGAAAGTCGGGTTCCAAAGCATTGTAAATAGATGACTTTGTTAAAGTTGCAGATTCTTAAGCTTTGAAAATAGATGATATCGTTTAATGTCGGATGCCAAAGCATTGTAAATAGATGTCTTTGTTCAAGTTGCGGATTCTTAAGGTTTGAAAATAGATGATATCGTTTAAAGTGTGATTCTAAAGCATTGTAAATAGATGACTTTGTTCAAGTTGATGATCTTCAAGGTTTGAAAATAGATGATATTGTTTGAAGTCGGAGTCTAAAGCATTGTAAATAGATAACTTTGTTCAAGTTGGTGGATCTTAGGGTTTGAAAATAGATGATATCGTTTAAAGTCGGATTCTAAAGCATTGTAAATTGATGACTTTGTTCCAGTAGCGGATTCTTAGGGTTGGAAAATAGAGGATATCGTTTTAAGTCGGATTCTAAAGCATTGTAAATAGATGACTTTGTTCAAGTGGCGGACTCTTAAGGTTTGAAAATAGATGATATCGTGTAAAGTTCGATTCTAAAGCATTGTAAATAGATGACTTTGGTGAAGTTGCCGATTCTTAAGGATTGAAAATAGATGATATCGTTTATAGCCGGATTCTAAAGCATTGTAAATAGATGACTTTGTTCAAGGTGCGAGTTGTTTAGGTTTAAAAGTAGATGATATCGTTAAATGTCAGATACTAAAGCATTGTTTATAGATGACTTTGTTTAAGTTGCGGATTCTTTAGGTTTGAAAATAGATGATATCGTTTAAAGTCGGATTCTAAAGCATTGTTAATAGATGAATTTGTTTAAGTTGCGGATTCTTAATGTTTGAAAATAGATTATATCTTTTAAAGTTGGATTCTAAAGCATTGCAAATAGATGACTTTGTTCAAGTTGCGGATTCTTAATGTTTGAAAATCGATGATATCGTTTAAAGTCGGATTCTAAAGCATTGTAAATTGATGACTTTGTTCAAGTTGCGGATTCTTGATGTTTAAAAATAGATGATATCGTTTAAAGTCGGATTCTAAAGCATTGTAAATAGATTACTTTGTTAGAGTTGCGGATCCTTTCTGTTTAAAAATAGATGATATCGTTTAAAGTCGGATTCTAAAGCATTGTAAATAGATGTCTTTGTTCAAGTTGCGGATACTTAATGTTTGAAAATAGGTGATATCGTTTAAAATCGGATTCTAAAGAATTTGTTCCAGTTGCGGAGTCTTAAGGTTTGAAAATAGATGATATCGTTTAAAGTCGGATTCTAAAGCATTGTAAGGAGATGAGTTTGTTCAAGTTGCGGATTCTTAAGATTTGAAAATAGATGATATCGTTTAAAGTCGGATTCTAAAGCATTGTTAATAGATGAATTTGTTTAAGTTGCGGATACTTAATGTTTGAAAATAGATTATATCTTTTAAAGTTGGATTCTAAAGCATTGCAAATAGATGACTTTGTTCAAGTTGCGGATTCTTAATGTTTGAAAATCGATGATATCGTTGAAAGTCGGATTCTGAAGCATTGTAAATAGATGACTTTGTTCAAGTTGCCGATTCTTAATGTTTGTAAAATAGATGATATTGTTTAAAGTAAGATTCTAAAGCATTGTAAATAGATGACTTTGTAAAAGTTGCGGATTCTTAAGGTTTGAAAATAGATGATATCGTTTCAAATCGGATTCTAAAGCATTGTAAATAGATTACTTTGTTCAAGTTGCAGGCTCTTAAGGTTTGAAAAAAGATAAAGTCGTTTCTAATCGGATTCAAAAGCATTGTAAATAGATGACTATGTTCAAGTTTCCGATTCTTAAGGTGTCAAAATAGATGTTATCGTTTAAAGTCGGATTCTAAAACATTGTAAATAGATGACTTTGTTTAAGTTGCAGACTGCTAAGGTTTTAAAATAGATAATATCTTTTGAAGTCAGAGTCAAAAGCATTGTAAATAGATGACTTTGTTCAAGTTGGTGGATTCTTAGGGTTCGAAAATAGATTATATCGTTTAAAGTCGGATTCTAAAGCATTGTAAATAGATGACTTTGTTGAAGTTGCGGATTCTTGATGTTTGAAAATAGATGATATCGTTTCAAGTCGGATTCTAAAGCATTTTAAATAGATGTTCAAGCTGAGGATTCTCAATGTTTGAAAATAGATGATATTGTTTAAAGTCGGATTCTAAAGCATTGGAAATAGATGACTTTGTTCAAGGGTCGGATTGTCAAGGTTTGAAAATAGATAATATCGCTTAACGTCGGATTCTAAAGCATTGTAAATTGATGTCTTATTTCATGTTGCGGATTCTTAGGGTTTAAAAATAGATGATATCGTTTAAGTCGGATTCTAAAGCATTGTAAATAGATGACTTTGTTCAAGTTGCGGATACTTAATGTTTGAAAATAGATGATATCGTTTAAAGTCGGATACAAAAGCATTGTAAATAGATGACTTTGTTTCAGTTGCGGATTCTTAATGTTTGAAAATAGATGATATCGTTTCAAGTCGGATTCTAAAGCATTGTAAATAGATGACTTTGTTTTAGTTGCAGATTCTTAAAGTTTGAAAAAAGATTATATCGTTTGAAGTCGGATTCTTATTCATTGTAAATAGATGACTTTGTTCAAGTTGCTGATTCTTAAGGTTTGAAAATAGATGATATTGTTTAAAGTCGGATTCTAAAGCATCGTAAGTAGATGACTTTATTACAGTTGCGGATTCTAAAGGTTTGAAAATAGATGATATCGTTTCAAGTCGGATTCTAAAGCAGTGTAAATAGATTACTTTGTTCAAGTTGAGGATTCTTCAGGTTTAACAATAGATGATCTTGTTTAAAGTCGGATTCTAAAGCTTTGTAAATAGATGACTTTGTTCAAATTGCTGATTCTTAAGGTTTGAAAATAGATAATATCGTTTCAAATCGGATTCTAAAGCATTGTAAATAGATGACTTTGTTCAAGTTTCCGATTCTTAAGGTGTGAAAATAGATGTTATCGTTTAAAGTCGGATTCTAAAGCATTGTAAATAGATGACTTTGTTTAAGTTGCGGACTGCTACGGTTTGAAAATAGATAATATCTTTTAAAGTCAGATTCTAAAGCATTGTAAATAGATGACTTTGTTCAAGTTGGTGGATTCTTAGGGTTCGAAAATAGATGATATCGTTTAAAGTCGGATTCTAAAGCATTGTAAATAGATGACTTTGTTCAAGTTGCGGACTCTTATGGTTTGAAAATAGATGATATCGTTTCAAGTCGGATTCTAAAGCATTGTAAATAGATCACTTTGTTCAAACTGAGGATTCTCAATGTTTGAAAATAGATAATATTGTTTAAAGTCGGATTCTAAAGCATTGGAAATAGATGACTTTGTTCAAGTTGCGGATTGTCAAGGTTTGAAAATAGATTATATCACTTACAGTCGGATTCTAAAGCATTGTAAATAGATGACTTTGTTCAAGTTTCAAGTTGTTAATGTTTAAAAATTGATGATATCGTTTAATGTAGGATACTAATACATTGTAAATTGATGACTTAGTTCATGTTGCGGATTCTTAGGGTTTAAAAATAGATGATATCGTTTAAAGTCGGATTCTAAAGCATTGTAAATAGATGACTTTGTACAAGTTGCGGATACTTAATGTTTGAAAATAGATGATATCGTTTAAAGTCGGATACAAAAGCATTGTAAATAGATGACTTTGTACCAGTTGCGGATTCTTAATGTTTGAAAATCGATGATATCGTTTCAAGTCAAATTCTAAAGCATTGTAAATAGATGACTTTGTTTAAGTTGCAGATTCTTAAAGTTTGAAAAAAGATTATATCGTTTAAAGTCGGATTCTTATTCATTGTAAATAGATGACTTTGTTCAAGTGGCCGATTCTTAAGGTTTGAAAATAGATGATATTGTTTAAAGTCGGATTCTAAAGCATCGTAAGTAGATGACTTTATTACAGTTGCGGATTCTTAAAGTTGGAAAATAGATGATATCGTTTCAAGTCGTATTCTAAAGCATTGTAAATAGATGTCTTTGTTCAAGTTGCGGACTCTAAAGGTTTGAAAATAGAGGATATTGTTTAAAGTCGGATTCTAAAGCATTGTAAATAGATTATTTTGTTCGAGTTGCCGATTCTCAAGGTTTGAAAATAGATGGTATCGTTGAAAGTCGGATGCTAAAGCATTGTAAATAGATGACTTTGTTCACATTGCGCATTCTAAAGGTTTGAACCTAGATGATATCGTTTAAAGTCAGATTATAAAGCATTGTAAATAGATGACTTTGTTCAAGTTGCAAGTTCTTAAAGTTTCAAAATAGATGATAATGTTTATAGTCGTTTTCTAAAGCATTGTAAATAGATGACTTTGTTCAAGTTGCGCATTCTTAAGGTTTGAAAATAAATGATATACGTTAAAATTCGGATTCTAAAGCATTTACAATAGATGACTGTT